>JAVMKO010000016.1:19738424-20943424 GCA_032164245.1 Sternotherus odoratus
CCAGATCCTGCCCCCAGTCTAACGACGATAATCCTCTGCAATGGCCTACGAGAGCTGGAAAGAGGTTACAAACAGCCAGGAGAGGGTCCCTGAGTGCAGCAGCTATGTAGGCCATGGACCTTATGTTGTCTGCTCAGTGTAGGGGATGAGCCGGGGGCAGGAGCGGGTGTGATCTAGGCCCTCACCCTACAGGGATTTTGGCTTGCAAAGCACCCCACGGGCAGCCTGCCCAAGGCTGCTGTAAACTAGCGCCTCCTTCAGGGCCATTTTGGCTCCCACAGCAGCGCTTAAAGCCCGCTTTGCCCCATTTCTCCTCCCCTGTGTCTGGGAAGCCACTCAGGAGACGCTGCACAGAATTTATGTGAAGAGCTGTTCAATGTGCCTTTGTTACGTGCCACACATTTCTCTTTCATTCGCGTCAGCTCTCTGTCTGCCTCTCATGCCTGGTGAGAAATAGCCTAGTGACGATGGGGGTAACTTCACTGGGGGGGCTGCAGGTCCCAACAACGCTTACAAACTGTATTTCCCAAAGGAGAACACATGTGGTGGGATTCTCCTGCGTGTCCATACATCCCCCAGGGGCTCGGGGTGTAGACAGAGACGTCAGAATTACCTCCCTTCAGCAGCTCCCAAAGCTCTGTTCATGCCTCTCTAAGGGAGTTACCAGAGACAATGAGGAAGGAGTTACTCAGACACCAAGGTATGCAAGTACTTGGGCACCCTTAAGTCTGGAAGGGGTTTGCTGCGTGTGCATAAATTATTCACTTGGTAAAACACAAACCGTGCCTGTGTAAATACCAGCATCAGCACGACTTGCACCTCCGAGGCAGCAGGCTTGTGGGGGCTGCAATGGGCCAAGGACGTTTTTGCACGTTTTTTGCACGTTTTAGAAAGGGTCTCTCTGCTGCTGGAAGACATTAGGGCCGGATCCCCAACTGGTCTAAATCAGGGTTGCTGCATGGAAACCATTGGATCTATGCCGATTTACACCAGTTAAAGATCTGGTGCTCTGGATTTAGTAGGGTGTTAATTCCCCTTGGTATGTACAAGCAGCTTCATATGCAGAATGGGCTGCTCTGGGCAGCAGGAATAGGTGCCCAGAAATGATCAGTTCAGGGAGCTGCATGGAGTCATACTTCTTTATTTCCATATTGTTTATTCCTCCGAGAACTGACATTTCTAATGAAAACTCTGGCTAGAAGGTGAGCTATGTTAGCCAGCTACTGTAGGATGTTGTAAGGGGGAGAGTGATTTTGTTTTGATAAGAACTATAAGGCTCAATGCAGCCTTTCACATTTTCTCTTGAATTACAAGTACATCCTGTATCACAGTGCGGATGTAAATCCAGAGGAGGAAGGGCCCCCTGGCTGGGAGCAGGAACTTTATGAGGAACCAGATAACAGCTGGCCTGCTTCGGAGAATCTTGCTCTTACTTTTGCTTTACACGACGGATCAGGCATTAATTTTTCTTGCACAGGGAACTTGCTTTGGTTTTAACTATGAAGGGGCAACATGCCTCCAAAATTTGCACTTTTCTTAAATGAACTTACTTTACCTCCCAGCTTGAAATGTGCAGCCCAGAGCTCACTGGCTCTGCCGACAAAGCGAGGGCGGCAGTTCTTGGGGAGAACGCCACTCGCGACAACGGCTTTGAATGCTGGGCTCAGACCTAGGAGCCAGCCCATTTCACAGAGCAGTGACCATTTGGAGGGAGCTGGTTTCCATAACAACTGATGTGAGCCACCTATGAGCTTCTGGCAGAGATGAAAGGCTCTGGGTCTCACCGCTAGGTACCTCTTCTACTTCTGGATGCCACTAGGAACATCAGACTTTACAACAAGAAGACAATAGCTGGTGCCTTATTAAGCTATGTGGATTGTGCTAGCCAGCCTGGGCCTGTACTAGCCAGCCTGGGCCTACAGTGCAGCCAGGTGCTCTTACTCCTTGTCTCACTCCCTGACTGAGCAAGAACCATCCAGCCAGGCATGAGCCCCCGAGCTGCAGTGGGTGAAGAGGACACACCTGGGCGCCTCTCTCTAGAGCTGTGGTTCTTTCCTGGGGTGCACACATCCCTGGGGGGGGGGGGGTGAGGTGCCAGAGTTTTTAAGAAGGTAAATCATCTTGAATGGATACTGGATCCGTTTCTTTTTCACCTGGATTCCATCGACGATAGCGATTGGATGAAAGAAGATTGCATTGAATTACGAGCCAGTGGCCAAATCCGAATGGAGTTTGAGACAATGAAGCGTGAGAATTTCTGGTGTGCTCAACTAGCACCGTTTCCACACCTGGTGAAGACAGCGCGGGAGATCCTTGTGCCGTTTGTGACTACCTACTTGTGTGAGGTAGGATGTTCATCACTCTTACGCATCAAAACAAAGTCCCAAAACCGCCTACACGCGAGTGATGACGTGCGTGTGGCTATTTCAAAGAAAGTTCCCTATTTCCCGGACAGCACTGAACAGAAGCAACAGCAGAAGAGTCACTGAGCCGGTAAACTTAAAAAAAAGGACAAAATTTTTCATGTATTCTTAATTTTACTGCAAAATTAAAATAAATCTCGAATTCTCTCTCATTCATTCTCTAGTTATGGTCTATCCAGGTTTAAAGAACAGACCTACGTCAACGATTTTTGACAAGAGGTGTGAGAACATATTTTGAAACCCGGAGGGTGCAGGCTTCAGTAAAGGTGAGGAACCACTTCTCCAGAGCATTGGGCTGGGGAGCCCAGAGGGTGCTGGGGGAGAAGAGGGGCCTTGTGGTGGCAGCTTGCGCTGTGTCTAACCCCATCACTAGCACAAGGGCTTGGGCAGCCAGAGACAGTCTCCACCCCTTGGGATGAAGGGGCTCGAAGCACCACTCCTGCCACTTCCCATTGGGTTTCCCCGGTGGGCCCCGTTTTCACAGTCACCATGCCTGGGTTTCCCGCCACACAGGGCTGCTGGTCACTGTGGGTCTCCAGCCCTGCCTCCCAGCGCCTGGTTTTCAGAGGGGCCGAACACTCACTTCCACCAATGTCAGGGGAGAGGGGAGCACTCAGCCCTTCCGCTAGCCATGGGGTCGTAGCGTTTGAGGACTGAGGGGGCAGGGTTGACAATCCTCCGGAACTGGACAAAGACACAGGCAGAGAGTTCAGGTCTGAGCACGGAAGGAGTAAAGCTGTTGAGTGCGTGTGTGTGTCTGTGTGACAGACACACGTGTGTCTACACAAATGAATTCTGATCTCTGCACTGAGCTCTGAACAGTATTTGCTTTCCCTCTAAGGAACCTGAACCCTTTTCTTCAGAAGCCTTGTCCTGCATAGGTTTGGTGCTTTTCTCTCATGTGGTGTGCTCCAGCTCTCCATTAGCACAGAGGGTTTGAAGCTACCCTCTTTAATTGTAATTCAACTACTTGTGATATTTTGGTACCAATTAATATTGATTTTACAATTGGTTTACAGAGATGTTGTTTTATTACTAATATATTTAATGTGCAAATCAATAAGAACACTTGTTTGGCTCTCTCCCTAGAAAGTAATAAAATCAAATATCTCAGGAGTAAAATGCTATCTGATCCATAAATGGCAGCAGCAGATGCTTAATGTAATAGTTAAAGACTATGCAGCATTCTTGGCAACTTCCATGCATTTTCCACACACGCTGTACCCGAGTGACGCTCAATAACTTGCTAGTTACAAAAAAGTTTGGTAAATTTGCTGGCCCCATTCCAGGCCCAGGAAGACTTCCCACGTAGAGGAATGCTACTGGACATTGGCCATGTCCTGACAATTCCATGTGTCTCCGCGAACAGCGTCCTTATTCACAGCCTTCTCTCCCTTACCTCCCTAATACTAAACCCAAACTGCTTTGTGACTCTGCTCCTTGAAATAGTCCAAATGCCGGGTGATGAAGAGTAGCCTTGTGGAAAAGGGCCCTAAGCAGAGGTTATAGGGACGAGTGAGAGTTTCTGTAGATTGACAGCTGGCCGGTGCTTTCAAAAGATTTGAGCAGCAGCTGATGCCTCCTGTAAACACTTGGGAAAAAAATCTGGACACAATTCTCCTGCCATGTCACAGCTTTCCTGTGTTATTTTGCTTCCCTCAGGCTTTACTGTTTGGGATCTTTGTAGGAAGAGTGGGTTTTTCTCCATCCTTCCTTTATCTTTCTGTCTCCCCATCTATTCTGCCCTTATCAACCTCCCGGAATTCACCTGCTCCAACTGCTTATTCCTGGCTTGAAGTCAAAGTCTGCTAGTTCTGACATCACAATAATTTCCACAGCACCTGTGTGTGATGTAAGGAATGGAGGATGGAGTGGGAAGAGCAGAGAGGTTCTTAGGAAAATAACTCATGATGTCTTATGTTGCAGAACAGGAGGGATTGGTGGGAAACTGAGAAATATAGATGCGTGGCATCAGGGGTGTTTACAGGTTGCAGAGGAGGTGGTGGGGGCAGCGGGTTGTAGATTTTCTTGAGTCCCTAAAGATTACATGTGATATTTCAAAATTCCTCCAGTCATGGGGTGCCAACTAAGCACAACATTGGCAGGGAAAAAAGGCTACTCGATTGTTTTTAAATTTGCAACACATGCTAATTGAAGTCTTAAATTGTGGAGAGAAAGAATTTGCCTTCAGCTGGGGGAGATGATTTATGGGTGAGCAAATAATGAACTTGGCACACAGTAAATAATAAAGAGAAAAATCTTACAGTTTTAATTAGCCAAAAATAAATGACCAAACATAGGGATGAATCCAGGGTTCCCGCATCTCAAGTTCTTCATCTTCTCTTTTTGCCAGCACATGGCTTAATGAGCATGGTGCAAAAATATCACATAGAAGGAAATGAAAAGTGAAAATCCCTTCTTGAGAAATGCTGGCGGAAGGAAAACAGATCGACTCAGATTGGCCCTATTTCCATCCCACCTCCTAGAAAGTCATCACAGCCCCTTAGGCCTGATCCTGCATGAGTGCAGGGCAGAGTGACCAGAGAGCAAGTGTGAAAAATCGGGACCGAGAATGGGGGGGTAATAGGAGCCTATATAAGGAAAAAGCCCCAAATAGCAGGACAGTCCCTATAAAATCGGGACATCTGGTCACCATAGTGCAGGGGGGCTTTGAGCGATCCCGCTAATCTTTATGTTCTGTTGAGGACTTTTTCGATTAACGCTCCTAGGAAAATGGAGTTTCCATTTCACAGGAAAATCCAACAGTCTGAAGTTCGCTTCCATTCAGAACTGGGACATAAAGATGAAGCTCTGAAATTTCCCATGAAATGAAAAATCAGAATCTATTTGGGTTCAGAACTCTCATTTTGATATCTAAACATTTTGCTTAAATAAGGCCAAAATGTTAAAACATTAAAATATAAAACCAGGACAGTGTGTGTGTGTGTGTGTGTAATAGGCGCTTACATAAGAAAAAGCCCCGAATATTGAGACTGTCCCTATAAAATTGGGACATCTCGTCACTCTACTTCTTCCTCCGCACAGGAATGCTCTCCGGAGACTCTGCGGGATCTGTATAGCTGGGGGCGGTCTCATTGCAGAGTGTTAGAGTGAAATCCTGGCCCCACTGAAGTCAATGACAATCCCCCCTTCATACCATGATCTTGTATTGATATAACTGGAAGCTGCCACTGAGTTTGGGGCCCCGTCACGCTAGGTGCTGTACAAACACTAGGAAACAGCCCCCGCCCTGAGCACTTCTAATCCTGCTGCGTGAGATCTCTGTTCTTAGCCAGTGGCTCTCAGGGATGGCCGTGAGGAGAGTTTGTAGATGGACTGCCGTCTCCTTCGCACTTACTGCCTGGATTCTATGGTGATGGGCACATTTGAAAATACAGCTACAACAGCCACCATCCATTTCTGCCTGAAAGCAGCAGGTCCAGTTTGATCCACACAGTCTCCAGTCAGGTCCATCATCTAGTAGCATTGGCCTTTTCAAACACTAAATGAAGCTGCAGAAAAGCACCTCGGAGCCAGATCTGTAAAGACCCAGGGTACAATGAGAGTTAGGCAAGTGGGCACTTGTGAAAAATCATCCTAGGCCCCTATCAGCATCTCTAGGCACCCAAATACCGTTCAAGATCTGGCCTGCCAGAGCCCATGCTGGAGAGCAAGGCCAAGAGCTTGGAGAAGCTACTTAGAAAACCCCACAAAAACGTGGCTTTGCTAAAACGTAAAGCCTGGGTTTGCTGAGGGGAATATGTAACATGGAGACAATAGAAGCAAAGTGTAACCACTGTTTATGGAAAAAAATGTCCAGGGTTTATTTATTGGAAGTGACTGAGGAATATGAATTCTACACTCCATTTAAAATGCTTTTTATTTCTCTCAGCCTTGGGGCTCTGAGTACATCTAATTTCACCCATAGCTATAATTCTCCACCAAACAGTTCCTGCTTTTCCTCTGGATTCCACAGGAATCATTTTAGTTTATGTCCTCTCCGGAGGACGCTTGTGCAGTGGCTGGAGACAGTTACACACTGGTGAACTTTGCAAATCCTCTCTTCCTGCCGTGCACACATGCACACACGAACCCGGAGCTAGAGAACACGCTTTGGAAACAGCTTGACATTCCACTGCATTTTGATGTTAAAAAACAAAAACTCGAAATGTCTTTATCCTGTAGGGTTTCTCCCGCGGAGCCACGTATTTCACTCCAGACACTTTGATTGTCCCTACCTCACAGCTAACAAACCAGGAGTTTTGTTAGTATATTTATTCTACTAAAATTGGAGCCTGTGATTACAAATCCAATACAGTGACGGAGCCAGGGATTGGAGATAAATCTGGCCGGGGCTCATCTGCCATTTTGGCACAGCAGCCATTCAAAGCCAGGCTCTGTTTCTGGAGCCCCTGCTGTGGGATTGGCTCGCTTTGCTGTAGCTCACCCTGGAGAGGGTGTGCAGTTGTTCTGAGCAGCACAGCTGGGATTATCCATTGCAAAGAGTGTTCATTGAGAATTTAGGCCCTTGAGCTGTTGTGAATGAGTCCGGGGTTCTCAGATGTCTTTTTTATTGCTGGACATTCCCTGCAGTTTGGATGGACAGTTTTTAACCCACGGGCTGTTCCGAGTAGTTCAGTCTGACGGTTCTCTAGTGGTCTGAAATGGTTGTGGTGTGTGTTTGCTCACCTACGTCCTATGGGGTCTTTTCTGCTCATTGATTATATAACAGGAGAATAATGGATGGGTGACTCATGAGCTGGGATGGCAGTGATTGATGGCTCTTGGGAGAGTCCTCGGAGGTGGAGCGGCAGTGCCTGCATTGAAGGGGTTTCTCTGAGCATGAGGCGGGTGAGTGGTCTCATGGTGATGGGGCTGTGCTGGGACCCAGCAGACCAAGTTCAATTCTCTGCTCTGCCACAGACACCTGTGTGACCTTGGGCCCGTCACTGAATCTCTCGGTGCCTCTGTTCTTCCTCTGGGAGGTGAGGACAATAATTCGACTGTGTCCATTGGACTGTAAGCTCAGCAGGGCAGGTACATCTACCCTTCCAGCTGGGGGCGTGATTCCCCTGACAGTGTGAGCTGCCCTGAGCATATGCCTGACAGAGACCCTGGCACGTCCTCCGGGCGGCTCCCCGGGGCTGCTGTGGCTACACTGTTTCCAGGGAGCTTATGGGAGCTAGCAGGAGTCTCTCTCCCTGAGCTGGGACTCAGACGCCAGCTCAACATGCAGCCAAACCCTTCCTGTGTTCGTGCGCAGCACCGAGCACACCGGGGCCTGCATTCGGCTGGGTGCTGTGGTGTACAAGTAAAGAACAGCCTGGAGGGGATGAACAGAAAGTGACCCTGTGAAGTGGGGAAAGGGATATTCTTCTCACCCGGCCACATGCATGTTCCAGCCTGCTTCTGGTTAACCCATTGCAGCCTGGCTCAGGAACTTGGCGTCGGGCACATAAAAGCAGCCATTCACTGAACAGTGGTGAGGTCACTTCCCGGGCGCAAACAGACATTTTCCAGAAAATAGTCTAAGATTGTTTAAAATCCCCCATTCACTGTTTATTCATTTGAAAGGGAAGTTGTTTTAAACCAGTGATTAATCTGTTCCGATATTCTCTCGCATGAATGATTAAAAGAGGAACAATTAAAAGAACCCCCCACATCACATGCCTGAGGTAACTATCCATGAAATCTGCTCAGCCCAGTTTTGCCTGAATTCTAAAACGAGTTTGCTGTCTCTGTGTCGTGCGCTTCCATTTGCAGGAGAGTGCCGGAAATATCACGTTTGAGTCCTTTGCGGTGAGAAAAGTGAATGCAATTCGCATAGCTGGAAATGAGCCTTTATTATTCCAGAACCAGATGTCAGAAGAGCTGCACCAGGCGCGTGTCCTGGTTTGGGGAAGTGTCATTTCCATTCAACAAACCCGAGTTTCATGCTCATGAGCGGCGCTCGAAGGACAGTCGTGGAGAGACAGGTTGTGCTGTGCAGCAGGCAGGTGTAACAGCTTCTCCTACACGCTGCCTCTGCTAGTGTCCAGGGGCTGGCCCCAGGTCAGTATTCACGGCCAATTCTACCCTTAGCCTCCCGCTGGCCTTCCAATGGAGGGACTAGTTACTATCAGTGTCGGGGGTGTTCTAAGCATGGACGCGGCACAGGAACAAGACTGACAGCACCAGCGCCACAGGACGGAGCTCAGACCCAGAACCTCTTTTATAGAGGGATTTGGAGCCGTGACCCGGAAGGGAATCCCAGCCTCCAGCCCTGAGCCATCCAGCCTCCCTGCCGAGTTGCTTGTTTCTCCGATTTGTTATCGCCTCTAACACAAACACATATGCAAACAGTGTGTACGTATGAAAATAACCTGTCAGGGAAATTAAACCCCAGACCGACTTTATGGAGAAATGATTTTTTCGTTTATTTATCTTTTTGTTTCTTTTCGTACTAGTCACCAGGTTTGGCTCTGATTAGAATTGCAAATCTTGTATGTTAGAAGGGAAGGACTGGAGTAAAGGGATCCTACCGCCTCTGTAATGAGACACTTGAAATCTAGGCAAGGTAAATTTTGTGTTGAGCATAAAGGGTATGAAATAAACTAGCAGGAAGCTCAGTGAATGCCCCAAGGCACGTCCCCATTAGTATTCCCATTTGTGAGCTCACTTCATAAGACTAATGGAGTTGCTACCTGGGGACATTAATTGTGCATGACACCGTTGCAGAGCCTTTGTGCACTCGTACTAATATCACAGTGCCTCCTTGACAAAACGCCGGCGAAGATTACAAACAGCCCTACAATAACTGCCAGAGTCACACTCAGATTTGACAGGGATCTTCAAGTTCAGTTACAATAGAATCATCGTCATTTCTTACACCTCTGGCTGTATATTACATTAAGCAATGGGTGATATTGCTTCCTTAAACTAGTGTCATATTGTGTAAAATCTACCTACCTATCTATCTTAGGCTTTTCTATTAAGCCATCCATTTATCAGGGGAATTTATAGTTTCCATGTTGACTCTCTAGTACAGATCTGAATTCCTGCTCCTTTGAAACAAAATGAAATATTTTTATTTTAGGTTAATGATTTACTTAATAAAAAAGAGACGTGGCTTCCTCTTCAGGTGCTCCCCGTACTAAGGGTTCCTGTCCCAGTAGTGAGAAGAGAGGCTAAAAGACCTGCTAGAGCTGGAGAAACTGGCAAAGAACCCTACGCAGGAACTGGAAGAATGGGACCTTTGGAAATTCGGAAATTTCTATGGCCACTGCGCAGTTAGTAAGACACAGGTACTATTTGTAGCAGTACAATTCCCTGGCAGCGGTGGAGAATTCTCCGTGAGACACGTGTCTCTAGGTTATTATTCACTTAATTTTCCTTTACAGCTAATTGGCTGGATCCCGCAAGGTGCCTGCTTTCACTGAAGCCAATGGGTAACTTACCGGCTTTGAGTTAAGCATGTGCTCAAGTGCTCTGCTGGATCAGGACCAGAGTGCTTGGCATCGGACAGGACCAAGCCCTAAACAACTTGTGAACGGAGGAGCAGATCACCCATTCCCCAGGTAGATTTCACCCCCAGGTTTGGCTGCAGCACTGGCTCAGAGCAGACCTTGCAAAATGTTCATGACAATGTACAAGCCCAAGCAAACAATCGATCGGTTCCCTCACTATGGTGAGAATGGGGAAAAAGTAACAAGTGACACTGGACTGATCCAACAAAGGGGACAAAATGTTCCTATGACATGGGCCATTCAGAAACGATCAACCTCAGACCAGGTGGGAGAGGAACCCTTAAGCCAGTGGTTCCAAACTGGGGTACGTGAACCCCTGGCGGGTTCACAAAGTGTTACAGGGGCTTCTTGGGAAAAAAAATCCCTAATGGCAGACAGAGCTGTCCCTAGGGGCCCTGGGCAGCATGGGGCCAGCAGCCCAGAGCCCCTGGTCTTCCAAGAGCTAAGCAGATCAAAGCAAGCATATCTATCCCACTGAGGAGATTTCAACTTCAAGACTCATAAGAAATGGAAAGGGAGGTGGATACTTTTTGCTGTTTTTAAAATTAAATAGGCAGCTGGTTTGGTTTTTAAAATTATTATGAAGAACAAGTTAAAGTTTTGTTGTAACGTGCGTTCTTGTCCTGGAGTGCTTAGGTGCCAAATGCTTGTGTAGAAGGAACTTTTTGAGCCGGCTTCTTAAATACCTTCATACTGTTTCACATCTGGTACTCCTTGATGAAACATAGGAGTCTTGTCTTAGAACAGGCTTATTCAAAGCGACACAAGCTACGAAAGTGAGATCTTGGAAGAGTGATGCCGTTTTCAAAATGTCATAAAAATACTGTAATGATCAATAATAATTAATAATAAATAGTGTGTAATGAGCATGTCGTAAAAACAAATTTTATATTTCTAAGATCACGGCTTTTATAATTTGTACTCAGGTAAAGGAGAAAATCCCTGGAGATATTCATTTTTAGGAGGGGGTTTGCGAGTCTTGACAGTTCAGTGAAAGGGGTTCGCGGGTTGTTAAAGTTTGGGAATCACTGCCTTAACCATTAGTACCAAGTCAAACGTCAGCTACCCAGGGGCCAGCCTACACTCCCTGACAGGAGGAGAGAATTTAAATACCTTAATCTCTAGAAAGTGCTCAGCACCGACCCTCTGAAAAAAGGCCCTGGAAGGCGCCTTAAATCCCTTTTTCCTTGTATTGTAAGCAAGCTGGGCTGGGCTAGCTTAGAAACCTGACTGGGTGGGGCCGGCTAATCAGACGCACCGTATCATGTCTTAATCTCGTTGTTTACAGGCTGTCCCGGAGCAGTGAGCAGATGTCACTTACTACTAGCCCAACATCCACCAACCAAAGAGATCGTCTTGCCATCAGGCACTGGGGGAAATGGAACCAAATTCTCTGCACTAGAAACTTTGTCCAAAGAGTCACATCTCCCTCCAAGTGACTAACGTCCTCTTGTCTGTCTAGTACCAAGAGCAGCCCATGGTGCTGGGGTAAGAGATGCTGCTGCTCATGTACTCGTCAACCTAGGTTTGTTTGGTTTTTCTCTTTTTCCTGCCTTGCTGGGGTTTGGGGTGGGGTTGGCTTTAGCGGTCTCAGACATCCCAGATTTTTGCTAGTGGAAATTTATAGGAATCAGACTGAGAAATTTGACTGCAAATCCCACCAACCCACCCTCTGTCATAGGACTGGCCCTTTAGAAATCAGGACCTACTTCAAATTCCTCAGCTTCAGGGAAGCCAAGACAGAGATGGGTCCCTTAGCACATCTTCCTAATGTTCTCTGGAGAGAGATTGAGGGCCGTTTCAAAACCAGTCAGAAGGAACCATGCATTTTTCTCCCTTCAGTTCACAATCAGAGGTAGAAATATGTAACTTGTCGTCCTGGTTCTAGCTAACAAGTAAAGCCAATTCCCTAAGAGAAATATGCAGGCATGTAACTTATTACTGTCATGCGGGGAGAAGAGTAGGCTATATGGGACACCTTGCCCCTGGTGCAAGCATTACACCCTTCTAACACAGAGCTCGTGTCTTCTCAACCAAGTGTTAGGGAATCGTTTGAAAGAGTCACAGCCTAGAGAAGATAAAAGGAGATAAAGAAAATTAGATTTTAGGCAGCATGGGGCACCTGCCATTGGCCGCTGTCGGAAGACAGGATCCTGGCTTGATGGACCTTTGGTTTGGCTGTTCTTTGGCTCCTTATGACATGGGCTGGGCGGGTCTACAAGGACACACAACCCCAGCTGCTCTTTGATGCAGAGATTGAAGGACCTCCCACAGCATTAGTGCATTAGAGAAGGGAATAAGCTCAGAAACAACAACATGGAGAACATCAGGGAACCGTCAGGCCATTGGAGCTGGGGCTGAGCGTGTTTTTCCTGCTGTCTCACTGATTTCTTGCAAAACTTGGGGGGAGGGTTAAGACGACAGAGTTTTCTGTGGAATTCTGAAGTTGGGTCTTAAAAATACTTCAAACCCTTGGTTTAATAGACCTTCCCATCAGCGTATTCCCAGTTCCACACAGCTCCCCAGTGACACGGGACCTTTTGTCAAGCACATATGAAATTAAGTGAAATAAAAATCATATTAAAAATTATTACCATCTAACAGCCATTAGTCTGCACATTGCTGTCATGTCTTGATGGATTTCTCACTTAGTTCAATGAATGTTCTAACGACAGTGATAAAATCACTCAGAAAAAATATAATAAACTGTTAACCCTTTCTGTCACCACTTGTTTTTCATCAAAATCCTTTAAGAATTGTTCAGCAACACGTTCCTGACTCTGAGGAATGCTGGGAGAGGGAAGCCTGCCAGGGCTTCTTTGGGGAGTGGGCTGGAGCTGGAGTCTCTCACCTGAGAGTTACTTTTATCCTTTCAGCCTCACCACCAAAGATATCAGGTGGGGCTTGTTAAATAGCCCCCACAACCAGGCTGCCACTCTGCTCCATCTAATGTGGAGGGCCTGGCGCTCCGGAGAGCTCTGCCTGGTGCAGTATCCACTCTTATTCAGAGCGAGCACTTCGCTCAGCAAGGCCTGGGGAACACAGCCTGGGGGGATGGGGAAGAGAGCGGGCATTTGTTACAGCAGTGGAAGGCCAAGAGAGATGCTTATTACCTGTACCGGCCTAGTTAGTGCTTTGTTGTTATTCCGAGGAGTTCACATAGAGATTAGCTATCGAGGGATTATGCTAGAACATAAATATCACATAGTGAATAGAGGAAACCAAACTTGCAAGAGGGAAACACATTTTAATGTAACGGGGTCTAACAAACTTTTACAAATTGTAATGAATCGTTACAGTCCTTTGTGACTAGACCCTCATTTCACTCAGTGCTTATTACGAGAAGGATAGTCCCGTCTCTGGGAGTCAGCTGTTGCGGGGGAGTGTAACTCTAGAGCCAGATTTATCCCTAAAGTTCTTCCCTCCTCTCATTCTCTCTGCGGCGCTCTTCCCCACCCTGGCCCCGCTGTGACAGAGCAGTCAGCAGAGCTCAGAGCTCGGACTGCCCTTCTCAAAACCAACATGGCAGCCAGAGCCAGTCCCATGTTTTGACAGCAGCTCTGGAAGTTGCAATGAATGAATCCTTCGGTCGGGCTGAATGAAATCCATGTCGCTGGAGTTTGGTGAGAGGAGGGATGGAGTTTGGGGCATTCCAAAATCAGTCTGAGTTTGAGAGTGTGTTCTTGCCTGTGATTAAAGCAGAGGCATTTCTGCCAAGCATGACCCAATTGTAAATGTGTTGCTAAGCAGCAGCTTGGGCCATGGTATTAAGGACAGAAGATCACCCAGACCCCAGACAGGGACAGGGAGATGCCCTGTGTGCTACTCACAAAATGCATCTGTTTCATCAGAGTTTGCCTCTGCACATTTTTTTTACCATCTCTTCTAAATGGAACATGAAGCAAAGAACATTCAAATTCATGTTAAACTTTTGAGCCATAGTGTTTGAACAGCTTTAAAATGATGCAAAATAAGTCACTTTGGTCTGGTGTGTCCAGCAAATGCAGTCTAGCATATTTCTGCTTCCTTACGTGAACACTTTTGGTGAGTGTTGTCACTCAGCAAATTGTTCTGTGAGACATCTGATTGCAGGATTAGAAAGACAGCTTGATGTTCTCAGGAAGATCAATGGTACCAGGTTTCCTGAGGACACCCCTCTTGCCTCTTTCACAGTACTAATGACAGCTCACCACTGCTATAAAAAGAACAGTGCAATTCTCTATGCCATACCTGGAGGCATCTTGTCACAGAGGACATTGGTAATGGTCCCTTGACTCCCTTCTCCATATGGCTAAGCTTCAAGCACAACTGAACAACATGCTCTGGTCAGAAATATGCTCCCGTCATCAGAAACGGGGCACCCATACATGAAGCAGTTCATAGAAAACCAACAAAAATTGGCAGGTGCAGGAGGCTCCGCTTGTTAGAAAAGACAGGTGAATGTCAGGCTTAGCAAACGGGCGGGTAGGCTGGAAGAAAGAGGGGGAGATACAATAACAGGCTGCCAACCCTGGAGGGGGCAGACACCAAGGAGGAGGAATTAGCCTGGCACAAGGAGCTCCAAGTAGTCATAGGATAAAATGTACCAAGGAAAACATTCTGCAGAAGATCAGCTCAAAAGTATTCTGGTGTTGAGCTCCTCTGGCTGCAGAACCTTCTCCCACAGGGACGAGGGCAAAGCCCCGGAACTTGGGATTTTTAGAACCAGACAGGACACAATAGTGACCATGCCCTATCCTGCCCTAATTACCAGAAGAAGCATTCGAGGCCTGATTCAAAGCTCATTTAAAATCCACAGAAAGACTCTTACTATCTACGATGGCTTTGGATCAGGCCCTGGGTAACCTAATCACTCATTTCCCCTCTGACGTCTGCTACATTAATTTACCTTCTTATCTCTGCACACAACAGTGTCACCACGGATTGGAGCCACCTCCCTGCACCCCACTCCTGTGCCAGGAGAGAGCCGGCTGCAGGAAGCTAGTCCCAGAGCTCTGGCAATGGCAGTGCTGGGGGAATTTGGAAGAATTCAGTTCAGGTGTTTGCAAATCTGTTAATTCCCACTGAGTGTGGAAGGAAGGAAACGAAGGATGAATGAAGTCAACCCAATGCTGAGTAAAAGCAGATTTCTCTTACGGTTAATCACAAAGTGAAAGCATGGTTGGCCAGATTTACAAGTCTGTAAAGACATCTGTGTTTATAGTTTCCCAAATCTCCTCTCGATGGTTCATGGTGATCAATGGGAAATATTCAGATCTGTGGAACTCAATGATTTTTTTCTCTTCTAACCTCTTCCTGGTTCTGGGCTGTGTCTCATGTGGAAAAGACTCTTCCCAGTATGGCTATGTTTTAAAAATAAACGTGATCAGATCTGAAATAATGGGACTGTGTCTATTCACTGCCTGTAGCACAAATGTGCATATCACAATCACCCGGTAGTTATCTTATGCTCCAGGGTAGTTTGATTTCATGCACTTACATTACATTTTGGCAGTGAGCAAAAAATTATCTCTGCCTCGAAATTATTTGAGTGGAAGGTGCTGTGATATCACCAATCAGGCAATTCAGGGGAAGAATAAACATAAATGATCTAACTGGGAATCCAGCCCTGGCTTCCATGCAGACGTTCTTCCAGCTGAGCAGTAGTTACTGTTTATTTTGTGGTGCTGTTGACCTGCGGTGGAGGTGCTATAAGAAGCACTTCCGAATAGTTCAGGAGTCGTCACTCTGCACAGACTTTACGCACCATTATGGGGACAGAGCAGAGTAACAAAGTGTCTTTCTGACTGTGGGGCTTTGGTTAGAATTTCGTATCCAGGGACTGGTAGGTGCTGTCTGGAGAGACCACAGCTGCACACACAAAGCCAGGTTCGGAACTCCTTCCTCCCCTCGCTGGGCAGGTCCTCACACAATGGCCACACTGAAGTCCGTGGAGCGACTTGTGAGTGGGAGGACGGGGGTTACAATCCGCCCTGAAGAGCCACAGCAGGGACAGTGTCCATGCAAAGGGCTTCGTGCTGCCAGGTCAGTGTTGTCCCTGCCTGCCGACCCGACTCTCCTAAGACTGTGTCTGCACTCTGGGCGGCACACCCCTCTTGCCAGTTATAAACAGCAATGTGATGGCCTGGCGCTGCTCAGGCGGGTAGAGACATGCCAGACCCTTGGGGACATATCCCAAGTGGTGCCTTCCTGTCTACACAGCTGCTATTAGCGGAGCAGTGTCCTGCAACCTCCCTGCTGCTAGAGCCTTTCACTGCCCCACGGAGCTACACATCGCAGTGCGGACAGAGCCTGCTTTCACCTTGCTGAGTAGCTACACGTACCTCACACACTGCTGCCAGGGTAGACAAGGCCTAAGGGAGCCGAGTTTCCAGGGTGAACTAGACTGGTACCCCCACCCAAGGCCAGCAGGGACCACTGTGACCTCCGGTATGACACAGGCCAGAACGTCCCGAAAAAAGCTCCTCCGGGAACCACAGTCTGGAAGATCAATTGGAGATGCTCCCTCACTGACAGGCCCTCTTGGCTGGGGAAGCCATGGCTAGGGGCCCCTCACACTCCTTCATGTCCTGGGCCTCCCACACAGACCCGCAGGCCAGAGGGTTGGCTTGTCCCAGGCTGTACGGGCTGGCCAAGGAGCCAGTGCTCTCTCAGACAGGACAATCCCATCGCTGAGGTTGCCTGGCGTTTTCCAGGAGAAGACGTACCTCCTGTGATGCCATAATGGAAACTCCTGGCTAAGCAAAGGCTGGGGGAGGGGAATGAAAGAAAGCCACCCAAACTCCCTTACTGGCTGGAAGTAAATGAAAACAACCGTTACTGTTGCCTCTAAAAAGACCCTGTGTAATTGCAACCGCGCCACTCCAGAGAGAAACGGGAACTTGCAATGGTGATAAAACAAAGACTTGCTCTTTAGTGTAAAAGGTGTTCGAGAATAGGTTACAATCTGCTAATGAAATCTAACAGACAGAATGGAGGAAGCTGATACCTCTCCCCCCAGGGTGATGCTTTAGGGTTTTTCAAGTAACATCTGATGGGAAGTTTTACCTGCTCTCCAATGGAGAGTGAATAAGGTAGGGAGCTGGGGAGCTGAGCTTTTGGAGTGGCGCATATACAATAGTTTTACATAGTGCATAAATTAGGACTCTGCATCCTAAATAACTATTTAACATGCATTAGGGAGAACATGAATATTTTAATGGGCAAAAAACAATAGATTACAGGGTCCATCCTCTTAGCTCCTGATATGCTGATTTCTATCAGAGTCTTCACTGGTTTATTATCATTTCCAATCAGGAAGGAAGCCAAGTTATCAGCTCCCTGGGTGCTGCACTTGGAAAGCAGGGCTAGAACATGACAATTGCTCTTACGAAGGGAATATTCCTCTCTCCGGAGGAATAGGAACTGCAGGCCAGTTCCAGTGACGGGTCTTCGTGGCTCCACATTGCGCTCACCAATCAGGCCCGGGGGCTTGGGTTTGAAACCTTCGAAGAGCACAAATTAAATGAGCTACGTGGGTCTCGTGCTAGTCATGAACCCACCTCGTGGGCTGTGCAATGCGCCGCAGCACAGTGCAACCGGCATGCTCTGATTATGGGTCGCCCAGGACTGGGACGAGGTGACATACTGCAAGGCAAACAGATCAGAGAGCCGTGGAGTGCAGGGTGTCCCTGAGCATCCCCGCACCCCCTTACTCTGAGGGGAGCAGGCTGGAGTGACTGGAACACGCACCAGCAGGCTGGCGGTCCAGTCGGACAGTCGGGCACTGTGCTGGGAGCCCTGGGTTCTAATCCTGGATCTGACCTGCTGCATGTCCCGGAGACTGCAGGGGGCAGAACCTTCCTCTCCCGCACTCTTGACACAGCACCCAGCACACTGCGGCTGGGTCTCCCAGGGGTACTGGACCACGAAGAATTAATACCGTAGGAACCCGCTGTATGAGCAAAAACTGGAAATATTAGTGATGCCCAAACTCTGTTAAATGACCCGAGAAGCCGTTTCTTCCCCGTTCCCCAGTGCATTACTGTCAAGGTAAAGTTTCTTCCAGGTGAATTTGCCACAAAAGGAGAAAGATGGACCTGGCCTTGGTGCTGAGAGAGGCAAACCTGATCATGGCAATTAAACAGGCCCACAAAATGGAAAAGCAGTGGGCTTCCCTGTGAGAAGGGGTTAAATTGCCATGGAAACAACCATGCATTATTTACATGGCCTAATGAATAAAACATTTAAGTAGTAGGCTAATAAATTTCAGAACACAAAGCAAAGTAAGCTATGATTTAAATATATGCCTCTGATGAATATAACTTGAGTTATAGTGCTGAAGCAGTGGGAGACCAGCTCAGTTTTACACCCTCATCTCCCTAACATGAAGGTATATCTTCTTTTTTAATAAATGTATTTTCCAACGAGCACACAAAATGGCATGAAATTCTCTCCTGTCAGGCATCCTGAAGCCTTTTCTAATAGCTTTTCTTGTGAATTTCTGTCGAGATAGGAATGCTTTTGTATTTTTTCCTGCACATTATGCCAGATTTCAGAGCGGGATAGCATTAGCAATCAATTTGTTATACCGTTAGCAGAACATATGTTGGAAGGTTCCAACCAGACCCAACCGAAAGATGTGTTGTTTATTGTGTGTTGTGTATATGTGTGATCCATATGGCTGAACGTGCAGGTTTCCTGTGCTTTCTGGATGCAGTATATTTCTGCATTCAGGCTCTATACCGAGTAGAATTTAGGGACTGGTTGTTATCAGATCAATTCACAGGAGCTTATGTCAATGACATCTTTATTTGCAGTGGCTGTGAAGTGGATTTTCTGGGTTTGGGATTTTGGTTTGTTTGTTTGCTTTGCACACACAATATAGAGTCATGTGTGAGACATCCTGGCCCTACCAAATCAATGGCAGTTTGTCACCGATGTCAATGGAACCAGAATTTCACCGGGGGTCCTGCTCTGCTTTCTGATGGACTGTGGTCTGTGTCAGGTACAGCGGACTGACCCTTGGGCCAGTCTGGGGGCACTCGGCTTGCCAGGAGCTCTGCACTCATCTCTTGGAGCCTCGGGTGGTTGTTTGGGGTGTGTGTGTGTGTGTGTGAGAACGTAATGGGACAGTCCCATCCAATCCCCCTCGGCGGGACGGCTGATTGCTGTAGTGTGCAGTGTACAGTGTGGGAACATGTTCCTGGGTCCAATGGCATGTGAAGGGTAGACACCCAGCACACTGCCCTGGGCCCCTCTCGGCACAGCCGTTTCCTGGATTGGAGGGTTTGCATATTATAGCAAATCACTCTGCACGTTAAAGGGGCTGAACTGAGCCAGCTTTGCTGGAGTTGGGAGTCAGAATCCTGAGCTATCCCGCGCTGGCTTGGGTGTGACCCTCTGGCGTCTGATGAATGGCCCCTGCTGGCTGCGCACACTTCAAATGTGGCTCCACCTAACCAGAAAAATCCTGCAGCACAACCTACGATAGGAGCTGGCGAGGGCCATGTAAATTGGAACACACCAAATAGCTAGGAAACAAACGAGGAACTCGTTCTATTTTTGCAGCACACTCACAGGCTATCAATTCGGTGCAGCCCAACTGCTGGGTTACATGGAACCGGCCACAGTCCTGCTGCTTCACTCCCCTTGTCAGCAATACTCAGCACGGGCTCCTCCGGATGGCCTGGGGATGAAGGTTGGGATTAAGGCTCAGGCAGGAGGGACAGTTTAACATCCACGCCTCTCCCTGCCCACCGACAGGTGGAATGTGCAGCGGCTGTTTTCAGAAAGCTGAGCTCTCTCAGTGCAGGTAGCAGCTTGCTGGCCACAGAGATAGATGGAACCACAGCTGGTGGTTCTGAAAGAGACCAGGACAGTGAAATAGCTGAGCCCACATAGATCACTTATCAATAGCCAACTTGAGAGCAGGGTATTCAGTGAAAACACTTTTCAGTGGCCCTCCAATGCTCACTGACCCTGGAACATATCCTGGGGCATTTACTTCAGCACTCACCTGGCCTTCCAGATACACCTGGGCCATTCACCTTAGCAACATGGCACTAAACATTCCTGTTCACTTTACCCTTCAACATGAAAAAAATCTGGGTTTTTATGCTATCGACTTCATTCTGGCCACTTAATTAACTCCTCTAATATGGCTATCAGCAATCTCGCCTCCTCTGCCATCCTTGTAGCGATCATTAAGTCATCCATTTAAGCCATCGCTGGGGGCTGCCTTTTCGTACCAGGCTTTCTCTACAGTGCTCCCAAGCACACTGATTGATTACTCATGCAAATACAGTTACTGGTAACATACAGCAGAATACTGTTCTTTCCCTTTTTTAAGCTTTAGCTTTTCTAGTCTACTGCTGTGGAACTAGCAGCAGTTAGTACAGCCACGGTGAAGCAAGTCTCCAGACCACAGGGGAACGGGTTCTAGAACTAACTAGCTAGCACATAACCAGTTATCCACATCAGTAGTCAGTGACTTTGCAGTTCTGACGCTCACTAGCTATTCTTGCTGGGACTGGTACTCAGGCAGGTCAGGGATTCCTGCCACACCCAGCTTTTGTCTCTGGAAAGCGGATTGAGTGCCAGAAGAAAAAAGTTGTCTATAAATGCTTGCTAGGATTCCGAAGTGGCGTTTGTGGCTACTTCTGCTTAGATTCCCAAAGTGCACACCTACCACGACCGTGTGTTAAGCTTGAATGGCAAAATATTTACTGAAAGTACATTTTGAACTATATATTTCATTACAAAACTTGCAACTCTTGGTGCAGACAGTTATTCACGGGAGAAGTCCTGGACTTTAACACATGGGTAAAATTGCAGGAGTGCATGAGCTGTGTATGGACAATTTGAAAAAACTGGGGAGGGGAGAGATGAATTTCCTGACTAAATGATTTGTTGTGAGTTATCCAAGAATGGAGAAAATTTTCAGAGAGCCCCTGACCTGGAGTGGGCACAGGTTGGTTCCATGGTGAGGGAGTGAGAGAGCAGGATCTTTCTGGGTCACCTCAAATTTCAAACACTGGAAAACAATGTGTTTGTATCAGAGATTCAGGAACATTAGGTCCTGGGCTTCTTTGGCCTCTAACAAGTTGAGAAGCCCAGAGGTGGGGACCAGGCTCTCGATGACTCGAATGACAGTCCAGGGCTCAGCTTCCTTCCACACAGCTCAGCACCCTGTCTGAATGGTTTCTTACAAAGCTTTGCACCTGGCTGTTGAAACAGGGCACACAAGATGGGGAAGTCTCACATGACTGGGAGAAGACTCTGTGCTTTGAATCCTTTGCCCTCCCTCTTTGGCCTGGGGCACTGGGCCAGAGGCATGCAAGGACAGGTCAGCTCATTAGATCGTCAGCACTTTCTGCTTGTAGCCAGCGTGGCAGTGTTATGAACACATCCCGAGCTGTGCGGTTGTGTTAATTCACCGGCTCGGCTACCATTCAAGCCCCGAAAAGTTGACTCAATAGTGCTGCCCTTTGGTGGCCCCTATGAAGTGGCCTGGGACTGTTGGCTCCATGAGCTGTTTATAGCAGCAAGATGCATTCCTTCGCACGGAGGATCCCGTGCCACTGACTGCCCCGTGCACCCTGGGTGCTGGCAGGCTGGGGCTTCAGGGGCCTGGCGCCTTCTCTCCCAATGCCCCCCCTGGGCAGAGGCCCCTTTTCTGGGGTGAATTAGTCTCGCCATTCTTCTCTCACAGCCCTGCCCTGGGGGAGGCCTCCCTGAGACACCATATGCAAATTCATCTTGCCCCAAACACTCTGCTGTGAAGCCAGCCTCGCTCACAGGTCCCATTGTACATTGAACCACGTGGATCCAAGCCCGTGTGGAGACCCTGGACCAGGTGCTGGTGGTGGTGGTGGATTCTTGCCTGGCTCACATGATGGTCTCATACCCGTGGGGAACAACCCTGCCCAGAGTCAAAACATACCACCCACCCCCATCTGCGCTGGAGGATTTAAAATAGGAGCGATGCCAGTGGCCAAGGCTGCACTTCCTCCCCTCCCTTCCCATTAATACCACCACAAATTAAATGACACTAATGCAAATGTTCAGAGCTGAGTGTGGAATGTTGCTGACTGCATAATGGCCGTCATATCTGCCTGCGTCCTGTCACTCTACTCCAGGTAATTAATTACCCTGAGATACAGAGTATGAAAAATGTTACATAAAAAGCCGATACAATAGAGCTGTTGGTATTTAAAGTGGCAAAACCAAAGATAGGAAGACTGTTGACAAAACATTTTTAGCCACTACTTAAATTAGAAAGGTCCATCAATGAAAATTCAAGTAATTCATTACCGCTTACTACCGAAGCATTATATTTAAGGTACATACATACACAGGCCAGAATAATAATTTCCATATGAACTAGTTATTTATAACTACTGACAGGGGGAATTATGTGAAATAAACATAATTTATAGTTGTTCCAGGAAAAGCCATCAAAATGAAAACTAATAAGGATTTCTTTCAGCTAAAAAGGTGTCAATTTGCTAGAAACCAATGGGCGATGTTAATGCATCTGACAGAATTATTAATATATTTTCAAACAATGTAATTGTTTATAAGCAGTCCTCCTTGCTTGGGCAGGGAGCGCTGAGGTGATTCAATGATAGAATATGCCGAGGGCTTGGTTCGTTTGGTTGTATGTTTTTTCTTCCTATCGGGAACTCTTATTTTTAAAACAAAAACAAACAAACACACAAACATATTTTAAAGAGAACTTGAGACCAGCTAAAAATAGACAGTAAGTTAAGTTGCTCCTTGTTTTCCAGTTCGGGACCAACACAGCTCAGCTGATGCACAACCTCCCCCTCACCCCCCGCCCCAGCTCCCACCAATCACTTGCCATTCCCATCCCAAGAAGATATTTCCGGCTGGGCTGAAAGGTTTCGTGTATGGGTTAGCATCCAGCACGGCTGAAGACAAAACCTCCTTTACTCTTGGAACCCAAGTAGGAAGTAATCTTAAGTGTTAAGCTGAAGGCCAGTTTACTGCCCCGAGGCCTGGATGGGATAATACTTTTTAATTCGGAATTTTACACAACATGAGGAATTGCCACTGCAAATCACAGCTGGCCATTACTAGATGTTAACAGTTACAGTATCGCATGGTTTGCAATCAGATCCCCATCCACAATTAACAGTTCTGTATCTGAATTGATGGAATTGTCCTTTTGGTACATTCCCTTTTTTGTTGCCACGTTTTATTTGCTGCTGGAATTATGCTTTGCACATAATAATCTGCATTGTACAGCATGTAAATAAATACTGGGACCAGTCCCCACAGAGGATGCACCGACATACTACACACTTATGAGCTGTGCAAAAAACATAAGCAAATGAATAGCAGCAGAAAGGGCATTGGAAAGAGATCTGTGTGGGAATGGAGAACATTTAGAAATCATCACAGCAGTAACTGCAGGAGGTTAGAATGACTCATTTTCCTTTCTTCTTGACTGTTCACCAAATCGCTGTTGCTTTCCAGTGACCCAGAGTGTCTGTACCAGTGTTTACTAATGGAACTTTAAGGGCTTCCCAAAGCCTTTCATTTGCTCTTTCAGCAATTCCAGAGATTGCTCACCTGCGTTTCACGGTACTTAGTATCACGCAGCTTGAGAGAGCTGCTCCTAATGCTAGAGAGATGCAGGCAAGGCAGGAGTCCTCACAACAACAGGGTGGTGGTAAGGTTATTGTCAGACAGTCACTTGTACATAATCGCAGGTTTTGCTGAAATAGCTCTGCCGAGTTACTCAAAGGGAGCCAACAGGGGACTTGGACCTGCTGGGCCTAAGTCGGGTTTCGTACTTTTTTCTGAAGCGACAAAGAGTCCTGTGGCAACGTAAAGACTAACTCAAGTATGGAGCTTTCATGGGCGAATCCCCACTTCGTCGGATGCATGCAGTGGAGGTATTCAGAGGCAGGAATAAATAAGAGGCAAGAACCAGGTTAGAGATAACAAGGTTAGTCCAATCAGGCTGAACCAGCTTGTTATCTCTAATCAGGGGGGATGAGGTCCTCTTCTAGCAGCTGATCTGGAGGTGTGCACACCGAGACAGGAGAAAGCTGGCTGACTGTGAATGGCTAGCTAACTACAACAGCAGTTTCTCCTCTCTCGGTGTTCACACCTCCAGACCAGCTGCTAGAAGAGGACCTTCTTATCCACCACTGATAGATCCCAAATTAGGGCTAAAATATTAATCAATGTTCATGCAGTTTGGTCTTTGTCACCTGATGCTGTTATTCAAGGTATCCCTTTGGATCACCATGTGAGCAGCTTGCTTGGCTTATTCGATACTGCTCTCCGGCGGTTCAAATCTTATTTATCAAATAGACAGCATTTTGTTTCGATGGGTGATTTTTCATCTTCCATTAGTGGAGTTGTTTCCAAGGTTCCCCAGGGCTCTATATTGGGCCCGTTGTTATTTTGTGTTTATATGCTGCCACTGGGTTGTATTATTCATCAGCATGGAGTAGTTTTCCATTTCTATGCAGATGATTCTCAAATTTATTTGTCTGCTAAACCTAATGCTGTCTCAGCTGTCTCTGTGCTATCAGCCTGTCTCTCTGACATCAAAAGACAGATGTGGCAAAACTTTTCGCAGTTAAATTCAGACAGGAGAGGTGAGGCCTGCTGGATATTGGCACTTTATTTCAAGGGATAATACTTGCAATGTGATGGCCAGGAGGTTTTCATCCCAGTGTTCTCTCCCCAGCACCCTCCTGGTTTTACCACGTAGTTCCCTATTTGATTTATGGCCGTTCACAGTGCTTGACACCAACTTCTGTCTGAAATGTAATTTGTGGCGGCCATCAAGGTTGATGTTCTGATGCATATTAAGGTGCTAGGATTTGGGAGCAATCTCCCCAGCCTGTGTTTATTGTTGTTCTCCGGTCTGTGAGGTCTAATTGAGTTTGTAAGCTCCACATGAAGGGGACTTGTCCATGGTATCTGGTACCACAGAATAATAATTAACAGCAGTTAATTAGAATGACAGCTTTGTAATATGTAGATTTTTAAAAATTAATGAGATTTTGTAAGTGTGTCCACTGGAGGGCACATTCTGGCATCCTGGCTCTTGGCTGGCAGGAGGGAATTTCACCAAACTGCAATGTTTGCCTGCATAAACATCCCTCCGTGAGGCCCTACACTCAGATCAGGCTGCTTTCTTCCTCTAGGAAACCTGTTAAACCATGCCAGCTTACTGCTTCGAACAGGGTTTTCACACTGCTCATCACGGCTGGAATAACTAAAATGCAAAGCAACTTCTCCTAGCACAGAGTGCCCTGCACACCCTCTTGGACAATGGCTCCGCTGGGACAGGCTCGGCTCTCCAGAGTGTGCCAATTAATTATGTGCAGGAATGCTTGTGAATCCCTCTGACCTGCCAGCTCCCACCTAGGGCCCAGCCAGCCAAACATGCTGTAGCTGGCAATGGTCAGCTTCAGAGGTAGGTGCAAGAAATCTCACAGTGGCAAATTACAGAACCAGCAGCCAACGGGGGAGTTTTGTTCTAACTCCCATCAGTTAAACTAAAGGTCGATTTACGCCCTGAAGCAAGAGAGCTCATTTGCCTTGTATCACCGTGTCTAATGGAACTGTGGATCTTCTCATTGTCCATAGAAACATTGAATCCTTTTTTGATCACACAATGAAAATATTTTAGGGTGGGACCAGGATTAGTGTATAAGGTTTAAGTGATTTATTCAGGCCATTGGGGGAAAAATGGGGCCTACCATTTCAAGGTGACGGTGATGCTGGGTGCCAGTCTGGGATGCTTCAAAAAGGGCTTTGTTGTCAGACAGTGCTGAGTACCCACCCTGAAAAACTCCTGTAGCCGTCTCACACTGGATACCCCACAGTCATGTGCCATTCAAAATATGGGTCTGTGCGACGTGCGATGGGACCAATCACACAAGTATTGGGCAGCAAGATCACAAACCAGATGTTGACACAAGATGTTGGCCCTAGCTGAACAAATCTGTAAAAATCATGGTCTGCTCAGAGGAAATTCACAAACTGAAGCAAGGGTCTTAACTAACTAAATGAGCAAAGAATGGAAAACCCATTGTTCAAGTCTAGTCAGGGTTGACGGACCTTCACAAATGGCTCTGGGCAGGAAACTGGTTTCTCACCTCATAAGAATGTAAGAATTTGAATCCCCCCCCCCATCTTGAATTGGGACAAAAAGTCAAAATTTCAAAAATGTGTGTGCCAGGGCCCTGGAAGTTTGTGTGGGCAACTTCAAATGTTTCATTTTAAATTCAACTTTTTACATTAATTTTTTTTTTACTAAAATTTAACAAATTTGTGATGAAAAAAGTTCGGAATTTTTTTCCTTTTGAAAATGTGAAAATGGGGCCATTGGACAACGTCAAATCTATTTTTCAGAACAGGAAACTTGCATGCAAACAGTCTCTTGCATGCAAACACTTTCAGCTTTGACAAGCCCTTTTAGCATTACAAAAAAGTTTAGTCGAAAAATTCCCAGCCAGCTTTATTCACAAACCCTGCTGAGATTAAAAACTGCATTAGCAGCTGTGTCCCGCACACGTGCTTGTTAACTGGATAAATAATGCGAGCTAATTACTAGAGAAGGTGAGACAGCCTGAACCTGTGCTGACTCCAAATCAAACCTTTCAGGAGCTTCACAGAATGTCAGCTCCCTTTGTTTCTCCCACTTCGGAGGGCCAGAAAAGTACAGTCCATGTGCTGTACATAGAATGGGACACGGCTCTAAGTCCTTGGTTCCCAGGAGTTCTACCTGAGCAAGGAGCGAATGAAAACTGAGCTAGGGCTTCAGGGTTTAGGCCAGAACACGTATGTGGTAGAAATGAGAAAGGGGGTTTGGACCAGGGCGCTGGCTCTGCTGGGGCCTGTGTGAATTCTTGTTCCCTGAGCTGAGAAGAGTGAGGGGGATGGGCGGGTTCTGCACATCCGGCCTTTGTGCTGGGAGAGGACTCCTCTTATCCCTGATGAGCTAGGAGTGGCAAGGTCTTGCTGCAGCAGGTCTCCTCCAGGTCTGCAGAGAGCAGGGAGATTGTTGTGATGGGAGGTGTAAGGGCCTGAGCCAGAAGCCACTGAAGTCCTGAGAGACTTACCATTGGCTTTTGGGTCATGCTCCATGGGGGGAAAACTTGGGATACAACCCCCTGGAAATAGAACGTGATTAGGCAGGGTCACCCACCCCATTTATTTCAGCGATGGCACTGCCCGTACCCAGAGTTCAGTTCTCCCGGCATTCATTTTCATCTCTGATCTTCCCTTGCCTTTCATTCTGCTGAGCCTTCCCCGTCCTTAAACAGTGCTTCCAAAATAGCCAATTTGTTTCTATAAGAATGAACCAACTAGTTCTTGAAAAGACATCAAATAAATCCACTTCATACATTATTTGTTAACTTCATCAAATAAAGTACAATTTTATGGCTTAAATGTCAATCTCCACAGCTCATTGAGTTCTTTAGAATGGCAGAGAGACTTGCCTGTTTATAGAAGCAAAAATTAGGGAGGCAGCTTTCAGCCAGTGCAGGAAACCCTTTGATTCTCACACTGCAAAGAGCCGTGCAATATATTTAACGTGGAAAGTGTGCACATTTGACAAAGACAATTTGATTTGTCCCTGGCTTTTAAAATATTCATACTCCTTTGATGGACCAGAGTTTATAAATATGGATTATCGCTGACTGGCACTGGCCGCCCCTTGCCAGCAGAGTTCCATGAGGCTTGTTCAAAATGAAGGCGTCCAATAAAAAAAATCATTATCTCTGTCTAAAACCCTAATCAGTAACGTTTGGTTCATTTGCGGCTCAGAGGTCAGTAACTCACTTTAACTGCTGATATGTTTGTGTCATTTGGGAGAAAAAGGATTTCATGGTTTCACTCCTGGCGTCTGGAAATTGCTTCCAGAAGCTGGGAAGGGGGGAGCCACAGCAGGAGGGAAAAAGGAGTTGGGGAGGGCGGAGTCGGAAACTGGAACACGGACACCCCAAGAGATTTAACATCAGGCAAAACAAATGTGAATTTTGGGAGACAGTCACACCCACCAAGTAGCGGGACTGGCCAGCCATAATGAAGTGTGCCAGGCCTCAGACACAAGGGTCCATTCTGGGGGAGGTGAAGATCCTGTCTGATTTCAAGGCAATGCCTGACAGCCACCCAGACACTGCTGAAACCACCTCTCTCTTCTCGTGCTTCACACTCAGCCATACAAAGGGCGATGATCTTGTACGTAGCTCGCGCATGGATTTCAGTTTCCCTTTCCTGAGAAGGGAATGCTGGGTATGTGACCGAACAACAACTGACATGGACATTATGCAAAGCTGTCATGAAATCAAAGGTGTATCGTTAACACAGAGCTTTCCCGAGATGGCTGAGAAGCCAGGATGATTTCTTATTTCATTGTTTAGATTTAAATGACGGCAGTGTTTGTGAGAAGCTGCATGCGTTGTGCCTCAGACATTCCAGCACAACTGACTAGTCAGTGGCCTGTTCGCAAGGGCCGGCACTCCTCCAGGAGCGCCTGTATCGCTGCAGACAAGGAAGTTACTGAAGAGAACAAGCAACAAAACTTAATTGGTAATTAGAGCAGCTGCATGTGTCAGAAAATTAAGTCAGCTTTTCAAGTTAAGAGGAAATTAAGGGGCATGATCCAAAGCCCATTGACGTCAGTGGAAAGACTCCCAGGTTTTTCAGCGGTCTTTGGACTAAGCTTTAAATCTCTCTCTCTCCCTCTCAGTACATTGTGTGTGTGCGTGTGCATACACACCCATTAGAGATTTAGATGCATTTCTGTGTTCTAACAACAGTTGTATAAATCAAACAGCATCTCTTACTGCTCTAGTCCCCATTCTAGAGTATGAATTAGAGAAGAGGTGGTTTGAGTTACTAGCTGCAGTTCAACATGCAAAGTAGCTTCAGTCTTCAGCCCAAAAGTTTATTTAAGTTAAGAAAACACATCCCCAGATTAAAAGGAGTATTGCACACTGTCAATTTTCAGACATTGCCATCAGGAAAAAAAAATTACATTTCAGGCTGACGAGCGACTAATCAAGGCAAGTGAAACGGTGCTGCAATAAATTACTCCACAGCGAAATAAACCACACAAACAGACCGATGATAATAAATGTAAATTATTTCTCTGAAGAAATTTTCTTGGTATATGAGTAATACGAACCATCAGGAAGGAGTCTTCCTTAACATTAATTACAGAAAATGACAAGTGAGCTGATGACTGCAAAGGCTCATTATCTGAGAACATATTCACAACTTTGCAATTTGCGCGAGATGTACTCGGGCTAAATTAATCTCCCTTCTTTGCATGAGCCTCTTCTAATTTTCATGTTATTAACAGGTTTGCAGTATCACTCAGTGCTTGTCACTCTAATCAGGTTTCGGCATGTTCGCAAAAGCGAAGTGTCATTTATAAGGATAAGCCCTCATAATGGCGCTCTCTTTCATGTGGAGAATTCTACAAGGTTGCTTTTAATAAGGTCCTTTAATCATCTCCCTTTGCTCAACTTTTGGCCCCTCTGTTTCTTTATGAAGAGTCATTAAAAGACTTTGAAGTTCATCAAGGATGAAAAATTCATGACATTGTTGCAGGAAAAAGGAAAAGGGAAAGAAAGATGGAAGGTGGGTTGGGTGGTTGGATGGACAAAAAGCAGGACAATGGTGAGCTTGGTTTCAATGCATCCCAGCTGGCAGAACTACAGGTCTTAAAAGAAACCCAACCTCTTACAGCGCTTCTCTGGCAAACATACATAAATATGTTTCCCTTTTAATGGTCATATGACTTCCTGACTAAATACCGAGCTGCAGGAGATGCTTGTACCAACTTCTCTACTGGCTGACCCAACTGTTCCTCCCAGCAGTTTGAATGTGATCCAGAATTCATCTTTACTTCCAGCTCTTCCTCCTCCTTTTCTTTTGCATGGCAACTTCTGGCTCTAATGTGATGCAAACGTTGTGCATGGGTAAGCAACTACCTGCCTTCCACCTGCAGGGGGCTGCTCTTCGCCGGTAGGTGAAATATCTTCTCTAGAAGCAGCATGTAAAAGTGTGTGTTTGCCTCCTTCCCTTCCGGCCAGATTCACTCAGTGATATCACAATCCATCATCTGTGACATCACAATCTATTACCATGGTAACAACTGCTATGCCACAAACCCTGCAATGTGACATCACAGAACAAATCCGGTGGGAGGAGGCCGCTAACGGGAAAGGAAAGGTCTTTGGTTAGCAAATCAATATCTCTGTCAGTAGCAGGGATCGGACAAGAGGCGAATGGAATGCACACTTCACTCCAGAGGACAGCTTTAATCACATATGACATTTCTCTAAATTCGCGGTGTGGCTGGGCTTCTTTGAGGTTAACCTTGTTCTTCTTCTTTGATTTGATAACACTGGACTGATGTTTATGCTGGAGCTATTGAACACAACGGAAGGAGGGGGAGAACTTTATTAAATTTTTGAAATTCATTTACACAGGACTAGCATAATGAATTGCCAGATCTTGTGTGAACGTTGTCCCCAGAAGCAACAATAATTTAGGTGGACATAAACCGATATGGAGATTAAAAATGTTTAAACCGTGTGTCGTAAAATATATAAAAACATAAGGCAGAATTAACATATCAAAGTTTAGCATTATAAGTAATGACGGGTCAGATATAAGGTTATGTCTGCAAAACTGCATTTCAATATAATAAATCCATTCAAACTTTGTCCAGAGACACAAATTAAATCTATCGATGAGGCAACTGCAATCCATGGAATGTTATGATGGAATATTCAAGTGAACACAATGCACTAAAAGAGGAGAAGGAGTATATTTTAAATATGCAGGTGTTGAGAGTTTGTGTACAGATGATATACGCACTCAGGCTGTACACAAATGCATGCACAACCTTGTTTTGACATAAAGCCCTCACAGTGATGAATTTCTGACTGAAGAGTGGATAGTGCAGCAGATCTGTTACGCACCACTTGTCCTATAACACAAGCCATTAATAATCATCATGCTATTCATGAGGCAGGGCCTTTCGCCTAGGGATCTCAAAGCATTGATCACCTCACAAAGCCTAGGAGAATGCCATCACTGGGAAAGTGACCCACTCTTCACTGAGTAGGATACAGCTGGGATCGAAAGCTCCTTCCTGGGTCCAGGTCACCGTTTCCAGTAGGAGACTGGGGATGGAAGACCCTTCTCTGATGCACAAAGCCCCCTGGCTATAGAAGGCCCCTGGCTATAGAAATGATCCACCTAGAGTTAGAAGACATGTGCTTTTTCCAGCCCAGCTCACTGCCAGGATTGTCAGTCCAGGGGGATTCTCCCCAGGCCTCCTACAAAGGTTCCAGACAGGTCAAAAGAGACAAAAATGGTCTCCCTTCTGCCATTGCCTCACCCATTTCTGCCCATCCACCATTTCTCCTGCAAGTGACATGTATCCCCACCAATGGCCCTGGGTTTTTCCTGGTGTTCTCAGCACTCGGCATGTTTCAGGTTTGTTGTGCCATTAGCTCTCCTAGCATGCGGGATGCTTGTTTGTTAATGAGGGAGGCCAGTCCCAGTACAGGCATCCCCAACACTGCCCCACCAAAGCATCTTCACCTGTACCTGGAGGAGAAAGAGTAACGGAATCATTCCTCACAGCTGCTGACCCAGCAGAGTTCAGACCTGGGACTTAGAGATGACAGGCTCTATGTTCCATTTCCAGTCCCCAGAGAGTCCCTGAACGGCGCTGCTCCTGCCTCCAGAAGGAGCAGAGAACACAGGGAACAGAGCCATGCTGAAGGGCTAGGTCTTTTCTGGGTGAGGGAAAACTCTGGGCATGAAGGTTAAATGAATGGTGATTAAGGGGCCCCCAATGCTTTTGGAAACTCTTGTGATGGAGAATGCAGACTTTAATAGACATGTTCATTTTCAGCAGTGTATTTTGCGTGTAATAATGTCAGGAGACTTTTCATTCTGGCAGAAAAGCCACAGATAATTGGAAAGATCTAAAAATGAAAACATTAAAATTTGCCATGTCATATGTTAACTTTTTATTATTGTATGATGCCAATGGTCCACTGACAGATGCTGTGTTATTAACATTTGATTAAAAATCACTTCAGGTCTCCAGCAGCCTGTTCAGAAGAGAACATCTTGACAAGCCTGGTGGTTTGTGATTGACAATTAATAACATTCTGTGTGTCACAACAGAGTGTGACTTATTGGTGCTGGTGTAATGCAACACATTTCATCTGAGCTCCTCAAAATTAGTGCACAGAAATCAGAAAGAAAAGAGTCAAATTCAGATGACTTGGATTACAAACAAAAGGGATTTTAGGTACCCACATGCTCTTGCCCAGGGTAGATTTATATCCATCAGGTAGGCATCGCTCTGCTTGCAGGTCTGCAGGAAAAGCAGGGACTTTGCTGAGTTCTGCATAATTATACGATTCAAACTTCCCTATTAGGTGCAAAATCCAGGCTGTAACGGCTCACTTCCAACAATCATTCATAGACTAAAAAATGTAAGTTTCTGTCCATTTAAAGCCACTTTAGTAAAAGAAAGGTTTCTACTTTGCTAAAATGAAAACATTCCTCTGTGTCTAGGAAGATGGAGGCACTTGCTGTGATTCCAGTCCAGAGGGGTTTTGTTGTGTTTCTAAAATAGTATGTTAATGCAAGTTATATTGTAGGGACATTTGGCACTTGGGAATCCGTTGTTTAAAGAAATAATGTAAGTCATCCTGTTGGGATGAGGCTGGAATCTTATATTTCTTTACTTGTTAAACTGCTACAAATATTGCAAAAGGAAATCAGTTTATCGTCACTTTCGGAACCGGGTGTATTTCAGGATGACGACGTTAGCAGCATTGTATATATTTTGCAGAACAGTTTATCTTGGAATACAGCCGTTGTCTAGACTGTGCTCCAGTGAGGAACAGGACAGAGAAGCTCTAGTTAGAGCGTCCAGGGCGGTCTGCAGGAGCTTTGCAAACTGAACCATGTATCTGCCCGTGAGCCTGTCCATTCTCTCTCTTTCTTGAACCTTATTTTCCCAGGCGCCAGGGGAATTCATGCCTGTGCACAGGGCCAGCAGTACCTATGTCCTACCCTGCAGGTTCTACCTAAGCCCTGATGGGCTTGAGTGGGACTATGATGATGCCTGGCCAACCCCGTAGGGACCATTTCCCCAGAAGGGAATCGCACTCGGGATGCTCTCCTAGCGGGTCTCAGGCTGTACGGGCCTGATTTCAACTTACACTAAGGTCCCTGTGCCCCACTCAGACCCTTTATGCCACCAAAGTGAATGGAAATGCCCCGCTGAGAACAGGCCCAGTGCTAGCTCCAGCCCCTCTCTAGAGCTGGCGGGGCCATTTTCCAGAGGAGACAGAACCCTGATGCCCTTCCAGTCACGGTTCTTACGGATGCCAGGACACTTTTGCAGGAGCCAAGCTCTAATTCAAGGAAAGACATTCGGCTTCCATCCTTCCCCTGGAAGTTCCCGCTGGATGCAGGGATGTTGTGCATTGTTGTGCAGTGCTGTTAAAGAGCTGGCCCATTCCCCTGCATTTGGGTCCTGGGAACATGTACAACTTACACTAGTTTTGATCTCATTACAGAGCCTTCTGACAATCAATTTTCAGCTTGTCATGTATGCTGTGAAGACAGGCCTGATACGTCCCATAAGAGTTGGCCTTTTACCTCGCTGGTTAAGTTTTCTATTAACTTCATGGTTGAATTTGGGGAAGGACTGTGATATGCACAGCACTGTTCAAGTTACGTGCTGCCGCGATGCAAACACTTTCCAAGCCCTAATGCACTAGGCAGGGGAAATAATGACATATTTCCGAGGTTCTTGTGGGGAATACTTCGGAGGAACGTGTCCTCCACTGGGAGTTTCATAACCATTTAATCTAATTTTTCTCGATGTTTTGATCTTCCTTTTAAACAAGGCTTTTGTCATTAGCTTTCAAGGAGACAAGCTGCTAAGACGTTACACTCCAAAAGCCCCCATGGTTCGTGTCAATGGCATCTGATGGCTGTTCGCTGACTTACAGTGGGGTTGCCAGGCTCAGTTCCTCAGGTCTTCACTCCTGGCAAGCTCTGCGGGGGCAACGCTTTGAAGGGGCACAGGGGCTGCACTGCTAGTGGCCCCTAGAACGGGGCAGGAAGCTTGGGACTGATTCCATAGATGGAGGGCAGCCAACATGGCCTCCGCACCATTCCCAGCTTCATGGCAAACCACTAATTGCAACAGTGATGAATATGAAGTAGAGGACTAGAGGGCCTGTACTCCACCATTCATCCCCAGAGCCCACTGCCCGGGGGTGAATTTCACCACAAGGAAGAGAGAAGCTGGTTGTATCCTGGCTAAAATAGCCCCGGTGCAGTAACCCTGAGCCTCGGTGCACTAAGTGCTGCCTGGGAGACAAGAGGTGGCTAAACGCAAAGCCAGGGAAGGCAAAGAGCTGGCTGGATCCAGAATGCAAGGAAAAAACAAAGCCAATCTTGGCTACTTGGTGAGTCCTTGGTCCAGAGCCTTGCAGTGCGGGGCAGCCTCAGTCTTACTCCCAGGCCCAGGGTCAGAAGGGCCAACTGCGTGTGTAAGATAGAGAGAGCTCCCCCTTCCCTTTGGATACGTGTGGCTTTCCGGAAAGGCAGGTAAAGAAATGGGAGAGTCTCCTCTCTGCTTGGTTTGCAGAGGAGCATGTCCAGTAGCTGGCTCTGGGTGAAGGAGGCTCCTTTCAGAGATGTTACTTTGGAACATTTCCCCTTGTTTTCCTCAGAGACTTCATAACGTACCACAGTCTCCGTGGTATCCGAGTGACCAGGGTACAATGGGGCAAGTACTTGGGAGAGAGAGAGGCTTGATGACATTTCTTTTACTGGCAACATCTTGGGAAGGAATCTGCTTGAAAATCTCTTTCCATGATTGACACAGCCAACGCAGCAGCAGAGCGCCCCCCTACCCCCGGATTTGTACCGTCCGTCACTCATTGCTCCGCTCTCCAGGTTAGAGCTCGAGAACCAGTGTACTGGGGAAGCCTATTAATAGACTTTCCCAAAGCTGAAATTTCAGAGCCAAGGTGAAAGGTGGGAGGCAAAAGTGAGTGAGGCCCCATTTTATAAACCAAAGAACACCAAGTGCTAATTGCACAATGTTGGAACTTGGGATCCATAAAATTCCTTCCTAAGCACTTTGCCTCAGGCACAAAGTCTATTCCAGGCCATTGAATTCCTGTCAAAAGAAATTCCACACCCATTAATTACCATATGACAGGTGCAAAGTAAAAGCAGGAGACACTAGGCCACTTTCTGGTCTCCTTCATGATTAATGCCATGAGTGGCTGTCACAGCCTTGGCTGCCATAGAATGGAGGCTAACGTCTTAGCGGAATACTCCTGGAAAGCGCCTCCGGTTAGGAATGGGAACTGAGCTGTCTAACTGGGAGCAAGGCTGAGACGCGAGTAACTTTCAACCAGCAAAAGCCGTCCAATGACTCTGGTTCCCTCCAGAACAATGCTAAGATGCATCTCAGCCTCCTTGAACATCCTCCATCTTCAACTGGAAATGCACCTGGGCCAGTCAACAAGTGTTTGCACTGCGCACGCACAGGTCTGCCATCAAACCAACAGCAGGATGAGTCCCTGGCATCTGATGCCAAGAAATCAAGAGCTAGCACCGGTAAAGGCAGATTTCTGAAAATAGCCCCAAATAAAGGCTCCTGCTTTGTTCCCTTGCTGTTAGCTCTGGTCCTGTCCAATATTTTCAGATATTTCAATAACTAGCCAAGTGTTTGTAAAACAGTTTGCAATTCTTCCCCTCCCCAACCTCCACCCCCAAAATTTAACAGATGTTACTGTCATGATTCTTTCTCCACATTTTTTTGCTGGCCATGTGTTATTCAGCATTGTCTTGTTCAAATGTTTGCCACACAGGCCGGGTGAAGAAAGGATACCGTGTGAAAAGTGACCAGTCGCATACTGTGAATAAGAGACAATGGATATTCCGAGTGAACAATTCACACACAACCTGCAGGCACAGAAGCTAAGCATCTAAATCCATATTTAGACACCTAAATGAGTGGCCTGATTTTCAAAAGTGCTGTGCACTGCCCCGCTCTTGTTAAGTGTTGGGTGACCAGACAGCAAGTGTGAAAAATCGGGACGGGGGTGGGGTGGGGTGGGGGGTAATAGGAGCCAATATAAGAAAAAGTCCCTATAAAATCGGGACAGTCCCTATAAAATCGGGACATCTGGTCACCCTACTAAGTGCCCAGGCGCACAGTACAATTACTCTCGGTAAAGGAAAGGTAAAGAGCTAAGATAAGATATTTCATAAAATACTGGATAGAACTGCTGGGAGCTGGTTTGGTGCTGCACAAAGAGAAGTCTCCAGAAGTCTCCGGAGTCCCTGCCAGCCCATTCCTGTGGCAGAAGCCAGCACATTGTCCCCATGGCAATGTACTGAAGCACAGACACAGCTTAAAATAGTCACCTTAGCCAGTAACATCCTGCAGCAGGGTCTGACCGGACAAATTCAGGCCGCTCTGTTCTTAGGTTGAGTCTGTCATACCAATGGGGGGATCTGAGCAGGAGTCCATCTAGTTTAGAGTCCTGTCTCCTGCCATGTTCTGAACCAGCCGCTTCAGAGGAAGAAGCCCCGTGGTGGGGAGCGATGGGGCTATATTATGGAGGGGTCACTCTTGAAAATGCATCATTGGGCAGGCCTCTGCCTCTGGAAATTATACTGCGGAAGGAGAGCTGTAAACCTACTTATTCTCCACTGTTCCTGGCAAGAGGCACTCCTACCCCTACAGCTTGTGAGACACGAAGATGTTGTGGTGTGTATTAAAGTGCAGTAAATGATGCGTTTAGCTACATGGAGTTTACACATCATGAATGATTTATTCATTTATAAATACACCAAACTCCACAAACATTACCTTCTGGTTGTTTAGTTTCCTGTAATTTATTGCTTCATTATTATTTAATACACAAATTATGTCATCCAAGAAGTTAAAAATATTTATTCCATTTGCTTTGTTCATACTCATTAAAGATCAGAGGAAACAGAGTTTTTGTGCTCTAATGCGGTGGCAGCCTGCCTCAAACTGCCTGCCTGTGTCCAATAAGACTTCACATTCCCTATGCATCTGCTTCGCCGACTCAAAGGCACAGCTTCTTTGGAGCTGCTGGAGAGTAGACGTAACAGGTGTTCTCTCTGTCCTTTGGAAGCCAGTGCAGGAGGTTGTAGAAGGTGCAAACTGTGTGGGGCCCAACACTTAAGAACCAGATGTTGGATTTTTAAAAAATCTCTCTAAAGTCCTTGCATTCCCAGTCAGAATGGCTAATAAAAGAGAGTGGGAGAAATGTTTTGCCGCTGTAAAGGGATGCAGTTCCATTGCCTTCAATGCCTTCACACTAGCAGAGAATGTGGCCTGGTTTTTTTGAGCGACACTGCCCTGAAATGAATATTCCATTGATTTCTCTGCCAACGCTGTCAGGGCTCTGCTCTCCCCCCTCCCTGGACCCTGAAGCAGAGTGAAGAATTCAGAAGATGCAGCTGTAAGCCCTGCGGTAGGCATTGTGTGAGTGTTGTTGTAGATGTGCATGGCGGCTTCACAGACATGGGCAGGCAAGACCCGTGCCCCTAGAGACTTGCAGAACCCATAGGGCAGGAGTTCCACAAGCAGGAGCAGACTGCCTAGCTACATGTCATTGGTCTCTGAAGTGGTGCAGCATGCTCCAGAAATGCATCACCTCAACAAATTCTAAACAGCTTCTGTTTGTTCCTGTCACGGTACCGAAAAAGTTTGGTACCGTGTAGATCAATGGGTGCACGAAATATTATGTGAAGGGGGTCATAACAGGTGTCTTATGTATGTATCTATTCCATATGTGTGTATCTATTCCATATGTGTGTATCTATTCCATATGTGTGTATCAATTTGGCAGTTGAAGTTATGAATATTGGCTCTGAACTGTCTGTCTTCCCAAATGTTGGGCTGCCAGGGGGACATTCCAGAATACTGAGCATCAGCTCTGCTTGGGGCTTGATGGGCCATTAAGAGCAATCAGCGACACAATGGACTCTGGGAGCTTGGAATGCCCCAATCCAGACAAGAAGGCTACAGAGAACCAGCAAGGCAGCCTGTGCATAATGGCTTCTGCCTGCAAATGATGAGTCATGCATGGACATGTGATCTGCCCATGTGACTCCAGGACTCCATGGGGCTGGACTTTCACAGCAGGAACAAAGAGGTGTTTGCAACTGGAAAAAAACTATAAATGAAGCTGCTACAGCCCCTCCATTTTTGTCTTTCACCTCCAGTCTTCAGCCTGCCTTGTTTCCAGCTTTGGATGGAACTTTGCTACTCAGGGAACTCTGGACAATGGTACTGACCCATCCCCCAAATGGGATGCATCCAAAGACTTTGATTTGAACCTGCAGTTTATTCTACCTTTGCTGCAAGCCTGAGCTAAGAGATGTGCCATTACTGCATGTAATTGATTTCTTTTAACCATTCTTAACCCTCGCCTAGACCTTTTTCCTTTTATAATAAACCTTTAGATTTTAGATTCTAAAGGATTGGCTACAGCGTGATTTGTGGTAAGATCTGATTTGTATATTGACCTGGGTCTGGGGCCTGATTCTTTGGAATTGGGGAGAACCATTTTCTTTATTTGGGGTATTGGTTTTCATAACCATTGATCCCCAGGACAGGTGGCTGCTGGTGGTGATACTGGGAATTTGGAGTGTCTAAGGGAATTGCTTGTGTGACTTGTGGTTAGCCAGTGGGGTGAGACCAAAGTATTTTCTGTTTAGCTGGTTTGGTGCCTTAGTGTGAAGAAACCCCAGCTTTGGGCTGTAGATGACCTTGTGGAAGCAATCTGTCCTGATCTGACACTCACAGTTGGATCCCACCAGGAACAGCACCGTCACAGTTCCCGTCCCCCTTTTTTGGGCACTTAGGGGGGATTGGTTGGTTGGTTGGTTTTTTTTCTACTTTTCGCCCCACAGTCTCCAAATCAGCAAGATCCACCACTCAGACCCAGTCTGTCTCCCCTGTCTTCATGACTCCCCGTGTGCCCTGCCTGCACCATGTGCATGTGAAAGAGGAATGTCCGCAGCGCGTGCGGGGGGGAATGCCGACAACTGCCTGGAAAGCTAGGGCTACATTGGGGGGGGGGGGGAATCTCAGCAGGAGGAGGCCGGCAAGAAATCAGTCAGGTGAGGGCAGGCAACGTCCTGCCATGGCCTGGCTAAGCAAGAATGAATGGTCTGTTTTCGACATGATGTTACAACAGGCACATCCTACTACAACCCAGAAATACCATGAACCAGAGTCGCTAGAAACCGGTCTCTACCACATAACCTCCCCTCTAATCCACCGTGCGCTAAGGTGGAGTGTTCCTCAGGCCTACGTGGGGAAGTGGGACTGGAATCACTTTTCAACAGGGGTGCTAGTGTCCACTCTCCTGTGAATGCAGCTACACTGGTATAAAGGTGCCTGGGAATAATTATATCAGCATAAAGCACCCATCTGAACAGCAGGGACTACCGTTTAAACAGTACAACTTCCTAGTGCAGACAAGGCCTTACTGGTCTATGTCAAAAGTGATCAAATCTTTGTCGTCTTCTCTGCTAAGCTCCGATTGCAGCATATGGTCTTGTGGAGTGAACCTGAGCACTGCTGGGGTGTTCTCCTGAGAACGCAGAACACGCAGACTGATAAAGGAATATTGATAATTAACAAACAACATCACACCCCAAGAAAATTGCACAGAGCGGTTACTTCATCCATCCCTTGACCAGAGCGGTTCTCTCTGGCTTCTTTGATTGATGGAGAGGTTCAAAGGTAAAACCAGGTACAAAACTATGTTTGCTTTCTAATGCTTGTTTCTCCAAACTGCCCCTGATCACAGCCTAACACAGGCAACAAAGACCTGCTGAGAAACCTGGTGCCGAGAAAAGTCCTGGGAAACCTTCCACCACACGGAGGGAAAGGCAGGGTGCTGTGCAGAGAGAAATACCTTACAGTCAACAGAGTATTTTTATATTAAACCATTCAAAAGACCCCTGTGGGCACCCCTAAGTAGAGATCACATTTTACTTTGAATTCCTGTTTTGACTTGACTTTCTAACAAAACTGTGTTTTCTGTATTTAAGCAGATACAGTAAAGGAAAGGTCAGCCTGCTGCTGACACCAAAATCTCATTTGGCTCATGGGTCCCCCTCGGGTCTCTGCTGTGTGCTACTAGAAACATATTTCAAAGTACAACCCTAAATGTCACGCCGTAATCGACAGCTGCATTCCAAGTATTTCCTGGAATACCAGCCTGTACTTTCCTAAGGGTCTGGGGCTTGATTCTATGCTCCCTCACTCCAGGATAAATCAGGAGTTACCAGTGGAATGAGACCAGTTTAAGAATCAAGCCAGTGCAAAGAGAGAGGAGATTCAGGCCCATTCTAGCTTTGCTTTGTGAAAGAATCCCCTGTATCTCTCTCCATTGAGATCCATGTTAGATACGTCGCTGTGATAACTCAGAACAACTCACTCGAGGCCTGGCATGGAATCAGGATGTGGTAATTCATGCCTAGCAAACCTCTGAATATTCAGAATTGTGCTCTGCTTTGAATGCTTCTCTGAATGGACCTCTTAAAGATGCAGAATGAGACTTGAAATCTCCCCAGATTAATCGGATATTCTGCTGTGGCCTCAGATGGAGCAGGGAAAAGAAGGGCAGCCAGGATGTAAAATAATAAAGTTTGAAGGGAATCTGGGCTTTTTTGATCCTCTTAAAAGCTTCTGGCTGGTTCTCATTTACCTGAACTGCTTTTCCTGTCCCTTCCCACACGCTGGGGAATCAAGCCTCTTGTATTGTAAAGATACATTTGCTGTATTTTTCATTTAAGTCTCTGCCACACGCATTTTGCTGTGGAGTTGGACTCTTCAACAGCAAATTTATTTTTAGGAGGCATTTCAGGTCTAATCGAGTATTTATGACACTGTCCCCACTGGTTTTGAACGCTGAAGTCTCCTAATAGCCGAGGTGTATCGCCCCTCATTCTGCTTCCCAGTGTTAGGAGTGCAATGGAATGGATTAGGTAGCTCTACGGACAGGAGATTTTCTGTATATTAATTTCATGAGATTCATTTTTCAGTTTCTGGATAAAAATGGTTTGTATGTGGGCACCTAGGCAAGTAACATGGAATAGAGGATCAGTAAGATTCTTTCCTCTGTTCTCAGCGGAGCTGTGATTTACGGTCAGTTTATGTTGTGTGTACTGTATGCACGTTTATTTTTCTCTTAGCTGCTATAAGAATTAAAGATTTAGGTATATACAGCAAAGGTACTACCAATTTTATGTACTAGCATTTCACTTCTATGCTCAGGCTATAAATCCAGCTTTTTCAGCAGGTCTATAAATTACTTGTGTATCAACAGGGCTGTTATGGGTCAACTAAGCAAAGCCAGATAAACCTTTTAGTAGTTCGCACTGCGCCTGTTATCATAAACCTCTCAAGTGCTCTTCAAGACTATTTTGTTCTGTCTTTATTTGAAGTCAAACCTGTCTTCAGCATGACTGCTGCAAAGGCTTCTCCAGGGGCTAGGAACCCGGTCTACAGAGCCAGGGACAGCTGACATTCCCCTGAGAGGCTCTACCGGAGCACAGCCAGGGAGCCCTGTGGAGAGCAGGCACCACGGGAAGTGCCACCCAAGTGACCCAGAGTGACGGTACCCTGCAGCCCTCTGATTAGCCAAGCACCCTATTTAACCTTCAGGGTGCCCAGACTGTGGCTGGCTGCAATACCAGACTATTTGATCTCTGGTCTCTGATTCTGGCCTAATTCGAGCCTGATGCTTCCTCTGATCTCTGACCTTTGACTCTGACCCCCAACTCTTGTTTATGGGACCTGGATAGTGATTCCTCCAACTCCTGCTTGGAGACCACCCTCTGTGGTAGACGGATCTCAGCCCAGCTGTGACCACTAGCCAGAGAGCCTACACCCCGTACCTTACAACTAAAGCCTTCCTGTCTATGAAGATTAGCAGTGCTTGTCTAGTTCGCTGGTGGCCATCTGCTTTGAAGTCATTTTTGAAGAAAGGTCACTGTTGGCCCCTTCGTGCAGATGGATGCAACATCCACTGGATTTGAGATTTTTTAAATTACAACTTTAATTTCACCTGTTAATTCTGGGCTCTGAAATGCAGCCTGGCTGTGATTGCTGGGGCAGGTCTGATTGACGATTTGTAATGTGCTCCTGCAGCTATTGACCGGAAGCCCCTGGAAATAGAGGTACCTCCCCAGGAGAGTTAGCTCTGGAAAAGCTAGAGCCTCATTATAGAAAATAAGAGGAAAACGTTTTAAATGCAAACTTTCCCACGGAAAGGGTGAAACTTGTTATGCTGCATCTGTCAGCGAACTCCGTCTCACCCACGGGACACCCTTCTAGATTTCACTTGTGCTTTAATAGAACCACATCTGTTAACCATCAGCAGATACTGTTGGTAAAACAGTCGGACTGAAGCTGAAATACTGGGTATTATACACAGACCTATTTGTTCCCTCTCACTTGCATGGGGCAGAAATTTTTGTGCGGCCGTGTAATGAGAAATGGGATACTTATCATGACTACAGTTCTTGATTGGTATTATTATAGCAGCTGAAGACACAGTCAGGATTAGCGATCCCCGGATGACTACAAATACAAAGGCACTTACAATTCATGCCCCTATGAGCTCACAAGACACAATACGTGTGTGAGATCGGAGACAAGCGGGATAGGCTGAGGGCAACAACAGTAATAGGATCACATGATTACAGAGTTAGCCTATGTGCATGGACAAATGTTTCCAACGCATTTAAAAAATATCAGGAGTATGTGGTATCCTTCTACCTGCCCTACAGATTCTGTTCAATATTTCAGAGACTCGCTTCTTCTGCTCACTGCAAAACACAAAAATAGTTTTGGAGTTTAAATGGAAACAAATAATTGATGTCACATGGCATTTTCTTTGCATTAATTCATAATTTACTGAACAAATTTTGCTATGTAAACCAACAATCAGGATTTTGTAGTTAAAAGCGGGTTCCTATTTATGTGTAATCTTTCTCCTTGTAAAACATGGTCTAAAGATTCTGCTAAATTGGAAAAAAAAAAGTGTGATCTTAAAAAATGGGAGTGAAATAAGTAAAACATTTTGTCCTTTGTATAGATTAACTGAATAATATGACTGATCAAACCATGAAATATTTAGACTTAGTTTAAAGATAAATTAACGAAAAAATATATTGTGTGATATTATCTTTGAAGTCTCTTGAGTTTAGATCCCTCCTCAAGCCCCATTCCAAATGAACCAAATTCAATTCAACCTAAAGGTTGTAAGACTTCACTTAGTGTATGAATATTAAATAAACTGTCCAAGTCCTGCCAAAGCTTCTAAAATCGGTCTGAGAACAACAGTAGCAGGCACCCCAGTCATAATAAGGCCTTAGGACAATGGCATTTTTATTAAACTGACATGGAAATAAATGTTGAGGTTATCTGCTGTCTCCAAAGAGTTAACTCCAGAAGACAGCTCTGCACTGAATTTTCCCTGGTGGAGGGATTTCTAATCTTCATTAATATTTAAAAATGAAAGCATTGTATCATCTCAGTAGGACACCAGACACATGAGGACAAATTAATCCCTGGGGTTACTATTGAACTGAGATGAGTTACACCACAGATGAATTTGGCCAGCTCTTCACTGGTTTAAAAAATGGTATTAGGGAGCAGGATTCCTGGGTTCTATCTGTAATGTGTTCGGTGTTCAGATTCCACCACCAAATACAGAATTACTAGGACGTTGGTCATTTCTAAGCAGTTTGAAATAAGTAGTTGAAGGTGTGTGGGTTAGTTTCACATGTTCACATGGTATTATCTGTGTCCTGATTCGATGAGCATAATACTGAGTGCAGGCATCTGGCATGAACATACATATACTTAGAAATTAATTCTGGGAATGTTCTTGAATATTTGCTTGAAAGTTGCTGTTTCCGTGCACATTCCTAATTGCTCACTGGAACGTTGGTGGAAAGTAAAACCGGGGGCAGGGACACACTTAAATCAACTCCATTTATGGATTATTATTAGTTTTAGCCTTCTCTTGCTCTCCTGACACCCATTATTGTTAAGGCAAATGTCAACACCCTACTCTCTGGGAGCAGCCTGGCTGCTGCAAATGGAAAGGAGCCGTGTTCCACGTCATCCCAGAAACGCACTCCATGAATAAAGCACACAATGTGGGGAGGGCAAGGGGATGGTGCCCCATCGCTCACAGCTATGGAGAAGCAGAAGGATTGTTCTCCACACCCTTCAGACGTCGTTTGCAGTGTTGTTGAAGCCTTGTTGGCCCCAGATATTACCATGTTGCCCTCACACGTTGTTATGCCAGGAACAGTCAAGCTTCTAGCACTTCTTTGAGCAAGGTGATGAAGAATAACTGGGTGGATAGATCAGATGCACATTCCACAGGCTGACTGCAGCAAATGAAAACAAGTCCTGTGGCACCTTAAAGTCTAACAGAAGTTTTGAAGCATAAGCTTTCGTGGGCTAGTACCCACTTCATCGGATGCATGCAGTGGAAGTATTTAGAGGCACCTGGATACTCCACCTGCCTCTGGGTACTTCCACCACATGCATCTGATGAAGTGGGTACTAGTCCACGAAAGCTTATGCTTCAATACTTCTGTTAGTCTTTAAGATGCCTCAGGACTCTGTCGCTTCTGCAGATTCAGACTAACAGGGCTACCTCTCTGACTCTTGTAGCAAATGAGTGATTTGAATGTATGAATCTCTTGCTTCAGCACTGGCATTACACAGGAAGTGTGCAATGACTCTTGTTAACCTTGTAAAATCCCTTCCTTAAGACAGTGTCATTGGTGGTAGTGGTGAGGGGAAACGGCAGAGGATCCCCAACTATAATTAGAGTTGCAGTAACCCATTATCTTCTCCCTTTCCTATCACAGCTCCATGACTTATCAAATTACTGGCATTCTAACACCAAGCTCCCTAGGTTTCACAGGAATAAAGAGAGTGGAGGAGGACCCTGGGGTCTGGGCACACTCTGTGTTTGTCTGCCATTTTCCTAATGCCAAATTTTGCTGAACAAATTTTGCTATGTAAACCAACAATCAGTATCTTGTAGTTAAAAGTGGGTTCCTATTTATGTGTAATCTTTCTCCTTGTAAAACATGGTCTAAAGATTCTGCTAAATTGGAAAAATGAGTGATTTGAATGTATGAATCTCTGCAATATTTCAAACCTTCAAGATTTCCCCTGGCCTAGCAAAAAAATACAGCCAATCTTAAAGACTGTTATTACATAGCACGGATTTGGATCATCATCAAGTGGATAAAAAGCCTGGTATTCTGGTACCTACAGCACAACCTGGCTTTCACCAAAGAGACCTTTCGAGATGAGAGGCTGTTAAAGATTAAAACCCAGCCTTCGGCTGGAGAGTCCTTCCTGACTCCCCGGTGACATCACATTCATCTCACTATTGGAAAAATGCATTTAAATGTCAAAACTAAAGTACCCAAACAATGGCTTCTAAGCACACTAACTTAACACACTGCTTAGCCAAATGCCTTCAAGACACAGGGGACCAAGTCTATCCATAAAATACACCACAAGTAATACACTGCATCCCAGAGGAAATAAGTACTTGATTCTGTAGCTCTCTGACTTTTCTTTTTTAAGCACACTTTGAGGACAAGTTCCACTGCAAGAGTGGAAATCAATTTCAAATACCTTTTCCATAGCACTCCGCTCCTGGTGCCTAAAGGTACACTCTCACCAGCCCAAACAAGTGGCTTCGTACTTCTCCACTTCCGCTCAACATGTAGGGAGAAGATGGTACAAATATTGCTGGAAAAGCTGATTTTTTTGCAAGTTTTCTGCCATTCAAGCCAGCAAAAAACCTTGGGAGATCAACTCATTTAATTAGAATCTCAGCTCCTTGGGCAGAAAGCTCACAAGAGGAGTATGCTGTCAAATCCAAATCTGAACTATATAGGCTGATCAACCCTCATCTGGATCCAATTTCAGACATCACACTGTCAGCCCAGTTCTACTGGCTTCTCTCACCTCCATGACTGACAGAAGAGCCACTAGTAATCCTGAACCTCCCCAAACCCAGTACTTTGTGTCTATTCTCTGCAGAAGGTCAGTACATCCATTGCACTGTAGAGATGCTTAAAAACTCCATCTCTGTTCACGTGGTCGATTTACAGATCGCAAAAAGAGACCAGAGGCAATGGATTAACTTTGCAGTCCACCATTTTTGGCTCTCACAAACTCTATTCCAGTGCTCTCAGTGAGGACATTGGCTTTGGTTTCCACGTTCCACAATCCTATGAGCCCAGATGCTGGCAGATGAATGTAGTTCTTCTACAGTAGTGCTGAATGAGTAGAACAACAGACAGCTCCAGTGTTGCCTAATATTACTGATTGTCATCTTATGGTTCCACGGGGAATTAGCAAAGCCACCCAGGTACAGAGCCTCACACATGGCTCCTTTCAGAATCATTCCTCTACTTCTTCCTACCACTGATCAAATCCTTCTGGAAGAACCTCTGGCCTCGTCATCTTGGACCAAACGTCTCGATAGCGGTTTGGTAAGTATGTCCCTGCTGCCATTCTGAGAGCCTCTTAGCTAGGAGTCATGGCTGCTTCCACAACCACGTTCTGCGTACATTTCACCCTTCTCCAAAGGGAGCTGTTCAGATGAATGAACTCGCTAATTTACTCAGGACAGACCAAATCAGAGCAAAGGGAAGAGAAGCAATTTAACAAAATATGAATTAACTTCAGCCCAGAGACCCCCGTGATGGGCATTCAGGGGCAGTCTGGGTGTGCAAAGGAGAGTGGAGGAGAGACCTGTCCCAAAGTGGAAGAGGGGGTTCTGGTAGGAATTTGTTACCAGAAGCAATGAGAGGCAGTTAAATTCTGACCACCTCTCTGAAAAGCAAATGCTCGGCCCAGGGCTATGGGGGCTGGGGGAATTTTTTTTTACCTTTTTTTCTCTCCAGCAAAATTTGAAACCTTGATATTCCATGACAGAATATTGGAAAGGAAACCCCCCTGGAATATCTAACATTTACCCTCCCCCTGGTTACTACCCTAGGGGCTCCACCGTGCAGTCCCCACACAGGGAGAATGGCTTGGAAAGGAGACAAAACCACACAGACAGTGCACAGTGAAGCCTGGTTTCCCAATAAAATCATAGGGAATGTGGACTGGCTTGGAAAGGGCCGGCCTGGCTCGTGACACTGCTGCCTTCCTCTGAGCTAGAGCAGTTAGGGCTTCATAATAGACTGTAACTTTCTGGAATAATAATTTAATTTTTTCCCTACTGTTACAATGCCAGAATTTCAATTAGACAAAACCCTATAATGGATTTTTTGCTGGGCATGTTACATAAATTGCATATTCAAGTACTATAAAATATTTGTAGCAGACAGGTACTTTTCTAAATTGGGTCTGACAGTAAGCAATAGTGACTGGAATATTTATGTGATGGCACCTACGTAACAAGATAAAGTACAGGGTTGGGACTATGGAAATGCCAGTAGAAATCTACTGCAGTGGCTTTATTCAGCTGTTTTTCCCTCTTCAGCACCCTCCTGAAGAACCACTGATGACAATTATCTTTATCCTCAGGTAGCTAAAGCAAAAGCCAGCAAGTATATGGGTCTCCACCGTAGAACTATGGGGACGATTTGCATTTTACTCACTAAAATATTCTTTTCCTGAGTCCCAGCGAAACCCAGCCCCATGGCCTCTCAGACAGTTAAACCCTTCAGGGTGTGTAATCCGTTATTGTGCTTGCTGAGCAACTGAGGAACAAAAAGCAGGATGCAGTTGGTGGGGCCATGGATCCGACTGAGCGGGCGAACGCTGAGCGTTCTCAGGGACTTTGCTCTGCTCAGCATTTAGATTTATGTAGACTGTAACCAAAGAGAGCCCATCCCCAGGAATACTTCAAGAATTAAAACAAACCCATCAGTCTCCCCAGATCAGCTCAAATACCCAGTGAGAACAGAAGGGATTGGAATTAATTCACTACACAAATCCCAGAGTCCTACCCAGAAGAAGACAAAGCCAGCCAGTTCCGATGTGTGGCTTCAATTCCAGAACTGAAACGGAGGCTTTGGATTGGTATTGAAAGGGCCCAGCCCCCTTCCTCCGGCAGAGATAGCTCCCTGTGGAAAATGGCGTTCTGGTGGCTAAGTGATTTCCAAGTGGCCATGAATAGCACAAATGTGCACAAGATGTTGATGGATTTCTCTGTATTTTTCAGAGCTGTCTATCTGCTTTAAAATGGTGGAAGTTACCGAAGATTAAGTGGGAATGTTCCTTACAAAGACTTGCACAGCAAATTGAACATTAAACGGGACAATATTTTTGCATTTCATCAGTGCAGTTAGTTCCATGAATCTGATCAGTGGCTCATGGAAAAATACCTTCTAGATCCCCATTATGGCATAACTTGGAAACCCCTAATGTTATGATGAAGTATTTCTGACGGGGTATCAACCCCCAGAACAATGAAGGTACAATCTATCCCCATATTTTTCACTGGTTGCAAATTAATGTATTTTCATTTCTGGTTACTTCTTTTGAAACCAAGGTTTGGGAAATGACGAGAAGGGAAGACGCACTGTAGAACAAAATACTGAGCCAAACTAGTACCCAGGAAGGTCTTCCAATCAAATTCATTGTAGGAAACCAAAACGAGAGACTAGGGAGACTGGTTAGAGCCAGGCAGACATGGTGAGGGAACACAGCTCTGCCAATGTTCCTCAATCCTGCACCTGAACTCACCCGCAGATCTACTGTTATAGTCCGACCTGCGGCAGCATCCCTGCTATTCTGCAATCAGGTGCCCATAACAGACTGCACTCATGTCCAGTTCTGTGTGGCTCTGGAGATTTGATGATCTTGCAGAATGCAGGGAGAGGAAAGAAGCCAGAACTGAAAGAAATTCAAACCAGAAAAATGTCAAAACCTGGTTCCAGACTGGGATTGAAGTTGGGCAAGTTTATTTTCCCCACAAACCAGCCCCTAAAACATCAGCTCTAATGATTCCCCCTGTTGCTTGACTGTCATGGCACCACCTACCCATGCGGAGAATCGGGAGATTCTGCAGGGACTCTTCGGAGTCAGTGACCACTAGCTCCAGCTCCGACAAAGCGGGTTCTCTAGAAGTCCTGCTTAGCTCTGGGGCTATCCATACAGGATCCAACACATCCCACCTTGCCTGTCACTTGGGGACTCCAACAAACATGCAAAGCTGACGACCCATCCACTCCCCCTGGAATGTGTTCTAGGTTTATGGACAGCCCCTACCACTGGACTCATGGGACGCCCAAGCCCCTCCCATAGTTTCTGCTCTTCTAGTTCCAGGCCAAGGGTTTTCTCCTGTGACGGAGTAGAATCCTTCCTCTGACTCCCCTCTGCTGCTGTCCATACCTGAAGCTGTAACTTGACCCTGGGGGGGAAGGCGGTCACCTGACCTGCCGGAGACAGAGAAAGGAATGCAGGGGAGCGGCGGATGAGGAAGTCTCAGTCTGAAGCTAGCTGGAGTCAGGCAGGGAAGGCAGAGGAGCTATCTGGCTCTCTGCCCCCCAAAATGGATCCAGCTGAGGGGTTACATTCTCTGTATGGTCTGTGTTAGACCAGGTACCAGTCATTGAATAAACCTCTGTTTTACTGGCTGGCTTAGAGTCACGTCTGACTGTGGAGTGGGGTGCAGAATCCATGGGCTCCCCCAGGACCCCGCCCGGGCGGGCTCGCTGGGGGAAATGCACGGAGGGGCAGAAGGTGCTGAATGCTCCAAGGTCAGACCCAGGAAGGTTGAAGTGGTTACCCATGAAGCTCCTAGCCTTGGAAACAGGCTGTGTATGGAGAGGGCACACTTCCCCCGAAGTCCTGTCTGGCTTCATAGGGAGCAAGTTCCAGACCCTCGCCCGGGCACTCTGTGACATCTCCATCACTGGAGACTTCATAATTCTATCTTCTCATTTCACCATAACATTTTCCTGACAATCACAGTTGGCTAGTCAGTATTTAGTCCTTTTACAGTTAAAATACTGTAATGATACAAACAGGCTCTGGCAGCTGCTTCTAGAGGCTTTTAATTGGATGATTATTGTATTAAATAACAGTTTTTAACGGAGCATGAACTTTTCAAATCGCGGAGCTACTGAGGTCCTGGAGAATTCACCAGGTATTAGCAGTTTTCAAAATTATTTTGTTAAAAGCTTGTCATTTGGGTTTTCTGGGGATTACTCCATGATGCAGCCTCTGTGTGCAGGAACAGGGCCCCAGGATCAGAGGGGTAGGTCTCAGTGCTGTGATAGCATGAGAACAGCTTCCTGTCACTTGCCATGTCCCTCTCAGACAGAGGCCTTTTCAGGAACAAGGATCTAGGGTTCTGCAGCAAGGGATGCAAAGGTCATAACTGTCCTCATTCCATTCCTGGCCACGTCTTCTCAACTGAACACTAATAGATGCTCCTACCTGGGGGACTACAGCCCCCGCAGCACCATGGGAAGATCAGTCAGCACAGGGCAGGAACCACCTTTCCTTTGAAATCTTGTTTTCCAAACAGTCCTGCCAACGGGACAAACAGGGGTAGAGATAAGAACCCCCCCCCCAGGCCTTAACCTAGCCCTCTCCTGGGCGCAGCGCTGCGTGGAAGAGTGGTGTGGAACCATGATGGGGATGTCGTCATGAGAATCCCTCTGGGAAGGAAGAGCTCTGGGTGGGGCAATGGTAGAAGAAAGTCATGCAAGAACCTCCCGATCAGCTGTGACTATGGCATCTCTGGTGCCTTCTAATTCCCAAGTCTTGTCCTACAATATGAAGGATTCCTTTGCACCGGGGCTACCTCCAGCCCTCACCCTTGTGCACGCTGAGGAATTCTCATGTCATTAGTCTCGAAGTGTGCATTGTCACCCAGCCACAGGGTGCACCATTGGTTTATTACCTCCATTAAGTCTCAAATAACTTAACAGATCAATAAACCATTATTACCTCCAGTCCTGAAAACCCAGCACCCCAACTCCACCAAACTCCAGTACATTTATTGTTTCTCATCACAAAAGCACAATGACAATTCATTAAAATAACCCATGCTGTCAAAAGCCTCTTCCCTTTAGGGATCAGGGTTATAATGTGGTCTCTGTCCTTCTGCCTTTCTGGAATATGAATCCTGCACTGCTCCTGCTGAAGTCTTACCAGGCTCCTCACTAACCTCCAGCCTGGGGGCATCTTGTCCTCGGCCAGGAGCTTTCCAGCAAATCCCGCTCCTGTCCTTAAACACCCCTTCAGCCCCTACACCTGTTCTCTTCCCCTGGCTCAGGTCAGTTCACATTACGCAGGAACAAGAGAGGAAAGCAGGAAGACGAACTGTCTGGAAATGGCTTGCACGGTTTTTTAGAAGATGCAGGATAACTCACAGATAATGACAATGCTAAGTGATCACACTTACGATAACACGCCTACCAGCCCTGCCTCCCCAGCTCCCGGGAGAAAGGCACCCAAGGGGAACTGCCGTAAGGAGTGCTGGCGAGAACCAGACCTGTCAGACCTCCACCCCCTGTTGAAATATCACCTACAGAATAATCAAATGAGTCTTACACAAAACCAAAGTGGAATTAACATGATGCTCACCACGTAACCTCAGGGACAGTGCAAAACCCCGTGCTCTTTTAACCCTCCACCTCATTGTACATTGGCATCTCCCCATCAGCTCATCCGTGATTTACACCTAAGTTCTTCTGAACAAGGAGCAGGTCTCTATTTATCTGCAAAGCAACCTGCAAGCCTGCATAAATAATAAATACAGCAGCCTCTGGAGCCAGCAATGGGAGCAGGAGAATGTGTGTCTGACCTCCAAAGAAGTGTCATGCAGATAACATCAATACTGGAGTACTCCAGGCCCATGGTTTCATTGTGCCAAAAAATAAAAAATATTTTAAAAATCCCCCTGAACAAACCTGACAGCAAGGCAGCATGGCACAAATTCACACACGTGCTTTCACTTTTTCTAGATAACTGCAAGTCTCGTGCAAAAAAGAAGTAGCAGCTCTATTTCTACTGCTAGCCTGTGCAAAGCATCCCTCAGCCACCCTGACCTGTCCTACGATATGAAGGATTCCTTTGCACCAGGGCTACCTCCAGTCCTCACCCTTGTGCACGCTGAGGAATTCTCATGTCATTAGTCTCCAAGTGTGCATTGTCACCCAGCCACAGGGTGCACCATTGGTTTATTACCTCCATTAAGTCTCAAATAACTTAACAGATCAATAAACCATTATTACCTCCAGTCCTGAAAACCCAGCACCCCAACTCCACCAAACTCCAGTACATTTACTGTTTCTCATCACAAAAGCACAATGACAACTCATTAAAATAACCCATGCTGTCAAAAGCCTCTTCCCTTTAGGGATCAGGGTTATAATGTGGTCTCTGTCCTTCTGCCTTTCTGGAATATGAATCCTGCACTGCTCCTGCCGAAGTCAATGGGGAGACTCCCATTGATTTCTATAGGGACAAGAACCAGTCCTAAGTATTGCCATCCTTTTAAGATGTCACTCTTGATTTGCCCGTCATTGTAATGGTCTCTCTTTCCTACCATGGGTACGTCTATACTACCCGCTGGATCGGCAGGTAGTGTTCAATGTTTCGGGGATCGATTTACCGCATCTCGTCTAGTGTGGCAAAGAATCAGTAACTATAGCTGAACACAGTATTCATGGAAAGGACAGCACTGTACATCTATTAATACATTCTTCTGTAAGACTCTGTCTCCTTAGTATATACCTGCCAGCAGGCTGTTGGCTTAAAGTTTTCTTTACTATTGCTACACATTTGTCTGAGGTTCTTAGTGAATATCTATCTTCTACATTATACTGGGCTGGGTTGTTATAGGATAAAAGGTTAAATACTAGTACTGGCTTTTAAACACTACTGTGGCTCACTTTTCTAGCTTATCTGAAACACTAACCATTTCCTTTATTAAAAACTCAAATTAGGTTTCACTGATTTGCCACAAATTATATGCAGCTCAATGATAAAAATATCATTCTACGTTTGGATGCTTTCCATTAATGTTCCAGTTCATCTTCAGAATAAAATAGCTTTTTAAACAGAGAGCATCGTCTAAAGTGTTTTCAGAAAAATAAGTGATATTGAATGAATATATTGGAAGAGAAAGTTAGGTTCCTTTGTAAGGATCATACATTTCATGATAGTCTTTTAACAAAGAAAGTTGTCTCTGAATGCAGTAATTTAGTACTGAAAAAAGTGACAAACAAATAATTCCGACAAAACTGCAGAAAGAAAAGTGACTTTTAATTATATAATCTTTGATGAATTTATGTCTGACAGTTTTATAAGTTGACAAGAGAGTGCATTTTATATGCAAAAAACATTATTCATTCTCAGCTGTTAAAGCATTACAATTGTCAGATGATTTTAATACAGTTTTAAGTTTTATGTTTATTGTCAGAAAAAAGTCCACAGTAATTACTAAGTCACATGGCCCTTAGCTATGTTTTTGACAGCAAGAACAATAAAATAGGTTTTTGCCCAAACCTTTTTACTGTCGCAATTTATGAGTTTTAAAAGACAGCTGTTTTTCTCATTCTGGGGGGAAAAAATTTAAAAGCCAAACTTCTAGCCATTTTTTTCAGAGCAAGCGAATCACTTATTTAACAGAACCAGCAGTTACATAAGACAACATAGAGCTGAGTGCTACAGTTCTGGGTCAGTTACAAACCGAGAATTTTATAAAGTAACTTTACTTCCATGGTCACCAGCAATAAAGAAACTGGGGTCATTTGCTGAAAGGAAAGGAAGTTTTCAGCAAGGGGGCAGGGGAGAGAGAGAATTCTGCCTCTGTCTGCACAGTAAAGCAGGACAATTTCACAGCATTTTAACTTACCCCAAATCCATTAGACTCGTGATTCTTGGGGATGGAGGTGAAGGGGTGCCACAAGGAGGATTTGGGAGGAAATGTTGCTTTAATGTTTTCTTCTGTGTACCAATGATGTGATTCTGCCTCACATTAAATGGATCTCAATGAGGTGACTCTATCCAACATGTGGCTCATGTGTCAGCGGGTGAAATAAAGGCAAGATATGTTTCTATGATTCAAAGAAGAATTTTAGAAGCAATTAGTATATTACTCTCGTCACAAATACTGCAGTGTATGGCAGCTAAGATCCTGAGGATATTGTTTGCCCCACATTGCTAATTGTGTTCTCTGCTGTGTTTTGGTCACGGGGTTGAAGTGTGTATGTCCACATAGGGCACGTTACACAAACTAATGATTTTTAATACAAGAATAATGAAATGGAGCTGGGATCTATTCATCTTTTTTAAAAATGTAAAGAGACATGTTCTGTTTCCATGGCAAATCTCTTCCAGCTAACCATATCCATCAGTTGGGGGTTAGGATGGCATGGCAAATAAGAGGGATAAATGCAAGAGAAAGATGCGGCTTTAGTCTGCAGATATAAGTGATGCTTCTAATGCAAAAATGTATCAATCCTTCCCACAGTGAATAGCAGGTCCCGTTGTTCAGAGCAGTGCTGCTCTACAGCATCCCCCACCCTGTGTAGGGCCGAAGGGATCGGTCCAGGTTATCATGAGTTTTCTGGTCTGTTTGAAGGGTGGCCCCTACCTGCAGGAGGCAGCCTGCCAAAGACCATCACTTTGTCCATTTCAAATCTCCGCAGACCTAGTGCATGCACTATAGTTAGACCATGGAGTGAACCCCCAAGAGCCAAGGCTGGGTCTGGGCCCTGGCTGTTTGCAGGAGGGGATATGAGTGCAAAGGAAAGTGGGGCTCTCTCCTGGGTGGGCTAGCTGAACCCCAGATTAAACTGGTTAGTGCAAACAACTGGGAGTCAGTGAATTCTGGCCTTTTTCAGCCCTTGAACAGATTTCTCCCAATCCGTCTCAGCCCCTGGGGGCTTATAACCACCACCGGCGCGTGTTCTTGTGCCATTCACTACTAGCTCCGTGCAATTGGCCCCTGCCACACAAATGGAGCAGCAGCCAATTAGGAAAGCACTGCAAGATGGCCATCACATGACACACAAGGAGGGAGCATTTGGGGTTTTCTGGGGTTTTTCACCTACATTTAGAATGATGCTGTTGCATGTGAAAAAGAAAAAACAAAAGGCCACCCACCAGCCTCATTCACCCACACGCGTGTCCACAGCAGGTTTGTCCTGTTTATTGGAAGCCCAGCAGCTATAACCATATTAGGCCCCGATCCGGCAATCAGGGCTGCTTGCCGCATTGTGTGACTGTGCAGATCCCACCACATGACCCTTAGACTCAGCTCTGGGCTGGTTCCCATGTGCCATTGACAAACTATAATTTCCATTGAAATAAAAAAGGAAAACCCCCTAAAATCAAACAGAGTTCCAACAGTTTCTAAGAAGCTCTGCTATAAATAGAGCCCACACTGGGAGGCAGTAATAGGATACAATTTATTTCCACCTCTGATGGGCTGACCTTCATCATCACTTGAGGCTCTGCTTGTCATGAATTATGGGCAATTCGCTCACTAGTGGAAATAAATTGTATTGCCTCTGCTCAGTGTTGTCCTCTATGTAAGGGAGAGAAATGGTCAGCTGCTCTTGAGCCAGCCTGGCTAGGAAGTGGCTTCTCTTGCACACACACACACAGATCTTTGGGAGCCACCCGGTGGTCATTTGACTGGACCAATAGTTGCATTTTTAGAAACAAACAATCTCGTCTGCTGACACCACCTAAAGGTGCTGCTTAGCTGCTGACCGGGCGGTGCTAGGCCAGACATCAGTTGTAAGGCATTAAACGCACCAGTGCTTTGCAGGTCTGTGGATCTGGGAAACAATTCAGAGCAGAGAGGCCGGGCTGAGATAATGTAAAGCAAACAGCCACTCCTGCCAGCTCCCAGCCCCCCCCCCCCAAGCTCTGGGGGTTTATTGCATGACCCCTGGTCCCTGTCTCATAGGCGATTCTAGGCTGCACTGTGCAGGATGGAGGGAGATGGGCCCCTCCCCCTCTTGCTCACACTTAGGTTTATTTATTACGGGCCTGGCTGACACATGGAGTCCAGCTGGTGAGGAAAAACCAGACCCTCTGCCCTGGAGCAGCAGCATCCACCGAGAGGCTCAGAGAGCCTGGCAGACATGAAGCCATCCTCCCCCCTCCCCCCCCCCCACCGGCAGGGAGCTGGTCTCCACCCAGCGAGCAGAGGCTCAGAGGTGAAGGTTTCACCCAGTGTCACACAGCAAGAGCCGGGGCCCGGGAATTCGGACTCCCTTGCTCTGCCCACTAGGTAACATTGTCTGCTGTATTAGGTCACTCAGTAGGATGGAGATGTGCAATGGGTGGGATTAAGGCATTCAACCCCCTCATTTCTCCACTTCCTCTCTTTTCCCCAGCTGATGCTGTAGCTTCTCCTTGGACCTGGCTAAAGGACTCACTGATGCTGCTCCCCCAGGGAGATCTCCTCTGGCCCAAGGCTTGTGATTTGCCCCAGGACCACCTGGGTGAGGCGGGGGGAGACCTGTGCAGTGTTCTGTTGTAGGCAGCAGATGGGTTCGTTTCACTGCCCTTGGCTGTCTCCTGTTAATTCCCCCCCAGGCCTGTCTGGCTGGGGTCCCATGGGCTGCCTGGGCAGATTCAGAAGAATGTCCAAAGCCCAGACACCTCCTACCCCCAGCTGTGAGCCTTTCTGCACTGCCCCAATCTGCACACTGCTCCCCAGCTCCACCCACCTCCCCACCCGGCTCCTTTGGTTCCAGCAGCCAGCGCAAAAAAGTTTTCTGTTTTCCAGGGGCTCACTGGTGGAGGTTTTAATGTGAGCCTAATGGGTGCATTCAGGCTTACAATTAAGTGGGAGCCTATGGGCAAACAGCAGTTAGCGCCTTAGCTTAGAGCAGTTTGCTCAGCAGAGCGTCGAAGGGTTCGCTGCAGCTCTGTTCTAAGTGGTGGGAACCACAGAGCGTGGCTGTTCTGCATTAAGAAGCTTTGCAGGGAAAGCTGTATTATGACAGTACATTGCTTCTGAACAGTTAGTAGCAAACAAAGGGCAAAGCTGTGCCAGTCTGGTTTGTGAGCAGGAAATGGAGCTGGAGGGTTATCTGGAATATACGGTGCTGCGGGAGCCACTATTGTTTGGGTAAGATGCAAGACGGAGCCAGTCCTTACTCTTTGTGTTCCCTAAACATCCTGTAGCATGTTCTGCAGGAGATGAGGTGTTAGCTCTGGGATCCTGGCTCTGCTGCAGGGCAGGAAGCTTAGTTCACGCTTACCTGAATTCCACCTGCAATCTCACCAAACAATCTCACATAACCCCTTGTATGACAAAGAACCCCAGAGCATCCTCCAAACTCGCAATACAGGAATCTCTTCACTCATCACTGAAATGCAGCCACCTCTGGGTAGAACGCAGCAGCAGTTTAGTGGTACATAACACTAAGCAAAAGGTCAGCCAAAGTTAGGAAAGGAAGCAAAGAAAAATCTTGTCTAATCGGAATCTGGCCAGAAGAAGGGAGTTCCCACTACTCTGCAAAGCTTTCCACGAGATCTTGAAATATAGGGTGACCATCCCACTCCTTGTGGCCAGGACAGTCCCTTTCTTAAGCCCTGTCCCAGCCCAAACTTTTGCCAAAAACGTGGGGCATGCACTCCTAGCAGGGTGCAGAGGAAGGTGTGGGTCAGGAGGGAGGGAGGACGACACCAGCCCTGCAGGGGGAAACAGGGCTCCAGCCAACAGCAACACAAGCCATGTGGGGGGCAGACTGGATCTGGGTGAACAAGCACTGACACCAGCCTGATGCGGGGAGTAGGCTGGGCTTGGACGAGAGACCTGCATGGGGGAGGCAGGGCTCAGGCCAGTGGTTTGGGTCACCCCATGTGCAGAGGGGAAGAGGGGCAGGGAATGGACCAGTAGAAGTGTTCCCTCTAATTTTTCCCACCCATGTGTAGAATTAATTTTGTGAAGTGCACCCAATATGGCAGTGATGGGGGGGGGGGGAGGGAAATGGAAACCACACCCTTAATTGCCATAGCTGTACTGGTATAAACCAGTGTGGACACAATGCCTCAGTCTCCTAAATACAGGTATTAAGCATGTGTAAAGTACCCCAATACAACTGGAGTCCAAACACTGATCACCTGGCTGCCCCCACCTGGCCTTGCTTTCCAAAGCTAATTTGTCTTTCCACAGCCACAGTGAGGTGGCAACCCCAGAATTTGCAGGACAACACATTCATTGCTCTTTTCTCCTGAATTCCCACAGCTGGGCTCTCTCCGGGGGGGGGGGGGGGGAGGAGGGGGGGGGGAAGAAGAGCCATCCCTTTCCTTGCAGGCTTGTACAACTCAGCCCAGTGAAGTGCACCAGCCCCTGGAGACCCAGCCCCATTGGCTCATGTGAAAAAGTCAGGAAAAGAGGGCCCAGCCCTGGCCCCAGGGGGTTGAGGTGTCAGGCTCAGTCTGTTCCAGTGGGAGTCAGCTAACTGAAGGGCCTCTTGCCTCTCCTGATGTGGGGGAGTTAGTCCCACACAAGTCAGTGCTACACCTGGGGGGTTCTTGTTCCCCTTTCATGAGGAGACTTTTCTCCATGTTTCTGGAGTCAAAACAGCAGCCATACCAGAGAACAATGTATCCAAGCTGGCTAGAGGAGATGGAAGGGGAAGAGAAAACAAGTATCTGTCTGGGGGGGAAGCAGCCAAGTTACTCTAGACTACAGAGGACTGAGAGGGACAAGTGTGTGGTGAGAAGAGAAGTGAAGCAGCAGCTGCATACACATGAAATGCCGATCTCAAGCCCACTCACAGACCCAAAGGCAATTATACTCCCCCAAACACAGGAGTTTAATTCTCCAACCTGACTTTAGGTTCCAGAACAGGCTGATTAAGTTTTATTCCCCTTCTCCTACTCCAGTAACTCTGCACAACCTGACTTCAGAGAGAAGATGAAGAGCTAAGATACCAGCAGGCTGGTTTAAGGAAGAAAAGTTTTGCTGTTTTTTCTAAAGTAAAAGAAAGTCCTGGTTGTTGGGCTCTTTTCACCTGATTGGGAAAGTGAGAGATGATGGATCAATTTCCTACTGACAGACAGCACTGACCCTGCTCCCAGCCCACTCCCAGCCCTGAAACTAGGGTCAGCCACAAGACAGCTGTAAAACATCTCTGTATTCCTCCCCACACCAATCCCCCCACACCTATCAGAACAGGAACCCTTCAACACCTCCCTGACAGCCCTGCCCCCAACCTCAACCCCCTACAGTCTGACAAGCAAACCCAGCCCTTCCCGCCCTGCCTCCTTTATAGCAAACAGAGCAGTGGGGCCTGAGCCCATTGGCTTGTGGCAGGGTGATGTCATTGGGAGAGGCCAATCACACTCACTCCACCCTGACAAGGCAGGAGGGGGCTGGTTCACTCCCAGAGAAGATGGTTCCTTCCCCTGGGTTTCTGAGCAGCTGAGTTTGCACCCTCAGCCTTATTCGCCACACCTGTGTCTCTGCTTATAAACTCTGGCAGCTGCTGCCTTTCTTCTGGGAAAGTCTTATGGCTGCACAGGACTGGGGAACTGGGGCACCTAGGTTGCTCGGGGGGCGGCAGTCTGAGCCTTTGTTACCAGTGCAGGGCTGTAGTTGAGCTCTAGGGGCTGAGGGATTAGACTGGAAGTCAGTGGTCCTGTGTTCTAGTTTTAGCTAAGCTATGTTGGGCTGGGGCAGGGTCCTGGCTCTATCTCCCCTCCCTATCTTGTCTATGGAGACTGTAGGAGTTGTGGGCCATGGATTGTCTCTCACTCTGTGCCTATGTAGTACCCACCACAACAAGTTTCTATCCTGATTAAAGTTGCTAAAACCTACAGTACTACAAAGTGATAATGGGGGGATAGGCAGGTGGTAAGGCATAGAAGGAAAGAGAAGTGTCCCCCTAGCCCTATTGCCTGAGAATCTCAACAAACGAGCAGCACTCCCCCTTCTCCAAGCCCCTTACACTTCCCTACCCTTGCTAGCTAACCCACCAGCTCCTCTAACTGGATCCTCTGGGCAGAGAGATGTCCTGGGATGCTGGACTCATTGTTCTCTCTTCCTATGGGGAATGACATCTCTCAAAGCTTCCCTGGCCCTGAAAAAAACTGTCAGGAATACCCCTCCCCCACCTTTGCCCCCTATTATTTATTTGTGGTGGTCTTGGGGTTTCTTTTTAAGCTGCTCTGGTGGGCAATGGGCTTTGTGAGACACCTGGGTAGTTACTTGGGGAAAGGTTAATCAAGCTGAAAGATGCTGGAGGTTTGCAAGAGCCAGAGAGTGAGTTAATTTATAAATGCATGTCCTAATGAAAGGCAAGGAAGTGCAGAGATATAATGGAGCATCTCAAACAAGTGTAGAATGAACTCAGTGTAATGTTTTATACTTTGTCACTGCTCCAACCCCCGTCACCCATGCAGTGCCAAGGGACAACTAGCAGTATTTGCAAATATTGTGCAACCTTGAAATAAGGATTTTTCCTTGGTATTATAAATCCATTCAATAGTAAACAGTATAAATATCAGTTTCCCTTTTCAATAACAGGATGGGTTTTGTTCATAAGGAAAAAGTTATATATTTTTTTCTAATATTTAATCACTAAAACCTTCCCACACATTATGTGCCTTTTGAACACTAAGGTCCCGGTACATGGGTATTTTTATTGTTAGCTGTAGATACAGAGAGAATCCTAATTGAAAACATTTGAGTCTCATTCCACTTGCAAGCAGGAGTGGATCATTTTTCTTTTAGTTTTTTATAACACAAGGCTCAATGCCCATTACAAAAATTCCAATGCATCTTTGAAGTTAGCAGCTAATTATATTTTTCCAAGTTATATATTGGGAGTTTTAGATGTGGCAAAAGCAATTACTTTTTTTTTTCTCATTTAGCATAACAATCTCCCAAAGCTTTATTGAGATTCCAGCAAGTCCCGTGGCTGTAGATCACGGCCCCGGGCTGGAAAGAGGAGGAAGTTGGTGGCAAGGTGTGTGCTTACTCATCTCCCTCAGTTCTTTCCTCGTTAGTATTCTGTCCCCACCAGGATGCTCTCTAATTGTTTGCTGAATGACTGTGGTGCTTTTTGCCTCAATAACTTTGCTTGGTAGGTCATTCAGCACATTCGTTATGGTGGCACCCGTCAGCACTGCTGCAGTTAAGGGTCTGTCAGTATTTTACAGGGGTTTATAACTTGGTCGTAAATGTTTGCACAGGGCTGAAACTTGGCCCCTGATTTTCTCCTGCAGAACCGTCACAAGCTGCTTCAGCCCGTTTGTTACAATGTCACCTTGGTCTGGCAGCAGCCTCAGAACTGGGAGGCGTCTCAGCATCTTTCAACACTTTGGCCCAAGGGACCATTGTGATCTAGTCTGACCTCCTGTATGACAGAGACCTCCCCAGAACACTGCCCGAGCAGAGCCCCAGAAAAACATCCCACTTTGATTTTAAAAGTGTCAGTGATGGAGAATCCACCATGAACTTTGGTAAATTGTTCCAGTGGTTAATTACTCTGTTAAAAATGTAGCCTTATTTCCAGTCTGAATTTGTCTAGCTTCAGCTTTCAGCCACTGGACTGTGCTAGACCTGTCTTTACTAGATTGAAGAGCGTGAGTTTAAATCCTTATTCCTCATGTAGGTGCTTATAGGCTGCAATCAAAACACGCCCCTTAACCATCTCTTTGTTAAGCTACATAGACTAGGGGTCAGCTGTTCAGAAGTGGTGTGCAGAGTCTTCATTTATTCACTCAGTCATACATGTTAATGTTTTTAGACGGTCTCTTTCTATGAATCTACTAGTGTAACAGCCCGTGTACACGGGCCAGGCCACCCCATCCAGTCCCTTCTCACGCACCCCCTCCCTACTCGCCTTCTCATCATCACCCTCCCCCGGGATCCTTCCCCCGGGGGGCCGAGGCCTGCAGTGCCTCTCGTGGTGGGGGGGATCGGGGCTCCCTGGCCTGGAGTGACACTCGGGGGGCTGGCGGCGCCTGAACTGCCTCCCGCTCCGGGGGAGAGGAGCTGAGTCCTTCGGCTCCCTGTGCTGGTAACTCCCGTTCCTCCACTAAGCCCTGTCCTACTGCGCCCCCCCCCCGGTAACCCCCGCCTCACAGTGCCTTCCGGTAACCCCCGTCCCACCACGTTCTCCGTAACCCCTGCGCCCGCCCCTCCCGGCAACCCCATTCCCACTGCCCCCGCCCTTTCCGGGAACCCTTAGTAACCTGCGTCCTCTGGTAACCACTGCCCCCCTGCCATGCTCCCCGCCCACCCCACTGATATCTCCTATCCTGCCATGTCCCCTCCACCATAACCTGAGATAACCCAAGTCGTCTTTCTCCTGTAAATCCTGCACCTTGTGCCGCTGAACTACACCTCCCAGCATGCCGTTCCTCCGGGACGTCTCTACTGCGCATGACGGCTTCGGACAAACATCCCCTGGCCTTTTATTATATAGGATAATATAGAACTCAACTATTGTTATACGTAAAGTAAATAAGGTTTTTAAAATGTTTGAGAAACATTCATTCATACAATTGAATTAAAGTGCAGAGTCCCCCAGACCGATGGCCAGGACCCGGGCACTGTGAGTGCCACTGAAAATCAGCTTGTGTTCTGCCTTTGGCGCACATGCCATAGGTTGCCTCCCCCTGATTTATCCAGTCATGGGCAAGGATGGCAGCCAGTTCGGGTCCATTTCATCTGCAGGTTGCATAAAGCTGGACAGAACAGCGATTCAGCTATCTGGCAATTTTCTGAATCCCTGAGAACCTGAACCCTGCTAGGATCTGTGCCCTTCTGTCCATTACTGATAAGTCCTCCCAAAGCAGGATTGATGGGCCTGTAGAGAATCCACTTGGTGGATCATTCTTGAGTCCAAATAGCCACACTAACCTCTCCAAAACCTTTCTGTCTATTTTCCAGAGTTAACTGGTGTGGGAGGCACAGGTGTCAGGGCAATTACTGGGGATGCATGTCCAGTCCCTGCCTGCGAGCTACAGACCCTGAGGAGGAGGAGTTGGCTGAGACATGACATTGTGACAGACCACGTTTGTGGTTTTCATCCCTGGTGGCTTTGGGAGGCTGAAAGGTCCAAACTTCTCTTGCCCTCTCTCCCTGTCTTTGTCCTGCTCTCAGCATGTCCAGGTTCTCTCGCCCCAGCTCCCTGTTCTGGGCCCAGGAAGCACACAGCAGGGCTGGGCACTCGCATGGTTTGCTGTCTGAATGTGACTTTGCCAACATCAAACTTTTCAATGCCAGGCAAGTTCATGTGCATGGCCTGGGGCAGCCAATAGGAAAGGCCTAAAGAGGTCGGCAGACCTGGAAAATGCCTCCCCAGTTCCATTTTCTTGCATCGCAGCCATTAACAGAGTAATTGTTAATTTTCATTAAACTGAGATTTGTAGCAATGCATTCAATGCCTTCCTCAGGTGCTGTCTTTCAGATCTCTCTCCATCTCTCTCGCCCGTGTACACACACACAGTGCAGTGGGGGCTGCAGGATTGGTCACGGCAAAGGCCCACTATTCTTTTATTATTGGCCAGAAGCTTTCCCAGCCCACTGGCATGTGCGTTCAGTCCAGTGAAAGCAGAGCTCTCAGCTGCTGCCCTGCGGAACGGTCTCGTCCCTGAACTCCACGGTCAAGCAGAGCCGCCCCTGAACCCCTGTGATCACAGAGCCCTGCTCCGGAAAATGAGACCCGAGAGCAGCCCCTTCCCCCCTCCTGCTGCTCCCTCCACCTCCCCCCGCCGGGTGCCCCACTCCCCTGGGAGCGGTGACAGGGAGTGGTGGCAGCTGCTCACCCCGCTGGGTCAGAGCTGTCAGTGCGCGCGGGGCTGCAGCAGCGTGACGCTCCACTGCCGAGGAACCTGCGAGAAATTAAATTCTCCACTTGGCTGGGCCGGGTGACTGGGCTTTGCTCCGCCGACTTGTTCCTTCATTATTTTTTTGGCCGATAACTGACTGCAAGCTTGTCTGGTCTGTTTAATGCCAGCTCGACGGCGCCATGAGAGGAAGAGGCTTGACGCTCTGAGCCGGAGTGCGCCGGAGCCCGACCCCACTTTACTGATCGACAGACAGGAGGGAAAATCCTCCAGGTGCCGGCGCAGCTAAGAGTCCGGCCTTGGGTTTGTTTTCACAGTGGAATCAGCCTCTCCTATCCCCTCCTGCCTCCGCTGGGACCCCGGGATGCAGAGAGGCCGGGCTTCCCGACTCTCTCAGAGATCCCTTGCAGGGCCTGAGTTGGGCCAGGCCAGGGAGACTGTCCGGAGGACGCTCACAATAAGTTAATCCTTAGTAACCCCTCAGAGCGGAGCTGCTCTGCCCTGTGTACGGCTGTTCTCTTGATTCATGTTTGTCGTGGACTTTGGGGGGAAGAAAGCCCGGCTGGAGCGAGGCTGCTCACTGCGTCCTGCGGGTGCCCCGGCTCCACCTCAGTGCCCAGTCAGAGCTTTCCTAGTACCAGAGCCCGGGGGACCCTGATCCCACATGTGGTTAGTCCCAGGGCCCAGTGTCATCGATGCCTCGTTCCCCCAGCCTGCTGTCCTTACTCCCGTCTGGCTGGGGTGAGGCCTCCCCCAGCTCCGGTGCCCATCTAAGGCAGACAAGAGACCCATAGACCTGAGTGTCACCCCCATATGGAAAGTATTAATGGATCTGTGTGCACCCTGCTCGAGAGCACCCCGCACTGGAGAGCTCTGGGGGACGGAGCGATTCCCCAGCACGACCCTGTGTGATCTCTCCACGCGAATCCACCGGGACACAGCAGCTCCGTCTGCCAGACATTGTTTTTCAGAGGTTCTACCCCCTTCCATGGGGCAACAGCCCCAGTTCCCAGAGCACTTCGCAGCAATAGCCAGAGGTGCTTTGCATCTAAGCAAACAGCTCCCCGGGCAGCGCCATCTTCTTCTTCTCGCAGTGACAGCGTCAGCAGCAGGCCTATTACGGCCAGGCCCAGCGGCAGGTCACAGCGCAGAGTGAGCGGGGAATTCCCCCTTCCAGGCCACTGCTGGGCGGCCCATCCCCCTTCTTTATCCTGGGGCTTGGAGCCCTCGACATGGTGGCCTGTGCAAGGACACTGATGGACATTGGTTAGTCAGCCCTCGTGGGGGACAGCCACCTCTCCACTCCCTCCTCTTCCTAGATTACACCGCTCTGCTCCCCCTGGGCCTGAGCGAGGGGTGATTAGCACGGCTGGCTGTGACTGCAGGAGCCTTGGGGATGTGCAGGGAGCAGAGGCGCTGGAACAGAAAGTTGCATTTTTCCTGCAGGTGCCTTAATTTCCTGGCTCCTTAGACGCTCCGGCTGTTTCCAGTACAAACAGAAATGCCCACTGCCTTTTAAGTCACCTCCCTGTGGTCTCGTCGCATCTGCTGGTTTCAGGATTGTGTTTCCCCCATGGACAATGGCAATATCCTGCTGAAAACAGAATTTTGCCATATTTACTCCTCCCAATGGGCTGAAACAACCCAAGATTTTGGGAGGCAGCTAAACTGGAGGTGGAAATTTCGGGCCTGGTTCCGACCTTGACTCAAAATCACACGTGGAGCTGGCTCCAGTCACTCCACCCACCCCTAAGTTTTTTGTTTGCAGCTGGGGAGCGGGATTCCAGTTCTGCCCCAGCCCTAATGAATACACCCTCGCCCGCAAACTGAACGCCAGTATTTGGTGACATGGAGACACACCTGTTAGGTGCTGCTTACTCCTCGCACAGAAAACCCCCGGTGCTTTGTGTTTAATTAAGAGCAAGTGGGGCATCTAAGGATGGGATTTTCTCCTCCTTCCCAGTGATAAATTAACCTCCCCTTTGCTAAGGAGGACAGGCAAACACATGAGATCAATGCGCTTACTGCTATTTGGCTCTTGCTCGCTTGGGGGCTGGGGAGAGAATAAAATATGTCAGCCTCGGCCCCTTGCGTTGCCTTGGGGGCAATGAATTGAGTGACTGTTGATAATGATGATGAATGGGGATGATTATGACTGAAACTTGGACCTAAAGACTAAAATATCAGGCCCTATTCATGGAATAATCCTCCCCCTGCTGTGCTATTTGGTGCCATTTACAATGTAGCCAGCAACGTTGGGGGTTTCCAGGCAAACCCCTTCAAAGAAGAAGGCGTTCTGACTTCTCTTCTACATACTCCAGCATTCAAAGGATCAAAGAGCTCTTGTTTCCATTTCAAGTCTTATTTCAAAGCCGCCCGCCCTGCTCCCAGCCGACAGGAAGTCCTTCTGCAGAACAGGCGTGACCATACTTAAGCACAGGCAGACTGGGCGCACACTGGTGTGGGCACCCCCCCGCATTGCACACGAGCACACATCTAGGTTGTCCAGCCATGCCAGTGCATCTGTGAACTCCCAGAGACACGATGGTACCAGCCTGCAGTAGGATCCTAGAGACTTGAGTTCAAGGGATCTGCTATGTCTGTCTCTTGCTGCCTAGCTTAGACAATGGAGAGGGGTAGAAGAAGCAGGATGAGCTCCATTACAGATGATGCAGCATTCAGGGACTCTAAGCAGTACGTCTAGTAGCAGATTAGGGAATAGCACTGAGAATCTGAGTTGTGCATTGCCTGGGAAGAATGGCGACCGCAGAGTGTGAACTCTAGATCATCATGCACATTGAAATAATCGTCACCAGAAACACGCACATGCCTAACCAGAGACCTCTCCGCACTCTGGACAGGTGCGTCTTGGTGGAGTTATCTGTGCTTGGCAGATGAGGAACTGAGACTGAGAAATGTTGCATTTCAGGCTGAGGTGTGTAAGACTCACCTTCGGGATAAAACCTTTCCCAAGGATTAGGCCTGAAAAACCAGCCAACCAACCCATCAATAATCCCATGTAAATGCTCCCCTCTGCCCCATTGCAAACACGGGGAGCAGAGGAAATAAGTCACTGATTTTAGACCCTTTTATGCCTCTTAATCATTTTTCGAACATTTATATGCCAAGGTGCTAGGCTCCCTCGGACAGACAGAAATCTCTGGCTAGATGGTGTGCAGTGTGCCGTTCTTTTCAAAGAGTAACAACCATTCTCTGTAGTTTTCACTTGCCCAAACTCCTCTATTAAAGGTATTTTTATACAGCAGTGTTGACCTTTTCCACCAGCCCCTTTGGAATGAGGCTGTAGTCTTGTGTAAAAGTCATATCAAATGGGCCACAGAAAATCACTCTTGCCTGATTAAAACGAATAGTCTAGACAATGTGCGCATTTTCCTTCTGTGTCGTTAGCTTTGTGAGAGAGCTTGCAGCAATCAGAGATTTTATGGAAGAAATACAGCTACAGGTACTGCTAGCTGCCTTAACAGATACTAATTACAATCCTTGTTAGGACTGATTTGCAAAGAAAATTTCTATCGCCTCAAGGACAAACGCTTGTGCAAATCATATTATTGTATATGGCAAAATTGGTAACACTTTATAAAACGGTTCCGTTTATAAATAGTTTTATTATTTATTAAATTAAACGGCACTTTATAGCAAGCCTTTTGCTAAGTTCAAATGTATTAAGCATTTTAAGTAAATTATCTCCATGTTATAAAATAATCCATTAGATTTTGAGATTCCATAATCTGTTAAGGATTTATTGTCTGTGCATTTTATCAGACCACGTTAACCATCTGAAGTGCCCATGCAGCTCTGAAGAACATAACAGCAACTTTTCTTGGGGTGTTTTAACTCCCTGCCCTCTGTATTGGATGGATCCAGGAATTTCCAAGATGCACAATGCCAATCCCTAACTCTTTACACTCAGACTGTTTGGATTTCATTGGCTTTTGGGGTGGAGGATCGGGCTGATTCTTATTTTGGCCAAACTTTCTCCCATCCCTGGGATCAATCCTCTCCAAGAGGATTTGGGAGGAAAGGTTCTGCAAGTAGCACGCCCACTGTTCAGTGTGTGAGGTACCCGAGACAAACGTTAGATGGATGCTGAGTGCCAGTTCCAGTAATGGAGCTGACTTCACTGGGAGTTACAGATGCTTGGTTCCTCTCGGGCTTTGGGCCACAGTTTGGAACCAGGAAGAATGGACGTGATTTTCCCATGCTGTCTCCCTGCATTATCCTGATTTGTATTTCAGTGGTGCCTAGAGGACCCACCCATGCTGGGGACCCCGTTGTGCCAGGCATTTCCAGGCCAGCGGTCCCTGTCCAAAGAGCTTATGCTCTAAAGAAACAAAGGGTGGCATAGCTGGAGTTCTGTCCTTCCATCCCCGTCTTACTGGGGGGCTCCGGGCCAGGAAGAGGGTTCCGTTCCGCACAGCTTAAGTGATGTTTGTACTTCAGACCCTCAGGGACTTGACCAAGATCTCAGGGGAGCCTGAAGCAGAACGGGGAATAGACTCCCAAATTCTCCAGTTAGTTCTCTGCCTTAACCATGTGACCTTCCTTCCTTTCTGGAAGTCGCTTTCTATTGTCTCATTCTTTCTGTGTTTCACCCAAGCCATTAAAAAAACTTTAAGGCCTCTTATGAATGAAGACTCTGAGGCCACAGTGCTCAGCCTGCACGATATGCCTATAATCCGGAGAAAGAGAGATGCTTGTTTTAGTCACATTTGTCAATAAGCAAATATCTGCTAGCCCTGCGTTTTATGGCTGGTGCACCCGTAATCCCGGATTTCAGCAGCACTCCTTGTTCCTCTAGGTTAGAACAAGAAGTTGACCTTGCCTTCTACAAGTCTTGTCCACTCTGGAAAAGAAGCAGACAAGACATCTTTACTGAGGTAGAAATTTCTCTTGTATGTACCCTCTTTAATTTATGTTCCCTCTCACTTCACTGCCTGCAGCAAAACCCATTAATGGCGGCAGTTTGTGACACAACCAAAGGCTTCTGTAATGGGGAGCTCCTGCAATTCCAAAGCCGCCTTGCTTCAGAGGAATTTGCTGGCATTGTGGTGCTCGGCTTCTCCCTCTCTATTCCCTGACTCCAGAGACCAATCCTGCCTTAAGTTGGGTTTTCTGCTACTAGGCAATAATTTCTCCCCCATCGAGGTAATCATACAATGGTCTCTGAGAGCAGCGGGAGAGATGCTGCCTGTTAGATGCATAAAAGGTAAGACAAACTACATGTCATAAAACTTTTAAAAGTTCCTTTTTTGTGTTTGTGCGTGGGTTATTTTATATGGCTTTTGATATGAAGCTAAAATTGCACATCAAAAAGGATAATGCATCTTTAAGCTGTTACAATGACTTCTAAATTTTTCATTTAATGTCAGTGAGGGGAAAAAACCCCTCCGTTGGCTGACTTACATTGGTGAGATGGCTGTTTCATTCCATAAAGTGTCTGCAGTGGATTTGAACAGTAGGAAATCCAAGGGTGATAAATAGCTATTTCTAAGTAAATTTCATGCAATTGCCCTTTGGTTAAAGTCTTTCCTCTCAGCACTTTTCCTGTGCACAGAGCCCAACTAATAATATTCAGGAGCAAGTGCTTTCCAGTGTGACAACTGATTGCACTTGGAAGCAGTAAATGGCTGATTTCATAATTGGTATAATTTTTCACAAGTACCTGAATGTCATATACAGAAAGAATAAGCAACCTGGACTTAATACAGGAGCTTTTTCAATTCTCCTAAAAATCAATAATGTATTAAACCCCTGAACTGATTAAAATAATGTGAACCCTGAGTAGGTTTTGTGAGGAAGGCAGGTTTCTTCAAGGGTGATAGATTTATGGCAAAAGGGTTAATACACGGGGAGAGTGGGGATATTTTACAGATGGAGTCAGTTTTCCTAATTAAACTTTTATCAAGATTTTTCCCGTTTGAATTGTTTCACTTAGTGCAATGGAAAAGAGGGTTTCCTTTATTGTTCAGACCAGCATGTGCAGCATTACCAGACATGCTCCGAGCTGAGAGCACTATCTGCACAGGAAGGATAATGATTAGAATAAAAAGAAATATGGTCTCCATTCTGAAAATTACACCCCAGCTCTGGAGGATTCTTCTGCACTGTAATAGGAAAAGGCATAGCGCCGTTTTTCAGAGGAGAGCTCGTGCTTTCATGATTCATGGAGCCCTTTGTCCTTCTGTAAGGAGCTAGCAACAATCTCCTGTATGGACCAGAGCCGTGCATCCCCCCTACACAGGGCGTGAGCTCAAACTTGGGGAAGGAGGTTGCCATAGTAATTATCTCATCATCTGGGGGGGGGGGGTAATGTTCTTGCCTCTAGGCACCTTTGCGTAAGAAAGTTCAATTAGCATTAGAGTATCACGAATGTTATTAACAGGGATACAAAGAAAGAACCAACCTGCTAAGAGAGAAGCTGAGGAGTTTCCCAGGAATTCTTGCATTTCTTTCAGGCAAATAATCATCAACACATTTATTTAGGGTGACCAGACAGCAAGGGTGAAAAATCGGGAGAGGGGTAGGGGGCAATAGGAGTCTATATAAGAAAAAGACCCCAAAATTGGGACATCTGGTCACCCTACATTTATTTAAGGACTAACTCAGAAACTGTTTCTTAAAGAAGAAAAAAAGAGGCAGACATCTGACTGGCAGCACCACCACCAGTGACGTGTGTCCTCTGATGGTGTGGATAGCATGAGTGTGCCAGGGCAGGATGGTGGGTGTGCAAGAGGGCACATGTACCAGGTGTGTGCAAGGGCAGGGCGGTGGGTGTGCAGAGGGCGTGTGGCTGAAAAGAGTTAAACACACACACACTCAAGCCTTAATGGTTTGGAAGCCAAGAGAGCCTCCTGGCTCCCACTCTCTAGTTTCTCTCTTCAGCCCAAGCCAGTGTGAGCTCCAGCTACAGAGCAGCAGGACCGTGTCTGCCTGGACACCGTCACCGGCGGCACGGGGCTCCGCTTAATGTCCAACCACTTGGGCTCACTCCCGAATGGCTGGCACTTCAGGAACCGGGTCCAGGCCTGGATTCCTTCCCAGTCAAGCGAGACCCTGCAGCCAGCCAGCTGGTGGAGGGAGTGCCCAGAGCCTCCGCCTGTGTCACATATGGCCAAGTAATGTCACCATTGTGGTCTGTGTGTTTGTGCACAAATCCTGGGGAAAGTCCACAGAATCATGGAAATTAACCAGGAAAAAAAGACCCATTCCGTCATGAGCTCCATCCCCAGCCAGGGCAGGGCAGTCCTTAGAGTGTGTCTGCGAGTGTGTGTAGTGCTCCTACACCGAGCTCATCCCAGCGTCTGTTGTTATCTGTCCCTGTCCGCCCCAGGTGCGTTTCCATCTCTTCTGCCCACAATAGTCACACAGGCCTCATCTGAGGAATCTATTTACACTTCATCACTCCAGATCAAAATGAAAAGTCTTAAGCTCTAGATGATTCACGGTTGCTAACTCATTTCCTGTTTTCCAGTTGAAGGACCCTGCCAGAAGCACTCGGCCAGAGCTTAAAACAGTTTAGGAAGCAGATACCCAACTCTTGTCTTTGGATAGTAACCAAGTAACGAGAAACGTGTGTTATCACCAGAGAGTTCACTACTTAGTTCTCCTTCAGGATTTCCAAGTATTTACAGACTTTTATTAGGTGGTGTGATGGGGCACAACACTCGCTGCTTGTCTGGTGCCTCCTCCTGGTTGCTCTGGGGATTAACTCTTAAGGCCAACGCCTAACATCTCTCTCTCTCTCAGGTCGGCAGCTCTCTGCTCATCTTAGGAACCCTCCAGCTGGGGCAGATGGGGAACCAGCCCACCCTCTACTCTGGTTCAGTCCAGGGATCCTCAAATCAGCAGTTCTGGGCTTTACTCACCAACTTGCTTCCTATCACTCCTCATTCCCTGCATTGCCCTGGGAGTACCAGACATAACCCCCACTGACTCCAATGGGCCCCATGGAAGTTAGGAGGTAAGAGATGGAGAGAGGTTGCCGTGCAGGGGAAAGGAGGAGTATAAACAGCCTTATACAGACTGGAAGATGAAGCTACCTGATAGAGCAGAAAAGAAGAACGCAGAGATTGTAAACTCTTTGGAGCAGGGACTCTGTTTGTTATGGGGTGTGTACAATGCCAAGTGCAGTGGCTGCTGTCCCGAAGACTCACCAAAATACAAATAAATAACAACAAAGCCAGTGAGGTGCTGGAGCAATCTGACCTGACGCCTGAGCACAGCATGGCGCTTCTGTAAATGGGGGAAGAACATCTGTGTGGAAGTCGTAGTTTGCACAACCAGTCCAGCACCAACCACTTCTCTGGAGCTGGGCAGGGACCCGAAGCTTTGCGCTCTTGTTCATGGCTCCTGGCAGTTGTAAATGTCAAAGGTTCGATAAGGATTTTTGGAAAGGACTCACGGGGACACTGATGGCAATCGAACAACTTGTTTATTTATTTAAGGGAGGGGTAATGGGTGAATTTAAAGACTAATTACAGTAATTAACTATTACAAATTCTATAAAACAGGTGACTATTAAACAATTCTAATAAATGAGTTCTTATTACACAATTCTATTAAACAGGTTTTTCTTATTGATTAATATAACATTTATAGAAAGGAAACACTACTACTACTACTAAGGGGACACGACTATTTACATGAGAAAACTTTACAGCATGTGAGACATAGGTGGTATTTCAAATGCTGAGGTAAATTCTGAGGTAAAACAATTACAGAAGAAGGGACACCCGAGTGACACCTTAAACTCTGAGGTGAACACTTACAGAAATGAGGAACACAAGTAACAGTACAAATCCTGAGGTAAAAATCTACAGAAAGACACACAAATAACACTTCAAACTTTAAAATAAACACTTACAAAACTGAGACACATAAACAGCATTACGAACTCGACCGGCAATCGTTACTCGCTCGGAGGAAGATAAGGGAGCAGGAGAGGTGGTGTTGTCCGGGTTGATCAGGCCTGGACGGGATACGGAACACCTCGGAAACTTTTGCTGCCAATTCTTAGAGTAAAAAGGCTGAAGAAAAAAAAACTTTCCAGAACCTGATTAGGCCTATGCCAAGAGGGTCCTGCTACTAGGCAGATTAGCTGCATGCCTGGAAGGGGGGCGCTTACCACAAGCGTAGATGGCTTACTGTTGCTATATTTCTGCCGGGCAGAGTTTACAGCTCAGAGCTCAGTGGTTATGGCTGCATAAACAGTAGTGATAGAAAACAGGGCAGGGCAGGACATACAGGCTGACATGTCCATGGAAGCTATATTTCACAGCAGAGTGCACACACTTGTGCCTGATGCAGGTGTGAAAAGGGGGCATGATGCAACACAAGCTGTCTTGGTGTCTGTGCAGGGCCGTGCAAAGTCCTGTGCTTGGAAGTATATCCCAGGCTTTGCTCTCCACTTTCCTATCAAATCTGCACAGTAACGGATGTGCTGCTGTCGTCCCATATTGGTTGTCCTCCCCAGAGGCCATAGAATTGACCTTGGCAGGTAGTTTGCTGGTCTTTGGAGCCAGGGTCTACTACTCGTTCCCATTGTGTGTGTGCTGGAATTTAATGACTAGAGTAGCTAGGGGTGGTGATCTGCCTTCCCAGAGCCTGGTTCCCGACCCACAGGGGAAGTACACGACTGGTGGCTAGGAGACTTTCAGGTCAATTGCACTCAGTTCGGCTCATCCTTTGATTTAACTGCCAGCAATGGCCTGCCCATTGATTTTGTTAATATGCTGGCAACAGTCATCCTATTGTGTTGACATTGCTGGCAATGGATGGCTTATGGGTTTTTTCCTTTTATTGCCAGTGCATTGATTTTCAATTGATACCATGCCATGGCATCATGTTCAGAGAAATCCGCTCTTGCAACACACACACATGGCTCCTGTTATTACAGCCCAGCACGCGCTGTCCTCGTCAAATGAAAATCCCATTAAAATACACGATCTGTGAGGCAGGTGAGCTCAGACATCAAATACCATAGGCCAGAGGGGCAGCCATAACTGCCTCTCAGGATGGCTTGTGTGTTTATGTCTGGCTGTTTGATACGTACCAGGGAATCCTCTTCTGTTCTGAGCTCCTGGAGTTCTTGCACTCTGTTGTAATGCAGAGTGCGTTCTGTGTCTCCTCTGACATGTTTGTGATGAAGCCAAGGGCCATGTGAAATCACTTTGACATCATTAGCTTGGCTCTCACTGATTTGTCTCAAACTATTGTGACAAATTACTGCCACTATATTGATGGGTCCTGCGCTTTCTCTTCTTGTGGGGAATTCAGGGAGCCTATTTCTTGCCCCTGAACAGGGTCTTAAATGTCCCACTAGTATCCTAGAGGGGAGAAGTGGAGAGGGAGGAACCCGGGCCTGCCCTCTACTCCGGATCCCAACCCGAGGGGCCCTGAGGATAGCGGTAAACCACTGGGATTAGCTACTCCTTCCCCTGGGCTACTTCCCTCTCCTACTCTTCAGCTTGTGGGGGCTTCCTGCCCTCTCTCTGCACAAGCCCGGTGTTCCTTTACTTAGGGTCTGGGTCTTTCTTAGCTCACCGCTCCAACGCCTCCAATCTGCTCTCCGCTCCAACGCCTCCAATCTGCTCTCCGCTCCAACGCCTCCAATCTGCTCTCCGCTCCAACGCCTCCAATCTGCTCTCTGCTCCAACGCCTCCAATCTGCTCTCCGCTCCAACGCCTCCAATCTGCTCTCCGCTCCAACGCCTCCAATCTGCTCTCCGCTCCAACACCTCCAAACTGCTCTCCGCTCCAACGCCTCCAAACTGCTCTCCGCTCCAACGCCTCGAAACTCCTTCCAAACACCCACACCTGTCTGCCTGAGGCAGGGGTTTTTATTAAGGTCCTAATTGACAGCAGGTGCTCCAATTAGCCTGCTGCCTGCTTCCCTAGTCTACAGGGAGCCACGCCCTAATGAACCTTGAGTTGATATATCTCCCCTCAAGCACTCTGCCACAGCTCCCTGACCTTCCTCTATCACACTATCTTTTTTAAATGTAATTACCACTCATTTGTGAAAATGCATGAGTAGATCGGTAGCTGCGTTGGGCAATGTCTGCACAAAGCGGGACTGGAATGACGGAGAGTCATGAAATCGGAATCACTTCTCAAGTTCGCTAAATAGATTCCAACCAATATTTTCCCTGGATTTGGAAAATCTGCTTGTCCTCATTGTTGTTTCATTTTCTTCGATGTCTAATACCAGAGTGAATTATCCACCTGCTCCCAGCCAATGGAAATAGGCTGCTGGGATTCTCAACATTTTCTCACCCTGGGTTATTTATGGAAACCAAAAACCAAACATGCCAGCTTCCGAAGAGCCTGTTGAAAGTTCAGACAGATGAGCTGAGATTCCAGGGGGACTGGAGGACAGGCACTGGTATCTTTCAGTAGAGGGCTTTTTGCATGTAGCCTGGGCAACACGGTTCATGCTTAAAAACCAACAGTGGCAATTTAATATGAGCTTGTCACTGTATAGGCAGCCAGTGTAAATAACACAGGTAGGACACAGCGTAATACCAAACTGGTTAGAATTCATCAGTTTAAGCCCGGGCAAAAGGCAGCTGGGCCCCACCGAGGGTCTTTGGAAGAGAAAATGGCAATAATTCAATAATTCCTGTGCTGCTGTTGCCAGGCTGAATGACACAGCCGGTGCAGACTATGCAATGGGACGGCACCGTGTGTATGTCCAGTGGATAGGGACTCTCCAGGGTATAGGCCTGGCCAGAGGGTGGCAAGACCCTTAGTCTAGCTAGCTACCACAGAGCTTGTTTGCTGAGTGAGGAGAGTCACACAGAGGAGCGAGTCTCCTTCTGTTGATGAACTTTTTCCAACAGCCAGACCCCTGCCTTCCCAGGGATCAGAGACCCGTGATGCAGCCAGCTGGCAACATCTGGACTTTCAGAGTCCATGGAGTAAGAGACAGAGCTGTGAGCCTTCAGCTTGCTGAGGAGACCCATCCCTCTGCTTGGAAACCATCTGACCTGAGTGTCCCCATTCCTACGTGGGTCACAACTGAGAATACTAAATTCAGGACAAACTGCTAAGAAATAGGGCAGATATACCCCCAAACCGGTGGATATTCTCCCATGAGATGTACCAAACCAGCAACAAAAGTAAACTTCTGTTTCACCACACTGGCTAACAAAAAATCAGAAAAGCAGTTTTCTTAGGCATTCCAGTCCTTGTATCACCACCAAGACCACTAGATTTCAAGATGAGTGGCTCTTTAAGAGCAATTTCATCAAATAAAAGGTTCCTCTGATCCCAAAGGACCAGCCACACACCCAGGTCAATATACAGCTCAGATCTTACCCAATAATCATGCTGTTGCCAATCCTTTAGTATCTAAACTTTAAAGGTTTATTTATAAGAAAGAAAGAGAGAAAGGTGAGAGTTAAAATTGGTTAAAGGAATTAAATACAAATACAGCAATAATTGCAAAGTTCTTGGTTCAGGCTTGTAGCAGAGATAGAATAAACTGGTGGCTTGTTAAAGCTCTGGTGTTTGGAACCACATGGGCAAGTCACATGCCCATGCATGATTTCACTTAGTCATGGCAGGAAAGTCCATTAGGTGTAGATAGGTGTCTCCCATGGTGCATTGGGTGTTAAGTGTTCCCTGATGAGACACTTAATTTGAATAGTCTTTTCAAGATGTGCAGGCTGAATATCTTGTGGGCCTTATCTCAGGAGCAAACATTTTAAATCCAGGTATAGAGCCAATACTTCAAATACCAACATGATACATGCAGACAGGTAGAAGAATGATAACCAGTGAATCATAACCTTTCCACAGACATCTTACAAGCCACCTGTTGTACAAGATTTGTTGCAATTATATAACCGTGGTAGCAACAATGATCTGCATGGTCAGATTTTAATCAGATAACGTCACACTGAGGCTTCATGAACACACTGGCCAATGTGGAAGACAGGACGCAGCTTTGCAGGAAGTCATGTTTCAACTCTCCCAGTGAGGGTACAAAGTCCTCACCACCAACCGCCCTTGTCGTCAGGGTATGACTGGACTCACGCTGCAGACATGCTAGGAATTTCCCTTGATGCAAAGGAACAAACTATGGCTGATCCTACCCTGGCAGGAGAGAGGTTCAGCTTTAGAAAAACCACCAGGTTCCCTCGGTCCAAGGCTGTTCCCATGACGCCTTCCTGGCCTGATTGGATTGCACGTCACTTCCGGCTGTGAGGAGCTACACAATGGCTCCTTGCACTCCAGCCACTTTCCTTCTGTTTGACGGGATAGTTATTTCCAGTGCTACTTGCTGCGATGTCACACCGATAGCAGGATGGTCAGACAGACTGAAGGCACACACATTCTCTTTTCATGCAAATGTCAGTAGTAATAAGGGGAAAATCCCTAAAATCTCTGGCAAAGACAGGGTGTCTTTTGATATAGCTTCTCTACAGTAGTGATAAATGGACACCACGCTTCTCAGATGTTTCTCTCTGGTTTAGCCCCTCAGACCATATGTCTTAGCAATATTATAAGGCACAAGTTTCTGCTCCCAAATAAACACAGTTGTCCCATTTCCATGTACACAGTGGGTGGCACATGTCATTATGCAAGTCCCTCTGACAGAAAATGTATGGCTCTTAAAAAATTATATGAGGATCAAAAAAATCACCAAATCATTCATCAAGATCACTGTAGTTTTTGACCACACAGTAAATGATTTATTTAATCTTAATATATTCCATAAAGAGTCCCCATATTTCCATAAATATGTCATATCTATCTAATACATAGTAATGAACCTGCTCCAAGGGTAAATAAATAAGATCTAAGATCAGCAAGCCAATGTTTATCAAAGGGAGATACAGAGATATTGAGTCCTTTAAAGTACCATTCTTCACAGCAATCACAACCAAGTTAGGCAATTCATAACACGTTGGGTCAATTAGAATTCCCAGTAGAGGGAGGTAGGGGTGTGTGTGTGTGAGAGAGAGAGAGGGAGACCGAGCACGAGGATACAGCAGGTAGACAGGAGTGTGCATTGGTGAAGACTGAATCTGAAGCCAGTAGGTATGAGTGTGTGTGTGTTCACACATTGTATGAATCAGTGTGCGTTGAGGAGGACATGGATGGGCACAAGTGTGTGTGTCAGTGTTGTGTTATGCAGCGTTTGTTACACAACTGTGAAGTAACACTCACACCACTGGACGGAGCATTTTACAAGCAGATCAGGACAGCGTGGTACTTAGCATCACCGCTGCTACTGTTACTGGGAAGGAAAAGCTGGCAGGTGAGGGAGCTGCCTGCAGGAGCCGCCATCCCAGGCGGGAGAACGGAGGATCAAGCGGTGCCGGGAGCAATGGCTGTGGATGGGAGCCACTGGATATGTGGGGGTGGCAAGCGTGTGTACCCATGGAATGTCTCATTCATTGCTGATGTGGACACATTGTGGCTGACCTACAGCTGGCATGTTCCTTGATTTCCTTTCCAGTCTGTATAGTTCCATCTAAACTTTTGGGGGCGGAAAATTGGGTTTGCAACTAAATGAAAGATTTTGCAGAACGTGTCTGCTGCTCTTGAACATTTTCGAATTTTCATTAGAAAACTGAAACCCAATTTTTTTTTGGGGGTGGGGGGAGAGTTGACAAAAAGTCAAAATTTTCAGCTGAAAGCCACCAGCTCTGCCTAGACACCCTCTGAAAATACTGCTCTGTGCAGAGTGTATAGAAAGAGCAAGTTGTTCTGAATCAGTTAGTCCCAGTCCTCCACCTCCCTATCATTCAGCTTCCCTTGCGCACAATGCAGACAGTGCCTGAGAAGTTTGTAAAACTCCTCCGAAATGTTCGAGGCAGATGCAGAGTATAGAACAGACTCCTTGGTAAACGAGGGTGTATCTAGACAGGAAGATGCATGTGACTAATAGTCTCGCTGACACTGGAATGGCACATGTTTTATTTGTGAGCTCTTTAATGTGGAATGTGCAGCATGTTGTTCTTATTTTATATGCATTTTGGAGGGAATACAATGATAATTTTCACCTCCTGGAGACACACAACAGGTAGGAAAACATTTATAACAAGTCATTAGTGTGCTAAATGCCAAAAATCGGAGTCCATCCTGCTTTCATCCATATTTTGACACACTGTGGGTCTGAAGTGTAGTTTCCATGTGCAAATCATTAAGAAAAATTGGCATTTGCTGGCATGTGGGTCTGAGTTGTAGTAGTGCGGAGAGTTAAGCAGAAACAAGATCCGGGCACAGGGGAATGCAGATTGTGCTGTGTGTTCTGCCCACTTAGGAATCAGCCAGATAACACAAGGGCTAGAAACTGGATCTGTTTTTAATGAAACATTTTTTGCAGCAATCCTCCAGCAGCCCCCAATGGTCACAGATCAGAGCAATCTCCAGGTGAGCAATCTCCCCCCGCCTATTTCTTTATTTCACAAACATGGATCATTTTCCAGTTTTTAAAAGAAGGCTCCAGCGAAGGGATTTGAAACCCAAGAGAGAAGCAGGGGCAGGGGGAAGAATGATCAGAAAACGAGACCAAGGGCTGGGTGAAAAGTCGAGGTGGTTTGAGGAGCTGCATGCCAATGTCTGCAGCAGGTCTGGGCATAAACCCCCACAGAAATGGAGAGCGTGGCCGTGGGAAAAGGAAATTCTGCCCAGTGGCACTTTGCACCCCCCAAGGATGTTAACTAAGGAATGAACATCTTCTCGTTCGCCCAGCCCGGCCCATCGCGATGTAACATCCAGACAGTCAAGTGACACTTTCAAACACAACATCTGACATTTTGGTACCTAAATAAGTGGCCTGATTCTCAGAAGGGCAGAGCATCTGCTGTGTTATTGGAGTCACCGGGACGGGATGCAGGAGCAAACACAGGACCTGAGGAAGAGGGTGGGAGGGGAGGGTCTGGGTGGCAAGAGAGGACAGAGGGAGACAGGACAGGGCAGTGGACAGTGAGTGAGGACGAGGAGGGTCAGGAGGGGCCCTGTGACCTGGAAAGGACGTTAATGGGCAGGGAGGTGGGGGCTCTCTGCACTTACCCACATGACTAGCTGCACCCCCCTTGCCACACCTTGACTGCACCCCCTGCTACTGTTGTGTGCCACGGCCGTCCCCCAGGGCAGGAGCCCTGCCTTCCCACCTGGCCAGACAGCACTCGCTGCATGCGGGGCCCTGCTGTGACAGCATCCTCGCCCTGGGGGTCTGATACCATCCCCTGCTTTCCGAGGGAATTCACCGTTCAACACTGGCGGCATCCTCTGTGTCCCAGCTCCAAACACCCTCCTCCTCGGGGCTGCGTGGCGGTGCCAGGAGCCGGGGCGTGTTCTTCTCACACAGAAGCTGCTGTCAAGAGCACAGGCTGGAGTCCCTTCATCATCCTGTTCTCAAGCTGGCTGTCCTGTTTCCCAGACAATTCTTCTCACACGCCATGGTGTCTGCTCCCCCTGATTTGGCTGCCGGGTCCTCCCCAGGCTCCCTGAGCCTTTCAGCACCGGTGCAGGGGAGAGGCTCCCCCCCGCCCTGCTGGCTTGGACGGCCATCAATGCTCCCGAGCGTTGCTTTCTTTCAGCGCCGTTTCCCCTGGGAAGGGGGAAGGCGACGCGATCGTTTACCAGCCACATCTCTCACAATGGGGTAAACAGACTTTGCCACCAGGCCAAAAACTTGGTTTGGCTGCTGGGCTGGGCGAGTTTCTCTTCGGCGTTAGACTCCTTTCGAGCCTGCCAGGCTCATTGTGTGCTCTCTTGGCACCGAGCAGGCCCTGCTTCTCCGCTGCCAGCTGCACTGCGCTCTCCGGTAGATCATGCATCTTTGTGACAGCTGAGTCCCTGGGACCAGCGCCTCGGCGCCCCGCTTGGCAGTCCTCCTGCTGAATCTCCACTCACACAGCCGCTCACTCACAGAGGAGCCACATCAATGTAGTCTCCATGGAGTGCTCTTCCAAGGGGCCTACCACGTCCTGGTCGCTATGGTGACACCGGCCAAGCACGGCCTGCAGCGCTTTTCCACCTCTGGCCAACAAAATCAGCAGAGGAGTCAGCCCCAGAGCAGGTTCTCCGCGTGACCTCAACTCCTCGCACGAGCAAGTGCCTGCGCCAAGAGGCCTTCCCACAATGCTCCTTGATTCCCCAGCTAACTTCCCACTCCAGGGCCATGTACCCGCCCTGGTGGAGGATGCAGAGAGGCCGTCCAGTGAAAGAGCTCTTGGGCTTGGTCCACATCTTGCCCAGGGCACATTTACACCAGAGCATCACTCCCGATTGCCGGCTGGTGGGATGCCCAGGCCAGGCATGTTACGTATGCACGTTTCACTCACCCTTACCCCTGGTTGTAGCAATGCAGTGCCATGGCCCACACAATCCTAATGGACTCTGGGGCCCCTGGGCCATGGGCCAGGGTGAAGTCTAGGCCCCACTTATGCCCCATGTCGGCCCTCAGGCCTTGTGCTGGCCCTAGGCTCAGGGACCAATTTCACGTTCTGTCTTCCCACGCCTGCACTTCCCAACTTCCCTCAAGATGGTGCCTTGGCCTCAGTTCCTAGCCCTAGATGTTAACAACCAGACAAGGAAACTAACAAGGACTTGGAGGGTGGGGGTAATTCAACCTGCCATCACCTGATCTTCCTTCACCACCTCCTTGTCGCACCCCCGTCCCACGAGGCCACGCCAGAGGGCAGACGTATCATCTGGGAACGCTTCCAGCTCCTTCTCCTCCAGGACCAGACAAACCCTGGGCCTCCAGGTCCTGAATGAGTCCAGGGCTCAGTAGCTACCAACTCTGTGCTGGGGTAGCTCAGTGAGTGTGAGGGTGGAAGGCTGCATCCTCTGCTGCCCTGCAATGGATCACATGCACCTGGAGCTGGGCAGAGCTGCATGGTGCCAATGCCCGTGGCAGGCTGTGCTCTGCTGCAGGATTGCTCACAAGGACGCTGTGCACCATCGCACCAGTTCTGTCACGCAGCATAAGAGCCCAGTCTGCTCCGCAAACCCCCTCTGCTCTGCAGACCCATAGGCAGGGAGACCGAATGTACCCCGCATGAGGAGAGTCTGTGTCTTTGTCCCCCTCAAGTGGCTGCTCTGTAAAAGAGGATAAAAGTCTAGTAGTGCTGTAAGCTAATGTAATCGCTCTTCTTGCTCAAATTGTAGCAACTTGTCCCTTTAGTGCTAAGGCTATGGGTTCGAATCCTGGTGATGGCTCAAAGAAGGATAATTCCAAAAGAGGTGCACCATCTCCAGTAGACTAAAGGCACTTGGGATGAGCTTCCCCAGTGGGGAATGACATCACCCACACTAAGGGCAGGTCTACACTACCTGCCGGGTCGATTTATTGCCTCTAGTCTAGTCCCAGAGTGCTCTCCCGTCGACTCCTATACTCCACTGTCATGAGAGGTGCAAGCGGAGTCAATGGGGAAGCGGCAGCAGTCGACTCACCACCATGAAGACGCTGCGGTGAGTTGATTTAAGTACGCTGACTTCAACTATACTATTCTTGTAGCTGACATTGTGTATCTTAGATCAATCACCCCCCTCCCTCCAGTGTAGACCAGGGCTAAGAGAATATGGGTCCTTACTCCCCTCTAGAGGCTGGTCCACATGATAGGATAAGAGTCTACAAGTGCTACCTGCTAGACAAATGATTCCTTTCGCACAAGCATTCTCCGAATCAGGGATAACTGTGCCCTGGCCTCTCCTCTGCACGGAGCGGCACAGTGCCCTACTTTCAGGCCATAGGGCAGTGCGGCCACGTAGTGGAAGTTATGTCTCTCGTTGGGCCACCACTGCCACATCCATGAAAGCTAATGAAAGGTGGTTGATCCAAATTGCATTTCCTCTTGCCGTGTGGAGGGCGATGGCACATTAAAGCCTATAATATTCCACTGCTGCTCTTTTGCATGATTTTTTAATTAAAAAACTATGGAGTAAACAAACATTCTGCTCTGGAGTAGCCCTGCAGAGACCCATCACCAGCCACATTTTTATCCTTGCACTTTCTCAAGAAAGTTTATTTCTTAACTCAAAAGAAAAAAAAAACAGTTAGCATTGGATAAAAGTTTGGAGTGAAAGGCAGCTGGCAACCTGCTCCAGACCATGAAATGATATTAACATTTTATTATTCTAAGGTGAGCTTTTTAAAACGGAATTTTAAATGTTACCCTGCTGTTCCAGAACACAAAAACCTTTAATTTTATGCAAATGAACAGTGAGGAGCAGAGCGCTTAATGTAAACGAACACTTTCTTTGTAGGAGAGGTTGGAAGAGAAAAAAAATTCCCAGGGATTCTTTAATTGCTGTCTGAAATTATGTAAATCCCACCGCTAGGCAGAACGCAATTATCCCGTGCCCCTCTCTGCCAGCACTGCTAATGTCTAACAAAATATCGAGGGGTGACATTTAGTCGAGGTAATGCAAATGAGAATTCATTTTTTTCCAAGACAAAGGGCAGCTAAAAGATCACCTCATTCATATACAGTAAAAGGATGGGAGGAGGGCGGGGGGAGACAAAAACAGAAGATCTGACAGAGGAGTGGTGGCTGCAGAGAATAAAAGGAGGAGGGGGAGAAAAGTTGGGGCTGTGGCAAGCCGAAGAAAGCGGGGAAAGGAGCAAGGTGCGGGGCATTTCTTTTTGAAAGGGGTAAAACTCAGCAAATAGTTTCTGGGTTTGTTTTGCGGGTTGTTTTTTTATTTGTTTGGTTGTTTTTTTATTCCCTGTTATTTTGACATGAGGATCCGGGTAGAAAATCCAACTGAAACCCTCTAATGGCTTTGCCTTTTATCGTCTGGGGATCACTTATCATTTATCACCTAGTTGTGCTGATAACTAGCAAGAATTCTATTAAATATTCTGAGTACAGCTTTTGCAATACAATTAGTGAAAGGGACTCGTTAGAGCAGGAGCTTGGAAAGGTGTGCAAAGGGAACATGGTGCTTTGCTCTGTGACTTTCTTTGCTCCTGTGGGAGTAGGATTTTGACTTGACTTGAGGTCACTTCCACAAGAATGTATGGTCCCGCTGACATTTCAAAGGGAGGGGACAGTTCTGCTTTTGAAACTTACCCCAAGGTCACATAGGAATTTCCCTCTGTCTTTTGTTTTGGTTCTTAAATCCATGGTTATGAACTGCTTCCACCTTTGCATCTCGTAGATGTGGCCTTTAAAAGAGAACCCAGCCCCAGTGGGAGCTGGCGGCCTGGGGGCGGGTGACTGAAGAGGGATGAAGTCTGTAGGTGCTCAGAGGTCTCTAGATGAGGGGGGAAGTACTGGCAAACTGTCCTTCGAAATGCACACACTCCGTAGGGAGGCTTTCGGGAGCACCCTTGCTGGAGGAGCTGGACTGAGCTTCCCCGTCTGCTGGGGATGTTGAATGGGAAGATCTGTGAACATCTGAATTCAAAAGAGCCGCAATCGGGTAATTGTTTCCTTTTCTCCCCAACCTTTCTTAAAATTGACAATGAAGCAGAACTCTCTCCCCACACCGAGTGGATGGTACGATCTGTGCCCCATGGATCCCTCCGCCCCATCTCTGGGAGGGGCTCAGAGATCTGGCTCCCAGAATGCCCCGTGGCTGGGAAATCTCCTCGAGGCTGCTTTGGGATCCATCGCTGGGCCAGTTTCAGAGTAACACGCCCCCTGCTGGTGGAGGTGGCACTCCTCCCCTTCTGTCGGAGAGCGCAGCCATCTTGACTGCTAGTTCAGGGGCGTGCAATTCACAGAGATTCCCAATTCGTCCCATTGTCACTTCCTACCACCCGCCAGCCTTCCTCCTTCTAACGAGCGCAAGAGGGCTGATCTGGGGCTGGGCAGCCGGGACGAATGGCTGGGTCAAGGCAGAAGAATTGGTACTATGCTCAGCGCTTGCTTTGAGTGACGCATGACGCAAAGCGGTTCTCTGGTGACAATGCTCTTGGTTTGAAATGTAGACGTGATCCCCTGGGAGCAAGGCGCTACCTCCCGAGCCTCCCTGGACAGCCCCAATGCAGCCAGGTAGCAGAGCCCCATCCCAGACCTTTGGAGGGGATGAGGCCAGTCACCTCATGAGCAGAGAACTCTCTGGCAGGGGATATTTTAAGTCCTGTTAGTGCCCGTCACAGCAATCCCCTCTCAGCCTCGCCGGGTCCAGCTTGGGCACTCTGACCTGGGTGGGGATGAAGCAGTGCTGGGGACAATGGGGGATGTTTACCTGCCGTTAACCTTGCTCTGTGGGTAAACAGAGACCCCATGAGTCTCCAAGGCGGCTTCTGCCAGCCCTGGAAAGATTTGCTAAAACTGAAATACAACGAGGGCAACAAATCCAGAGGGTGAGATGAGGAAAAGCTAGGGAAAGCTCCTCTGTGGCCTGGGGGTTGGTTTTATGGTCAGGATCCTCAGCCATTCCACCCGTGGTTTATTTGCAGTGGAGGGTCTGTCGTGCTTGGAGATAGTCTCCTGGGTGCTAATTCCACCCAACATGTCTGCAAAACTCTCCCTGAACTTAAACTTTAGGGGGGTGACTTTTATGGCTCATCTCTCTCCTCTTCCTCTGTGTCATTAGCCCTCCTGGGAAGTGGTTTTACTTGTAGGCATTCTGACCACCTGGAATCCATGGGGCGGACCACTCCTGGGTTGGGAATTGCTGTGCGAACTCCTAGCAACAAAGTCACACCAAACTTTGTTCCTGTGGTCACACACCAGGAAGTCTGCTCATCTCTCCACCAGCGGGCAGTACTAGAAGGGGAGAAAGCAACCAGCAGCATCTGAGGAATACAGAGATCGCGTGTGCAGCTTACAATGCAGGCACCTTCTGCATGGTAGTTCTAGACTCAGAACGACTGGATAGTGCTACCTCCTGACCCTGCACAAAGTTTTTACCTGATGCAAAGTGGCTATAGGACTTCTGCCGAGCATGCAGCAGCATGGAAACCCTGTATGGCCATCCCCTTCAGCATGCCGGATGAGAGAGGCCCATTCCACAAGGGAGTTCTCAGATGGGGCTTGCTGCGTGGAATGTAGACCAAAGGGTTCGGGATAAAACATACCATGTGCTGCACAAGAAAGCCTGGAAGTGGATTTGACTGCTGGCCCCTGACTGAAATGGGATTCCGTTCACCAAACATCTTCCCCGGGGCACAGGCTGTGTCCCACCAGAGGAACCATGGTGCTCCCTATTGTTAGCTACAGTTACCCCGTGGAACTACCAGTGCTTGGAGCAATATGCGAAGGTCTGGCCTCCAGTCAACAGGGAGTTAGAATGCAGCCTGCCTGGTGTAACTGGAACAAATTCCCCCATCAGGCATCCAACAGCATGAAGGATCCTCTGGTTTAGATTGCAAGAGGGTTCCCAGTTGCAATCTGTCTAAATGAGTTTCCATTTAAAGGCTTGTTTCATTATGTGAAAAAGCTGAGTGCTGTTACTGTTATTTATTCCCGCTCAATGCTAATAAATAATAACAAAACTAATAATGAGTCCCCACAGATGAGAATGCTGCTCCGAGGGGGTGTTGCTAAGAAAGCGTCGGGGGTGCCACTCTGTAAATCCTGGGAGAATTATCTCGCACTCCGTCTCGGACAGTGATTGTCCGTGGTTCCTGCTTTACCCGAGACACAGTGCTGGGCTCTCAGCTCCCTGGCTGTCAGCGGGTCGGGACGAGCAGCTGGCCTGGATGTAAACGTTGTCTAGGCATGTAAGAAGTGGGGGGAAATGTCTTGTCTCGCTATTGTTGTCTTCTCTTCCTTTGAGCTCATTGATTTCAAAAGATGTTGCTATTAACCCCCCAATTCTCCCAGCTGCATACAGAGCACCCGCCAGCCCACCTGGACCCAGGATGGGGTCACTTTCCCTAGCCTGGAAGGACCAGGTTGGGCTGTTAACACTATTCCAGCAGCAGGCAGAGGCCATGTCCAGTACTGGGCCCTGTTCTACTTCGACAGAGACGGGTCTTGTCCCCAATGAGCTCTAGTCGACAGGCCAGACCCCTATGCCCCGGCTCCCACTGAAGCACAGGGATAGCCTCAGTGGACCCCCCAATGCGCTTAAAGTGAAGCATGCAACTAACTCTTTGCAGACACTGACCCCTACAAAGACGTCCACCCATGAGGATCTTTACACACACCCTGGCAATTTACATACATAAAATGGATTGCAAGCGTCAGTGGGGTCGGAGATGGATACAGGGTACTTGCGGTCTCTCCAGCCTCCTAAACATTTCCTCCAGGGTCCTGGGCACCTCTGGGGCGTGAGCCTCATCGACACCTTCAGCAAATTCCATTTGTATTAAGATTTTATTGGAAAGAATCGGTAAGAACGTTAGCAGCCAGTAATTGTACAGGCAAGGAGCGTCACTGGGGAGAAGTCCTGGACAGACTGAGCCAGGCGCAGCTCAGCTGGGGGACAGGAAGTAGCACAGAAGAACACTTTGGACAGGCCAGATACTGCGCATCCCCAGCATAGCTGAGCTGGGATGGAAGGAGAGGCATGCTGCACACTGGGGTGTCTTTTCTCAGCTGCTCTGTCTCCAGAGACAGGCAGTAGCAGAGCAGAGGGGCCACAAGGCCAACAGCTTGTCTGTACCAACTAATTGCACTGGACTGGTTGACATCAGTTTAGTCAAGCTGGGGTCAATTCTGTGAGTGGATTCTCTCATGTTGGTTTAAAACTGCTTCGACCCGATTAGCCTAGAAATGTCTGGGCCCGAGCTGAACTCTGGGAGCCAGGTTTAAGTGGATGGAAGGGGCCCCCCACAAAGCTGCTGTTTAACGATGTGGCTGTAAACAGAACCAGAGTTCTCTGAGCACAGCTCTGTGTGCAGAGCAGGTCTAGGGAGTGTTTCTCCAGGCATTTGATTCCCATGTAATGCTTCACAACATTTACAGTTATCCCATCGCCTAACTCGCCCAGCCTCCCTTGGCTAATTTCCACCGGCTGCCCTGAGACTCTTCCATTAAATGGTGGGAGAGGGTGAAATACACGTCACATTATAAACCGGCCCTGCAACCCCCTCCCGACTGTCCTGGCCTAACGTTTTTAAGTTGGATGATCTCAGCTTTCATTGAATTACTCTTTTCACTTCAGCTCTTCCATTGCCAGCGTGAGTGGATAACGTCTCTTTAATTTCGGATTAGAAAATCCAGCCAAAGCTGCCCAGTGGAGAGCGGAATTCCAGAAATGTTTTTTGTTCTGCAGCATTCACTTTATTAAGGGCTAAATTATGTTAGTTTCATCTGCACATTCCATGAAGTTACAGCCGGTGGAAATAAGCCCACAGTAAAAACCCGACAGGGGAGAGCCACAATGGCATGTGAAGTATGGAGCTAGCTGCTGGGGCCTTTCCCTCCCTGCTCCCCAGTGCGACTGCATGTGCCTGAAGTTAGTCAGGTCAATTGCTATTTGTCAAAGGGAGCTGTGCCTGTGGCCCCGGGCAAAGTGCTGATCACAGCCCAGCACCCTCTGAACTGACCCAGGCATTTAGCATTTCCGAGAAATATTTACAGAAAGGTCAGCAAATGCTTTGTGACAAGATGCTCGCACGTCCCTAACCTCCTCTGTTCCCGCGCTGTCCCTCCCGTCGTATGGCAGGCACAGAGCGCACAAGAACGGGAGGTCCTGCATGCTCAGCTTCTAACCAGCTGGTTCACATCGCAGAAACACCCCGTGATGGACGCGCTCACACACAGACACCGGGACGTGTGTTTCTGTAAGTAAAAAAAACAAAACACTGTATCGACTTCAGCCATTTTGAAATCAAAGCAAAGACAGTGGAGGCCTGGATTCACCTGGGGACGTAGCATCCGTCCCAAAAGGGAGGAGGAGGAGGCAGGAACTGGGATCCAGGTGCTCTCCTGGCTAAGTCCCAGGCTATCGAGTCTTTCCCACTGTCTGGCCCAGGGAACAGTTCGGTGTGTGTATGAAGTGGAACAGCTTCAAGAGGAGAGCTGGAGAGCTGGCCACCACAAATAGCCTCGTTCCCGGTGCTTGGGTATGGGAGAGCTGAGGGCAGGGAGCTGTTCCAGAGCAGGGACTCAGACCTGCGTCTCCCACAACCATGGGGAGTTTCCGAACCACTGGCCCATTGGCAGAAGGGGGGCACTGGCATTACCACCACCTCCTGCTCCCTGAACGGAGCCTAAGTCCCCTTGTGAATCTTGACCCAAAAAACGAAATGTCCAAATGAAGCTTTTTAACGTTTCCAAATTTTCTTCTTTGACTGAAACAGTTCAACAAAATTCACAGGAATTTATGAAACGTTTCAGTTGATCCAAATCGGCATTTTTCTGTGAAAAAGAGTTTTTGCCAAAAAATGTCACCCAACTCCGGTTAGGAGCACACATTGTGAATTCGGCTCGGGGATCCTGGGTCCAGATCTGGCTTCTGAACGGTGAAAGAGAGGTTAATAAGTCACACTGGGTTCAGAAAAGTTTAAGAATGATTTGAGGTCTGGAAAACCTGGGGGATTGTGAAAACCGAAAGAAGACCAATGTGTTGAATTCACCAAGAGAAGGTTCGAGGTAACTTGATACAGTCAGAAGTACCTCTAAGGAGAGATGATTTCTGACAGTAAAGGGCTCTGAAAACTAGCAGACAAAGGCCAACAGCTGGAAGCTGAAGATAGACAAATTCAGGGTAATTAAATTTTTTAACCACTTACCAAGGGTTGTGGGGGATTCTCCATCACTGGCAATTGTTAATTCAGAAGTGGATGTTTTCCTACAGGATCCGCTCTTGTTCAATTAACAGGAATTATTTCAGGGCAGTTGTCTGGCCTGTGTTATTTGGGCGCTCAGACTAGCTGATCACAGTGGTTCCTTGTGACCTTAGAATCTATTACTCTGTTATGGATTCTGCATCAGTTAAATTCTATCAATCAAGATTGGATGTCGCTAAAAGATACCGTACAGCTCAGGGGTTCTTGGGACAAATTATTTGGTGGCCTCAGAGGGTGGGAGTCACCGGGGGTGAAGGAGTCCTGCTGCCAGGGCCTGCCGCTCCACCACCCCAGGGTTGGAAGCCCAAAGTCTGAGCCCCACTTCCCCTGGGAGGGTGGGGAACTCACGGGTTGCCTGCTCCTCCAGTGCTGGGCCCCAGGAGTCTCCAGAGGGGGGCAGGACGCAGCAACCACCACTAAGACTGTGCCCCCCAGAAGTACCAGAGATGGGGAGGGGCTGCTGCCCCCACCCCATCCCCCCCCAGTCACAGCCCAATGGCCGCATTTGAGAGAGGTTGGCTAGCTCAACCAGACACGATGGGCTCGGTGCAGGAATCATTTGGTGAAATCTCTGGCCTGTGTTATGCGGGTCGGACAAATTGACCTTCCTGGTCTTAACCCCTCTGACTCTCTTGCCTGGCAGCACCATCCAGTCCTGAGCCTCTCTGGCTATGGGGAAGCAACTTAACCCGCCACACACAACAGACAAAGCCAAACACGCTCAGCTGTGCACGTCTTTTAGTAACTCGAGTTGGACTGTTGCGCTCCGGTCCCTAGGGTAGAATGACTAATGTACAAAGCCACTGCGTCCCCAGCAACCTTCCCCCATGGGCCACAGTCAGCGTGTCCTTCCACTGGGGCAACCCTGACCCAGGCTTTACTCAGCCTCTGATCTGTCTGTCTGTCTGTCTGTCTATCTATCTATCTATCTATCTATCTATCTATCTATCTATCTATCTATCTATCTATCTAATCGATTGTGCCTATCGCCATAGTATCTAGGCACAGAGTAGTTAATTCATGGACCAAGCGCTAAGCCATGCCCCGCGTTGGTGCAGAGAGGTGTCCAAGGTCAGGAAACTCCATGCAAGCAACTGGGTGAGCTCATCTCTCCATGAAAGCACGAGTCGAGAGGTCTGGCTGACTCATCAGCCTGTGCACATTGGCCCGTGGCCAGCCTTAGCTTCCTGCCTGGGCAGCAGCTAGCAGTGGCCTAGAGGTGTAAATGTCTAAGAGCAGCCACAGGAGTAATTCATTTCAAATCGCTTTAGAAGCTACATTATCTGGAAGAAGCTCATGTGAGGGACAACTGGTTCCCCCCGAAGAGGAGACAGACTCTGCTACTGTCCCTGAGCCCCTCCGGCTTTGCAGTGGCCAGGAGTTCTAAGCAGATCAGAGTAAAAACCAGCAGGTAGGAAGGTAATTCCTGCCTCTTCCTGGTAAGCCGCTAACCCCATGAATAGAGAGTTGGCATGAAGGAAGCTGTGCTGGGAAACTCCGCACCTCTACACACGCCGAAGATTAAAAATGACTCAATCACGCTGCAGCACAGAGGGTACTACGTGGCATTACTCCTCGGAAATCAACGAGCGCGGGTATTTCATCCGCAAGCGGCACAAAAATAAATATGTTAAAATCTATGATTACTCTGGGTTTGTAAAAAATGTTCTCTTGGTAGCTGAGTTCTGCTCTTGCTCCAAAGGATTAGAGGGATAATTCTATTACAGTTTAGTAACGAGATTAAAAGAGCCCGTTATCCAGTTAGAGAGGTCTATGGAAACAAGCCGAGGCATTCGTAAGGGCTGGTAGATGACTTACATTGTGTGTCCACCCAAATCAGGTTAAAACACAGGCAGAACATATAAGGAAGCGTGTGGCAAAGACTCCGATGCCACCTGGCCTTAAATCCTCCTGGAGAACTGGTTGGGAATAACAGGAGGGAAAGAAGTGGCGAGTGGTTAGAAAGGGGAAGGAGGGAATGGAGCGCAGCAGAGGGAAATGAAGTGCTACGAAGAGGTACGGAGATAAAATGGTTCAGAGAAATCCCACAGGAAAGAGGTGGTACTACCACAGAATATCCGCAGTGGATAACGGTCTGGGGGGAGAACTGGAGCAAAGGCCCCTGGGCCAGATACTGCCTCAGTGAAATCAGCAGGAGCTTGGCCATTGAACGAATGACTTCATGGGCTGTCAGGTCTGTGCTCTGCGTGGGAGGGAGCGAGCACCCGGCTGGCTCTGCAGCGGCTGAGGGTGGAGATTTACCGGAGCTCTGGGGCTGCCCTGGTGCTCAGCTCCTCCGCCTGGAGATCACACCTCCACCCTGCCATCAACAGGGAGACCCTGTGCACTGGGATTTGGTACCATCCCTGGTTGTGGTTCCCTGGGTTACGTGGTGTCTGCTCAGCAGTTTTTCAGACCTCCCAACTGCTGTTTGCACATCCGCACCTACCCAGCCGTCTAGCCCCGTTTGTACCAGAGCATTCTGGGTAATCTGGGCGGTTTTCCACACCTGCCTCGGAAGGGCAGTGTGTGTGCACGGAGCTAGGGTGACCAGATAGCAAGTGTGAAAAACTGGGTTGGGGGTGAGGGGTAATAGGCACCTATATAAGAAAAAGCCCCAAATATCGCGACTGTCCCTATGAAATTGGGACATCTGGTCACCCTCCCCAGGCCATGCGCTCTCTGAGGTCACACCATGCAGGGAGGCTGGCTAGACAAACACATTAAAGTCTTTCCAGCCTGCACTGCAAACCCCCCAGTGTGTTGCACAGCTGCCAGAAAGACACTCACATGCTTTGCTGGGCTTGACGCGGGGTGCAGCTCCAATAGCTGCTGCCACTACAGCGAAGGGTTAATTAGATTGAGAGCTGGCAAAATCAGGCCAGAACACATAGCTTCACAGATCCGAATGCTGCTGCATGGATTTGGTACAGCAGCTGAGGGTCCAGCCCATCGTGCTTAGAGTCAAGCCTGGCAGTATCTGCTCACGTTTGTGTCCAAAATGTGACCATAGTTCTCACCCAACCGCTCTAGCAGAGACTTCCCGCCCCCTCTGCTTTGCAAAGAGCCTGCTGACGGGGGAAAGCGCCCAGCTGGATTCAGGGATTTCGGTATCAAGAGCTCTTTCTGCTGCTTGCAGCTGAAAGAAGAATTTGTGACAATTTGTCTGATGCATTTAGTCTCGTGCTCCCTACAAGCACATTGCAAAATACCCTGTTCCAAGCTATCTGTGGATTTTGGCCCTGAATAATCCTTAGCCTGGAAGCCAAGGAAGCTTGTGGCAAAGACTCAGCCTTCACTGCTGGGGTGGTTAGTTACACAGAACTCTTGGTGTGTTTGTTTCCTGATAATTTAGGTAACTAGCAAACAACAGCATGGATCTCTAATTGTGTTTTTGGGTATCATCTTTTCACTGACGATTAGTTATGCAGTTCAGGGAATAGACAAGCATTTGAGCTTAAAATGTGCCTCTCACGAATATTCACATAAATCTATATTATAGATTAAATATAAATCTCACGGCTGGAGTGTGGAGAGGAAGTGAATGTGAAAGGAGGTGCAAACACAAGTAATGGAGTTTATTTAACTATTCTAATGAATATGTGTGGAGAAATATTTGTAGTATCAGCCTCGCTCCGCTCCTCACATTGTCTGAAACCTCCCTGGCAAAAAATAAAGTACACTGCAAGTTATAGACACAAAGCCAGGCTGCAGCCATTCAGAGTTGGAAACCAGCAACGCCTGGCATTGTTTTGTGCATCCTCTATGCTGATTAACTGATTAATTGATATTTAATTGATTGCCCTGTCAGTGTAGGACTTTAGCATGTGCTGATTATTTCACTGACTATGACTACAATGTCTGAAGAACAATTAGTATAAAATCCATAGAAACTGTAAAACAAAAGATCCGGAAACCTGAACTGGTGGGGCCGGTGAACGGAGTATCTGCAGCGCTCGACGGGAAGTGCTCATGCTGCGGGTAGAACAGTATCGAAATCATTCACCACCAGGAACAATCTTTCCTCTTGCTTTTTAAAAATAATGATTTAGACAAATGGTGAGTTTAGCAGGATAGGGGAGATAAATCCTCCCTCGGACGGCACCGGCGCTCCCTGCACCTCACTCGCCTCTTTAAAAGACCCAACTGCTGAGCAGCATTTCCATCCTTTTGATACTATTGGGATTGTTACATAACAGTGACACTCGTTTTTAAACACTACTGTCATTTGCGTAGTTACTGCTCACCCTGGCCCCTCCCCGCTCGGGAACACTAAGCATCAGGCAGTATGAACGACAATTCCATTCTTTCTGAAGTGTGCAGAACCATTTTCTAAATCCACTGCAAGAAGCTGGGTGGGGTGATCAAATGTTCAGGACCAAAGGCTGCTGTGGGACCCACCATCTGCCTAGGCTACTGGTGTTCCCTTAATCCCTGCCTTGAAAAGAGACCCCAGACTCCCAGGTCATGTGTTTACTGGATGTGCTCAGCTTCCCGAGGAATGGGTTTGTAGAGGTGTGTTACTTGTTGTGCTGTTTGTCATCAGCTTATTTAAAGACTTTAAGGACTCCAGCGTGACAGCCTGTAGCAATCTGCCCTTTTCCCCTCAAACAAGCCCTGCATAGGCTCGGCCTTGTTAAATGTTTGGGTTGTTGGGTGAAACATTAGGAAAATTACACTAGAAATGTAGAAAGTTTTTCACAGGTCTGTGGCTAGTGCTGGCTGCTGGGATATGACTCTGACCAGCCCTTTCTTCACAGAGACCAAAGCTCCTAAATACCAATAGCCAGTCCTGGGGGGACCGTTGTGACAAGGAGTTTGCGGTTTCAGATCCTGTACGTTCCATCTCACCTGGCGGTGTCCTTTTGAAGGCGCAGGTGATGCTGTTTGGTTAACGGAACAAAAAGGAGATTCTGAGGATGTCATGGAGAAAGTACATTTTAATAGAGAAATAAATAGTTACCATGGCAAAACCTCAGAGTTCACCGTGAGCCACAAAGCTAAAGAAAGGATCGAGATGAAGTATGAAGAATTTTATAAGACCAATAGATTTTCAGAAGAGTCACCAGAGCATTATAACAACGTTGTCTTGGTGTATTAGTTTAATGTCCACTTGAATCACTGACCTTAGGGTCTGAAAAGTACTAAATCTAGGAACGGATGATTTTTTCCATACAACGTGACACAGGGGCTGTGGTTGCTTCTAAATGCAATTTTACGTTCACTTATGGAAATGCATTGTTCCTTGGCTACTTTAAAAAAGAAACCAATATATGTTCTCTTGAAAGGGGTTAGACCTCAATTATTTTAAAGCCATTGTGTACCAAAGCAGTGACATTAGCTGACAGCACTGCAGAGCTGTACCAATGCTACCCCCTTGTGACCAGAACCTATGAATCTACCAGTGCTTGTAATGTTTTCTTTTTCCAAGAGGACAGCTACAATTCTGCAGGGAACCACTTCACTCGGGGATGCAGGGACATTTGGAAAAACAGAAATACTGGAGACCGACGTCTGCTAGCATTGCTTGGGCTTTTCAGCGCAATGACAAATAGATTCATTCCGAATAACAATCTCAGCTATTTCCCTTTGGAGTGAGCAGCGGTTTCTATAGTTGTGCTTTCTCCTCTAAGAGAGCAGAAGGAAAAGCCGAGAGGGGTTTAGTTTCTGCGTCTTTAACTCTACAGAACTGGGTCGGTTTTCAAAGAGAGAGGATGCAGCACAGATAAAAGCAGAAACAGACCCGAGTTCCGGATACCAGAGCCCCCTGCCTGTCTGACTTCCTGGATGGAGGCTGGGTGGCTAAATCCCCAGGCCCTGTGCAAAGCCTACATGTCCAATCAAGAGTTCCCATGGCAGGAAGCAGGCACCTGCTGCTGGGACAGTTGCTGAGAGCCCCTGGGGAGTGGGCAGCCGTATAAATCACTCAGTGAGACTTTCTGAAAGCGTCACGTAGGAGTTCACCCAGTTTCACATGGCACAAATGGGCCTAGGGCGGAGCCTTGGGAAATGGGAATCCTGAGCTAGCCCTGCCATTCAGCACCAGTCTCACATCTCTGTGTGTTATATTGCTCACTCGTTGTGTCTTGTTAATGAAAAGCATGGAGGTAATTTCAATTAAAGATAATTACATATTTAAACTTAACATTAAATTCTCTACTAAAACAAAATTACATGAAATCTCAGTGTGCAGCCATGCTGCAAGGTGGCTTGCAAGGCGAGCTGAGGAATTATGTAAAGTGAGTGGATCCTTCCCTCCTCTATTTCCTGCTAGCGTGACACTTTCTGGCTCTGTTACTGATGCCCCACAATCTAAATCCAGTCATTACTCACACCCCAAATTCCAGAGCCAATTCCTAGCGTCCCCAGCTGCTCCTGGCGTCCAGGGCTGAGACCCCGCAATCACTGTGGTTGGGTTGGGAGACATAGACAAATCGTAAAGGCTGCTCGCTCAGTGGTCTTTTATCTTCTGTGGTTAGTCCCACTGCACAGGGCTAGGTACAGCCCGGCCTGCTTGTCCACCACACCGATCCCACCTCGCATGATCACATATCCCGGTTTTATAGGGACAGTCCCGATATTTGGGTTTCTTTCTTATATAGGCTCCTATTACTCCCCACCCCCATCCTGATTTTTCACACGTGCTGTCTGGTCACCCTCCTTCCACCAGCCTCTGACACTCAGGGGAGGGCAATGGGAGATGCAGGGCTGAGTGAGTTATGGCCCAGGTCTGGCCGTCAAGTCTGCGGGGGACCTGGCTGGGAATTTGGGGTCTAACTGGGTTTCTAGTGGAACAGGCTGATTTGATTAAACCAAAACATTGAATGGGAAAGGGTCAATTGCAATAAAACTTTCCTTGGGAAGGTTTCTTGGGTCAGGGTGGAATTGTTGGTCAGAGAGAGACCCACCTTGAAACTGAGGGAGACCCTGGGGCCAGAATAGCCACTTACCATGGATGGGGAGATCCAGGGACTTGACCCTGGCCTCCAATATCCAGGCGAATAACCACAGGGCTTTTGGCTATTCTGGGTTCCAGGTCTGTCTGTCTATCTGCCTGTCTGTCTCTCTCTGTTTCAGCCCAATGTGGAAAGAAACGAGTCAAGAGGTCTGGCTGACTCATCAGCCTGTGCACATTGGCCCATGGCCAGCATTAGCCTCCTACCTGGGCAGCAGCTAGCAGGGGCCTAGAGGTGTAGATGTCTGAGAGCAGCCACAGGAGTAATTCATTTCACGTCGCTTTAGAAGCTACATTATCTGTGTGTTTGTACAGATAGTCTCACAAACAGAGAGAGAGCGAGAGTAGGTCACCAAAGAGTGTACCCTTAGATTTACCTGGGCACAGTGCATACAGGACAGAACAATATCCATGCATCTGCCTACAGAGTGCAGAGTTGGTCACCTGTCCATATGCACCATGTGTGTACTGATACTGTACGCACACATCTCAAAACGGCTAGTTTCTCCTAGGAAAGCCATCTTTCCTCCTCACAGAACTGTTGAGAGAAGAACCTAGACTGAGTGTTCTCACTGGCACACAGACCCTACAGAGAACCCCTGAAATAGCCCTGGGATTACTTCTGCACCTCATGAGGTCTGGTGGCAAAGAATCATGTTTTCTTCTGATTCTTTGAACCAAATAAAAGACAGCAGTCTGTGCTCACGCTAGCCAGCGGACTGTGCTGGGAGGGAGAGGGCGTGTGGAGAGGAGCGTGTCCAGGGTCCAGAGAGAGAAACACATCACACCGAGATCCCTGGTGTGGCCCTATCCTGCAGTGATGCCCCTGGACTCCCCAAGGCAGCAAACTGGAGACTTGGAAGCAGCAACAGAGATGTTAAAAAAACTGAGGTTTTTTTTATTGGATAAAATGTGAAAATCAATCACTATTGATAGTAAACTGTTTATTTGCTGCCGTTCCTATTTATCCTTCTTATTTATTATTACAGGGGCTCTGAGTGGCCACAGTCAAGGATCAGAGCCGCGCGGCACAATATTGCATGAAAAGAGATTCCCTGCCTTCTTCAGTGGCTGGCAGATTTGTATTGCAGTTCCAGCCCCACGTCACGCTACCTGGAGAGGGGAGCTAGCGGCTGGGGCAAAGGGATAGGGGCTTAAGGGCTTTCCACACCTGGGAAATGAGGGATAGACATTGCAACTGAGCTAAAATGAATCAGCAGTGAAAGAGTTAATAATGTCTGCAATTCTGTTATCGTCGTTAAGTTTCAGAGCAAATGCCTCGGTGAGGTGAGGGGACAGTTTGCTGCTCTCTCAGGGATGGTGCTCAGACTGTTTGCAGACTCAGGAAGACATCTCTGTGTCCGAATGCCCTCGGCTCCCTCAGAGGAGGTTTTGTTTGCAGCCCAGATGGGTTGGAAAGTTTTTTAAATGAAAGCTGAGACTGCAGCTCAGGATTCAGGATCCAAGGGGTGGATTCGGCAGCTGTGGACTGACAGAGGCCCGGTCTCTGGCCTGCAGCGCCCAGGCCTACCTGCTCATTCCTGCACAGAGAGTTTCTTCTCGTCGGGTAAATGATGGCAGTTATCAAGCCCTGACAAGTGGCATTAAAATGTATTAGCCAGCATAAACTTTTATTTAAGGGATGGCCAGAGATTTAGGAGGCTCTGCCAGTCCTTACCTAGGCTCTCTGTGTCACTTTTAATAACCACCTGAGACAACGACTCTGCTCTCCTGGTGAAACCAGCACTCGGTGCGGACACGGGAGCAGTGAGTCTAAGGACTCGTTCTGGACAACAAGGGGCCCTCGCTGATGTGATGGAATTGTCACCCCTCTGCACAGAGCAGGCCCATCTGCAACTCCCTCAGGAGTGAGTAAATGCCACATGCTATTCACACAGTGCTCTCTTTTAGGCTTCGATTCCTTGGGGCCACTTGCCTGGTTGGCCCGTGGTAGAAGGAGGTTCGGGATTCTGCCTGGGAATCCTGCGGTCTGCAATCTAGAAGCCCATGCAATGCAAACCTCCTGACAACGCACTCCCTGCTTCGGAGAGGGAGATGGAGGCAACGCCTGAGGAACACGTCCTGCTAATCAGGTTGGCAATCGTGAAATAGACGACATGAATAGTGGAGTTTAAATCCTGGACTCACTAACGGTGACTCCCCACGAAATCCCCCCTTGTGCTATTTAACTTTAAGCCCAAGGAATATCCCAAATCAAAGAGGCTCCGTGTCACGCTTAGTCCAGCTCAAAGAGCCTGGAATTAACATCTCTTCATGGCTCAGCAGTGCCTGCTGCACTTCCCTTATTAATATTTATGATGGGGAGAGAAAGTTGCATAAATCTTAGTTGATACTTAATTAAACCCCACTTCTTTTGATTTCTCCTCTTTCAGCTTCACTTAGTGGGGACTGTACAACTATTAGATGCTCATCCCGCAAAGAATAGGCTGGCACATACAGTCGCACACAGAGGACTAAATAGGATTTCATGTCTATGGCCACCCCTGCTTATCTCGTCTGAATGGTCCCGTTAAATCTGCTTGCTGTTGTCATTGTGGGCTTGCTGGGATGTAGACTGGGGTTTAAGATTATAAGGGCCCCAGAGGCTAATACTGTCCATGGCTGAAAAGCACCAACAAAACTTCATCCTTTTTGTTTTGTTTTTATCTACGTTTCGTGTCTGATCTTTAGAGTGATTCATAAGAAAACAGTTAACACACTGCTGACATATCTTTGATACAATGATCATATACAGGAAACAGCTTGACCCCTGAAGGTTCTCTCATACGGCAGGATTGACACTTCACATTGACTTTGCTTCAGGCTTATCAACAAATCTAAGCCAATTTTATTAAAGAGCTGTGTGTGGTGTGCGGAACATGCCAGTTAGAGACAACTTTATTTATAGACAGCTCGGAAGGAAAGGACACGTTTGTTTGGGTTTCTTTGCGTTCAGGTTTGGGTTTTGTTTGCTGGCGAATTAACGTTTAACCAGTGGTCACATCCATCGCGCCCGGTTAAAACATTAAACCCCAAACATCCCCCAGCCATTCCGTTAGGACGCAGAGGGGAGCTGGTGATCCCCTTTTCAGGATAATAAGGTCTGTCAATGAATAAGTGGAGGTTCATGTGCAATGTAGAATGTAGCAGTTGTGGTTTCTCGCAGCAGTATTAGGGCAGTAAATCACTTTGGAGTTAGTGCAGAGGTAATTACTCCCGCTCACCCGCCCCCAGGACAATTCAATCAGCCCTGATTTGCTGGAGTCAAACATTTGGAAAATCTTTTCTGCATGAGAATTACTCCTGGCGATTACAAATAACAAACCAATGGGATTTGGTGCACTGGCCATGGAATGATTCTCTGTCAGACGGCGTGTGGGAGAGGTGAGAGAGATATACCGCCCTGTGTCCCTGGCTAGCACAGCCAGACATACCTGGGAAGGACAGGCATTTCGAGGGGATGATTTGAGAAACAGAAATACTAATTCTTTCAGGGCTGGAGTCTCGTCCCCTCCCTCATGTTGTATGGCCCCTTGCTCCATGAATAGTCCCATGGAGCGGCTTAGGGAGCAGAGTGCAATCCATCCTGACTTAGGTGCTGAGCCTTCGGCCGGATGAAATCTCGTGGTATTTGAATTGGTCTGTGAGTCTGAGATGGACAGGGCATCTGCAGAGTGGGTTGGGATCTGCGTGACAGGCTGGGAAAGTAGAAATGAAAGTTCCTTCCAGCATCAACAATTCACGTGTCAAGAAGTTTTCAGGTGCTTCATGTTTCTAGCACGGTTCCCTTTATGCAGGGATTTCTCCACTCGACGCACTGGCTTTGTGCACGAGTAGGAAGATACCAGGGTTCCCACAGGTATACGGAGTGGTAAATATGGAGCTGTTAATGGTCAACAAGATGCAGAGGGCTTCAGGACTGCCCCCAAAGCTGGCTTTACACTAACCCCGGAGGTGCTTACATTGTCTTGTGTCTGTAAATCCACAAAGGCCTCGCCCAAGACTAAAGGCCTAACCTTGCTATTGCATGTTCACTTTACTATAGACACAGCTCAGGTCTTAGCAGAGCAACTGAAGTTCGGGGCTTGCTGCTCTGGGATATTTATTATTATTTATTTGTATCACGTTGGCACCTCCGGTTCCCAATGGGTGCACTGTGCGGGGCACTGAACAAAGCCCGTCTCAGAGTCTCCCATCCCAGAGAGCTCACAGGCAGACAAAGGGTGAGCGAGGAATCAGGGGAGAGAATTTACCTAAAGCTGCAGCAAGTCAGTGATAGACCCCAGGCCAGTGTCCCAGCCACCAGACCATGCGGATTGTGTTAGACCCAAGATACCCTGCAGATGAGAAAGGCAAAGGAGAATAATCCCCAGATCTGATCATGCAAAACATGGTATAGAAAAAGGGGCTTCTAGTTGCCCATTGGTTATCATTCAGAAAGTTATCACTCAAACTCCCGGGTAATGAACACCCCCACCTTTCAATGGGAAACAACCATTTTGTGCAGAATGAATTCCCATCGAATTCCACGTGGAAACGGATTCATTTCTTTATTGGCACCGTATGAGGCTGCCACGTGTGGCCCCGCTTTGGCAAGCACATTCTTAACTTGAAGCCAATGGGACCTAAGCCCACGTTCCATTCCTTTGCTGAAGTGCGGCCTATCAGCGGAAACGCAGCCTCTGCAAAACAAAGCTCAAATTCCGGCCTGCACTACTTGAGCAAAGTAGGGTCTTTATTAAATGTCCAGAGCACCAGGAATTATATCAGCTGTTCTGGCCTCCGTTCACTAGAAGGCAGGACAAAGGGAGAACTGCTGGAGTTGGACTCACACTCCATCCAGTGGAGGGCAGCAGGACATTTAACACACAAGCCTGTACTTTGCACAAAGAGCTGATTTCATCCCGTAATTGAGTAGATGAATGTATAATTATATGCTAGTTAGTATTTGGTATTTATTACACCGTATAAAACTCAGCACATAAATGCCACTACAGTCAGACCTGGGCAATATTTTAGAAATATAATTGGGGACCAAAGAGATTTTTTAAAAAGATGTCTTGCGTAGGAACACAGACAGCGAAGGACAGCTCTGCGGGGCAGCCTGCCTTTTCTCTCAACTTCCACTGGCTTTTGGTGCCAGCAATTCTGGGTGTTATTTCTGGAATTACAGCTAGTTCTGCATGAAAAATCTCCGTCCACACCATTGAGGGACCAGATGAGTGGGAGGGAGAGAAACACCCTCACCTGTCTCGCAAGAAGCAAATCTTGATATGATCTCACCGCCACATTTAAGCTCTTCTCCCCACAATACAGTGTTTCAAAGAAGCAGAGACTACGTGTGCAGTGAACCCTCCTTTCGACAGGAGTGTTGAGCCATCCTGCAGAACGATGTCATTTTACATTTTCTATTAACTCCTGTAAGGTGGCCAAACCACCCTGTTGAAAGGTTATTATTTTGGGTGATATTCTGTAGGAGGGGGGTATGCAAGAAGTGGGTCCGATAATCTGCCATTTGAAGCCCAGGCGTAGTTCGAATGCGCTCACATACCGAGAAGCAGGGAGAGAGGAGAAGTTAAACTCCACTTCAACAATGGGGCTGGTGTAATTCCTGGTCGCTTGCTGTGTCCTGCCTGGAAAGACCTGTTAGCAGAAGGGGCGGTGGAAGTTTAAGCTGCCAACCTTCTAATGCTGCTAGACTGTGGGGCTGGCGGGCTGGATCCCCTGCCCACTTGTGCAGACCGTGCATGTCATAATGTGAGAACACGCTTGGCCCGGGGCTGTTCATAAAAGCTGGGCACATGAGGCGAATGGTTTGGAGGAGGAAGGGGGCCTGGACACACCCAAGGCAGAAAGGCCCCAAGGCCAAACCAGCCGGCTGACTGTGCCATTGCTCCCCGGATCCTGCCCTGTCCTCACCCCGCTCTGAACTTCACACCTGCTGAGTAGCTGTCAGCAGCATCACTCCAGGCCAGCCCTTCCCGGTGCACTCTCAGCTACCAGAGCGAGCTCACCAGTTAGTCGTCAAGTAGGGCAGGGAGGGTAAAGGAGGAAAGCAGCTAAAAATAACTCCAAGGGCAGAGCAGAGTCTTCACGCCTCACAGCGACTAGCGCTGCTCTGGGGAAGGGGGGACGACAGAGACTGAGCTAGATTTTAACCTCCGCGAGCTCCAGCTGAGCTCTCTGTACCCCACCTGTGGGTGACCTGACCACCTCCTGTGTCTGTCAGAACCTCCTCACCAGCTGCCAGAGCCCCAGTGCCCCTGTCTGCTTGCAAGTCACTGTAGGAGCCCAGCTCCTGGCCCCATCTCATAGAGCAACTCCTGCACTAGGGAATTCTGTCTGGGCCCGTAGCAAGGAAAGGAGAACGTATCCCCTGCTTGCAGGCTGGGGAAAGATCCTGCCTGTGGTGACCAGCTCGGCACTAGGGGATTCCAGGCACCTGTCTGATCACCAGGGTACTGGGGATTGCTTGTATCTTAATGGCACTTGCACCACACTCTGCAGAATGGGCCTGAACTGTAGCAGTGGGGAGTCCTTGTGCAGGTTCCTGCCACTGATCATCAAGTCTCATGGCCGAGAAGATTCTGTCTTTGCCTCGTAGGGCTCCATCCTTCCAAAAGAGAAGGAACATCTCAGGGGAAATACATGGTTCTAAAACACCCAGCCAAACCAGCCCCCCTCAGACGGGCTGTGTGAGGAGTCCTGCATTTCTAAACCGGGTTAGTGGGGGTGGGGGTTGGGTTGGGTTGTTTGTTTTTAAACTGCAGTTACTTTGTGTGGACTATCTTCAGCATCAAGACAGGACCAGAAGTGGGGTCCCAGAGGATCAAACTCAGGGCAGAAAGCAGCCAGCAGCAAGCCACTGCTTGGAGACATTGGCTGGTAATTATGTCTCATTTTACTCATGCAAATTTTATCAATATTATTTATATATTCAAAGCCATGTATAAATAATATATACATTTATGCTAAGGTAATTGCCTCAACTAGATTATTTGTCCCAGTTTTTATTGTCTATCCAGATGCTGAATATTAAAAGTATGTTTTCTCGTGAGTATTAGTAGTTTAGAGCTAGCTCTGACTCCCCTGGGAAACCAGCACTTTTGCATCTGTGTTTTCAGATGTGGGGAGGAGACAGACAGACAAGGAGAGCACAGAGGAGCAAGGGAAACACAGACACAGATCATGGGACCCAGCTGGGAGAGCTCTGGCCTTTCCTCCCCTTGGCGCCTGTCTTAGCAGGAAATAGGAGTCAAGAGGAAGTCAGGACACTGCTGGGGGGAGTTGGTTGAAGGGGGCTGCTTGGGGGGGGGGAGGAGAGGGGGCTGCCTGGCAGCACTTCTACCTCTGAGCGCCCAGAAGCTCAATTCACACCACTGGACGGGGCTCAGACGTAGAGCTGGCCCTGCAATGCGCTGCTGGACGGGGCAGACAGGGGAAGCTGGGGGCCCATCAGTGGGAAGGGCACAAGATTGTCTGGCCAAACATTTCCTTGGCCACAACCCCTGTGCAGCTGGCTGTCTCCTCCCACCCGCTCCAGGGTGTATTTCTGGTGTTGTGTGTAAGCTTGTGGTGCGCACCAGAGAAGGGCTCTAAAGGGGGAAGGAGACAGTCCTGGAGTCTCAGGAAAACAGTCCCAGAGGCTGAGGGCTGGGTGTGAACGATTATATGTGACCAGGTTCACCAGCCTGGTCGCACGCTGCTGCTGCTGCAGCCGGTCTCGGCCTCTGGGCATTATTCCCTTTGTTTGGTTCATTCCTACTTCATCTTCAAGGGCAGCAAAGGCTGCGGTGCTAGGGACATTTCAATATGCAGGAATTGCCTCTTCATTACCCAGACATGGTGCCTACCGCTCCTGTTCTCTTCCATATTTTTGGTAGTTAAAATGTCTCTGTTTTTTTAAGAGAAACAGACTGTCAGTGGAGAAGCAGTGTTAATGTGCACAAACAAGGAGACTGGTCACGTTGCTTCGTTCCTGCTTCACAGGAGCTTCACAGGAGCTGTCTGTAACTCGCATCCCCCAGCGGCCGGACCGCTTAGTGCTCTAACAAGGGAGCTAGAACAGTACCTTCGTGACAATACCCACACAAGGAAATAAGGACACAGATCAACAGAGCCAGACGTGTACCCAGAAGCCTGCTGCTACAAGACAAGCCCAAGAAAAAAAACAACAGAACACCACTGGCCATCACCTACAGTCCTCAGTTAAAACCTTTGCAACGCATCATCAGTGACCTACAACCCATCCTGGACAATAATCCCTCACTTTCAAAAGCCTTGGGAGGAAGGCCAGTCCTGGCACACAGACAACCTGCCAACCTTAAACAAATTCTCACCAGCAACAGCACACTGCACCACAATAACTCCAACTCAGGAACCAATCCATGCAACAAACCTCGATGCCAACTCTGCCCACATATCTACACCAGCAACACCATCACAGGACCTAACCAGATCAACCATACCATCACTGGCTCATTCACCTGTACATCAACCAATGTCATATATGCCATTATATGCCACCAGTGTCCCTCTGCTATGTACATCGGCCAAACTGGACAGTCCCTACGAAAAAGGATAAATGCACACAAATCAGATATTAGGAATGGCAATATACAAAAACCTGTAGGGGAACACTTCAACCTGCCTGGACACACTATTACAGATTTAAAGGTCACCATTCTGCAGAAAGGGAACTTCAAATCCAGACTGCAAAGAGAGACTGCAGAGCTTCAATTCATTTGCAAATTCAGCTCACACACTTTGGGATTGAACCGGGATCTACAATGGTTGGCTCATTACAGACATTGTTTCTCATCTCTCCATGTCCACACACCCCATTCAAATGCTAGACGAATAATCCACACTCCCTGATCGGAGATAACAAGCTGGCTCAGCTTAATTGGACTAACCTTTTCACCTCCCCCCTACCTACTTTTCTATAACTGCCTGTTTGTGAACAATTGAACACTTCTACTGCCTGCATCCGACGAAGTGGGTATTAGCCCACGAAAGCTCATGCTTCAAAACTTTATAGTTAGTCTTTAAGGTGCCACAGGACTTTGTTAACTCCGTGACACACAACACAGAGACAAGGCTAGGCCCAGCCAGGCTGCTCTGCGCTCTCCAGCACCTCCTTGCAGGGGCCGGGAGACATAAACTGGTGTCCTTTCTACCGCCAACATCTCCTTCACTCTCCTTCCACCTCACTGTCAAAGTCCCCTTTGAAGCAGCTCCTCCACTTAAAGCGTGTTCTGCAGTTGCTGCTGAGGGGCCCACCCTGCTCCATCACTCCCTCAGCCTCAGTGTGGGGTCTGTAAACCCCATCGCAGCCCCTGGTAGGGGATGTAGGCACTGCCTAACCCCTGGGCTGGCTCTCTACACAGGGAAGAGTTTTGCCCCCGGTGCTATAGCTATCTGGGATGCAGCTGACCATGATATCTGCTCAGCGTTGTCTATGCCAGAATGGTACAATCTCCTGAATAGCCCCTCGAGGAGGCGGGTTAGAATTCGTCAAGGTGCAGACAAGAGCTAAGACCAGCCTTTCCTAGGGCACTAAAACCAGCCTCTGGCCCTGGCCCGGGAGCTGCATCCCACAGGACTTTTCAAACTCCCTCCCTGTGATCAGTCACATTCTACCCCCCACCTCTTTACCAAAATTTGACATCACGATGAAAATGGATTAGGGGAATTGACAGGCCTGCAAAGGTGACAGCTACAAAGAAATATGGAGCAATCACATTGTCAGAATGCCTCTTAGGAACCTAAAAAACTTCAGCTTTCCTGCACAAGCTATCCTGATTTATTGTACAGCACAGTTCACGAACTCATCAGTGGTTTTGCATGGAGAAGAGATGGATTTTCCTTCAGACATTTATACAAAGTAGCAGACTGTCCCGCAAGTGATCCTTTGGTTTTATAAAAGAAGAGGACCAGCTAGGATGGAATGAAAATGGGCCAGAACTCTGAACCAACACTGGCTGCATGTGGTTTGAAGACGGTCCTTGAATTTATAATGTCACCTTTCTCCGCAATGACCAGTTGCAGCGCAGACCAAAGGAGAAGCGTGGTAGAGAAAGGCTCTTCTTGGGGTCCTGGCAGCTTGGTTAAAATTGGACAAGGCTGGCTCTCTCCAAAGAAAGCCAAATCTTCTGGGCTTTCGTGACTGATTTCAGAGCAAAGTGTTTTTTAGCCTGTGTTTGTTCAGCACCCAGCAAACATAGGCCTGATTGGCTGAGGCCCCGAAAGGCTACAGGAGTCCGAATGCAAATGATACTCCTTTGAGAATCTTTGGCTAAGCAGAAACACTTGGGAATGGGGATCCAAAACTCAGAGCCTTTGAATGTTCATCCTGCTTTGTTGCCCATGATACAACCGGCGGCTGCTCCTGAGGTCTCGTCTTGTGTGCTGTAAACATGTAAAAGTGGAACATGTGAAGCTGGCCAGGCTTTCTGCTGAGCCTGTCCTCCTGTTAAACAGGTAAATATTCCCGTCTCCTGCATGGGGGGAAGTGTCAGCGGCACTGGGAACAGCTTGCTTTATGTAGATTTTAAAGGTGAACTTTCATGCTCAGTGAAGTTTTAGAAACAGCTGATTTACACAGGGCAAAGGAGTCTGCTGAAAGCCTGGGTCTTTGCGCATGGCTTATTGGTAACCAGAAGGAGCCACGAGGCTGTTCAGTATGTGTTGTCTGCACACAGTGGGCTCAACTCTCCATGGCCTGGTCCCTTGGCTTATCATTTTCTCCCTGCCCTGATAGTGTCACAAGCTAGACCCCCAGCAACCAGGCAGTGGAGAACCCAGCGCAAGGGTGACTGCTGACCTGTGTTGCTTCCCTAGGAGTTCTGCAGAAGGAGACATGCTCCATCACCAACCGGCCAGTTCCCGCGGGCTCTGTACCACTGCCCCCGACTGGAACTGGGAAATAACCCCAGATGTGAAGCCAAGCTCGCTCCTTTCCAGGGGCTGGAGGGGAGGCAGAGACTCAACGGACCAGATCCAAAGAGCAGAGCTGATCCACACCACCTGGGATGGTGCTACTCAGATTTACACCACATGTTGATCAAACCCCTTTTTTCAATGGCCCTAGGACCCCTTCACACCAGCGAGGGCTGTGGCCCGCAGTGTTTCCATTTCATTCAGAGCATCGAATGGGAGTCCCCATCGCCAGCTCTCTCCCCCCTTTAAACTTGACATGGCTCTGAACAGAATGAAAGAGAAGAACGGAGCCGTGAGGGGTGGTGATTGTATTTCTTTCACTTCTGAGAGAGACCTTTATAACTCTCTTGGGAGGAAAAAAACACAATAATGGGCCTTCATGGATGAAGTACTCTAAATATAATGTATATTTTTAAAATACCAGCTCTACAGTTATTGAAACAAATTATTGTTAAATGCATTTACAGCATAATAACTGCTAATTTGCTGATAAAAAAGCATCCAGCGTTAAACCCCCATCCATTATTTTGTCATTAGCATTTATTAGCGGCTCGGAGGTGTTTTCAGACAGAAGGCATTGTTCTGTATGTCGCGCACAGGCCCTGCCGCCGTTCCCAAGGGGTTAGGTGGCTGGCGTTTGTTTGGGTGCAGAGCGAAAGCCTTTTAAAGCTTTGTGTTTAAAAGTGGAGAACTGATTTTCCTTTCACTAGTGGGCAGCTGTGGGGGGTTGGTTTAGTGACCCAAAGTGTCTGTGCAATGAATATGTTCAGTGTGCGTGAGCGGCACACACCCTGGGGGCTGAGCAGCGAGCGTGCACCATGGAGGCAGCAGGGTGCACAGGGTGTCTCTTCCCCCAGCTCTGCCAGGCTCCCAGCAGCCGGTGCTGAGTGCTGGGGCGCATGGGCATGCTGGAGAAATGGACTCCCACAGTGACCCCCAGCCGCAGGGGGGTTCTTGTATGCCCGGCAGGCTTCAGGGTGATGGAGCAAAGTGGCAGCAGATGCAGTGACCGAGAGCTCAGTGGTGTGCATGGTACAGAGACACAGAGAGCCGGCAGGAGCCTAGAGCCCCGGGATGGCTCTGACAGCGAAAGGAGACTGCTGCAGCAATGTGCTGCCCTCACGCCGGCCGGGTAGCCTGCACGCCAGGTTGTGTCTTTGCTGTGGCAGGGAGCCCAGCTGGGACCCCTCAGGCCCTGTAACTGTGTAAACCAAGCCCCGAGACGGGATGCCCAGCCCAGCCCTCTGGGGGAAAGCACCAGACTCCAATGGCGGAGAGTTGGAGGGTTTTATCTTACTAGATACACCGTTGTCATAGCAACAATATTCCTATCGTAGCTTAGCCAGACAAAAGGAGTTTATCATCATCATGAATCTTCCTAAATTAACCCCTTCCATGGCCAATTAGCCTGGACATTGGTGCTTGGTCTGAAACATGGGCCCACTCCCTAACGACAGGGTGATTAGTGACATTGGCTGGAAACCGCTTCCCCCATGAACCACGGCCTCCTGGACCAAGCATGGCTGCTGCTGCCTCTGGGCTGTTTCAGCTGTGGAACCAGGGAGGGCAAAGCGGGCCCCTGAGGGATTCCCCGTCCCCCGTCCCGGTGTTTCCCAGACGTGCGCATCCCCTGCCCGCTGCCCCGCTCCGTTCTCCTGCGCACTCCTGGATTATAGCCCCTTGGACTGGTCTCAGCCAATGAGAGTCCAGGGACAATGGACAGTTATGGACACACAACCTGTATGCTAGATTTCAGTAAAGGTACAGTATGCAAATCAATGTGCAAATCCCTGCACTCTGATTTACAGAAGACCTCAGGACTCCCCCCTTCTGAGGACTAAATAATATTTTTTATCCAATTATACTTCAGAATCTATTTAATTATTAGACATTTCAGTAGAATTGTAATTTGAGGAAACTTCCAGCAGTGTAATAAATAGAGATGTTCATCTAATTCACAACAAATCATTTAAACCCTGACTTTTGCCTCTTTCTCTATTTGTGGATTATCTGCAGGCATAGCGGGACTCACTCCGGTTTGTATGCTAGTCACAAACATTTGACAGATTTTGGTGTAAATTTTTTTAACCCCCACACAATTATTTTCTCTGCAAGAATTTGCTATTCAACCTGTGTTGCTTATTTCGATTGGTCATAAAAGTCACCTGGCAACGCTGTTCCCTGATTGGGCGAGGGTGCAAACATTTCTGGCACCAGTACACATGCACGCAAATTTAAAATTCGGTCTTTCCAAATATTCCTGCACGTGCCGTGGACATTCGCGTTCAGTCCAGTGGCCTGTCTGCCGACAGCTGGCACAGGCGAGCTGAGGGCACAGTGCGCACAGTCCCCGGGAAGATCGGGCAGAGTCACAGAACCTGTTTCACAATATCCACCCCGCTCTGGTAACTGCCAGGGTATTGCAGCAATCCCAGCCCTGGCCTGGTCTCCTTTAACCTCCCCAATCTTCTGTGCTCCAGCCCCTTTCACCCCCTCTCACCCAGCCCTGCTTCTAACTTCTTTCCAGAATGTATTCAATAGCTCCCCACCCTCTCCTCATCACCCTCCCCAAGAGCTGATTTCTAATGCAGTGGCTACAAGAAAGCAGCATCTGCCCTTAAAGCACAGAGCGGGATGTGAACTGTCACATGCGGATCTGCCACAGGGAGCCCCTGCAGTCATGGCTGCCTGCACCTCCCTGAGGTATTTCATAGGCTCGCTGCTTGGCCTAGTCCTGAGGTAGATTGTAAGCTCTTTGGGATGGCCTCACGTTCTGTGGGCTTTGGGGGAGGCCCCTGCGGGTCAGTGAACGGCCCAAAATAAGAGGAAAACAATCACCTGGGCTCACACGCCCTCAGCCTCCCATCCCAGAGTCACTTTGTTACTAGCAGCAGCACAAGACCCAGGCTTGTGTTCCCAGCAGCCAGTCCTTGTGTGGAGAAGGAAAGGGTTGCCAGGGCTGAAGGTCAGGCACTGGCTGGCCTGGCCCGGATAGCTCTTTCCGGTGTCGTTGAGGACAGGCTGGGAATTCACTGCCGTCAACACCTGAACATTGTTTCCTTCATTGCTCAAAATAGCGATTTCTGTGCCCTCGTTGCTGCTGCTGAGGAGGGTTTGCCATGTGGTGACCCAAATTCTAATGGCGAGGGAGCAGCAAATGAACTTACTCCCAGACAGCTCTGCCAATACCCTTCAGAGCCCCTGTTCTTCCAGGCAAGGCCAAGTCACGCGTCTCGGCCTCCTGCCCCGTCTGGGGATGGGGTGTTCGGGCGGTCAGAGCATGGCTGGGTTCCACACATCCCTGAGAGCTAATCCTGCGCCTGGGAGGTCCTGTCACCGGCTGCTCTGTGCAAACGGGAGTGAATGCAGATCCAGTTCCCTGCTCAGGAACCGCCCAGCCCACGCGAACCATCCCAGGCCGGGGGCCAGGCACAGCTCAGCCTTCCTCTGAAGCTGGTTCCCCGCATTTGCCCCAGGGCTGGGCCAATGTCCTCATCCCGTAGGATTTTTTGAGATGAACCAAAACTCACTCAGGGCTCTGAGCTAATTCATTGCCATTGTTCCACCGCCAGAAGCAAAACTCCAGAAGGGAAAATCTCATGCAATGAACCCCCCTGTGCCAGCGCTCGTTAGCGAAGGTAATGGTGCAGGGCTGGTTGTGGGGGCTTAGGCTGAAAGCACAGAAACCAGGTGGCTTCATATTTCTACCAGGGAGACCAAAGTCTACCTGTGATTGCATGTTCCAGGGACCTTGGATGTTGGTGGGGGTAGCATCAGTGGTTGTAGCTCATTACACCAATGCTGGATTTGGCCCACTGTTTGTCTAAACATCATGTACACTTACAGGCCGCCCCCAGGCATGATAATAAGGGGACGCTGGTGATGCTGATAAAAATCCGCAATGACTCCGGCATTGGCCCAAGCAGCATTCTGCAGATTTCCACATGCCAACCTGAGGAGTCTGAATTGCAAAGCCCCAGAGCAGGCAGAGAGGGTCACTGCTCCAGATTAGCCATTATGGTAACAAATGCTGCTTGGGGAGTTAGCGACATAACCCCATTTAACACAGCTCCGCATTGCTAGAGCCTGCTGCCTAGGCGTTATTACGGAGGCTGGACACTATCAAAGTCAGCTAGGTGTTATTACAGCCGTACAGCTCTTTGAACATGTCGGGGAAGCAGTTTATTCTCCAGCTCACCAGCCAGTCGGTTTTTCTAAGGTACCTTCTCGACGGCGCCTACGTGCACAGTACAGCAGTAGGGATCAGTTACTGACCACCTGGCCGGGACTGTGAAGTGCTCAGGGAGACTAGAGAGACTATTACAATAAAAACCTCAGTAATAATGGGGATTTCAACTATCCCCCTATTGACTGGGGACATGTCACCTCAGGACAAACATCACTTGTTGGGGAAGAATCTACAGAGGTTTTGTCAAGGGAAATCCTGCCTCACCAATTTACTAAATTTCCTTGAGGGGATCGACAAGCATGGGGACAAGGGGGACCCAGTGGATATAGTTTTTTTAACCTTTCCTCACGGGTCAGGTTTTCTCAACCTTTGCTCACTTTTGTTGCTCTCCTCTGGACTTTCTCCAGTTTGTCCCCAGCTTTCCTAAAGTGCGGTGCCCAGAACTGGACAGTGCTCCACGTGAGGCCTCACTGCCACTTCAAGTGGGACAATGACCGCCTGTGCCTTACATACAACACTCCTGTTCATACACCCCACAGTGATACCCGCCTTTTCACATCTGCGTCACGTTGTTAGTCATATTCAGTGTGTGATTCACTCTCACCCAGATCCTTTTCAGAAGTAATACCTAGCCAGGTATTGCCTGTTTGTAGGTGATTTGTCCTTCCTAAGTGAAGCACTTTGCACTTGTCTTTACTGAATTTCATTTTGTTGAAGTTAGACCAGTTCTCTAATTTATGGGAAGGCCCTCTTGAATTCTGATCCTGTCCTCCAAAGTGCTAGCACCCTTCCCAGCTCGGTGTCATCCCTAAACTCTCCACTCCACTATCCGCGTCATTCATGAAAATATTGCATCATAATGGACCCAGAACTGATGCCTGAGGGACCCTCCCAGTCGGACAGCGAGCCATTGACAGCCACCCTTTGAGTGTGGTCTGTCAGACAGTCATGCACCCACCTTAGAGTAATTCCATCTAGGCCACATGTCCCTAGTTTGCGTAAGAGAATCTGCTATGGGATTGTGTCAAAAGCCTAAGGGCTTGTCCTCACTGGGGGGGGGGGGAGGGGAGGGGGGATTGATGGCAGATACATGAAGTTTGCGTATCTGCCGCCAACTTACCACTCATCCCCACGGCGCCGGCAGTCAGCGGCATGCTCCCCCGTCGACTCCACCTTGCGCCTCCCGGCAAGCTGGAGTTCCGGAGTCGACAGGAGCGCCACGGGCAATCGATTTATCGTGTCTTAGTGAGACGCGATAAATCGATCGCCAGAAGATCAATCCCGGAGCAGCCTTGTGAAGACAAGCCCCAAAATCAAGCTATATCACATCTACAGCTCCCCCATCCACTAGGCCAGTAACCCTCTCCAAGAAAAATTCAGTTGGTTTGGCATGATTTGTTCTTCACTAATCCATGCTGGCTATTCCTTGTAACCCTGTTATTCTTGTGAATTGATTGTTGAATCATTTGTTCCAGTATCTTCCCAGGTATTGAAGTTAAGCTGACTGTCCGATAACTCCTTCTTTGTTTCACTTTATAAAGATAGTTACAATTTTTGCCCTTCTCTGGTCTTCTGGGACCTCACCCATCCTCTAGGAGTTCTCAAAGAGAATTGCTAACAGTTCTGATATAGCTTCAGCTACTTCCTTAAGTACCTTAGGGTGAATTTTATCAGGCTCTGCAGACTTGAATACATCTGATGTATCTAAACATTCTTTAACCTGCTCTTTCCCTGCTTTTGGCTTCCATTCCTTCTCCCGAGTTAATATTAATTGGGTGCAGTAACTGGTCACCATTAACCTTTTTAATGTAGACTGAAGCAAAATGGGCATCAAACACCTCAGCTTTCTTGATGTCATCAGTCGTTAGCTCTGTTTCCCTGCTAAGTGGTGGATCTTTGTCTTTTTCTTGCTTTGAATGTATTTAAAGAATCTTCATTTTGTGCTTTGCTAGGTGTAACTCATTCTGATTTTGTCCCTACGTGTTCGTGCTGTTCTTTTGTTCTCCTCCTTAGTAACGTTTCCATGTTTCCGAGACCATGACCTGAGTTTCCCCTACACCAGCAGATGGTACCATGAAAAGCCTGCAGCCAGGCTGAGTCCTGGTAGATAAGAGGGCTGCTATTAACAGCCTCAGAAGACACATGGGATTCTGCGCGTTGGTCCTGGCAGGAGAGTATTGGAGGGAAAAATGATCAGATATGTTGTTGTGAGATGTGGGTATTTACACCTGGATTTACGGCTGGATCTGCTTTGGGCTTTCAAAGAGCGTTAACATTTTGCTAATAGCATTGCAGGACAAGAATGCTGTGAAAGCTCAAAAACTGGTCTCTCACTCTCAGAAGTTGGTCCAATGAAAGATATTACATCCCCCCCCCCACACACACACACACAGACACCTTGTCACACTTTAAAGAAGACATTGTCATGTTAGGGTCAACACATACAGTGTGTGTCTACACATTGTCTTGTGGCCATATTGATATAGTACAAAGCACTTCACCATTTTCAAACACGTATCTCTGGGAAAATATTTTTGTCGGCTTTCTTCCTGCTGTGTCCGTAACCCGAATGCTTCAGCATTTTGCTAGTGTCCGAGAAGCAATAAATGACACTCACTAGAAGCCAGCGATGCGACTAGTTTAATGCCATTGTCACAAAGTGCAAAAAATAAACAAATGGCTTTAATAATGTTGTAGGTATTAAAAACTATTTTTGCTTGAACAGTTTAAAGATTTATCAGCAACACACAGCTAAAGACACCTGAGTTTTGAAATGATTTGATTTTTAACCTGATACTGTCCCTTTAAGTTGTCTGTCTTCCTACAGTTATTCCAAATGAACTGCATGTAGAAGAACAAATTTGAAAATGGGGAGTATCTGTGAACACGGTAATTGTTTATGCAAAATAAACTGCTGTTGCTAATGTCTGACATTATGATACATCTTAGCTCAATAGTATTTCAGTGACATTCCATTTCCCATATAAATTCATATCACTGACATTAACTGATGTGAGTTGCCAGACGCACCTAGAATGAGTCCAATTTCCTAAACACTGTTTTACTGACAACAAACCAGTTGCAAAATTTCACATTTGTAGTCACAGACTAAATAATAGTTAACAGTATTATGCCTGAAAAATTTGTTTTCAAGTAGCAAATAGATGTTCTATATTATTTTTTAGTTGTAAATAGTTGTTGTATCTTATTCATCTGGAAAATAATTGCAAAAAGCCATGAAAACAGCGGATTTCTCTGTTAAAATGATAGCCAGAGCCCAGGCCACTGACATATAGTAACATGATTCACTTGGACAGTTACTGACTGCACATCCAATTCATTTCTTCTCTAGAGCACCAAGTTATTATCTGAAATGCACAAGGTGTCTGGGGGTAACATATGATCAGCCAGGGACGCTTTTGACGGCTTGAAGAGCAATCAATAAAAATTGTCTTCAGCAGTTTTCTAGTGTATGGAAGTTGGTGGTGAAATGAAGTGATGGAGATTAAGTAGTGGAAGTCGATGCCCTAATGCTATGAACCCTGTTTTTTAATTAAAGATCCAAAGCGGCTTTTTATTTGGATAAGGTATTTTCCCACCAAATCCTGTAGTAATGGAAAACTTCCCTTTACTCTCTCTGTGTGTGTGTGTGTGCGCACGTGTGTGCACCATGTGATGTAACTGCCACCTTCTCTGTCTCTCCAGAGCGCTTTGTGCACCCGCAGCCAGTGGGGAATTTGCATTATCGGGTGGCACAGACGTTCCTCCAGCTCTGGAGCAGCCTTATCTCCGATTTCCACTTGGCTTTGAGGATGGTGCTTTGCTATTGTGGACAGTCTTGGTTGCTCACTCTTTGGAATGTGATTTGCAAACAGTCTTGAAAACAATATCCCCCCAATTAAAGGGGCTGCTCCCAAATGCATTAGCTATCTGTGCCCCTTAGTCACCGGTGTTTCTCCTTCCACTACAAAAAAGGCGTGTGAGGTACCGGTCCCATTTGACAATCATTTACTCTACTTCTGTCCCTTATCTATGGATCTGGACCTGCTCCCACCCAGATTAATGGGAGTTTTGCACTTAACATCCCTGGGGCGGGACTGAGCTCTCTAGTCACCTCTCAAAATGACATTTGTTTTCTGGCGAGGCCCATGGCGCAGGGTCTGCTGGCTGGTTGTGTAAACAATTGGCAGGGCAGCAGGAATCTGCCTCAGTGGCTGCGGGGCGGGGGGTGGAGGGTGGGGGGAATCAGAAGCCAGAAGCAATCTGGATGTGGCTGTTTCCTTGGAAATCCATTTAGTATTTGAACCGGTCTTAGGAGAGGAGAATTGCCTCTTTTTAATGCACTCTGTTAATTTTCTTCCATTAAACAGAAAACAAAACTACAGGACTTTGACAGTGACAGATTAATAAACACGAAGGACTTATTTACAAAGACATCGCTCGCTTTGCTCAATAGGTTCTAAGGAAAAACAGCAGAGCTCGCTGCTGGGCTTACATGGGCACTTGTGTGCTCCCTGCTCCTTGGCTATCAGTTTGGGGAGTACACAAAAGGCTTTGGGAATGGCCCTGACACCCCAAGCTCAGATGATTACCTGCCTTATAGCAGTAGCTTTCTTCCCATGGCTGGAGGGGGTCTGAGGCCAGGTTTAGTGTTTGGATGGCTACCGACAGCATCTCTCAGGTGAGCTCAATGAAGCCGGGTTTCTACAAATGGCAATGCCTGGCAGTCTCCACCACACCTGTTCATGGAAAGGATCCGTCCCATTGCTCCAAGGTGCAAACTAGCGCCATCCGAAACAGGCTGACAGATCCCAGCCCAGTGTTTGGGGGGACCCCCTGCTAGCCCAGCACTTGCATTTATCAGCGATAGGGACCAAACCCCAAACACCATCTGTCTTTGACCCCTTCGGCTGTGGCTGTAATGGACAAACAGTCAACTCCAGCTTACTGGTGCCTCTTGTCCATTTCCAGGGACACTTCACAATCAATTATCCTGTCGCTGTCACTATGAACGAGAATCCAGGCGCATGCCTGAGACAGGCCAGCAGCTCTCTCTGCTCCGCAGTGACCGCAGATACCTGGCCTTTGGGCTCTGCCTAGTGGCCAAATCGCTCTGTGCTCTAGTGACGACCTCAGCCTGGCTCATGCCCCACTGCACTGATGCTGTGTTGTTCTCACCAGGCTGTGTCCCAGGCCCACATCCACCCCATGCTTTCAGGGATTTTCCGGTGTGTGCCAGAAGAGACGTGATTTTCCGGTGTGTGCCAGAAGAGACGTGATTTTCCGGTGTGTGCCAGAAGAGAGGTGATTTTCCGGTGTGTGCCAGAAGAGAGGTGATTTTCCGGTGTGTGCCAGAAGCACGCTTTTCTCAAAGGGTGAGACTTGCACAACGTGGCCAGAGGAGACCAAGCCACAGGATTTCCAGACCCCGCTATAGTCCAGAAAGACTGGGGTAAACTTGGGGTAAACCTGAGTCAATGGAGCCTCTGTCTCCTCCCTCTCTGCAATAATGTGCCTGTAAATCCACCTAGCAGAGGGGACGGGACTAGGAAGCGAACCCACCACAGACCTACCAGCCTCACAGAAACAACCGGACATAGTGGACAAGGCGGAGCTGTCACTGCCCTAGCCAAGAGCACAAGTGTGAAACATCACCTGGGCCATGCAGCCAGACGAGGTGACCCCACAGAAAGAGACAGGCCTCGGAAAGCAAAACAGAGGGAGGCCCGGGAAATAACTGGCAGGGATCTTTCACCCAGTAAATGGTGCTGCATCAATTTGATCAGGAGAGACGGCTGCTTGCAAGCTTTCTGGGTTCACATCTGCAGCACCAGTGCCGGTGACGCACGGGTCTGGGGCGGTGGAAGGAGACCTTGGAGATCAAAGCATGTGCCTGACTCCTCGGGACTCCTCTTCAGAGTGAATCACAAGGCCCTGGCAGGCAGGCTGCTTTTCAATGCAACATTAACCTCCCATTCCACACGCTCACTGTGAGCCACGAGTCGGGTTTGACTGCACCGGCTCCAGCTCTACCACTTGGTTTAATAAGAAATGTATAAAAATCATAAAAATGGAAAGCCTGGATATTATTTGTCAAGTGTGTGCCTTGCATCTCCCTGTTATTTCACCGATCGTTCTAGTGGGAACATAAGTAAAACACATTAGCAGTAATTTAAAGTTGCTATGTGCACTGATTATTTATATCCTTACATAAAACCCCAGTCTCTCTGTGCAGCACACCAGCCTTGATAAACTGTGTATGTTAAATCACAATCTCCGAATATGTGGACAGAATCTCCAGGCGAATATTGTAGGTTTTTTAATATATAGAGAGAGATAGATCCACTCTTTGTAAGTGACTTGTTTGGTTCAAGTGTATCGCTAAATCACGCTATACATATAAATAATAGATAAGGGAGACTCATATCCTTAATATTATTCTCATGTCTTATTAAACTAATATTTCAAAAAACTTTTATTTTTCCTTTAGTTGCAGGTCAACGCTAAAGTTAAAAAAAGAAATTACAAACCATGCCTGACACCTCACAGAAGAAGGGAGAGTCCCTCTCAAGCACTGGCATGAATGATTATTCTAATTGCCGGAAGATGCCTTCGGAGAGATGGAATAATTAAGCGGAGGGGTGATTGAGACCTTCCGCACCTTTGTCTGGGTCGCCCCTCCCCCTAAGCCACAAGGAAGAAAAGGGCCGGTTTCTGAAAGCGTGTTTTATTTTTCACTTCATCACCAGGAACATTTTATTTGATTTCTTGCCAGGAAAATCTTTCACTGCATCCGAGCGATTTCTTACAGCCCTTTGTGCACGGCTTTCCGTGGGAGCGGGAGAGCCAGTCAGCTGCTCGGCCTCCATGGAGGCGCAGGGATTCGGGCAAAGAAATGGATCGGTGAAGGACCTGCTAATATGTTTAGGAAAGCATGAATATGCTGTCAGTCAGACCCAGTGTGTGCGTCCACACATACTGTCAGTCAGACCCAGTGTGTGCGTCCACACATACTGTCAGTCAGACCCAGTGTGTGCGTCCACACATACTGTCAGTCAGACCCAGTGTGTGCGTCCACACATACTGTCAGTCAGACCCAGTGTGTGCGTCCGCACATACTGTCACCCAGACCCTGTGTGTGCGGTCGCACATACTGTCACCCAGACCCTGTGTGTGCGTCCACACATACTGTCACCCAGACCCTGTGTGTGCGTCCACACATACTGTCACCCAGACCCTGTGTGTGTGTCCGCACATACTGTCACCCAGACCCTGTGTGTGTGTCCGCACATACTGTCACCCAGACCCTGTGTGTGCGTCCGCACATACTGTCACCCAGACCCTGTGTGTGCGTCCGCACATACTGTCAGTCAGATTCTGAGTGTGTGTTGGCACATACTGTCACCCAGACCCTGTGTGTGTGTCGCACATACTGTCACCCAGACCCTGTGTGTGCGTCCGCACATACTGTCACCCAGACCCTGTGTGTGTGTTGCACATACTGTCACCCAGACCCTGTGTGTGCGTCTGCACATACTGTCAGTCAGACCCTGTGTGTGCGTCCGCACATACTGTCACCCAGACCCTGTGTGTGCGTCCGCACATACTGCCACCCAGACCCTGTGTGTGCGTCCGCACATACTGTCAGTCAGATTCTGAGTGTGTGTCGGCACATACTGTCACCCAGACCCTGTGTGTGCGTCCGCACATACTGTCACCCAGACCCTGTGTGTGCGTCCGCACATACTGTCACCCAGACCCTGTGTGTGCATCCGCACATACTGTCAGTCAGATTCTGAGTGTGTGTTGGCACATACTGTCACCCAGACCCTGTGTGTGCGTCCGCACATACTGTCACCCAGACCCTGTGTGTGCGTCCGCACATACTGTCACCCAGACCCTGTGTGTGCGTCCGCACATACTGTCAGTCAGACCCTGTGTGTGGGTCGCACATACTGTCAGTCAGACTCTGAGTGTGTGTCCACACATACTGTCACCCAGACCCTGTGTGTGCGTCCGCACATACTGTCAGTCAGACCCTGTGTGTGGGTCGCACATAGTGTCACCGAGACTCTGGGTGTGCATCCACACATGCTGTCAGTCAGACCCTGTGTGTGCGTTGGCACATACTGTCACCCAGACTCTGGGTGTGCGTTGGCACATACTGTCAGTCAGACTCACCATTTTCAAAATGAAAAATTCTAGTTTTCGAGTTTAAATTGAATTTTTATTTTGAAATTTAAGCTAATTATAGTTTTAAAAAGAATTAAAATGTTCAAAATCAAAATGAAATGTTTCAAAATGATTTACACCAAATGTTGCAATTGATCAAAATCAATTTTTTTCAGATTTTTGGTTTGGAACAAGTTTGAGATGTTGATGTTTTGTCCCTATTTGGGATGGGAACATTTTTGTGAGCTGGGAAAGCTGTTTCCTGGACATCTCCACTCATGACATCAGCAAGGAGACTCTGGAACGGTAACAATCCAGGCCAAAGCTTTCAAATATGAGTTCAAAAACCAGGCAGCTAACCCCGTACTTAGGTGATGAAATACGTGACCTGATTTTCCAAGGTGCTGAGCACCTGGGGCTCCCACTGGATTGATATTAGACATCTCCATTGACATCTCCATTGACGTCTCCATTGACCTCTCCATTGACATCTCCACCTGGGGTTAGGTGCCCAACATTAAGTTCAGGTGACTAAAAGGGGCAAGAAAAGTGAACTGGAACCTGCCTGATGCCCCACAGACCTGGCCATTTCCCATCGTTTTCCAGAGGGAGGTGTCCCGATCCCATTCCAGGAGCTGAGGGGACATCATGGCCATGCGGGGGGAAACACTGAGTGTAGCATTTGGCTGGGCAAAGCTCCATCTCTCCCGCAGGTGATGCGCGGAGTCAGTATGTCACAGTGCTCACTGCGCTGTCCTAGTCATTTCACTCCCCGGCTCCAGGAAGTGGGAGCCTTCTCCCTCCAGCTCCAGCAGCCAGGCTGGGATAAGGTGGATCGTGCAGCAAGCCCTAGACAAGAAGAGACAGGACACTGCATTCAAGGCCCCATTTTCCCAGGCAACCCCGGGAAGGACGATGACAGAGCCTCTGGCTCCCGCTTTACCTCCAGCGATTTGGTCACGTTTGGACTCAGGTGCATCCCCCCAGTGATGGGTGGTCTCAGCCCAGCAGGCAGATTGCTGGAAATACCAGCTGTGAGGTTCGTCAGAGAGCTGCGTGGGCTGGATCAGAGTCAAGGCTGAGCTGAGTGGCTGGGCTAAGAGGGCAGGGCTGTGGGGAGGGACATGAGCTGTGGGATACCAGGGCGAGTGCCACACCTGGGTCAAAGCGCAGATGGAGGGCTCTGGGACTCAGGACTGGAAGAGCAGGTGATGTTGAAGTCGGGGGGGGGGGCACTGCCTCGGGAGGTATTTCAGCTCTGGAGTGACGTGTGCTGGCAGGACGGTGTGGGGAAAGCATCCGAGCACCTGCTGACTCTGCCGGCTCCTCTATCCATGGCCAGACATGGTCTATCAGAAGCAATACAGCTCCCAGACATGCAGAGAAATAACAAGGGGCTGCTGGCGTTACTAGGGAGCCTTCTGATCCGGGGCAATTGGGCAAAGCTGTGCCAGTCCAATGGGACCACAAACAAAAACATCTGCAGGATGCAGAAAGTAACATCTTGGCTAGCACCGTCACCTGGGGAGCAGCCTACTGGTGATCAGCTGTGTCCTCTTCAGAATAAGCCACACATGTCACTCCGCAGAGAATGCGAGAGGCATCCAGAGGAACAGGTATAATTCTGCCAGTCAAACCCGGGGTAAACACAATGCATCAACATTTCCTGCAAATTAAAATCCCAAACATCTGCTGGAGCAGTAAGTGGCTCGGTGGCTAAGGAGCCAGCAGGGGACCCCACTGCTTCCCCGCTCTGTCTGCCACACTCAGGCAGTGCCCTGGCTGTCACTGTCTCTGCTCTGGCGGACACTCTTGATCTCAAGTGATGCTATCAGGCCCAGGCTGGAAGTTTTGAGTTAAAAAGGTGTCACAAACTTGAGGGTTAACGTGTTTCCTTTGGTTTATTTTTGAAATAAAGCGGGATTTTTCTGTACATTTTCCCCTGCCCTTTCTGCAACTCAGCAATTGTAGGCTGGTGCCACTGTACAAGATCCAGAAAGTGAAAATTCCCCAAAAAAGGTTATAGGCAAAAGTGACGGGTCCGTTCTCATCCTAAAAGACTGTAAATGACTGAACATCACTCAACTCTCTTAACTTGCCTTTGGGTTTCAGAGTGTGTTATTATTTGTTAGTAACACAGGTAAGGATGGTATTTTTTTTAAATATCTGAGTTTTGATCCAGTATTGTCCCTGGTATAGAAACTTTGCAGGAGACTTGCTTTTCTGTGAATGTTCCATGTAATGGAGCTACAGCAATGGGGTGAATAAGAGGGTGTTTGATGGAACTTCAGTATAATTTCACAGTTGCTTTTTTGCATGTATTTTTCTAATATTGTATTGCAAAGCAGATATGGGTCCCCTTGATATCGTCTCCTTTGCAGAGACAGGATGGGGTTATGATTATGACACTGTCCTAGGATGCAAAGACATAAGTCCAATTCCTGGCTTTGCCACAGACTCTCTCTCTGACCCTAAACAAGTCCCTTAATTTCTCAGCTCCTCCTCTTTACACTGCGGCTGACGACCTTTCCTGTGGCCACTTTGTCTGGTTAGCTTGGAAGCAGACTGGCTGGAAATGTGCGGGTGCAACATTTTTCCATCAGAAAATGCCAGTTTATCAACAGCAACATATTTTGCAGAAATGTGTCACCTTTGACGAAAAATTGTTTAAAAAATTGAAAAAATACATTTTGATAAGGTCCAAGTGTCCTGCTTTGACCTTTTCACAATGCAACATTCCAATTTTCCATTTCCAAATGACAGTTGATTGCAATTATGTTACATTTTATGTTATAAAATAAAAAGTTAAAATCGGAATTAAATGTTTTGGTTTTATTGAAACAAAACTTGTTGATCGACCAAGATGATTTCCCCCCAGAATTTTATTTCATGGGAAATTTGAAATGTGTTGGGTTTGGTTGGTTGGGAACACCAGAAATTTCAAATTGCAAAACTCCCTCCAAAAGAAGAAATCCAGGTTCCACACAGCCCTTTGGGGCAGGATCTGCTTTTATTCTGCATTTGCTCAGTGCTTAGCACAATGGGCCCCAACCTCAGCTGGGCCCTATAGCTCCTCCATAAAACAAGTTGTAATAATCATAATACAGTATTGTGGTGGCATTACCCCGAGTTGTAGTTCCACTCGGAGAGTACAAGCCATGGCCAGCTTTGCACTGCCCTGTAATAGTAGATGAGGCAGTAGGAGTTTCCAGAAGACAAGGATGCAAAGCGAGGGTAGTGCTTGGAGCTCAGCTGTCTGCAGCTTGTCAGACTGATGGTGCTGCAGTGCCGATTGTCATTTGCATAACCTTTGAAAACGAGGTTTGTTTCCTACTGTCCCCCTTGCTCTAATTGCAGGGTATAAGATGCCTTCTCCGGAAATGGACACATTAAATGCTGTGCATTCTTGACACCGTGCTGGAGAAGTGAATGGCAGCCTAGCCCAGGAGTGATCACAATGCACAAGAAAAGGAAATGTCGGGGATAGCCATATAGCTCTGGATGAATGTGGAGCTCCAGTGGAGATGTAACATCTTCAATTCCTGGCATTGCCATGATCAGATAATACCTGAAATCACTTCGTTAGACACTAATATCCTCACTTCTGTGACTGATTCAAGTAAGCTGACCCGATGAAGTGGGCATTATTGCGCGATAATTGCCTGCAGCTGGCAGTTTGGTTTCTTGAGGCAAAGATAAGGGCGTCTAATGTACCGACAAGGTCAATTGTTCGATAATCCTTATTCCTGAGGCTCTTTCTGCTCTTAGTGATTGTTCCAATTAAAAATCTGTAACAATTAGGGGGATCTTCAAGCTTCTCAATGAAATGTAAAAAGTTTTCATACTTAATGGGGCAAACATGAATCTGACTTCCTGGGAGTGACAATGGCATTAACCCCTTCAGTGCTGCCCTGCTGTGTATGGTCAGTAGGACACATTGCGTATAGCCCATCTGGGCCAGAGGCCCGGCATCCATAGTGCCCAGAAACCAGTGGCACCCCCATAACAGAAAATGGCCCCCGTTTTGCACAGCCCATCAACTTGTGAATTCACAAGGCAAAAAGTCGGGTGGGTTGGTTCTGATGGCTTTGCTCCCTAGGAATCATGGCAGACTGTTAACCCTTTGATTGCAGCAGTCACTACACGCATGCCCTAACAATCTGCAATGCCGACCTCTGTCTCTCTGTCTGTATTATCTCGGTAGTGCCAATCTCCCCAGGACCGAGGAACCACAAATTCCTGGCTCTGAGGATGGATGGCACTAAATCCCCATCCTGTATCTACAAAGACCAATACGCATTTGATAAACTGTTGTACTCCACGTGAGGTTCCTGGGCCTCGGAATGGAGTGACTTGAGGAGGGGAGTGGCAGAGGGAAATCATTAAGAAACACAAAACTCTCACCTGCTGGCTTCGTACTAATGTATTCCTCAGAACAGGATTATCAGTGTTTCAAAGACAAATGAGAGACTGAACTGGGGACTCACGTTAAAGCAGGAGTGAAACCTGCTACTATTCATCAGTCACATCGCAACAGCACCCCCGGGCCCCAGTCCCACCCCAGTGTGTTGGGTTCTGTAGAAGCAGATCTGGCTCTCGACTCCCCTGGCTGGGGTCACAGCTGAGGTCACCTTTGAGCAAGGAGCCCCTGTGATGCTGTTGGGAGGATGGAGGTCGGGGTGCAAGGAACATGAATCTCCCACAAGGAGGAAGGAAGAAGATCTGGGTCTGTGGGGCACAGAGAGGCAGGAGGTCTGGGAGCCTTTATCCAAGAGGGCTAGGAGCAAAGAGAAGGGCTAATTCCTAGGAGCAGAGAGAGGCCATGTGTGCTGTGGGAGAGAGAGAGAGAGATGGAGGTTTCTCCTCTATCTTTGCGTGGCTTTGCAGCAATTCCACTGAGTTGGCGGGAATGAGAGCAGTTTCCATACAAATGGCTCTTTGGAAGATGACAGCATGGTCCCTTGACAGGCCTCTGTGTGGACGGAAGGTCTGTTCTCCGGGTGTTCTGTGAGGTGTCCCACCCCAAGATCTCTGGGGATGGCAAGCGGAGGACACAGCCAGGGTCTGTGCTTCCTCAGCTCTTGCTTTGCTGAGCAAGGTGCAAGCAGGTCATGTCGAGGGAGTCTGGGCTAGATGCTCAGTGGGCATAAATCAGCATCACCCCACTGGCATCAAGCGAGGGCCTGTCCCTCTCTACCTGTGCTGGGGTGACAAGCTCATCGCTCTGCATCCGCCAGGCAGACACCACAGCGGATGCAGCTCTCCGAGGATCTCCCTGTTTTCTCCATTCTCTGATACAACCGCCTGGTTTTCATGTCTCCCCGGCTCCAGCAGGAGAGGAATTGCAGCTTTAAAGCACATAATTCCTTCTCTTTGTGGTACCCTGGCGGCGGCTGTGCTAGCTGGGAGTGCTGGATTTCTAGGGTGCTGGTGTGTGACAGCAGAACAATACTTTATGTAAATAACTTCCAAGTGGAGTTCCTCATTATTAATGCCGACAGTTCTGAAGGCGAAAGCAAACAGCATTTGGCAGCAAGAACTTTTAATGAGAATGTCATTAAGGAATTCAGTCTGCAAGCCACAAAGAGCTTCCTCGCACACCCGCCTGACTTCTCTGCCTCTCAGTTTCTTTCCTGTCCACTAAACATAAAAATGTCATTTGTTTTTATAACCCCCGAATCCGGACTCTCCTTCTCTCCTTTTATTAACCAATTTATTAGCAGGACAAGAGCAGCCAGCTGGAGTTAGAGGGCAGCGGCTTATGACCCTGTTTTTGCAATCGCCCTAATTATTTATTACTATCAGACAGCAGCGGTTCTATAAATTAAACCCTCTCTTCCCAAAGCTGCCCATGGGTTTAAATCAGTCGAGTGAATCTCCCATAATACACAATTATTAATAAGCAATCGTTTGATATCACGCTGCATAATATTTCCTCTTAGTCCAGAATGGGCTCAAACAGCAGGGCACAAGTGAGACTGTACAGTCCGGCCCCGTCAAAGAAAGCCAGGGATCCTGCGTTGCTGGGATGTACAGGAATTGAGGGGTGTCACTGCTGGGAGCTGATAGAGCCCAAGTTGTTGTGAACTTAGCAATGGTGGAGAGCCCATCAGACTGAGTTACATTCTTCAGGGGAGAGCTGGGCAGGAAATGGAATTTCAGTTCCATGGGAAATTCTGACTTTTCAAAATTGGTTTGTATTCCCTATCATAGCAAAATGTCCACATTTACCCCCGAATGTAAATTCCAACCAGAATTCTGAGTTGGAAACATACAACATTTTCTTTTGATAATTCTGAAACATTACAATATAATAAGAAATTTAAATATAGATTGTATAAAATTTAATATGTATAAATAAATTATGTATTTTATTCATTAATATGTATACATTATGTATTCATTTTATACATTAATATGTATACATAAATATTAATTAAAATAAATATTTAACATTTGAATATAGCATAAAAGCATAAACAAAATGGTTCAAAATGATACTGTCAAACCAAAATATTTTTACCTTATTGAAATGAAACATTTTGACATTGAAACAAAACAAGAGTAAAAACAATTTCTTTTTACTTTCTCCTGGTGACATTTTCATGGCAATCCTCACCTTTCTGGGAAATGTTTCTGTTCTGATTAAACTGTTATGTCAAAAAACTTTCAGCCAGCTCTACATAAAGCATCGGATGTACCTTTGTGCAGGTTGACAAGCACAGATCCACTGAAGTCAATGCCACTGCGCCGATTTCCATGAGCTGGGACTGGCCTGTGATGTTATTTAATCAGAGTTATTATTTGCCATGTACACAGAGTGGTTTTTATCTGCAGTGATTTTCTATTGGAAATGTGACACAGGCAAGCAGGATTCAACGCGGGAGGAGAAGGGGGAGTCCCTGTAGGTGACATTAGAGGACATAGAGAACTAGAGCAGTCCTGTGCAAATTCAAGGAAGGAATCCATTTTTTATAAACATAAAAAGAAGACCCTGTTCTGAGGCGCTCCCCCTACCCTTCTCTCAGCTGGGAACAGAACTGTGTAGATTTTCTTCCCTTTCCTCCTTTGCTTTGCTCAGGTTTTATTCCTTACATAATGGAATGGTACTGGCCTTTCGGAATCGTTATCGGTTGTGCTGCAGCTCCGGTGCTGGGAAGACAGAACTGTTCATCTGGGCAGGGATGAGCCACTGAAATCTGCAATCCTGTCTCAATGTTGCTATTTGCCACTGATTACGCTGTCCCAGGGCTAGGGCAGGGGCGGATTTTGACTCCCAGATAGGTTGCTTTCTCTCCATCCGAAGGCCTGCGACGCCTGTTCCTGTCAGCATCCTCTCACACACTCACCCAGTTTGTTATTTAGAAAGGTTTAAATACAAAGTACTTTTAATCAATAATGCAGATTAGCTCTGGAACGTGAAGAGTTTCTAGCGCTGGTGAAAACGCGTGTGTTTGCACCTGGGCAGGAGGGAGAAGCGACATTTTGCATCACATGGGCTACTTCTTTAGCCTCTCCGGTTGTGCGTAGATGGAAAATCTCCATCCCTTCGAAAAAACCTACCAGGACATCATGTTTTCATGGACTAACCAAAGTGACCTAATGTCTAATTGTTGTCAATCACCATTGTAGCACCAGGGGCCTAAGTCATGGGCCAGGTGCTGTCCAGAGAACAGTCGTGTCTCGAGAAACGGGTAAAACCCAGGGACTGGGGGTTGGGACGTTGAGTTTTATTATGGAGCTTTGTTGATGTGACTGAACAGGAGTCCGGGGTGGGGGGTAGGGGGTGGAGAATGGACAGGAAAAGCCTGTGTGGAGTTTCAGAAGCATCGTGATGGGGAAAGTGAGGCAGATGGGCACTTCATACTGTAGTCAGCAGGATGGGCCTACTGATGTCAGCCGCCTCTCAGCGCCCCCTTGTGGCCCAGTTTCACTCTGCAGACAATTAACAGCAATTGTTTGATTGGCCTTATTGGAGAGAAGAAACCACCCTCAGTCCATTCATCACTCTGCACCTCAGCTTCCCTTTTGTGAGACGCCAGCCCTCTACACATGGCACCTCTTCCACTTCAGTCCCTCGCTGGTTAATAGTTCACCAGTGTAAGTGTGAGATCTTTGTCACTGGTAACAGCTGGAATGTGAGAGATTCTTGCCTAAAAACTGTCTCCTGCTGTTTGATACCTGGTGTGTTCAGGGAAATGGAGCTTTGTTTAGTCTTCGTAAATAACCAGGATTGCATCAGTGAAATACCTGACACCATCATGAATTTCTTCTCCTAATGGAAACAACTTGCTAGACCCCAAATTTTGGCTGACCACGCAAGTGAAAGAGCGGTAAGAAACACAACTAACAGAAATAGCTCATAGAGAGCGAAGTGTTCATCGCCTCTTCATTTGATTAGTCCTGTAAGTCCAGAGCTGGAAATACATCATCCAGAGGCAGCCGCATTGCTGCCAGGTTAACAGCCATGGAGCATCTCCCAGCTTTGGGGGGTCAGCCATGTAGATCCCACATTTCCCACACTGGTGTTTGCCATGTAAGAAGGGAAACGAGCCCCAACTAGGAGGTTGTGGGGTAATAGTCCTTTACCTGAAGGGAGGTAAGAGTGGAACTCTGTCCCCAGTTCCTCACGCGAGCGCTTAGCTAGCCATGGTGGTGCTGGTCCAGGGGTGGCCAGAGAGCCTGGTCGTATCACTTTGAAATGTTCGCTTGCCGGGAAACTTCAAGGTGGACCCAAGAGTTAATACAGAGCGCTTGCTACACTCTATGGTGAGCTCTTGATAGAGCTACTATGCAAGGCTGCTCCTGGCTCCTGCTGCCGTCTCTGAGACATACATGAGTGACAGCAAACAACCAGTTCCATAGCAAGAGGCAAAGCGGGCTTTGACAAACACTCACTAGAAAATAATAAAGTGGCAAAATAATTCTGCATTGGACACACTTACCAGAGCATAAAGAGTCTGAAAAGGAGACAACATCTTGTATCATCGATCTTCCTTAAATACCCAAGCTGTGACAAAGTGGAAAGCAAAATTATGATGAATGATCGGACATATTTAGTCTGTACCTGTGCTCTTTAACTAGGCCTGGCGAAATGGGTGCTAATGAAACGCGGAACACCTACCAAAAAGAGGAGATTTCATTGAAAACAAGTCTTTATTACAAATTGGCACTTCGTTTTCATAAAGTGCATAATGAAGGTGCATATTGTGACATAAATTAAAACAGGCAACTGATGGGTCAGCACTGCAAAACATTCCACCAAGACAAATCACCAGTGAGCCCTCGACAATGGCTGTATCTCATTTACAATTTTTCGAGTACATTTTCAGAGTGTGAGGGAACACGGCTAGGTTTTGTTCATAAACGGCATGCCATCATTTATTTTACTGCCTCATTTGAATATGATGAATACTGTAGTCCTTTATTTGTTCACAACAACCAAATAATTGTAGATCCGTGGGTTTCTGGGCAATTAATCACATTTTTTTACTCCAACATCCACTATAAACATGACATTGAACAATAAAGTACATTAACCTCTGCTTTGCTCAAAAACTTTGCTTATTTAAGCACTGCCAGGTTATTGGTTCCCATTCGGCTTCAAGTTCCTTCCACACGTGGCAACCAGCCATTCATGTCACTAGGCAACCTGGGCTAGTCTCTCGTCAGCCCCTTCTGCCCAGCTGGGACGTTTCCCGCACGGGGAAGTTCCGAGTGGCCTTTGTCCAGTTCTAGAGCCCTGCTCCAGTGAGCTGCAGGGCACCTCGGAAAAGACGCTGCGCGAGAAGAAGGGTCAGCTCAGGGTAGAAAGTAGCTGCTTTCCTAGAAGATCTTCTTGTGCCTCCGGGCTTCCCACCCTACCCCTGGTGGGGGCCCAAGCCCCGCAATCCTGTTGGTGCCATTAGCTCCACTGCAAGATCTTGTCTCGCTCCCCCACCCCCAACGTGGCTTGGCTGCTCCCTCGCCGCGTCTTGCCGTGGGGAAATGTGCAGCTGGCGTTAACGGAAGATCTTACTCATGCTACACAAATTAATGCCAGCGCCTCGGGGTTCAAAGTGGAGTCAGCTGATGGAGCGCTCCCCTTTTCCACCCAAACTGCTGCCCCCTTTCAGGTACCTCCAGAGACAGCATCCCCAATGGCACTGCTCCCACTCTGGGGCCTGCAGCAGGGCAAGAGCTCTGCCTTGCCTGGGATCCTCAGGAGATGAATACTCATGTCCCTGGAGGTCCTGTCCCAGCAGCCCCCGGGGCTGGAATGAGCAAAGCCGTTGTCTTTCTGGCAGGAGGCCCGGTCTCTGCAGCAGACAGCACTGCACTGAATGCAGTCACATTCCTGGAGTGCTTTGGGCAGGGATTGCCTCTTGGGTTTGTGTTTGTGCAGCACCTAGTGCAGTGGGGCTGAGGCCTCTCAGTGCTACCGCAAGGCAAACAGTAAATCAGAACGATCATTCTGGGGCCGAGGTTTTATCTCCGACCCGTTCCACACAAAGACGTTCGGTCGGGGCGGGAGGGGGAGGAAATTTCAGGATGTCGGGAAGGCAAAGGTGATTTGGCCACTCTTGAGCCTCCCAGACTGTAAGGGGGAGCTCGAGTGACCAGTGCAGATGCCCTGTTCTGCCGGCGCCCTTCCCTGGTATCTAATGTTGTCCCGATTTTGGCTCAAGAGATCAGCCAATATTCAGTCTTGTAAGCTGGTTCTGTTTGGAGGAGAAATGGCAGATGAGGGCAGATACTTTTTTGCACATGCTTTGTAAAGAATCAGCATCGCATCCAAGTCCTGTTTCCCTCAACACAGGAGGAATCGAACATCACAAGGAAGTTTCTTTGCTCACAGTTCCAAGGCTCTTTCCTGCCAGTACTTTGTCCAAAAAGCTCCCTCTCAGGGCCACTCTGCCGGTCCTTCCCTTGCTGGCTGCTTGGCTCTTTCGGCTGCTTCTGACTAGTCTCTTGATGCTCCTGGGTGCTTTCGCTGGCAGACACACACTCCACCACACAGGACCCAGGGAAAACCCTTCGCCCACCGAGCTCGGCTCCTGATCAGCCTGGCGTTTGGGCGGGGGCTGCGATTGGTTCAGCGCTCTTCCTGCAAGAAGGAGGAAGGCTGTGACAGGCTGCCCCCAGTTAAAGTGCCACCTGATGTGCTGGGATATCGCTGAGCCCCCTGTTCCGCCAGCCAGGGCCCCCCTTTACCTGTCTCACTGAGCCAGGCTATTCCGCCTCCTCCACACACACACAGGCGAGGCCACCCCCCGCTGCCGAGCGACAGACACTGAGCTCAGCTCCGGGAAGTCTCAGGTATCCCAGCACAGCGGGTGCATCTCGAAGGGGGGCAACCCCCCCCACCCGTCTCCGAATGTTGCCTCGGTGGCGGGAGGGTGGCAGACAGCAGGAGTGGTGGTGCCGAGGCTGCAGGATGGAGCCCAGGGGACAAAATGCTACAGCTCCCTCCTGCCCCTGGGAAAGTCCTGCAGAACGCAACAGGAATGAGCCTGGTTCTATGATGGTCTCCTGCCCATACACACTCTCTGCACCATTGTGGGTTAGATCCTCAGCAGCGCCCTATCCCAGGGCCAGTGCTCGGCCGGTCACAGTCTCTCCCCGCTTTGGACACCGGTTGTTCCTAACTCCTCTGGGATTACGCCATGCGTGTGTCATTCTTTACCACGCCGGCTGGCGGAAAGCCACGCTAGTATGAACGCGCACCACGGAGAGAAAGCCCCTCCCTGGAGAGATTCACTCACCACCGGGGGTTTTCTGAATGACCTGCACTCGCAGCTTAGATGTCCTGCAGCAACTGACAATGAGCTGAATCCACGCACCTCCAAACAACGGAGCTTCTGGTGCTGGGACCGTGGCTGGCCTGAGGCAAGTCAACCTTCCGGTGCCCCCCGGACCAGGCATCCAGAGGTGGGAAGGGAATCACCCTGCACGGGCCCAGCCAGGACGCTGAGTCCGGGGGCCGGGGCCCTGTTGTCACCGTGGCCGGATGTCACCATGACGGGGATTCAATCCCAGCCTGGTTCTCCGGAGCTCAGCTCACTGCAGCGTGCCTTGCGCTGAGGCTGTCGTGGGTTAGTAGGAGGCCAAGGGTAGGGAGTCCACGTTTACAATCGGATCTAAGGAACTCACTTCCTGGAGGGGCGAGGTGGGGCCAAGTGGAACCCATGCTCAGACCCCAGCCACCGGTGACCTCTCTATCGTTTAGAAACCGAGGCTTGGATTTCAATTAGGGCCTAATTACCACCTTGGTGTGCAAGTCGCTGAGCCCCTCTCTGGCGTGGGCTGGTCCCTGGCGGCTGCCCCCCAGGCAGTGAGGAGAGCCGGGGGGGCAGGTGGACTGTAGGCTGCCTGGGAACCTGGCAGAGCTGCCATCAAAGGCACCAAACTGGGAACATATTTTTCTTCTGTGTTGCTGGTTTTTTAACATTTTGAAAAATCCTGTTTGTGTTTTCCATCCCCTGCAGGGGATACCCACTGTCTGGGGAAGAAAGGGGAGTGCAGTCGCTGTTAAGCCATGGAGAGCAGTGGCTGGACTGTTATCTAACACTGTTGTAAGGTTACTATTTATCTAGAACAACTGAAGTTGGCACTCACATCTGGCGCCTGGTACTTAGTGCAATTATTTATGATTTCCACCAAGATTTAAAAGCTCATCGCCGGCCTTGTAATGCAGTAACTGATTGCACTGCTAATGTAATTAAGAAAAGATTATGATGTCCACGTGGCACACCAGATGGTGGCATTCATAGCAATCGGCACGCACAACTGGCAGACAACTGCACAAGGGCAGCAAGGCACAGGCAGCTGGAGTGCTTCATTTGCTACCATCCACTTGGAAAGGAGAAAAGGTTTCACACCACCCATCAGATGGGGGAAGAACAAGTCATCACCAGTGAGTTATGGCTTCCTCCTTACAGTCTCTTATTAGCTCACACCCCCATGCTCACAGAAAACACATCTACAGTCCATAACACTCCCCAGACATACAACCTACACTCCATAACACACCCATCCAGACATACAACCAAACACACCTATACTCCATAGCATAACCACTCAGACGTACAAGCAAATATACAACCCCATTGACATGTACCACTAAAGACACCCCCTAAATACAAACACACTCTATTTGCTGCACACTTCCTAAACACAAGCAACATACACACCCTAACTAACACGTTGTACTTTTGTGGACATACACATACATCTAGCCCTAAGCACTCCTCCATTTGCACACGCTCCCTCCAAGCACTGGAGTCGAGCCAGCTGCCCGTTAGGAATCATTTCCAATTTGCACGTAGCCCCCTGTTTGGTCAGTGCCCCATTTGCAACCCACCTGGGGTTTCTGATTGGTGGGTTGGGTGACGAATGCCCAGATGGGGGCTGTTTGCAAACTGCTCAGGGTCGTGGTTGCTATTCGTGATTTATTGTGTGCGGCTGGCCAGCTGCGTCCATGGTTCTGTATCTGCTCCCTGGTCTGACGGAGGAATCTGTTTGCACAGGAGAATGATGAGCAGCAAATAGTGCCTTGTCCCTGAGGAACGCAGTGGGGGTGCTGGGCTTCTTCCTGTCCCACTCTCCTCCTCTGAACAGCGCTGCCTGGCTCCCACTGCCTCCTGCAGCCCGACCCACAGGCTCCCCTGTGGCCATCCTCTCCCGTGCACTTGGGCTTTGCTGTGTAGAGCAACGTGAATAAGAGTGGCGGGCGGGAGAGTCCATGTAGAACTCCAGAGATGTTCTGGGGCCGCGTTGTCCCCTGCAGCAGACGTCACTTCCCTTTGCTATCAGCTTGTAGCCTGCGAGGGGGAACGGGTCCTGAGGCTCTGCTAGCTCCCTTTGGCAAAAGAGTCCTGTTGCGCTCACTCGCCTCTGGACACGCAGGACCTCAGAAGTCGTGTCCTTCTGACTCCATCTCTTTCCTCTGCCATGGGGACAACAGAACTCTGCCCTCCCATCCCTTCCCACCCACTTTGTTGTGGCAAAATGGCCGTGATGAAGCAGGAGGAAGAAGCTGCACCAGCAGCAGTTTCTGGCAAAGTTCATTCACGCTTGCTAGGCACTGTACCCACACAGTCCTTGTCAAGCGGCTGGGAGCTGACCCCGGGATAGGCCTGTGTTAAGGTTCAGTCTGTCGGGAGAGACACAAGTATGTGTGCAAACTGCCTGGGTAACCTGAAGACAGTTCAGCCCAGTGTGTCCTCCTCCGGCTATCGCATGTGGATTGGCTCAAGTGAGCGTGACTAACACCCGCTCTGTGGCGGAGCTGTGTGACAGAGCAGGAATACTGGCTGGGTGCCTCAGTTTCCCCTCTGCATTTCTTGAGCGTCTATGGCATTGGTTCTCAAAGTGGGGGTTGGGACCCCGCTGGGGGTCACGAGCCAGTTCTGTGGGGGTCATGAGACCCTGCTGCCAGCAGCCAGCCCTGAACAATGACGCTGCCGTGGGCTGCCGGCAGCCGGTGCCCCTGCTGCGGCGGGCTGCCGGCACCCCCATAAGGCCAGTCCCGGCCACAGCTCCTGCCGCGGTGAGCTGCTGGTGGCTCCGCAAGCCTGGTCTGTGCCCTGGCTCCTGCTGCAGTGAGCTGCCGGCACTGCCGCATGCCCGACCCAGCCCCGGCCCCGGCCCCGCAGAGGTGGGCTTCCGGCGCCCGTGAGCCCAGTCCCTGCCACAGTGGGCTGCCGGCATCGCTGTGGGGCTGCTGGAACCCCCCTCACTGGCCTTGGGGGGCTGTTGGAACCCCCCCTCAATCCCAACCCCTGCCCCAGCGGGCTACAGGCACCCCCTCTCAACCCCAGTCCCTGCCCCAGGGGGCTGCTGGACCCCCCCCAGCCTGGCCCCTGCCACATTGGGCTGCAGGCACGTCCCGCCCCCCTGCCTGACCCCTAGGAGGGGTCGCGCTTAGGGGCTCGGTGTGGGAAAGGGATCACCACTACAAAAAGTTTGAGAACCACTGGTCTATGTGAAGGGATAAGGATGTGTAGCTGATGCAAAGCAGAGCCTCTCTGCAGGTGTCCATACCTGAAGCTGTAATCTGACCCCAAGAGGGGGAGGGAGGTCACCTGACCTGGCTGAGCCAGGGGGGAGGAGTGGCTGGAGAGAGGAGTTAGTCTGGATCTGGTGAGAAAGGGGGAGAGAGCTCAAGCTGGCTGCCTCACTCTCTGGCCCCCAAAATGGATTCAGCTGAGGGGTCACACTCGCTGTATGGTCTGTGTTAGACCAGGTACAGGTCATCAAATAAACCTCTGTTTTACTGGCTGGCTGAGAGTCACGTCTGACTGCAGAGTGGGGTACAGAATCCACGGGCTCCCTCAGGTGGGCTTGCTGGGGGAAGCGCACGAAGGGGCAGAAGGTGCTGAATGCTCCGAGGTCAGACCCAGGAAGGTTGAAGTGGGTACCCGTGAAGCTCCTAGCCTTGCAAACAGGCTGTGTACGGGGAGGGGACACTTCCCCCAAAGTCCTGTCTGACTTCATAGGGAGCAAGTTCCAGACCATCGCCCGGGGACCCCATGACAAGCTGACACTGGTAACTACGCCGGGCTGTGACCTCGCGGACGAGTCCACGCTGCCTCTATTTACGAGATGAATATTTCAGCAGATTTGATGTTTTGGAGGCTCCTGTCTCTCAGGTTTAGTGACGCTGAGGATCTAGGTCAGAACGGCTGCAGGTTCACCAGCAGCATCCTGTCACTAATGTAATGCTCTAAGTACTGAACAGCATTAGATGCAGGCACTCAGTCACTGCAGGGCTGGGCGGCTCAGTGAGCTGACACCGTTCTGAGGCAACAGAAGACCAGGCTTTGATCTCTTGCTGGCAGCCTCTGCCCGAAAAGCACAACGCAGGCAGCATCCCTGCAGCAGTGGATTTGCTAATGTCACCGTAGCAGGAATGCTGCTGGGCAGTCTCTGAAACTGAAGAGAAGAATTACATGGGATCAGGAGAAGGCATTTCCTTCTGATTTGCTGCCCACTTTGCATCCTAAAGTGGAGCTCACAGCTTGGCAGGCAAGACCAGGGCACCTAGGCAAGTTGTGTTGTTTATTGTTTAAAGGGGCCACTGCTTAAGTTTCTTATGAACTCCTCTGGAAAGGGCATAGTCATGTACTAGACCAACTTTTTTACTGGTGACTGGTTTTTCACATCACAAGACCCCCTCAATAAATTAAACATCCTGTTCAATATATTTAACCCCATTATAAATGCTGGAGTCAAGTAGGATTTGGGGTGGAGGGTGACAGCTCGTAACCCCCATGTAATGACCTCGTGACCCCCCGAGGGGTCCTGAACCCCAGTTTGAGAACCCCTGCACTAGTCCATACCAGCACACGGGGCACCATTAATGCTCACAATGGCCGAAACATCACTGTCCCACACACTACCTAAGTACACACTTCCCACCGCAGGAGGTCAGCGTGGTGAAGTAAATAACATGCAGGTAGATCCTTGTCTCACCAGCCATCGAGCTGGTGTTGCGGGTAGGACTTAGACACCTGAACCCATCCAGAATCTGAATCATCCTGAGCACAGGGAAATTGAGACTCTGGCTTTGAACTTTGGGGCTAAGGACGATGCCTATTCTCAGATAAAAACCACGGGAGAGAAGCTAAGGTGAGTGCGGAAATCAGAAGGAGGCTGGAGACATCACAGGGATGTTACCGTTCTCCCCAGAAGAAGGGCTCCAAACAAACATGATCAAGTCTGGAAACACTTGGCTAATGGCCCCTAGCCGGAGGGAATTTCACCCATAGAGAGAGAGAGGATACCATGGTCCAAAAGAGAAAGAGCAGCACACAAGCAGCTGCTGTTATCATGTCTCATTCTAATAATAAATCCAGCAATTAACGGGGGGGGAGGGGGAGACATTCCGCTGTTGGCTCTGTAAAAGAAAAAAAAAGAGGGATTCAATGAGCAGGCCCCTTCTTGTTAAAATGGGGGTGCACTTGTTAGTCCTCCTGTGAAATGCTTGTGCTCTTCTAAGATATTTACATCAAAAATACACCACTTTCCATACCAACGCTGCAGCTGGGCTAAGCATCCTCACAGCTAGGAAGGACTACAAGTGCGATTTCCTCTTGAGTGTCAGCTCATGACTGCATTGTCGAGGCGGACTCTAACCACAGCAAGGAAGACGAGCTTTTGCAACATGTCGAATCTCTGTTTGGTTAGCAGAGAGGGTGATTTCAGCAGCAGGAGAATGGTCCTGCCTCAGCCGTGTCTGCTCTGCCGAGGTATCCGTTGAGGGATGCTCATGATCGCATTTATGGAACAAAAAAGTTAAAAGATGGAGCAATGAACTCAAAGCCAGAAATCAAACGCCATGGAATGTCAGATTATGTGCCCAAGGAAGGGTTTCTCGTTAGTGAGGCTGGATGATCTGTAAATTCTCCAGCCACAAGAAACCCACTTTCTTGTACTTCCCGCGGATGCAGAAATTGCTCCTACATTTCATTTTGGGGTTCTCTCCTTTCTTGTAAGGGTTGGTGAGTGTGTTTTCCTGACAGAACTGTGTCTGTGGGGCTCCAAGTGTTGGTTAAGTGCATGAAAACACATACTGAGTGTGCAGCTGCTCTCGCTTGTGAGCCGTTGCAATCTAGATGTTCATAGTATCCGTTCTATTTATAGTATAGTAGAGGCCAGAAGCCCAGCTCAGAATCAGGTCCCTGTTATTCTAAGCACTCAGAAACACAGGTGCAGCTCTCTCCCAGTGCTCAAAGACATTTGGATTCCAATTTTCTGATCTCTGAGAGCTATTTTAGATTGTCCAGTTATTACCCACTCTGCATCCTTGTCTGCACCGAGTCCTGTCCGAAGACTGACAAGCTCGCTGGGGTGCTAATGGGCACAAGCTGCAGCGTCTAATGCTGCCAGCTGGCCTGGGAATTAGCGCCATGTGGGCAATGGATTTTGTAATGGAGGCACTGGGGCCGTCTGTGGGACCCAGCGTTGCAGCGCACATGCACGTTGCAGCAGGGAGACGGAGGTAACGGTTTGGAGCTGGCACGTGGGATGTAGAGACTCTGGCACGCTGTTTCACACAAGCTATGGAGGATGTTATCAGCTCGAAGGAGCTTGCCAGGTGCTGCCTGGGGGCCTGGTGTGGGCAGAGAAGGGTGTGCTCCAAGATCGTCCAGTCCATCAGCATCATGGGATGAGCTGAATCAGTCGAGGATTTCACAGCAGGTTTATGTTTGGATACCTTGGAGAATCTGCTCCTCTGGATCCTCCTTCCACTGGGCCCTGGGCCATTTCTTTACACAGGGACGCATCTGAGCCCATTCCCATTCAAATGACTTGTCTTGGTCCCTTTCCTGCTGTCCACCCCACAGTCCCATCGCTGTTCCTATCACTGGCTTCCTGCCTGGGTGCTCCTCAGGTTGGAATCCCTGCTGTGAACGCCCTGGTGTTCCTGCAGAGACGCCTGTGCTGGACAGAGGGAGTTGTGTCTCTGGCTCTGTTCATGATGCTGATGTGGCTATTGCCTGCGTGGACTTTCCCAGACGCCAAGGACGCGCCAGTAAAACCCTCCAGGCAGGGTTCGTCTGTTGCATTCACTAAGGAATATCAAACAAACTCAGGGCTCCCTAGAGCCGGGAGACAACCGGCCTGGCTGTCTCCAGCAGAGAGCCGTGTGCAGCAGGAAGGTGGCTGTGCGCGCTTTAGGATCCGGCCCAGCCCTGTTCTCAGAGCGGTGAAACTGCCGTGCAGACTTGCTCTCCTTGCTGGAGAGGACGCAGAGCAGCACGGATGACCTCTTTGTTCATCCCGCTGGCTCTGGGCGTGAGAAGGCCTGGCACACAGGGCTGCACAGTCTAGCAGCCACATGCAATGACGACAGGTATGTCTCGGTTGCTGAGCCTGGGTGAACGGAATTGGTGAGTTACAGGTGATGATGTGGAGGCTGCATGTTGCACCTAGGCTGACCAGATGTCCTGATTTTATAGGGACAGTCCCAATTTTGGGGACGACACTCTGGTTCTGCTCACTTGACCTGGTTTGCCTGGAACCTAGAACAAAGCAGCGTATGCGTTCCCCTTGGTGCAGTGAGTGCTGTTGGCGAGACGGAAGGCCCAAGTGACTGCCAGTCACCATCTAGGGGCACCAAGGAGAAAGAAACCAGCATGGAGGCTTCCTAGTGGATTTCCCTGGGAAGTCTAGTCTGGTGCAGAAAATTTCTCCTTAGTTCAAGAAAGCGATTGACAAGCTCCACTGTGGCAGCAAAGCCAGGCAAAGCGCCTGGAACAGATTCCAGAGCTGAGGGATTTGTCCATGAGCAGAACATGGTTCTCCCCAGCGTAGTCATCAGCCACAAGCAAAGGTGGCTTGTGGTTTGAAATCTAAAAAGCTGGCTGTGTTGCTGTGATTGGTCATCTAAATCACATGGCGTTGTTTCTGTTCCCTGATTGGATGAGTATAACACTGATGATCTATTTCAATGCGGAATCGTTTCCAGTAAGCATCATAAACTGGTTTGTTCTCAAGGCTTCTGTGGCAGCTGCTGTAGGTGTCCCCAGGTTTACCTGGCCCTGTGGGCAGGTAGCAGACGCTGAGCACAGGAGGCAGGGAGACATGACAGGTACTCTGGGAGATGCATCTTGTTCATGGGGCATCTTCTCTACCTGACAGGGCGGGAAACTGCAGAGAAAACAAGTCCGAGAAACAGGCAAGTTATTTCCGTGAACGGAACTATTCATTCCTTGCGCTCCATCCCTCGAGCCATCTCCCCACCCTGTCCCACCCTGGCATGCCAAAGAAAATGTTCTTCCTGCTTTTCTCTGTCTGGCTTAGGTTCCAAGGCCAAAACATTTCTCTGCACACAATGCTGCTCGGTGCTGGGATCCCCTATTGGTGATGGCCCCTAGATTAGGCCATCTGTCTCAAAGACATGCCCCAGTCCTTGAGAAGGGACACCTCACTGCAAGACGCTGCCCCAGGCACAGCATTTACCACTGTCGGGAGATAGATGAACAGTTCATAAATGTGTGTTACAGACAGCTGCTAGCATGTGCTCAGCAGGGCTGACTCTGTCAGGGAAAACTAGTGACAGCCAGGCCACCGCGGTATTGTGATCCATAATACAGAAAGATTATGAGCTAATGCTTCCAGTTTTGCCTTTGTGCTTTCCCCGGACCTCGTCTTCAGTTTGTTCACAGTTCAGTATATTCTGCCCTAAAAAAAAGTTAACATATTGCTCATGGTTGAGAGCAATTATCAGCTCGAATAAGTGGCATGTTTACACCCCCTCACCTTCTTTACTCCCATCCTCTGCTGCCTAGCGAAGGCCCCTCTGAGGCCTGACACATGACCCCTAACACTATTCCACATGGCTACAGGAAGTTCCATATTTTTAAGGTGAAATATGACAGGCTCAGTCTACTCCAGTTATATATTCTCCAGTAAATGGATAGGGTGAAGACTGTGTCAAGTCAAATCACTATCATGACACTTAATCCTGATTTAATGGACCTCTTGCAGTAATCTTGCAAGTGTCTGGATCTCTTTAGAACCAGCCTGACTTCACTCCCTCAGGGAGCCTCGTTAGCATCACCTCCTGTAACCGTGGGGGAAAGCCTCCCAAAGAGGTCCTGAGGAGTAAGAAGATTTCAGGGAAGCAATCACCAGGGCCCCGAGCGCACTGTTTGCAACTGTCAGGAAATTTATGAACAATTCATAAATGTGTTTTACAGACAGCTGTTCGGATGTGCTGAGCAGTGTCTGTCAGGGAGAACTAGTGACAGGCTATAGCCAGGCCACTTAAATATTATGATCCACAAAATATCAATAGTTGGCTGCGTGCTGCACTCTGTCTTCGTCTTTTAAATGAAGGCCTGTGCCTTGCAAACCGCCACGTAGTGCAACAGCAGGGACGCTCTGCACTTCTGACAGCCATCTCCCAGCCCAGCCCTGGGTACACTAGCTGTGCTGTGAGCTCCCTAGTGGAGCTGCTCTGAGCCCAGGGAGAGAGCTCTCCTGTCGATTTAATTAATCCACCTCCAGTGAGCGGCAGCAGCTACGCCAGTGGGAGTAGCTCTCCCGCCCACATAGTGCTGTCCACCCCCGGCCCATAGGTCAGTGCTACTTACATCACTCAAGGAGTGGCTTATTCACACCCCTGAGCGAGGTAAGTTATACTGATGTAAGCTGTAGTGTAGACATAGCCCAAGTACCACATTAATTAAACTTCATGGCCTCCCACTGAGTAGAGGTTGTCATGCCTGTGTTACAAACGGGGATGCTGAGCTTTGGGGTGTGGAAGAGATTTGCAATTACAGTACTTGATGGCTGTGCTGAGAATGAAACACAGGATCCCAAGTTATCAGCCATGTATTCTAACCACTAGACCAAATCCAGGGATGCCAAGATGCCACTTCACTCATTCCTTACCAGCAGAGGGGTCTTGCAAAAGTGATGACGATTGCGCTGCATACGGTAACTAGGCACGAGAGGTGAGGTGAGGATACAGAGGCAGACTTCACTCCATTTCTTTTAACAGGTTTCTTTAAATCTGGTCTAAGTCCAACTCTCGATTCCTGCTATTAGAGGAAAATGCCAAGGCAGCCCCCACGCCCACTGCGGCTCTGAGACCTGACCATTAGCTAGGAGATTTTGCAGAATGAGCCTGGGGCCTGATTCTCAGCTGGTTTAAATCAGTGTCGCTCCTTGGCCTACCTGCAAAGCACAAAACATTATAGCAAGCCAAAAACTAACCGTCAGCGTTGGTTTTCGACAATAAGCCATTGGCTTACCTGAAAGTTACAAATGGCTTCTGAAACAAGAACAATAAATTAAGCTCAAAATAAAACTGAGTAGACAACAAAATCAGTTTGCCTCCAGAATGCAGAGGAATCTGGTCAGGGGTTGGATGACTGTCACCCAGAAGTAAATTCAAATACATCTCTCAAGGGAGGGAACCCTTGAAATGTAGCTGCCCCCCTGTCGTGTATTGCTCTAATCAGGAGCATTGTAATGCTCCCTCTTCCCTTTGCGTCCCTTATTCACTCATCTCCTGAAGCAATCACCATGGGAATTCCAGGGAATTGCAGGGGTCTGCTGGAGCTCTGGAGTTTCTGGGGCTGTGGTGCAATGTCTATGGAATATTCTTTTAAAATTAAATCTCTCTGACTCTCTCCTTTGCTTTTTGCAGGAACCCCCCCCCCAATATTTTAAAGGCTGCCCCATCATATTTCTTAGGTTAAACCTTCTAAGAGGGCAATGTCGTGTCCTAGGTTACTGGAAGCTCTGAACATCAGTGCAGTAAGATTCAGTATTAAAGTAATTGTCAGGTTTGCTAGACAGGTTTGCTCCAGTGGGCCTGGAGCAGCTGCCAACAAACTGCCCAGTACGGTATCTACCTACCCTGGAATGTATCGAATGGGCCAGAGCTCCGAGTGACTTCATCCCGTGCAGTGCCAGCCTCACCGTAGTGCGTCATGCATTGAGGTTCAGCCAGGCTCTTATTTATAATAAATAATCGTATCTCATCCATTCTCTGCTGAAACGATAGGAGCCCACAATGGTCACAGCTCTTGCTCTGGGGGCTCTCCCAGGTGTTTCCTGAGAACAGACAGACCAACATCTTATTTTTAGAAACTGCCTGACATGTAACAGTGGCGGCTCATTGTCACTGGGGGAGTGTTTCCTGTCCTGGATGTTACTCCACCCTGCCAGCTATTTCGCCTCTTTGTGGAGCTGCCGCCCAGCAGCGGAGGCACGTGCTGCAGGCTCTTGTGAACGCCTGCTCTGTGTGCAGTGGCCCCCTGGCACTTCCTGCAAGGAAAAGGGGTAACCTGCCAAGGAGAGCCGGGGGCTGGGGAATGTTGCTGTTCAGGGTAAGGACATGTATACGGCCTAGGCCTACCCTGAGAGGACTGGGAGAGCCTCTCTGGGGCTGTATGGGGACCTGCATACACTTACACATATACTTACGCACGTGAGTAACTTTAAGCACAAGTAGTCTCCTTGGATGCCATGGGACTGCTCATGCACATCTGAGTAATTTTAGGCACAAGTGTTTGCAGAGTTAGGGCCTGGGACTATGCAGTGTGAAAGGGCACTGTAGCTCCTTCTCCGTAACCCTCATAATCTGCAGCAGATGAAAGGTCTCCAGCCCTGCGAGTGTTCTTGGGCGCTCATTGTCACCACCCCGAGCAGCAGAAACAGTTGCTTTTCTTAGACTTGCAATATTCTCTTTAGGCAATGACTACACTACAGAGCTTACCGTTTCTGTGCCTAGAGAGGAAGTTACTACACTGTTCTTGTCTTCCACTACAGGCTCATGACCACCACCTACTCCCCTTGGAAAAGTGGTCTTGCAGGTCCTGGAGAAACATACACCCCAATACATCTTGGAAGATTTTCTGGATCCTAAGCAGCAATTAGACTTTTCCTTTGGAATCAATTGATTTCACACTGCTAGGGCAGGCAGGGAGGGTCTTATTGAAACGCTGAGTTTTTTAATATTATTACACTAAAGACTCTCTCAGTATCAGCATCTCCTCAGGGAAGCATTAACAAACTGTAATGTGTACCAACTTCTCCAGTTCAGGAAATCTTTCTGTATTTGTAATAGGGCATTTGGGGCATATATTATGTATGGAGCATATATTTCTCATTTCCACCAGGCATCATCTCTCTCTCTTTAAATTACTCTCCAAACCAAAAAATGCATTCTACTCCTCGCCACTCAAAATAATCTTCTTTAATCTTTAGATACAGCAGCCAGTACCAGCCATTACTGATGCACTCAGAGGAAACAAAAAAGGCATTGGTTGGACAAAGAGAATATAAGAACATAATGGCCATATGAGGTAGAGCAAAGGTCCATTTAGCCCAGTATCCTGTCTTCTGACAGTAGATTTACTTAATGGCTCTTCTAATTTAAATCACGTTTTTGGCACTTGTACAAAAGTATGTAGTGAGCCTATTGTAGTGACAAAGTTGTTTGAGTCATAAACATTAGAAGAAAAGGTCCTACTAAGATACTGAGTAAATATAGCACCTAAGCCATCACCACATCAAATGACAATAACAATTAGAAATATATATAGCCAGTAAGATGTAAGAGTCTTGTTGAGAGGGGAGTGTGTCATGGTTGGATGCATACAAGGAAGATTGTTGCTGTATCTGTTTAGAATAATGATATCAGAGAAGATGCAGTAGATGAAGAGAGAGAGAACTAGGGAAAGAACATAAGAACGACCATTCTGGATCAGACCAAAGGACCATCTAGCCCAGTATCCTGTCTTCTAACAGTGGCCAATGCCAGGTGCCACAGAGGGAATGAACATAGCAGGCAATCATCAAGTGATCCATCCCATCACCCATTCCCAGCTTCTGGCAAACAGAGGCGAGGGACACCATCTCTGCCCATCCTGGATAAGAGCTACTGATGGACTCCATGAATGTATCTAGTTCTTTTTGGAATCTTGTTATACTCTTGGCCTTCACACCATCCTCTGGCAAGAAGTTTCTCAGGTTGACTGTGCATTGTGTGAAAAAATACTTCCTTTGGTTTGTTTTAAACCTGCAGTATATTAATTTCATTTGATGACCCCTAGTTCTTGTGTTATGAGGAGTAAACAACACTTCCTATTTATGTTCTCCATCCTAATCAAGATTTTATAGACCTCAATTATATCCTCCCTTAGTCGTCTCTTTTCCAAGATGAAAAGTCCCAGTCTTAATCTCTCCTCATATGGCAACTGTTCCATACCCTTAGTCATTTTTCTTACCCTTTTCTGAGCCTTTTCCAATTCCAATGTCTTTTTTGAGAAGGGGCGTCCACATCTGCACACAGTATTCAAGATGTGGGTGTACCATGGATTTATATAGAGGCAATAGGATACTTTCTGTCTTATTATCTATCCCGTTCTTAATGATTCCCAGCATTCTGGTCGCTTTTTTGACTGCCGCTGTACGTTGAGTGGACGTTTTCAGAGAACTATCCACAATGACTCCAAGATTTTTTTTCTTGAGTAGTAACAGCTAATTTAGACCCCATCATTTTGTATGTATAGTTGGGATTGTTTTCCAGTGTGCATTACTTTGCATTTATCAACATTGAATTCATCTACCATTTTGTTCTCCAGTTTTGTGAGATCCCTTTGCAGCTCTTTGCAGTCTGCCTTGGATTTAACTATCCTGAGTAATTTTGTATCGTCTGCCAATTTTGCAACCTCACTGTTTACCTGTTTTTCCAGATCATTTACGAATATGCTGTGTAAAACTGATCGCAGGACAGCCCTTGGGGGACCTTGCACTTTACCTCTCTTCATTCTGAAAACTGACCATTTATTCCTATCCATTGTTTCCTATCTTTTAACCAGTTACTAATCAAGGAGAGGACCTTCCGCCTTATCTCATGACAGCTTACGTTGCTTAGGAGCCTTGTCAAAGGCTTTCTGAAAATCTAAGTACACTGTATCCACTGGATTACTCTTGTCCACATGCTTGTTGACACCCCCCGCCCCTTGAGAATTCTAAGAGATTGGTGAGGCATGATCTCCCTTTACTAAAACCATGGTGACTTTTCCCCAACCAGTCATGTTCATATATGTGCCTGATAATTCTGTTCTTTACTAGAGTTTCAACCCGTTTGTCCGGTACTGAAGTCAGGCTTACTGGCCTGTAATTGCTGGGATCATCTCTGGAGCCTTTTTAAAAATTGGTGTCACATTATCTCTCTTCCAGTCATCTGGTACAGAAGCTGATTTAAATGATAGTTTGTGTACCACAGTTAGTAATTCTGCAATTTCACATTTGAGTTCCTTCAGAACTCTTGGGTGATACCATCTGGTCCTGGTGACTTGTTACTGTTTAGTTTATCAATTTGTTGCAAAACCTCCTCTAATGACACCTCAGTCTGGGACAGTTCCTCAGATTTGTCACTTTAAAAGAATGGCTCAGGTGTGGAAATCTTCCTCCCATTCATTTAGTTTCTCCGCAATGGCCTTGTCGTCCTTGAGTGCTCCCTTAGCATCTCGATCGTCCAGTAACCCCACTGGTTGTTTAGCGGGCTTCCTGCTTCTGATATACTTCAAAAAAATTGCTATTACTTTTTGAGTCTTTGGCTAGCTGTTCTTCAAATTCTTTTTTGGCCTCCCTCAGTATATTTTTTACACTTCTCTTGCCAGAGGTTATGCTCCTTTCTACTTTCCTCACTACTATTTAACTTCCATTTTTTAAAGGATGCCTTTTTGCCTCTCACTGCTTCTTTTGTTTTTTTAGCCATGGTGGCACTTTTTTGGTTCTCTTATTATATTTTTTAATTTGGGTTTTATATTTAATTTGAGCCTCTATTATGGTGTCTTTAAAAAGGTTCCATGTAGCTTGCAAGGATTTCACTTTTGACACTGTATTTTTAAATGTCTGTTTAACTAACTTCCTCATTGTTGTGTAGTTCCCCTTTCTGAAATTAAATGCTAGATAGTGGGCTGCTGTGGTGTTTCTGCCCCTTCCCCACACAGGGCTGTTAAATTTCATTATATTATGGTCACTATTACCAAGCGGTTCCGCTATAATCATCTCTTGGACCAGATCCTGTGACCCATACAAAAAAATTCAAAAATACCTTGGTATTATCATTGTTCAGTCACTGTCCGTCTATTGAGCATGGTCACTGGTGAACAACCACAAAGGTAACAACACTGGTAGCACAAAGTACTGGTCCCAATGCAACAGAGCTGAGCCCCGTGGTAATAAGACCATGAACATGAGTTGCTCTTGTGGTGTATTGTGTTTATACTGTTCACAGGAACATAATCAGAATTGTCATTTCTATAGCAGCTTTCATCCAAGGCTCTCAAATACTTTACACACACTAATGAACGGAAACTCAAGGGACCTCTTATCATAGCGATGTTAAAGACAGAACTGACTTAGACGTGATCATACGGCTGTCACAGAAGTGGGAACAGACCCCAAGAACTCTCCTGACTCCCAGCACCAGGCTGCTGCACATTTGGAGCAGGTCACTTGTTAAACTCAAGAACCCTAAACTACATTTTGGGCTATAAGGAGCTGTTGATTGGCTGCGCTGTACACCTATCTGTAAAGGAAACCAACCAGATGCAAAAGTGAGGGCAGAGAAACCTATCCGCGAAAAAGAGAGGGCTATTTAGCTACTCACAAGACAGGTTAGACACAGAGAGAGGTCAGAGCTGTAATGAAAAGGAATAACTTAAAAATGGAACTCTCTGTCTAGGTGAAAAAAGATCAGAATATAAAGGGGCACCTGACAGGGTGAGTTGGAGCAGACACATTATGAGTAAAATAAATCGGAAATCAGGATTACTTGAGAATTAGATAAGACTGTCAGCTACAGAGGGCAGCCTGTAACAACAGGGAAGCAGCACAATGTAATGAGAGACCTGCTCAGCCAGCCAGTGTTTCTTGGCTTTGTAAGGGGGCACAGCATGGCCAGAACTGGATGGTGGCTTCCGACTGAGGGCATCTTCCTCCTAAAGTTGACTATGGCCAAGTCTGCCTGGAGGGACTTGGAGCTTCCTGTAGCCACAGTACCCAGTACAGGAGTGGAACAGAGGTATCCGGGGTGCAGATTTTCATTGAGGTGTTGCCAACCGGCCTGCACCCATCCGCTCAGTTAGGTATGTGCTGAAATCTCTGCAGCATGTTGGCCTCAGAAGATGCTGCACTTTGTGATTTGCTCTACAGCTTCCCTCAGGTCTCCGCACCTAGCAGGAAACCAACCCTGCTCCAGAGACGGGAACTTGGCCTTTCTTCGGGTACCGGGTATTTCAAAGCTCTTGGTTTTCTAGGACCCTCCTCTGGTCCCAGCCCCGCCAGCCTGTAGAAGCGGGACGGGTTTCCAGCGCCCGTTCCCTCCCATCCTGCCCGCTCTTGGCGCGGGAGGCCGTTTTGACGGGGCAGTTCCACCCTTGTCTCGGGTGAGTGTCATGGGGCCCGGGCCCTCCCAGCAGAGGCAGGGGACAGAGACCCGCCGGGCCGGGCCGGTTCGGAACCAGCGGTCGGGCGCAGAGGGGCCGAACTCGGCCCCCGCCCCGGGGCGCCCTGGGCGCGGGGACCCCGCGGGGCCGGCGCCCGCGGCGAGGGGCCGGGCCGAGGCCGGGGGCCGGCGCAGTGCGGGCTCCGGGAGGCAGGGGGGGCTCTGCGCAGCGCGGCGGCTCCGGAGCCTCGTCAGCCGCGCCGCCCCCACAGCCCGTGGCCCGCGCCGCCGCCGCTCCTGCCGCGCCGCCCCGCTCGCAGGGGCCGGAGAGCGGCGCTCCCGCCGGTAAGGCACCGCCGCTGGGCCCGGCCCGGCCGCCTCCTCCCCGCCTCGCTCCGCGGCGCTGGGCCCCGCAGGCCGCCGCTTCCCCGCCGCCTCCTCCCGCCGCTTCCCCGCCGCCTCCTCCCGCCGGGCCGGGCCGGGCCGGGCGATGAGAAGCTGCTTCTGCCTGCGACGGGGCAGACGGGACCAGCCGCCGCCAGCCGCCCGGGCAACAGTTAAGTGTCCCCGGCCCGGCCCGCTTCGCGCGGGGGTCGCGCTGAGCCCGGGCCGGCCGCTGACCGCCAGGGCGCCGGGAGGGGGCGGGCGCCTCGGGCAGGTCACGCTGCGGGCCGCGCCCGGCCTCCCCCAGCGCGGGCAGCTTCTGCTGGGACCCCCGGGGGCTTCCCCCGGCGGTGGGTGCTGAGCTACGGGGCTCCGAGCTCCTGGGGAGGCGGCCTGCAGCACCTGGCTTTGTCTCCTCTCCCCAGCCCAACACACCCCTCCGCCCAGAGTCACCGGCCCTGGCTAGCAGTGGAGTGAAGACATGGCCCAGGACCCTTACAGGGTCATCAACAACAGACCTGACAGCTTTCCGTCCCCCTCGCCTGTGTGTCCACTCAGTCACCGCTGCGAATGGCCTGGGGTGGAGGGGGACTGTGTCTTTCTGCTGCACCCCAAAGAGCGAGAATGATTTCCCACTTCGCCCCTGTCCTGGTCATCATTTTTCTGGCTGAGGCTAGGGAAGAAGCCCGTCCACCCCTCTCATTGCTCACCTGCAAGGGGCTGGGGACCGAAGTCAGGAAGTTGTGGTCCATGAAACTTGGCGGTACCCTCCTGGATGCTGCAAGTGTTTATGCACGTGCTTAATTAGATACCTGAGTTGTCCCATGGTCTTATCTCTGGCCTTCTGAGGGACCAAGTGCACTGAGGGAGACCAAACTGAGTTCACTGGGCTCCTCAAAGTCACGGTGAATTTCTCAGTGTGGACCGGGTGCTCTGTGGTGCTGGCAAGAGGATTTGTTGTCGCTGGGTGTGTGTTAGGATTGTGTTCTGGAGGAGACCCTGGCAGTGTGGCACCCAACCTAAGGTATTTGATCTGCTGGGTCAGTTGCAATAGTCACTTCAGTGATCTGCAGGATTATCCAGAGTCCTAGCCATCTTGGCCTGCTGCTTAGTCCATGGGAAGTTAGTGGACTTTGTGGTGAGAGCAGCATGTGAGGTGCACGCGGTGCTGAGAAATGTGAAGTGTTTTGATGCCAGTGCTTACACGTTTGTATTTCTAGATTTCTGCTTCCCCCCATGCTCAGGGGTCCCTCCCAGCCCAGGGGACAACATGCATTCCTCCGCTTGGAGCACTGGCCCCGGCAATGGCATTGGTAACCAGCAGCTTTATTTATTCACCTCCAACTTACATCCTTGGGACTTGTGTATTTCTGCTGTGGTGTTTGGGAAGGTGCACCCAGCTCCATTCAACCTTATTGTGTGTTACGCTCTGTCTAGATGAGAATTTGAAAATGTGGGGTTAGGTCAGGCCAGAGAACATGGACTAATTGACACTCTGAAAGGCCAGGTCTATCCTTCAGTTAAATCCGTAAAGCTCGTCGTCGATCAGGGGTGTGATTTCTTTTTACAGACGCTCCCCGATTTACACAAGCGTTACGTTCTGGGATGCCTTGGTAAGTTGAATTTTGCGTAAGTTGGAAACATATTTGTGACCATTACCCAAAAAAACAATCAAAAACCCGCCTATTTTTAGCTTATGGAACTTTTTCCACAAGTTCGAATTTGCATATGTTAGGTCTTCTGTAGGGGAGCGTCTGTATTAACAACTGTGCTTATATAAGCCTTAGCATGGGTGTAGTTATGCCAGTATAACTGTATAACTGTTCTTACACCTGTATAGCTAATGCCAAGTCCCTGACCCAGTATAAGCACAGTTATACCGGTATAACCATGTCCACACTTGGAGCAGCTTTGCCTGTTCAGCTTTAATCCTGGCCTATTAATATCCGCAAAACCCTCTAAATGTAGACCAGGCCTAACACTCTTGTCAAGACAAGGCAAATTGGACTTCAGCAGGTGCCAAAGTAGTCAAGGTAAAGCTTAGATTGCCCACTAGGTTTCAACTCAACCAAGTTAGCATGTGCTAAAGTGGTGGTTCTCAACCAGGGGTATGTGTGTCTGGTACATAGGGGTCTTCCAGGAGGTACATCAGCTCATCCCGAGATTTGCCTAGTTTTACAATAAGCAACATTAAATGAACTAGTGAAGTCAGTACAAGCTGAAATTTCATATGGACAATGATTCGTTTGTCCTGCTCTATATATCATACACTGACATGTAAATACAATATTTATATTCAAATTGATTTATAATTGTTTGATAAGAATGTGTAATGGTGTGCAGTGACACTTTTGTATTTTAGTGTATTATGCTGTAAGCAAGTCGTTTTTAAGTGAGGTGAAACTTGGGGGGTATACACAGGACAAATCAGAGCCCTGAAAGGCACGCAGTAGTCTAGAGAGGTTGAGCCACTGTGCTAAAATTTGGCCTTGTCTTGCCTGGAATGTTAGTGCATGTTAGACTGAGTGAGCTAACATTATTTAACGATGCATCTTTAAATCCTAGCCAAGACCGAGCCTTACCCATCAGCTGTCGTTTGGGTACAGTAGGATATTTAAAGCTTAATGTGATGTAGTTCATGGGATCACAGCACTGAACATACTGTGTCAGTTTTTGTCTCATTATGCACAGGTGTCTCCAACACCACCCTGCAACCCAAAACACTCAGATGGAACTAGCTCGGATAGAATTCAAACCTTAGGTTACTTCGGTGCAAGTTGTCCCTGTGTGGATACTTTGGATTGAGTGTACTATTTCAATTTCCTTTGTCAATTTCTTTTAATGATATAAGAGAAATTTAAATAGGGAACTGGTAATCCAGAACAAGTGTCCACGAACGGACTTGCGTGGACATAACTACAGGTGTAAATTACAACTAATTTAGTTATTTCAGTTCCTGTTTCCGGTTAGAGCAGCCCACGTTCCCATCTGTGCTGCAGAGTGTAACTGCTCTGTGCGGGTGGCAGCTGTACTGAAAGTGGGGCCCTTCCTTAGTTCAAGGGTAGAGAGGACCTAATGCAAAATGATAGCTTGCTTCATGGATGACGTTTGAAGCTGAAGTTGTGGCTACCTGTGACCATCAAAGCTTCCATGGCGTTGTAACCTATTATCAGGGCCAAAATCCAACTGCCTAAAACTCTCCCCTGTCATAAAACTGGCTGTGCGCTATTAAGCAGCTGCTACGTCACACTCCAGATGTGGCTGCGTTTTGGTGGTGGGTGAAGGGATCATGTATGTGTATCAGTTTGTAGTGCTTCGCAATCCACTTTGTGCTGAGTGGTGCTATGTAAATGTAAGCGTGCGCTCAATAGCTACAGCTTTTCAGAATGAACTTGCAAACAATCTTCCAATGGTATTTGAATTAAGGCTGCAGTAATATCTCTCTCTATAGACCTTGTAGCTTTATTTCTCCTTTGCTACAGGAAGTTAGTAAGAGGTTTTAATTTTTCAGTTTAATCTTTGCCGAATGTCATTCTGCCTTTTGCAGCGGCGCATGTGGTTGAAGGAGGAAACGATAAAATTGTCCTCTCTGCCATTCATTCAGCTGTTTAGCTGTGCTGGTTTCTCGTGACATAGTGTGTATCTACCAAGTAGATTATCAGCTCTCTCCACTCTCACACAATTTGTCCTTTAAGTTGTTTGTTTTTGAATTTGTAAAACTTTGTTTTGTAGCTTCCTTAGTGTTCCATTTTTAAAACTAACAAAAATTCACCATTAGAGTATGCAAGTATGTTTGTCCTGTGCTCTGGTGTTCCTGTGCCGGTAGTCAGGGCTTGTTAATGAAACTCTTGAAATGGACAATAACACTATTATAAATATACATGTCGAGTAAACCAATACAAATGAAGATGGCATACTATGAAAATAAGGTGTGAGGGAAAGGTAGGGAAGGAGAACGGGAAAGATATAAACACAAGGGATTAAGATTTCAGCCAGAAGGGGAGCTCTGTATATCTGTTGATCTGTGACCTAAGGTAAGTTAGCAAAGGTCGTGAAATGAAGTCTCGAAGGAGAAGCTAGGATAAAAAGAACTAGACTCGACTTTGACCTAGTTGGACAATATAACTTGTTTCAATAATGAGCATGGATAGCAATCCCCTCAAGGATCCTGGGTTTTTCCAGAAACTCAGAAGACTCTTTTGAAGGGATCTAAGCTACTGGAACATGTTACCTGAGAGCACTCTGCTTCTTCCAGTTAAGAGGAATATTTTTGTAGGCAGATAAAGGCTCTGTTAAAGTCCACAAGTCGCATGAATAGAGTCACTGTCTCCTGGATTGTGTGCTCCTTAGCCCAGGTGATTAGCAATGTTCTCTCCAAAGATGGGCCCAGAGCTAAAAACCCCTAAATATTGTGTGTGCATTTGTAGAAGAGGTCAGAAGATCCTCTCATTTGGGATGCTATTTCAGTTTGGGTGACCTTTGACACTGACTGCTTGATATTCATCCTTTTGAAATCTTCTGTCCAGATAAACCTTCTACTATTGGCCCCAGCCTCCTTCTCTCATCACTGTTGTGTTAACCACTTTAAAGGCTGAAGATATCTCTAGGACGGGATACACCAGGATCAGGCTGTGGGCCACTTTGTCCATTTTCTTTTCAAAGGCCAGCCATCGATTGGCTCAGAGCCCATTTCTGCTGGAAGTCCAGCCCAGCTGATTAATGTTGTGTCCACAGGTAAAACCTCTGACATCTTGGCCCTTTGCTGGTTTGCGGTATGGAAGTCTCAAGGTTGCTCTGCTGCATGGCCCCTATAGCTCGCCTGGCAGTGCTCTGTCTGCAGTAGGATGGAGTTGAAACGCTGGTTAGAGTCCTCTAGCGTGCGGGGAACGCTCAGGTTTTCAGAGGTTATTGTGAATCTCTCCTAAAGGATCAGGCTCTTCCTCTCTCACCCCCTGAAGCTTTGAAGCACTCTCAGAACAGGGGGTACTGTGTGAGTCCCTGCTGTCGTGTTCTCCCCGTCATCTGCCCCTACTCTCCAGAAGGTAGTGGTAGGACCATGTTTCCAGGGCAGGAATGGCCAGGCTGACTCTGATGAGTTGAAGCCTGTGGGGAGAGAGCTCCCACTAGCCAAGCAGCAAGAAGCAGCTGGGCTCCTTATTCTAGTGATGGATCAGGATGGCAGCGCTTGCATTTCCTGGGTGAATGCAGGCATTGGCCCGTGCTGTGTCTGCTCCGCAGTGTGGGAGCCTGACTCCTCTGTGCCGCGTGCGATCACCACAAGGAAAATGAAGAGTTGACTTAATTATAACGATGTATGACCCTGCTCAGGGTGAGCAGCTGATGCAGATAGAGAAACCCTCCCTCCCTAGAGTGGGATATGGAGATCTTAGGGATTGTCTACTTCTCCTCAACCATCTACATGCCTCCCTCCACGCTCTCCTTTGCATGTGGAATATCCTCTCCTCCTCTGAATCCCTCCCAAGACCCATCTCTGCTGTGACACCGACAAGACTGGCCAGCAAATAATAACCAGCTTGAAGGCTTGTCCGGGATGGCCGTTCTGGACTTAATAATAAAATCAGCATTCTGACCAATGTGTGTCAAGAGCGTATTCTCCCAGCCTTGGCCTGTGCTTGTCGACCTAGATTTTGAGCTTTCCAGGCAGGGAGCAGAGTCCTCCCGTGCGTGTGGGCCGTGCCTAGAGTGCGGGTGCTACTGGAGTGAAAGAGATGGAGAGTGAGCTCTTTGGCAGGCAGATGCCCTCTCACCCCCTTCCCTAACGAGCTCCCTTCTACAACTCGGCATCTTCGGTCTCTCTGCCAACACGGACTGGATGTGCACAGGGCCTTTGGACTGACCTCAAGAGAGAATGCGTCAGCTAATGGGAAAACGATCTCTTAATTGATCTGATCTGTTCCCAGAGTGACCCTGCTGAGGATGGAGTGGGGGTGAGGGGCCCATCCATACAGAAGTATACAAACACTGAGGGTATCAAATGGGATTTTAAACGCAGTCAGCTGCAGTGCGTCTAGCCAGGCCTACAGCTCAGCCTTGCATTGTTTAAAGAGAATCTCGCTGTAATAACAAGCTGTCTAATAGAAATGTTTGCATAATCCTCCATCTTCATTTAATCCAGTCTTTTATTGGTAAGGAAAAACCCACAATGAGTTCAAAGAGGTGAGGGTAAAGCAAGCAAACTTGGTTAATGCCCCCAAGGGAGGAATGAAGTGTAACCAATCGTGTTTGCCCACCCAGGGTCTCCTCTGTGACCTGTGTAAAGTTCACAAAAATATTTATCTGCATTCCCAGTGGACATCCTCCCCCTCCAAACCCATTCCAGGCGCGTCCCAGGACCATCCCCAAGATGAGAAATTGCCCTAAATTGGCGACCCGCAGCCTAGCAGAGCTGGCTGAATATTCCTCGTGCTTCTGTGACATGGCGCCATAGCTCCGTGGTCCTGGTCGTGAAGTGCAGGATTGCAGCTAGGTCTGATCGCAGCCACGTCCTGAGCAGCTGGGCAAGGGAAAGGCTCCCGCTCCATGCTCATGGGATGTGAGATGGGGTTTGGCAGCAGAGCTGTAAGAGCTGCGCTAGGCACAGTGTGGACAGCCACACCCCTCCCCAGAGCACTAGCCGTCTGAGGGCGCGGCCCACGCCCTTGCTGGGGTAAGGAACGCTTCCCAGAGCAGCTGGGTCTTCAGGAGGCTTGGGATGGAGGAAGTTGGACGTGTAGCACACACTGATTGGCAGCCCATGGATGCTGTGAAAGACCACACAGAGGCAGGGGAACCTCGAAGATCACCGCCTTCCCCAAGGTGATCCCCTCAGCTTCATGTGAAGCCAACACATGTTGCACAATGGAGCCGAATGCACGTCTAGTCCCTGCTGGCTCAAGCAGCCAGGCTCAAGGCGATGCAGTGCTGCTCCCAGGGGAGCAGGAGCAGCCCGTATTGTTATGCACAGGTCTAGCCCAGTCTGGGTTTGCTTCCCCCGGATAATTGTTGGAGCCTGTTTGCCAGGTTACATGCCACGTCCTCATTGGCTGTGTGGCGGGAGAACCTGGCTAGACGGGAACGTGTCAAGCTGGCCACGCTGTGCTGCTCTGCCAGGAATAAGAGTCAAACTCTGGTCTTCCTTTTATGCATGAGTACGTCTCCCTTGCCCCCCTGAGACAGTGTCACATCTGTGACTCAGCCCCGCAGCCTCCATCTCCTGCCATCTCAAAGGAGAAAGGCCTGTTTCTTTAGCTCTTAACCTCTGCTCTTACCATACAAAAAGGCTTTGTCTGAGCGGTGACAGAGTAAGGATTGATGCTGTTTCCTGCCCCCTCCCACCATGCTGTGAGTCAGACACCCACAAAACAGCTTTGTGCTTTTGCTACACAGCACCTCGTTGACAAAGGCACCTTTTTCCCCCCTGAACTGAGGGCAGATTCGTGTGTCAGCCTTAATTGAATGAGAAGTGCACTTTTATTGAGCTACACCCGAGGTACCCCCAGAAGCCCCTGCTTGTGTCTGTGGCTCCCCCCAGTCACTGGGCACGGATCTGAGACTTGTTCTGATCTAACTGGGCTGGCACTTACGGGTCAGATAATGGGCTACTAGTTTCTAGGGTGACAGGTCTTGAAGGAAACCCAACTCACGGATGCTCTGGTAAGTCTCTGTTCAGTTCAGCATAGTCCATACCAGTGCGGCCGCAGCACTGCCAACGTCCCAGTGGAGACCAGGCCAGAGAAATACTGATGGTTAGAATCCCTGGGCATCTTTCCCATGATGCACCTGGATGTTCCCCAGAATTATTTTGCTTGCGGAGTCCTGTGAGCCGCACACCATTCCCCAGTGTAGGGGAAAGGCAGGGACTTTTGATGCTGTTGTTGTTTTTCTCTTGGGAGACACCTGGATTCTCTGACAGGACCCGTCCGAGCAGTCAGATAGGCAGCAGCCTCGCCATTGAGCCAGTGTGCTCCCAGGCAGAGGGAGCTGGATGGGACTTCCCGGGGGAGTCAAGGAGGCTCCTCATTAATTCCAAGCTTCTTGTCCACACAGCACCCAGCCAGTGCTGTCCCAAGAGTGAGGCAGCCCAAAGTCCTGTTCTCCGCTCCTCAGCTGCTGCAGTGCCGGGGACCCAGCTTCTACAGCCAGGCAGCAGTGGGAGAGCTTAGAACTGTCCCTTCCCAACCAGCGTGGAGCGCAGGCCAGGTTCTCAGCGGTGGCATTGGGAGAGTTGGTGCCCGAATCCCATGGCCTCCAGTCCCCTTTGGGCGAGTTGGGCTTTCGTTGGATTCCAAGACCAGCTACACAGCGCAGGGGCTTCAGAGCTCTGGGTAGTCAGGTCTGGGCAGCCATTCGCCTTCAGACAGATTGAGCAATCTGTACCCTCCTTTATCCTACCCCTACTGCTGGCTTCGTGCCTGGCAAGCATCCTGCAATATCGACACCACCCAGCAGCGTTACATGGTCCCTCCTTTACATGTGTAGGAAGCTGCAACTTCAGGTTTTCCCTTAAACTGTGATCTCCTCGGGCCCAGCAGCAGCTGGCGGTGTCCATAGCAATTTAACTCTACGTGGGGAGACTTGAGGGCTACTAATAGGCAGAAGAGTATTTTTGATCCTGGGTGCAGTAAAGCAACAAGTATTGTCAGCCATTGGCTGAGAATGAAGACTAAGGAGATGACACAAATTGTTCACGAGGCACACCAGAAAAGTTCAGCTCCACCAGAAACCATGATGACAAGGAGCCCCGGTAATTCTGGAATTGCAGGGAAGTTTGCTTCTCCTTAGATGCTCACGAGCTGCTTATTTTCAATTTAAAAAAAATCTTTTAATGGTTTTCACTAACTCTCATAGACCACAGCAGTCTTCCGTCTGTGCAGCTGCTTCTCAGTAACCCATGAGTTTGGTGGGAACCCCAAACTGCAGTGCAGAGAGAAACTGTGTCCGGGGCCAGCATCGCCCGGTAATTCTTGAGGGCAAAAAGCTGCAGGCGGCTTGAGCTACATTTCTGTGTGAGCCAGTTAGACAATGCTGAGGAACTCTGCTAGACAGAAAAAGGAAGAAAGCCGTCTGGGATGGGGTGGAAGTGGTGACCCTTCCGTGCCCTGCTCTAAAAGGGGCACCGAGACAGGGACTGAGTGAAATGAGCCAGCGTAACTGTATTCTGCATCTGCTGACTTCTGTGCATTTAAAATCTCAAGCTAAATGTTGTGCAAGCTTCGAGGAGGCGAGGGGATGTCATGGTGATGTGGCTGAACTCTTTAGTTCTGGGGCAGAGCTGGCTGGAGACTGGCAAATGTTTTCAAAAAGGTTCACAGAACTTTTCTGGTTTTTCAACACCCCTTCCTCCACCCCCACCAATTTGTCAGGTTTTGGTTTTTCATTGAAAAGACAGAAAGTTTCAAAAGAAGTGAAGTTTTTATGCAGCACTGTCCGTTTTGGGAAAGTCCACCTGTGCTATAATCACTCGTGGTTTGTCCGGGCAGGCTTTCCCCAGCTCTGTAGCGCAGTATTACAGACCCACTTAGGAGGTGGGATGGGGCGGTGGCATTGTGTGCAGCAGAGTGTCTCCTGGGCTGGCGGTTCAGAGGCTGTGAGGTTCTGAGGAGGAGAAGCTGCGTCAGGCAAATCACATGCACAAACAGGCAGCTGGTTTGTAGGCGACCTAGAGGAAATGGCTTAGGCCAAGTTTTTCAAAGGCCGCTACTGATTTTTGGATACCCACCGTGAGTCGCCACAAAGGGTGGGTGTCCATTTTCAAAGGGTGATTGCTCAGGGCTCTCTGGAAATGAGGCCTCCCCAAATCACCAGTCACTTATGAAAATCGTGGCTTTGCTGTTCTGTGGATGTTTTCAAAGGAAAGGTATTGTCAGCTCCATTCTTGTGTGTCTTCCAAGAGAGGAACACCTGTAGGAATGTCCAATTCCATCCAGGGTAGCTGCTTAGGGGGAGCTGAGATGGTGTTTTCAACAAATGGAAGGAAGCAAAGCCTTTTTCCTCCCAGCATTCTAGCATGTCAAGTCCTGGCACTAGTCCTGAAGGCTAAGCCTGTGTTCGCCTACTGCCCAACAGTGCTGCTACTTTGGGACCCGCCTTTGCTGTGTTTGGATGCAGCAATAGCTGGTGATATGGAAACACTTAAGCAGAATAGATACCTTTCCCCTTCGCTTAGATAGCAGTCGCCATTCTGAAATCTGCGGAGGAATTTCTTTTCCTGTCGTGAACCAGGGACTATCATTATTTCTTTTAAGGACAGGGTGAATTCACCTAAGAGACATTAACATCAATATTTGTTAGGTATCAAAAGAAATTGATGGGCACCAGTAGGTCACTAAGCTATTGTGAGCAACCTAGAAATGTGTTTATCAGTAAACATATCTACACTTCTCTTTGCAGATTACATATGCTGTATTTTAATTCACCTTGTGCTGTGTCACCACTGCACAATTTATGCCTTCGGTTATGAATTGTTAATTGCAAAGCATTTGGGGAAGTTGGTAGGTTGCGGTGTTCTGAACTGGGTTTTGGGTTGGTTGTTGTAAATAACTAAACATGAGAGCCAGGTTTGCTGGAAGGTGCTGGCTGTGGGTGATCTGCCTTCATTCTCCTGAGCTGACTGTGTGAAGCTGAGGAGTCTGTATGTGAAATAGAAGGTGAAAATGCCAGGGTTCAAAATGCCAATTCCTCCGGATTGCTAGAAGCTGGAGTTGTCTAGAAATGAAGAGAACTGCATCTCCGTTCCTTTCCATTTTCAAGACACTGGTCCAGGTGATGAAGCAGAACTCTTCCTGACACCACTTTGGTGGCAATTGCTTCATTGAGCCCATAGAAGGATGCTGATTCTTGGGGTTTTGGAGGTGGGGGTGTCACAGATATGCTGACTCTACATGTAGCACTGGTACGTAGGACCCAAGAGTCACCTTTTATTGCCTGCAACATGAAGTTTGCTCAGACTCACACAGTACGAAGGATACACACCAGCGCTCACTTCTGCCTCTTTTAGAAGCAGTAAGTCACCAGCCCTGAAGAGGTTGGGGTTTAATTGCTGTGAAAAAGCAACTGAATGAGGTAGCTTTTTGCACAGCTTGTCTGGCTTCCCAGCAGCGACGCTCTTTTACACACAGTGCTGCCTTTTCATCTCTTGGCGTCGGGTGGTTTCCTGGCGCATTCCTACCTGGAAGCAAAAGAGGACTTGTCTCAACTGGCTTTCTTGGCAGGACGCCACGTGTTCAGGCAATGACACCGTTCCCCCAGCTTTGCCTGGTCTCTGCCCCCCTCCCTCTCCTCCGCCCCGGCGAGAATTCTCTCACAGCCCTCTCACTTTCTCCTGGGCCCTGCGCGCTCCGAGTGCCCTGTCCGGCGCACACGTCTCCCCTAACTGCTCTCTCGGGCCGACCCCCTTGGCGCACGCTTCTCCCCTAACTGCTGTCTTGGGCCCACACCCCTCCCTGCATCCCCCCGAAGTCGCTCCAAACCCAGCTGTGCTGTGCGTGTGAAAGTCTCCAGGACGGGCCCATTGCTCAGCCTGGGCCTGTTTGTGCCTCCCTGCTGTCTCAGTTGTGTGGGACAGGCATGTCATTCTGTGTCCCAGGAGCTGCCCAGTGCCAGGTTTGTGGTAAACCAGGCCTCTAACCTGCTCTCGCTAAGCCCTGAAGGGAGGCAGGCTCACAGTGCAGTCCTCAACTTGTCTGCTACTGAGGAACCTTAGAGCCATTCAACCGAGCTTCCTTCCTTCCAGCAACGGCAGGACCACCTGTGTCCCATTGACTCACAGGGGTCAGTTTGCCTTTCATTGGGTGATGGGCTCAGGGTTTCTTGGGCACTCGATGGGGACCAGCCCAGGCTAAACAATCACGTTAATCTCAGAAGAAGCTGTTGGCCTGAATTCCTGGCTTATCAGAGAGGGTGCAAATGTAAGTTCTTAGCAAAAGCAAATGCCTCTTTAAAAATGCTTGAAAGCTTGAGCGCTTTGTGATGCGGAAGGTGTGTGTGGCCCTAGTGGTGAGCTGCTCCAGCACACATGGGGCTCTGTGGACGGGCTGTCGCGTGCATGGTTTTCGGTCTAAGGGGCTGTGCTGCAGTGTACCCCTCTAACTCTGCTTCCCTGTTTCAGGCACAGTCCATAATGCCTGAAGTGCGAGACCTTTCCGATGCCTTGCCAGACGTGCCAATGGATCCTATCACAGGAGTTGGGGTGGTTGCATCTCGGAACCGGGCACCTACAGGTTACGACGTAGTAAGTAGAGAGCTGATAATGCCTTGGCAATATTGTTAGTTTGTCCTTTGCTTTGCAGAGAGCAGCGTCTCCTCCAGAGAACAGGCCAGCTGTGTGTGTGCTGACCTTGAAGAACGTGTTCTGGGGTTTGGTTTTTTACCAGCCGCCTTCCTCCAGGTCTTGGCTTTGGAAGTATTTAGCAATAATTTCCATGTGCAGTCATGTTAGTGCATCTCCTCCCCAAAATCTAGCCAGGGCTGCCTACGCTCGCCTCCCCCGGGCGTCTGTGTGTCTGTTACTGCAGGCGCCTGCGTGGGGTGCTGCTTGCTGTCGGGCACGTTTCTGAATGCTGAGGCCTGTCTTTGCATGCCTGGAATGAGATTCCCGGGTGGATTTTCATGGTGCTGAGCACCGCAGCTTCCGAGGGCAGCTTTGGGTCCACACGAGGGTTTCACCAGGAGTCTCCCAGAATCAGGCCCTATCTCTTGGAGGCCACGGAAGCCAAACCAGGAGATTTTAGGCCACCAAAAGTCCAGCAGCGCAGCAGGGCTCAGGCAGGCTCCCTACTTGTCCTGGCTTCATGCCACTCCCAAAAGCAGCTGGCACATCCCTGCAGCCCCTGGGGGCTGGACAGGGTTGTGGGGTCTCCATGCGCTGCCCCCGCCCCGACTCCGCAACTCCCTTTAGTGAGGAACCGCGGCATGGGCACTGTGTGGCCTCTCTTTTCCCCCCACATGGGTCGCAGAGACATGCCAGCTGCTTCCAAGAGTGGCACGGGGCCAGGGAAGGCCAGGAGCCCGCTTTAGCCCTACTGCACTGTAGGTTGGGAGCCACCTGAGATAAGCACCTCCCAGCTGGAGCCTGCAACCTGCACCCCCCCCCCCCCTGCATCTCAACCCTCTGCCCTAGCTCTGAGCCTGTACCCCAGCCTGGAGCCCACACTCCTCACCCCCTTCTGCACCCTAATCCCCTGCCCCAGGCTCAGCCCAGAGCCCCCTCCCACACTCTGAACCTCTCTGTCCGAGCCCGCACCCCAACCCCCTTGCCCCAGCCCAGTGAAAGAGAGTGAGTGTGGGGGAGAGCGAGTGATGGAGGGAGGGGGGAGGGGGCAGGCGGGGCCTTGGAGAAGGGGCGGGGCAGGAGTGTGTGTGATTAGACAGATGGTAACCCTAGTCCACACTGTTCTTTTGAAGTGTCTGATCTCTAACCTCGGGAGCCTGGCTGGATCAGGCCTGCCAGAGTCAGGCAGCGGGCACTATGCAGGCGGGTTGTGACTGGCCTGGGAGAACAGGCCCCACTACCCATCTCCAGGGTGATCTAGTGGTAGAAGTGTTGTAGGGTGCCTGTCACCACTGCGTTTCCATCATATGCTTTTCCTTCTAACTTGTTTGTGCTTGGAGTGTCCTTCCTGCAGGGAGCCAGCTCCTCCCTCTGCCTTATGGTGGGGCAAACCTCGACTTGGTGCCTTCCCGTTGCCAGGCAGTGTTGGGCTCTCTCTGGTCACAGGGCAGTGCTGGAAAGTCCAGGGGAGCGAGCCCTGCAGATTATGTAGGAAGGTTCCTGTTTACATTCGTCTATTTCTTTCCGCCCTGGGTTTCCTGACAAGGGGATGCACGCTCCCATTCTTCGGGCTTGAAAGAGGCTCTTAAAGGCTGATCTGGTGCTACAGCATTAGAGATTCATTGCTGGTGATAGTGCCTGGGCATTTCCGCTCAGCATTTCAGTCAATGGCATGTAATCCCAGCTGCCTCTCACTCTGCACAGCGCCTTATCTGGGGATCTGCATGCTGAATTAACCAAGGGCTTGTCCACACGTAAAACGCGACAGCAGCCTAGCTGTGCTGCTGCAGCAAGTCAGTGTAGACGCTGCCTGCGCTGACAGGAAGGGTTCTCTGCTGGTAACCCACCTCCCCGAGAAGCGGAAGCTAGGTGGATGGAAGAATTCTCTGCTCAGCGACCCTACCACTGTCTCCAGGGGGATTTAGGTCAGCTTAGCTGCCTGCTCGGGGGGAAGGGTGGGAGCAGTGTGTGTTTTGAGACCTCCTCCTGCTCAGCTGGTGGGGGGCTCAGAGAGGCATGGGCAGACCAGGCAACTTCGTCAGCTTCAGCCCCCAAGTTTGTGCCTGAAGCAGAACCCCAACAGGCTGTTTTCCCTCTCCGCTGTTGTCTCTCTCTCAAGCTGAGCATTGCGCAGCCAGCAACGGCAGCACATTCCTTTGTACCATTGATGTGGACAGATTAGTTTCCTTGGAATTTCGTTTCCTGACCCCCTTTGATTACATTTTTTATCTGCGTACCACGTGAACATGTTACAGACATTCCTTCATGTTACAGACTTACAGCAACATTAACTCTCTAAACTCCTTTATACATCTGAGAGGAAGAAACAAATGAAGTTTCCCTCTGGGGATCTATTGTTGAGGGATACTTAAAAGCTGTTAAAATCGGCCTGCACTGAAGGTTCTTGGTGTGTTTGCTCCCCGCAGGGACCCATGTGTTTACAGATTTTAGCTTTATCTACACAGCTCATAGGTATTTTGAAGGCCCTAAACGAAGCTAAATGCTAATCCTAAAAACTCAATTAAAATCAACCACCACAAATTCCTCTTCCAAAATGAGAACTACTAAAACTAAAGGCGTTGTCTAGACTTGTGCTAAATAGGTGACGTAGAACAAGCAGCAAATGATTCCTGTGTCTGTTCTTTGCTCTGAAATCACTCCATGGTGGTTGCACGTGCGATGGCCCCTGCCCGGCTGTCCTCACTGGGGACGGAGAAATGTGCAGCTGTTGAGTCTGGCTCTGGCGTTCGGATTTCCCTCAGGCACGCTCTCTATTTCAATCTCATGCATTTTAAAAGAACATGATTCCCCCAGGGGTTCCCTTTTCCCTCTGGGTCTGTGGAAGGAATCTCTAGCCACCTGCTTGTCGTCAGCCCTCCTACAACTGCAGAACCTGAGAGCTCAGGAACATGACTTGGCTTTCATTCTAGTGAATTCAAAATAGCAAAAGAGACTAAAATTCAGAGGTTAGTCTCAGGGATGGTGGTTGGATGAAGCAAATGATTGCTGGGACCATCCATGATTTAAGAGGAGGCTTTGAAGTTTGATCCTGGAGGGCATTTCCCATGGGGGAATGGGAAGACGTCTTACATTTTCTTTATCTTTGCATTCATTCCCTTGTCTTTTCTTGTTCGTTTTGTTCTGTCTGCTGATTGCATCCCAAGGGAGCAGGAGGGAAATCCTGCCTTCTCTCCTGCTCCCTTTCAGACCTTCCACATCCCCTGTCTCTACAGCTTCTGCAGAATAAGGCCACCCGAATGGCCTCTCCCTCTCTGCTCCACTTCTTTTCAGGTCTCCTGCTCTCCCTTCTCCTGCCCCCAGTGGTGAGCAGATTGGGAGCTGCCTCGGTCTGAGAGACCCTTGACCAGTGGCCAAGATCTCCTGAAATCTTTGGCATGACAAGCTCTGGCAGCTGCAGCCGGGTTCGGTTAGGGGACGTCTGCACCCTGGAGACTAGACCGGCATAGCAACGTCAGCCTGACCCATCTCAGAGATGCAGCCTACACCGACACAGTTTGTCAGCTGGTGAAGCGATACCTGCTCACTGAACAAAGCCATGTCGGTGGAATCCCTCTCCCCTGGATGGAGTTTTGTCTGCACTGGGGGCTATGTTGGCTTGCTACATCTGTCGGGGTGTGGATTTCACTTTTCAGTGTAAATCAGGCCTTAGTACTGCTGTGATCCTGGGGTGCTGCTGCTTGCGCAGAGAAAGTGACAATGAATGTGCATTGGTGCCTCCAGGAAAGCGCTTGTGCACAGGAGCTAAGCACATTCTGTAGCTGATACCTGGTCCTAACGAAAGACCCAAGAGCCGTCAGTTTTGTCTGGGGAGAGGCATGTGGCAATAGGTCAGAAGGCACAAACGTACCTTGTCAGGAGCCCACTGGACCCTGATGCTAGGAATTGACCTCTTCCTTCTCCGTGTCAGCTCGTCCTGCCAAGCCATGAGCGCACACCCAGAGCACACGCCTCCCATGTCCTCTCAGGGCTGCTGCTGAGGCCCTGCTACCTGCAGTGTTTTTCATAGAGACTTGTTCGTTACGCAGAGAGCAGATCTGGAGTCCAGCAGGCCACACCCGGCAGCCTCCACGTCACGGCCAGGTGAACCTTGGGAGGTACCCTGTTTCTGTGGGCTACTCCAGGAGGTGACTGCGTACCCCCATCACCTGGAATAAAGGATATGCCAGTCATTTTATTCCTTCACACAGTGAGGAGGCAGGGGAAAGAACGTTGGCCCTGAATTCTTAGCACAGTTCACACTGAGTCAGGAAGCAGTGCTTAGGTTTCAGTGTCCTAGTAGTTGTGTGGTTAACTTTCATCAAAGGTTCTATGAAATACAGCTTCCAGAATTATTCTGCAATAGCCGCTTATTTGGCTGCTGTCCTGACGCTGCTGAATGTTCACTGCTTTATCCAGGCACGAGTGAGTCTTAACTCTGTCCAGCAACATCGCAGCGAAATGACCTGCAGATGGCAGGGTTGGTATGTTGTATTGTGTGGATTTTTGAAGGAGAAGGAGAAACCAATGTGGTGCTCAGTGGGGTAGAAAGGGTTGATCTAAGGTAGAGAATGAATGCAAAAGTGTCAGTCAGACACCGCCTCAAACACAGCATCACAGGAATTCTGCACTCTGGGAAGCGCAACGTTTCCATTTGTCTTAAAGCCCCGAGATGCATTCAGCCTGTTCTGTCGCTCACCTGCATCGATCGCCCCAAGCTTCACAGACGCCTTGCAGGTTAGAGTGAGCTGTGTATGTGACTGATCACTGTCTGCTTGCAGGACACAACTGGCTGTAACCATCTGACGTTCATTAGAACATAAGAACATAATAGTGACCAGACCGAGTCAGACCAACGGTCCCTCCAGCCAAGCCTCCAGTCTGCCAACAGTGGCCAGTGCCAGGTGCCACAGAGGGAATGAACAGAACAGGGCAGTTTGTCAAATGATCCAGCCCCTGTTGTCCAGTCCCAGCTTGTGGCAATCAGGTTATTAGGGACACACAAGTTCAATACAGTGGCTTTGATACAGTGCTTTCCAGTACTTTAAGCAGGGTCCTTTGCCGCGACGGCGCTTTAACGTCAGCTGGTACAGCCACTTTGTGTTCTCGTACAAAGTAAGAGGTGGGGTTTCCGCTGTTTGTCTCTTTCACTGTTGGAAACGTTAATTTTTTCAGAGATTCTGTGTTCAGATGCACTGAGATTGGATTTCAGGTCAAATCCTGCCCTGAATTACACCCTGGGGGAGTGAGCCAGTGAAGTCTGGCCTGCTGCGTTACAGCAGTTCCTGCCCTCACAGGCCTGGGAACATGGAGTAGACCCTGGATTGGAGGGGCTGAGAACTCCTCTGAGCTGCTGGTCACAGAGGAGACACGAGACATGCCCCGTGCATGCGCTCCAGAGACTCTGGTGCTACCTCTGCATACACAGCCATCTCTGCAGCTAGAGCGAAGGCACTGGGAAGGGAAAGGCTGAATTTCGCTCTCAAACAGGCCCAGCTAAGTCTTGGGTTAACTCTTCTGAGTGGGTGAACCAAGGGCAGCGATTCTGGGACTATTGCAGTGAGTCTCTTTGTTGGAGAAAGATGACTGTGACCGTGTGAACTATCACAATGTGCCATGATCCTTGGAACTGATGTTCCGAGCAAAAGGTGCTTTTTGAACTTGGTGAAAAACATTTGCACGACTGTTCACTGGTTCCACCGGCTTGCTGAGCGTGTGAGTGTACCGTTCAGGCAGGCTCTGGAGCTGGGGCACGTTTTGGAGGGCAGTTTCCTGTATCCCTGAAATGTAGACCTCTTTCCATGGTACCGAGGGCCGTAATGTGCTGACTTTCTAAAGCTGCCGTTTCCTTATTAGAATAGTTTTGTCAGGGATTCTTTAATCAGCTGACTCCCCCGAGACAATATTCTTAGAAGTTGGGGCTTTTTTTATCCCTCCACTTTACCTTGTGAAATGAACTAATGAGACGCTGAGAGAATTTGGGCCACATTAATGAGAATAGGTACGAGGAAGATGTACTGTACATACATTAACTGTAACTTGGCTCACATGTCCCATCTCTCCCTCTGTCTCATCTTTCCAGGTTGCACAAACAGCAGATGGCTTGGATGCTGACCTCTGGAAAGATGGCTTATTTAAATCCAAGGTCACAAGATACCTGTGCTTCACAAGATCGTTTTCAAAAGAAAATGTAAGTCCATTTGCCGAGTGACTGAACAATTTGCGACTCTGCTTGGCGTGTTCTTGTTCCTAAACTGATTCAGAATAATTGAAGCAGGTTTTTCAGCAAGTTCAGGTGAGTCTGTAGCCAAGCTACACTGATGGGATCTTTGCTGCACGTTGGTTCTCTTAAAAAGGCCAAGAATGTTTTTCATCCCTGCTCTTGCACTAGCATCTAGCAAATCCGTAACGGGGAAGCCCGAGCTCGCAATGCAGGTGACTTTCCCACACTGACAGCCTAAGGAAAGCAAGTGTAAGAATCGAATTCCACAAGCCTGAGTGGTCTCCAGGTCCGGAGCATCATCCCCGTTTCCCTGGGGAGACTCACTGACTTCTCTGTCCTGCTGCCGTTCTTTAGCACTCACCCAGGGTTTTTGGTAACTGTGTGTGTCTGCCCTAGAATCACATCCTCCATCATGGAGAGTCAGACTTTGTTCACAGGGTGCAGGCAGCAGTGTACCTCTCCAATAGACAGCGGGCAACTAAATCCAGCCAGTCTTGGTTGTTTGTGGTCTAGACTGTCACTTGGGTAAGGAGTGGGTAGGCAGGGAGAGCCCATGGTCTGATGTCTTTACTGGCTGTTTATACTTGTCAGTTGAGTGTAATCTAAAAACTTTATATTTTCTGGAGAAAACGATTTGCTTTGCTTTCCAGGTGCAGCGAGAGCTCTCTGCATAGGGGGTACTTCTGCTGCTTTTCAATGTCAATATCGATTCCATTTTCATTGTTTTGCTGATAGAGAAAGGCAGCCCCCAGTAGCACAGTGGGACCCTGGTCCATAACTTAGACTCCGAGGTGCTGTCATACAAATAAATAATAATGATAATTAATAAAAGGAGGCTGAAAACGAATCTTGACTTGAAAACCGAAGGATCCACCAGCCTCCAGCCTCACTGTAAGCTCTCTAGTGTAACCACAGCCACATTATTTTGACATGAATGCCACTGGTTTAGTTGGGTGCAGTGTTGTAGCCATGCTGGTCCCAGGATATTAGAGGCACAGGGTGAGTGAGGTGATATCTTCTGTTGAGGATACAAACAAACGTTGGAGCTCGAAAGCTTGCCTCTCTCGCCAACCTAAGTTGGTCTAATAGAAGATATTACCTCACTCACCATGTCACTGGTTTAGTGAACAGAGTGAACCTAGGTACGTCTCTGAGTTTCACTGCTAATTTGTGATGTCATTTATTGGGAGCAACATTCTCAGGTGTGGAAAGAAATCGGGAAGAGAATTTCTAATTTCCCAACATGTTGACGTTTTCCATTTGTTGGTGGTGAAGTATTGGGGACAGTCGGTTCTTTAACACTTTTACCTGAGTAAATTGCTTGCTGCGCTCTTATATACACTCCATTGGATCAGCACTGACTCCAGCCATTTCAATAGCTGATAAACTTTGTGTGGTTTTTTATGTCTGCCTATCTGGTATTGATGTGGCAGAGGAATCATCAGTTTAACAGACATTAAATGTTAGTGTAAAACAGACAGACAGGAGGAATAATACAACATGAAAGATGCATTAGCAAAGACTGTTTTATCTACCAGTCATTGTGCCTAGACAAAATGTTAACTGACACGTTGAGATTTTAGAAAATCAGCGCTGCTCACTGGGTAGTATTTAGATTGCATGATATTGCTGTGGAACTGTAAAGTTAAAAAATGGTAGGTACAAAGCCCCTAATCAACCTGCTCTTATTACAAAGCCTCCCAGTTCATATACACACAGTAACCAGAAAGCAGTGGTTTGTCTGAAATATTTTGCTTGCCCAGATAAAACCTGTGCATGGCAGTTTGCAGGAAATAATGATAAAATACACTGAGGGGATCTCATAGCTTAGAATGACATTTTAATTGCTTTTTTGCATTTCTGTTCATAAAAGCCACATGGCAAGGAAAGAGTGTTTGTTTTTCTTCCACATGTGAATCCAGAATATTGGCAGAATATTGGCTTTAATGGGAACTGCAAAGGAAATGAAGTCTCTAAACAATTGTGGAGGCTGTCATGCTAAATTGTTTTTTAGCTCTTCAAACCTTGATTAATAGGACAAGGCACTGGTTCAGAATTCATATGGATTCCAAATGAAATTTATCATTCTAAATGGCGCGATCTTTTGGAGCTAGCTTGTCTGCTTTTGGAGCTAGCACCATATGTATTCAATTTTAATTAGCAGAAGCATGTAATAACTTTGGCTGTGTCTACATTAGACGTCTTTCCTTAGCATTTCTCACCATTGCTACCATATAAACATCACGTGGCTTTTGCAGCTGGACCGTGCATAGGGCTCATAGGCTTACAGTTCACTGGACGATGGGGATTCTCCTTTAGGTCACTGGGTAGGGACCAGGGATTTTCCAGGAGAATAGTGTGATCTCTGTTTCCAAGGTGCTAAGGGATTATTTGTGATGGGTGTGACAGAAGACCCTGCATAAACAAAGATGCCTGGAATCTCTTAGCTGATGACCCATTGTGGGCTGCGTACATACTGTACAGTAGGCCATCAGGAGTAAAGCTACAATTTTGGCACAGACATTTTTTCGTAAATGTCATGGAAGGGGTTTGGGGAAAGGTTGGTAAGTCACAGAAAGGGAGGGCGAGGTTGGAGAAGAAGCCCACTCCCCCTGCAGTGCGAGGTTCCTGTCCAGCCGGGCAGAGCCCAACTACTCACTCAAGGCACTGTGACGTGGTGCCCGGAGTCACCTCCCCTCCGTCGACAGAGACAGGTGAACGGGCCAAACCTCAGTGGTGCTGTGATTCCGGGCACTAGTGACCACACGACTCGGTTGGGGGTCTAATCACATGTGGTTCAGTTCCAGTTCCATCACCTCCCTGACAAAACCACAGCCCTAGGTCTGAGTTGTTAGCCTGGTACCTGCTACTCATTCTTCAGTCGCCCTCTCTGCTAAAGCAGTCTGCTGAACAGGGAGCTTCAAGTCAAATCGGCAAGACAAGAAGAACGCGAATTATTAAGCGTCACAGACACCTGTTTTTCTCCTCTCTCTCAAGAGCCACTTAGGTAACGTCCTGGTCGACATGAAGCTAATTGATATCAAGGACACGCTTCCTGTGGGCTTCATCCCCATCCAGGAGACGGTGGATACACGTAAGTACAGTTCTCCCAAGGCCGGGTTTTGTGAGTAGCGGGCCGCCCCATGCACAGCTCCAGCAGTGGCTGAGGGGCAAGAGCAGGCAGCACTGGACAGTGCCAGACTAGGAATAAATCCATGGCGTTCTGTTCCCGTGTGACCGGGGCCCACACTGTGCTCTGCAGAAATGGGCTTTTGGGGCTTTTCAGCACAGTCCCAGGGGAGCGTTGCCCCTTCCAGGGGGGTGGATCTTGCTCCTTCCCTTTGCATGGTCAGGTGAGGCCCACAAGGCGGCTTGTGCCTGGCCAAAGGCAGTGTGGGAATGTTGGTCATGGGCTGGGTGCTCAGCCGGCTCCCAGCCTCCCTCCCCACGTCTCCTCCGGTGACCCCAACAAAGCTGGGCTAGAGGATTTCACCTGGGGCAGAGCACCAGGACCCTGCTGCCAACTCCCCTGGCAGCTCAGTGCGATGGGGTCAGGTGACCTAGGGCAAGACCTGGCAGCACCTCTCTCTTAGTTACCTGTAACCCACTCAGCGGCTGGGGAAAGGTGAGTCTCTTCTGGGGAATGCTGTAAAGAACCTTTTGTGATGAGTCAAACTTAAACTTCAGGAGCTGGGTTTGTCACTTCAACAGGGCTCCTTGAGGTATTCCCCGGCATGTCCCCTGGGGCATGCAGCTGGGTAACAGTCCTTATCTCGCTCGCTTTCTTTAACTATTCCTAAGGTGTTAGATCTCCTAGATACACCAGGGATGACACCAGGCATCCAGATGGCTGAAGGGCCACTGCCCCCCCCTCTCTTATCAGCCCCTCGTTCCTCGGTGCTTTGAAGGGGAGGGTTTTCAGGGAGCAGTTAACCTTTGTCGCTGCTAAATGTGGTATTGAGCCCTGTGTGTGGTGCTTATACACGTAAGACTTTATAGCTCTCTCAGATGAGCAAGCTGGTTCCCATGCACGAGGGAGCTGGGATCCACATGGGCCTCTCTTATCATTGCCAAGATGAATCGGAAGGAGAATGCCCAGTAAATCCTCCCCTTCATTCCTGCAAGGGAAAACCAGCTAAATACCGACTCAGCCCCAGCCCTCTGCAACAATGAAGACGGGGTCTGTGGACCAGCTCTGCAAACCACTCTCAGGCCAGTGGCTGGGGCTTGTGGGAAAGGGCTGCAGTCCCTCCGCCAGTGCGCACACTTGCAGGTCCTTTTTGCCAGGAATGAAGTTCAGACCAGTTTCTAAATGGAAAGGGAGGGGCTCAGTGTGAGGGGCTTCCCAGTGACTCGTTCACCTGCATCTGCAGCACATGGGGATGGTGGTTCAGTCATTGCCAGCCTGGGATTGATTTGTATGAGTGACCAAGAGGAAAAGATTCTGTAACCCATTACTGACTTCCCAGTGCACTGCTCCAGAGCTCCGGAGCACACTGGAGCAAGAGCAGAGCCAGTCGCTTAGCAAGGAAACACCAGAGGGTCACCATAGGAGAATAACTTGAAACCAAATCACACTCGCGTAAGGTGTGGCTGAGGGGGATTCATTTACCACGTATTGTGCTGCAGTCCATGCGCTGTTTGTAGAAACAAAGCGGGGCACTTTTCCTGCCCCCATGAGCACCTGTAATTAGCGGTTCTAGCTCCGACGCTGAGTTTGCTACAGATGGAGGAGTTTAGCAAAGTGAAAGAGCCTGGCAGACAAGCCAATAAAGCTAGCTTCGTGATATTCTGAAAGTAAAATAACAAGTGCCTCTCCGTTTGTTCAAAGTAAAATGTGTTTCCATTTGTAGTCTCCTGGGCTAATACAACACACTAAATGTACTGCTCCCTAATCATCTCAGCAAAGTTTAGAAATGTGGGAGTCAAAAGCCAGGCTTCTAAAATCCATGTTTGGGCACCTAAATGAAAGTGATCTGATTTTCAGAGTAGCTGAGCACCCACAAATCCATCTGACTTGACTGGGAGTTGTGGCCACTTAAACCAGGCCAATCTCCTTTAAAGATGTTGGCTGTGATGTATTGAATGGGGAGCCTGATATCCTATAGGGTCACAGTCTGCATTGTCTGTACAGGTCTGGGACGCTGATGAACATGGTGCTTCCAGTGGCCAAACACTAGGAAGGAAGTGGCTTGCGATGCGTTTGGCTAGGAGTGCAGCAGGCCTGGGAAATCCTGTTTTATTCAATGATTTGAAAGGCTAGAATAGGGCTAAAGCAGCTAACAAGATTCAGAAATTATACAAAGGTGGAAGGAGTATAAACAACAAGGGCAGAGAAATGTACAGGGATCCCCAGGGATTCGAAGGGCGCATATGGTAGCAAAATGAACCGTAGTTTGGAGAGTGAGAATGCATTTCCATAAACTCGGTTCTTTAAGACAGAAGCTTCTGATACAATTAGAGCTTAGAGCTTAGCTAGACTACGGAAATATACACTGGTGTACCACACCAGGCAAATTTCCATTAGAGATGCATTACATGATGCAAAATAGGGGTTATGCCAGGACAATTTATCCTGGTAACTTCTTGGGGTACCATTGCAGCACATATGCACTGGGGGGTTGCACCATTCCTAGAGCTACACTGGTGCAAAGAGCCCAGCATAGCCAGGGTCTCAGTGCGTTTGTGTGAGGTGTTCCTGAGGAGATCTGAATCAGAGTTCATGCACCTCTTCTGTGCCACCCGCGGCGGTCCAGTCTCTCTTCCATTTCCACCTCCCTAGTCTCACCACGGCACTTTGCTGAATGCTCCCAATTTAAGCCTGGCCGTAGGGGCACGTACTGGAATTTAATATGCACAAATGGCCATGTGAAGAAAATCTTGGTCCTGGGTTGACCAATGGTGCTGGTGACGTTCATGTGTGTCACAAGCGCTGTTTGGGGACAGCAATCCCAAGAGATTGCTCTCCAGGCTGGAGTGATGAGTGCTACCATGGGAGAAATGAAGCAAATGATATGGGAGATATAGGACGTGGAAACAACAGCTGACAAATTCTATTACAGAGGCTATAATTCTTTGTGGTATGTAGTATCTAATCTTTTCTGTAGATGATAGTGTGGAGAGAAGTACCGCTGAATAACAAATCTTGCATGCCACACAAAAGGACTAGTGTTAGAAAATTCCCTCTCAGTCAGTGCATGGCTTTGCACACTTATTTGCTGTCCACCTCCTATTCCTGCCATAACTATCTGCATAAGATCTGAAGATGCAATAAATAACTTTTATACCCTGGTCATGCATAAAAACCAGCCTCTAATCCTGGTTTCTTTTACAGAAGAAATAGCTTTCAGAAAGAAGAGGCTCTGCATCAAATTCATCCCTCGAGATTCTACGGAGGCTGCTATTTGTGATATCCGAATCCTGGGCAGATCTAAGCAGGCCCCTCCGCAGTACACGTTCATAGGGTAAGTAGCCCCTCATCCAGAGTACGTTCCCATACTGCAGCATGTGCCAAACTCATGCACTGTAATTTCCTACAGGAATTAAAGGGGAGTTTGCAAGTGTTAATGTTTGGGAGATCACTGAAGGGAATGTGCTATATAAGTGCAAAGTATTATTCTGCTTGGTTAAAAAATAATTCATCCTATGTGGCAATTAGCCTGGTTCTTATTACACAAGATGAACGGTGAAACTTGCCGATGTTTGATATCGTATGTGCATGCTGCATTTGCTAGTAGCATTAATGACTTCTCTGTTACTTACAAAGGGAACTTAACAATATGGGTATTTGGTACCGAATGGGCAGGGTTCCACGAAACCATGACTCCTCGCAACCCGTGACACCTTCTTCCCAAGTACCAGCTTCAACGCCAGCTCCTAACCTTCCTAGGTAGGTTCTGCTACTTGTCAGTATTTTCTATGGTTCTCTCCTGCTTGGGCATTGTCACAGTATGGCAGGTGGCCAACCTGAGGCTCCGGAGCCATATGGAGCTCTTCAGAAGTTAATATGTGGCTCCTTGTATAGGTACCGACTCCAGGTGCCAACTTTCCAGTGTGCTGGGGGCTGCTCACTGCTCAACCCTGGCTCTGCCACATCCCTGCCCCCACTCCATCCCTTCCTGCCGTGCCTGCCATGCCCTCCCTCTCCCCTCCCTCCGAGACTCCTGCATGCCACAAAACAGCTGATCGGGAGGTGCGGGAAGGGACGGAGGTGCTGATCATTGGGGCTGCTGGTGGGCAGGAGACGTTGTGGGCAGTGGGGAGGGAGCTGCTGACGTATTACTGGGGCTCTTTGGCAATGTCCATTGGTAAATTCTGGCTCCTTTTCAGGCTCAGGTCGGCACCCCTGGTATAAAGTATTACCTGGTCCACCCTCATATGAAGGGGGAGTACATGTGAGTCCCCACAAAGCTATGCAGATGTCGTGCATCGATGGCACATGGATGGAAGGGGGATGAGAAGTAGCAAAGTTGACAGAACAACAAAAATGCATTTGCTGAGGGCTGCCCAGCAGTCCTGTTTAGCCTGCTGGCCTGGGTCAGAGTAAACCGTTCCAAGCACTGTGTCCCCAAAAGCACCCGTCCGCACCCAGCAAACAATAACCGTATCAGGGAGCTTTTCACAGGTGCCCCATAGCTTTGTTTTGAACTGAATACAATGCATGCCTAGGCTCCTCCTTTCTGGGGCAGGCCAGTGGTCTAGGTAGATTGCTACCCTCAGCACCCCCACCCCTAGGGAAAGTGGGCCAAGGGGAGGGGGGAGCATTCATGCCCTTGGTGAATTCTGCAGGATTATTGCATAAGAGGAGGGAACCATTTTTTCCCCTAATCTCCAGAATTGAAGCCCGAGGTTTGCTTTTCTTTGTTGTGGCCGAACCTGTGATTTAAGGCCCCGCTGCTGCTGTTCGTTGGGCGCGGACCGAGCCACCCAGCATCACACAAGGAACTGTGGCAGCAGGGCCATAGAGCCGCTGCAGGTGTCATGGGTTTGCTCTTGCAGTATACTGTGTGTCAAGTGTGTGTGTATTTTATAGGTCATAGTAACAGGAGTGTAGTGATAGCTTACAATTATTTACCACATTTTCCTGCACAAAGTCCTGTGGTGGGGGTGTTGTTAAACAGCTCCCCCCCCAATTAATTGAATGATTTATATTATTGGCATTTGATATGAAAATGCAGCATTCCATACAATGGTGAGAGAGTTGCTCTGAACTCCTAGGCTGGGCAACCACAATTGGGAAATGTGTTCTTGGTGGGTTTTTACATATTTTGGAGTGTTGGTCTTTTGTTGGCACACTCAGTGTATTGCAAATACATCTAGTGTATTAAAGGAAATGCTTGGGATTTCTGTTTCTAAGGAGATTGGGAATTCCATGGCGATTTGCCTGCACACAGTTGTCCAAAGTTCCGTGTGTTGTTTGGCTAGAAGATACTACCCATATCCTTGGTTATTTTGCTTTTCTGTGCATTTTAAAGAGTGTCAGTCTTAAAATTGCCTGGAAAAGGCTTCTAAGGGGCTACGAGGTAACTTGATCCTGGTTAAGGCTGGTATCTGGGTACAGGCATGCTCCCATGACGCTACGTGTGCTTATAATCTAGTGTATTGTGATGACTTCTCAGTCCTCTTCTGTGGTTTATTTTTGACAAGTCACTTCACTGAAAGTGGTGCTAGATCTCGTCTCTTGTGCCGTCTGGGAGGAATCCTTGCTGCAGATCCCAGCATGCACCCCTGCACCATTCAAAGCTGTCAGGACACGCCTCCTAGCAGGGATGTCAGAAATAAGATAAGAAACAGGAGTTCTGCTGGAGTTCTCAGATTGTTTTATCTGGAGCCATTGTATTGTTTCAGAATTGCACTAGGCACAAGCTGCATAAATAACAAAGACCCTACAAGATCAAAGCGAGGCATCTTGTCTTTACAGTAGATGTCTTCATTTCTGTCCGTGCGAAACACACAGGCAAATTTTCATGGTAAAGAGAAAAATTATCTTAGCAAGAGAATGTCAATGACTGTCCTTAATCACAGTGTGGAAGGGTCACTTTATGACTGAGCGGGGAGGGCTGCAGCCTGGCTCCAGAGCTGTTGGGAACAGGGCCAGAATTGGAGTTCAGAGCATCCACGATGGTCTGAAAAGAAGTGTTTACAAGGCTTATATATTTTATAACCTCTTGTTGTACAGTTTATGGTTTACAATGGCTGCAAGGAAATTGGATCAGTTTTGTTTTACTCACCAAATAAAACAAATGTCAAAATAGTCAATATAAAATGTATTCTAATTTGGCTGAGTTAAAACAGCCAGTATGCAGTGGAATAATTGAATGTTACATTAATGCCTCCTAGTAAAAACCACCTGTCTGTAGCTGGCCCTACTCTCATGCACCATGTATGATTTACAGGTAACTTTTACACTGGAATAAAAACAGCCCAATCATTCACGGCATCTATTCATGTCTGGGTTTTTTTACGCTGATTATTTATTATCCAATATATTTTTTAGAAATAGAAATGTATATAAAGATTCTCCTTGCAAACATTTCTTATTAGAGGAAACATATGTTACTCGAAAAGCTGTTTTAACACTTTATCAACAGAGTAGTCATTTATTCAAGCTTAATGTCCATGGAAGATCGTAGTCACAAGTAACTTTTTATTTTCACATGACCATTGAGATAAGAGAACACACTTGCAGCCAGTTTGCCATTTTATTCCGTGTGGATACACTTCAACAGTAGCCGCAAAAGTCTGTTCTGAATGAGCATGAACGCCAAGATAGAATTACTGAGTGACACCGCGCACAAGTAGTGCTATGTAGCTGTTGGCTCGGTCAGATATTTGAAAGGATTCTCCAGGTTCTGGATCGTTTTTATAAAGTACCTTTTAAATCAGGGCAATATGCCTTGAAACCTCAGTGCTTCAGAACGCTTGCTGACACTGTAGGTATGTACAGAGAGACACCAGTTACTGCTGAACTGAGTCCTTCCCTATGGGAGCGCTTGTTAATACATCAGTTTTCATGTCTGTGCCAGGCAGGTTCAGCAAAGTTGCTCATTCTTGATTCTAGTCAGAATTCCATCACCCGGGCTGCTGTGCGAGAGGCCCGACTCAGCCCTTTACTGGGTGTCAGCATTGCTGCTTAAATAAATAAAATAAATAAATTTCATCCATCTGAGCTTCTCTTCAGACCATTCGTGCTCCGGGCTCTCCTTAGTCCCAGCATGGGGACTTCCCTGTCCCCTCCTGTTAAAGTGGGAAGTCACTGGACTCTTGTACTGGGATTTGCTCGTTTGTTGGGAACTTGGAACTCCGCTGCCAGTTCTGTACTGATAGTGAATGAACAAAAGCTGCTTCTAAATCGTCTGCCCTTGAATGTCCGGAGAGAGAGGTGACCAGTGACTCCGGGGGGGGGGGGGGAGAGGGGGGAGGGGGGGGACTTGGGCCTGCCCTTTTGAGAGGGAGAAGAAATGTGGACCAAAGTACATTAGTCTCAGTCTCATGAAAGCTCTTCTCGTGCGCTTGTATTTAGTGCCTGGCTGGCATCATCCTGGGTTACTCAAGAAGTGCTGTCTGCAGTGGAAATGCCCCTATGCGCTCTTCTGTAGAGATGTCCCTGTTCACTAGCATGCTTGCAGCATCCAGGAGACGCCCCTCTTCCTTCTGCAGAGTAATACACCATTGATTCCAATGGAGCATCTCTTCAGAACTGCGAAGCACAGTTCCTCCTACCATTTCCTCTTGCGCGGATGTTCATGTCGCTTTGGCTCTCTTGTCCTTGGTAGTCTCCATTACAAGCATCTGGGCTTCTGGTCTCCTAGACTAAGGCCCATGTATTGCGCTGTGGAGTGTGACCTGATGAGCTGCCATTGTACATTGTTGGATGACGCAGGATCAAGTCACCCCAGGATTTTTCTCCCTGTATTTTGTGCTATGGGGAGCGTGGAGAAATACACTTGCAGTTTCTCAGCCAAGAGGCGAGTGTTAAAAGATCCATTCCACTGACTTGAGTCGCCTGTAGCAGGAGTGTTGCACATGGAGCTTTAAACTGCTTTCCTAGGTGTGTTTGCTGGGCACTGCTGGGCAGTTTCCTAGCACTCAGAAATTAAATGCAGCTTTGTTGAGAAGGTTGGTGTGAGTGAAGTTACTTGTATACGTTGGTGTTAGCACAGCACAGTGATCACTGCACCTTAGGGCACTTGGTTCCCCCCCCCCAAGCAAGTGCTAATGATAAATATTTCAGCCTTGCCTTCGGAGGACGTCAGCTTCGTTGCTGTGTGAGAACAGCATAGGAATCCCTGGGCACTGCCCATGTGTGCAGGAGACTGTTTGGTGTTTAGGGAATAAGCACTGGTGAAAGCGTCATTAAAGTGTGCCCCAGCCTGCAGTTCTGTGTGGCAATTGTGTATGAGTTCAGTTTTCTCCCTTGCTCTTGTGCTCTCAATAAATCGAACCTCAGCTTTCCTGGGGGGAGCTCTGACTCCTGCCAGCCCAGGCAGTGCACCCCCAAAGCCTTCTCGCGTGCTGAGGCCTGTGTATCATCTGCTGTCACAGCCCTGACGTTTCCTCCATGTGCGGGGTTTCTTGGTTAGCAAGTGCCTTCCTAGCTCCTTCCCAAACTGCTGCTGGAGCCTCCACCACAGTCATTCAAACAATCTTCTCACAATTTGTCAGCTTCCAGCAAGATGTCACTCAGTGCTGCTGAAGTGTGTTTTACAATGACAGACATAATTGCACTTAACTTTTTGCGTGGATGTTATCAATCTGTGGCAGATACTTTGGGAAATGGAACACTTTGATTCCAAAAGATGTGTCACATGCGTTTAATCTTCCTCTCAGCGAGACCGCGATTCAGTCACAACTTTTGCATGTTGCTGTCAGGTTTTGAGAACGTAGATCCGCACTGACCCTGAGAATCATTCAGTCATTCCCATTGCAGGGCTGTCATCTGAAAGGTTAATGGCTTACTAGGGGAAAGGAGAATCGTGCTGCAATCGTCTTGTATTCAGATCAGGCTTCACCACGGCTGGGCTCACAGAGCATTCAGGCCAAACAGCTCTGACTCCTTCACAGCTTGTCCGCTCCACCTCCCCCGCAGTTTGGCCTAGGGTCTCTGGAACACGTTTCATCGCCTCTTAAATTAAAAACCAGCGAGGGACTGGTGTGGAGACCGAGTGCCTTTCACTTCTCGGGCCCTGGTGCAAGTTTAGCCCAGTCACTCCTTGGCAGAAATGTGTTAACGGGGGCCTGTCTGGTGCCTGGTGGATGGATTACAGACACCCCCAGCAGAGCTCCCCTTTCTAGGCAGCTTCAGCCGAGAGGCCAGGGATCAACTGGGTTGTGCAGGCTGAATTTTCTTCTAGGATGGGGAGTGGGTAGCGGGCCCTGTCTCTAACCTGCAGTTCCTGTTCTGCCAGTAAAGGACTTCAGTCCATGGGGCCGCTCTCACCAGTGGATGGTGAGTATGCAAGTTCACCGGGAAAATCCTGGAGGTTTAATACCCAGTGGTGGTGTAGGGGGTGAGTGAGCTGGAATGCCAGAGTGCAAGCTAATTAATCAGAGACGTGTAGCAATGCCGATGAAATGAACGTTGTAACTTCCTAGCAGTGCATGCCTTTTCCTCTTTGCATGGAATACAGACGCAGTCTGTGCCATTGAATACTTCGTGTTGTAATGAAATTGAGAGCTGGTGTGGATGTTCCACCAGGAGAGCTCTGTCTGGTTTTGGTAAGAGAGTGGCAAGTATTTCATGTATATTCTTGGAATAGGAGCAGCATGTGTGAATTTTCCTCCCATGCTACTGATTATATTTTGAATAGTTGAGTTACTTCCTCATAGTAAAAGTTGTTTTGTTCACATTTCTCTGCACATAACTGAGTTTGTGACAAGGATCACAAGGATTTTGGCGGGGGGCGGGTCTGTTGATTTTTAATTGATTTGTTTTATTGATGGCATTTGAACTCTGGCATGGAGCTTGAAAGGTGATTGACATTTTGCTTTCTGTAGGGAAATCATAATGTCCATAATATCGTGCTACCAGTGGATTCGGTGCATCGGAGAACTGACCTCTGTGTAAGAGTGAGCCAGTCTCTCCCACACGAAGATGAATTGAAGGAAGAGGAAAGCCTTTAACTGTTCATCTTTTTTAAAAAAGTATCAGCACAAATTATGTAGAGGTAACACTATCTGAATCGCTTTCATGCTGTTCAAACCCATTTTCTGAGCTTATATAGCTTAGCAAATGTGAGCTCATATAGCCTTTGATCCAAAGGTTCAAATCCCATTTATTGTGAAGATACGGGGGAGTAGACTGAGTCTTTGATCAACCAACTTATTCTAAAAATATGTCAAGTGGAGGGTGGGGCCAAGAGTCCTAGAGCAGGTGTACTCAGTGTAGATTTGTTAGAAGACAAAGACCTGTAGAGTTGATGAGATGCGAATGTGAGAGGCTGTACACTTCCAGGAGGAAGCATTTTCCACAGCCTCACTCGGTGGCACAGTAGGAAGTGCGTTGTAAAGAAGTACATCTGTGAAAGGTATGCCTGGCGTTGCATAAGAAATATGTTGAGAACAGTTTGCAAGAGCAGAGGATGGGAAGGCAGGTTGGCATACGGTCGTTTAGGGATTGTTTCCTGTTAAAGGTTTGTTAAGAAACTTGCACTAACCCTGCATGACTTGCATCCGGCTCTGCCACATGAACTGCAAAAAATAGGTTAAAGTCCAGCATGTTTTAGTGGTAGGTGGTGATTAGGAAGAAAGGTTGAAACAGTCCGAGCAGTTCCTAGCCCTGAGAATCCCCCAAAGCTGTTGAGACAGAAAGACATTAACTACAGTTAAGAGAAGTTTGATTCAGTCAGCTCGTTTTGAGGGTGGAGGGAGAAATATTAGGGAGTACTAGGGTGACCAGACAGCAAGTGTGAAAAATAGGGATAGTGGGGGGGGGGGAGGGTAATAGGAGCCTATATAAGAAACAGACCCAAAAATCGGGATTGTCTCTATAAAATCAGGACATCTGGTCACCCTCGGGAGTACACAGACTGAAGAATTTGTTTTTCTTTCGAGAAGGCTCTTCCTAAAGACACTCTGACACTGGCATCATTTGGGACAATTGTGTTATTCATGCAAAGGAGCTGTGTGCTTAGTTGTTAAACAAGCCCTTTTGGGGAATTGGGAGTTTATTTTTAGAACTGCCGGGGTGTCTGCTAGTTAATATAATCTCTGCCACTGCGGAGCTCATTGTGTTTCACCCTGAAGTGTGTGAAGTTCTGTTCAGGGAGTAGCTGTTTCCATCAATCACTTTCACCGTTTTTACTTTTTCTCCACAACACTTCTAGAGTTGATTGGTTTTAGCCTCTCGTTAGTTACTATTGAAAGACCTGGCAGTGCTCTTCCTGGAGGTGCCTGGGTGGGATTTGTTGGGGAAATGGCCTTGTAAATGTTGAGCATGAGTTGAGAAGGTTTTGTGGGAATGAGACCTGCTGTTTCTAGGGATCCTGCAATGCCCAGTGAAGTCAGGGGAAATCTTTGCATTGACTTCAGTGGCTTTGGAACAGACCCCATTGCCTCCTCTTCATGGTGTGTTTTGCACACAGGAGTGTTTAGTTCTGAGAGGGGCTTGTGAAGTTGGGCTTTGTTATTTTATGACTAATACGGTCATAACGGTGCATCATTTGATCTTCTGCAGTTTGCGCCTTCCTGCCCCCCCTCCCCCGAACCCAGTTTCATTTTCCGTAGAGTTGGAAACTACTAATCCTAGAGATGAAGGATGTGTAGAGCCCTGCACACGCTGCCCAGTGCAGCCTCCAGAGACGCCAGACTGTTCGTCTAACACAACGACTTCATAAGCCCTTCTAAAGACTTTCATGCAGTCCACAGATTACAGTATTGGACCGGGCTCCAGCTCAGAGCTTCAAGTTGGGTAAATGAACCTCAGAGGCTTGGTGGGATTTGTTTTTCCTTCTCCCTGTTTGGCAGCGGTTATATTCTGCTTGTTTAAATGTTCATGGTGATCATAAAGAAATCCTCCCTCTAGAGCAAGCTGCGAGAGCTCCACTCTGCAATGAGCCCTATGGTGTAGATTAGGGTTTTTGCACACGACACCAGGCATTCCCTGTCATGGCTGTCTAGTTGAGAAGTGATTATTTTAGTTTGAGGGAAATAATCGTGCCTGTAGTGTCCCGTGTACACAGTGTGTGGGTGTGAGCAGAAGCGAGGTCATGCTAAATAAAGGTGATTGTGCCAGCTCTCTGGGCATGTGCCTTGCCCCCTTGCCCAGTGGTGAGAGCGTGGCAGGTAAATCTACAGTTCAGTGGAAAGAATCACCCACTCCCTCCTCCGCGCCCTCATGCAGGGGGGCGGCTCTACCTCTGAGCCTGGCACCTCCAGCACTCAGTGAGATTTTGAGAAATCGGATATTTTGGCGGTTTGGAATGAGATGAAATACTTACCAGGCCCATCTGTTGCTTGTTTTAGGCGCAGGGTCAGTGAGGTTTTAGAAAGTATTTACATATTTGGGTTTATAGGATTAGAATAGGTGGTCTGGAATGAAGGCCGTTCCCTAGGGAATTCTCAGCCTCCCTGTCTTTGTTTCTCACTGCAGCTCTTTCACAGGTGTTGCAGTTCTCACATGCCTGAACAGTGAAGGGCTATGAATCCATATCCTAGATGGGACTTTTGGATACTGTGGAAATCTGCTGTCGTGTTTTCTGTAACCTGAGACACGTATCCTGAGAAGCGAGCACTGGCTTAAGGAATCCTTTGACTTCCAGCCATGCTTCTTTCCCAGTCCATACGCTGGGCTTGAAACTATTTTCTTGTGGGTGGATTTTTAGCTTTTGAGGCCTAGTGTACAATGACCATGTCCTACACTGTGAATGAGGTGAGGACTTTTGCTAACAGTCATTAAATGGAAGAGAACGCAGTTTTATTTGGCAGTATTTCTGTGTGGCTCTACACATTTTGCATCACAATTCTTATGTCCATATAAAATAAATGATGCACATGGCACCCCAAAGCACAGCACTGCTCCGAGTTGGTTTTGGTTTACTAAAAAGCATGAGTCAGTGTTCTCTATCTTGACTGACTTCTGTGCCATGTTGTACCAGATCTGATTGGAAGCTAAAGTCACCATTGTTTATTCTGGTGTCCATTTTGATATTTTGGAGTTAATTCTGAAGCTTCCTTTGCTCTCTGGCATTTCCCCTCACAATCCTTGGTTTCTTTTTGCTCCCTCTCTTCAGAAGCAATTCATCACCTTCCTGCAGACAGTCATTAATAACAGTTGCTTGGAACTGTTGGACTCTCTTGGCCTGTTTGTGGGAGTGCCTCTAAAATATGCATCCAAAACTGGCCATAATGTGTGCATTACACACACCTCCCTGTTGACAGGCCCTGGCGACCTCACCTGTCACATGCCATTTTTGTTGCTGCTGTTTGTTGAATCGTTCCATGAGTTTAGTGAGTAGAGATTGGTTCAGCCAAACCTGCACTGAATTGTTGTTGTTTGATGCCACCGTGGATTGTTCTGAAATTGTCAATATTTGACTATTTGAGAAAATGTTTTTCCAGAATCTGCATTTTAGTGCTCATGTGAAATCAATCTGGCTTCATGTGCCAGCGTTCAAGAGAATTGTTTTGAAAGCCTGATTCCTCGCCTCAATGGAGTAGGCATTCCTCACTCTCCAAAGTCCATCTTGTCACTCTAATAATATGGGGGGGGGGTGTGACTTTTTGGGGAGGAGGTGTAGATGCCGAAGAAAAATAATTGGCATTCGTGTATGTTAATGAGTTGCCATTTCTTAATATAAGAGATTCCACTAAAGTACTAATAATTGCTGTTAATATCTTTCAGTGGAAACTTTCAGAGTAAACGAGCAATGGTTGAAACAGTAGTTAATGGCATGCTGCTGGCATGATAAGAATGCAAATAAGCGTTATTAGCCTAATGATTTTGCTGTCGCCATGGCTGTGCGGCAACACTGTTGTGAATATGTCATGCAGCACCCGTGAATTTGGAAAGTGTGTCAAAACACAAGTTCAATTAGTTTGCTCTAATTGTGGCTCTAGAGAGTTAGTAACTATATCACTCCTCATTAAAAGAGATTTTCTTATCTGGATTAATGTAACATACAAAGGAAAGTTTCAGAATTCCAGAGAGTAGCTGGCATCCGCAAAGAGGGAGGATGTGGGTTGTACAGGCTCTGCCGCCCTGACCGTGCGCCTTAGCCTCGGAGCGAGGAGCCCTGAGACTCTGGGGCAAAGAGCAGGTTTGAAAGCTCTGAGATCTCTCTCCCCACCTAGAGAAGAGAGAGATGAACAAGGGCAATGAACTCAGGAATCCCAGGTCCGTCCCTCGGGACACTGGTTCTGCTTGCTAAGCATGAGTTGCACCCTGCCGAGCCCCCTGGGTGTGTCTCCCAGCACAGACTCACTAGCTCCATTCCAGCCAGCATGCTAACAATAGCAGGTTGTGGCAAGGCCAGTGGCATGGACTAGCCACCCAAGTCCAAGCCCATCTGGCCCGCTAGGTCCAAGCTCAGGTGACTAGCTAGCCCAGGGACCTCAAACTCAAATCACCACGAGGGCCGCATGAGGACTAGTACGTTGGCCCGAGGGCCGCATCACTGAATCCTTTTCATACAATGATACAAAAGTTTAGTCAAAAATGAAAAAAATGAAGCGTGATCTAGTATGCTATTAAAAGCCAATGTATTAACTTTTTAAAAACTGTAATTCAAAGAGGGTTTTTAATAAAATATAAACCCAGTAATGTTTGGAGATTGACTGCCAGTGGAGTCGGCGCCTATGGCGGGCTGCATGAAATAACGCTGTGGGCCGCATGTGGCCCACGGGCTGCGGGTTTGAGACCCCTGAGCTAGCCCAAGCTGCTGCCTGTGCCACAGCATCCACACTGCTGCTGTCCGTGTGCTAGGTCTCTCCGTGGGGAGTCGCACCTCCCAGCTGCAGTGTAGACGTCTCTTAGGACCCCTGCAGGACAGGGGAGCCAAGAGCAGACATAGGTTTGACCCTTGCTACACAGCAGTGCTGTCTCCTGACCTGTGTCCTAGAGCAATGCTCCACACTCCTGTGGCGTGAGTCAGCTGGCTCTGCATTCCTGCCCCGAGTGAGAGTTGCACATGCAGAAACCAGAGACTGAGCACAAACTTCAACCGCTCTTCTCCAGCCGCGCTCTGCTTTGACGGGGGAGTTGGCAAGTTGCTCCCATGTGTCGTGTGCGAGATTTAGCAAGAATGGGTGAGGCAGCTTCAAACTGGCACCAGCCCCTCGCTTCCGACTTGGCACCTGGGACATTCTGAAGGGGTCAACCTGCCCCCTCCTCTTCTTAAAATACGCATGAAACCCCTGGCAGGGGTCATGAGAGCCACAGACTCTGATGCTACCAGTGTGCTGAGGATACCCAGCTCCACATCCCCAGCCTCTCTGAGAGCGGATTCTGCCTGCAAGAGATCAGCCGCTGGATGGAATGTCACTGGCCCAAGCTGAATAGGACCCACAGTAGGTTAAGTGCCTGCAGAGCTTTCCTCCTGTATTTCCAGTAAGGGGATTCTACCTAATTCCTGTCTGAACATGCTCTTCCGTCACAGGAGTGGGGTGCAAGTTCTTCCACGCACAGGTGAGCAGCTGCTAATGGGTTAAAGTCTAATTGTTTAAATCTTCTAGGCTTTCCTCCCAGCTCTGTGATAATTTGATGAAGAACTTCACCCTAATTAAATATTCAAATGAGGAATAAGTGTCAATATGGCTTCCCATTGCCTGGAATGATGATTAATTGTATTCAAAACTCTAGTGGCCAGTGTAATCTAAACCAAACCGTTGTTCTTGATTATTTCTGCAACACATTTGCCATGTTTTTGTTTTAAAATTTAAACTAGTAATTGATTTGCCATATGCCACAGAGCTGCACATGCTTTCACGATATGTGTTTAGGAACTTGGGGAGTTTGTAATTGGGATTTTCTTGTTTTTTTTCAATGGCAGCCTATTTTTTCCCCTTCTACAATGCAAAATTATTTGGCTTTCACAACCCATAAGGAAAATTCATTATGCAATCAAGTTAGTAGGTATGAGTTATATTGATCCTGGCCAAATGTTTGCATTAATTTAAAATAAATTAGGCTGTTTCCCTCTCCTCCCTCCCCTCCCCCCCGTCATGTCACAGTTTTTTAATTAGAATTTAAAGTTCTGCTCTTGCACTATCTCTTGTCCTGTGGTCTTGAAACTCAATTTCCTCCTTGGAGAGGCCCTTAAATACTCCAATTCCTGCACTGCTTTATTCTAAATGATGAAATCCCATTTGGCTATCCGAAAGAACGGATGTTCACAATAGAGCTGCGTGAACGAGGGAGAGAGAATCCAGAAACATTTGTATGTATTTGAAAACCTCCTCCTATTAGATAGTGCCCATGATTCCGGAGTGTTACGTTAATACCCCACTAACATTTGAGGTGCCATCACTGCACATGGACACGTGAAAAGAAAGTTTTGAGCTTGAATGCTCACCAAAAGCAAGTTTCAAGTTGTAGGCTCAGTTTTAATCTTCACACTTTATTCATCGTAGGTGTTGCTGAGTGCTCTAGGTTCAGAGTTTAACTTTGGTGTATTTAAGATTAAGAATAAACTGGAGATGGTGCTGAGACACGAGCCAAGAGCTGGATATGTGCTTCTCTCCTGCCACACTCAAGTGTACACGGGCTGACTCTGTGAGAGTCAGAGCAATTCATTTTCATTACGCTGTTGGAATGTATACACCATCTTAGCATATGGCACTTATGAAACCTGGTGCTTGGTGTGAATTGCCAGGACATTATGCTGATAGTCAGGTACTTTGTTCATTGGGTATGTCCCAACCCAAGGATTGAATGAAATTCTTATTTGAAGGGGGGATGTGGAAGGTCACGGTCTCAACAAATTCATAATTTGCTTACACAATGTGTACAATGAATTCCTGTGGTAGATCCATGGTTTGGAGCCCGGTTGGTTGCTAAGATATGCATGTCCTGCCTCTGGATCTTCTTTTGAGGTCTTTTGCTGAAGAATACTCTCCCCATGGAGAAGATCCACCATCTCTATTGACAGACGTTGTTAATCTCTGGTGACTTCCATGCGCTCCGTACTCCTGATTTCATCAGGCTACAGTAAGCCTATAAATTGTGTTGCTCAGAGACGTGCCCATTGGAGGTTTGACTTATTTTCTCCCTGTGAATCTCCCGTTGGGGTTACCGTTTATGGATGTGGAAGAAGAGAACAGACCCCAACCCAAGCAAGAGACATTCAGGCATCCCTCACTGTTATCTGTCTGGATGGCTCATCAGTAAATTCCAGGGAAATTTCATTAAAAACGAAGGAAAAGTGCATAACTCATAGAAGTGGTATAACTTGGCTCGGGCTGGTACTGGCAAAAAGCCCCACATGGGCAGAGTTTTCAATAGAAAACTGTTGGCTAAATTTGAAAATGTTTTCACGTGGCCTTTTGGGTTATTTGTTGTAATGTTTACTTGGAAATAGGTTTGGAAGTACACACTAATTCAAAGCAATGTTATCCCCGAGGCTCTCAACCATTATCGTTGCTTTTAAAGCTGTTTCTCTGGTTTGTAGGAGTGTGTGCCGTTTTTAAAGGTAGCTGTTTTCCAACAAATATCTAATAAATAAAAATTCCAGACCAGACATTCTCTGCTGGAGAGTACATGATGGGGTTGTTTTTCTAAATATGGCATTTGTGATGGGGAAAACACTACCTTGTTTTCTGGCAAATGGGCACTGCAAAGTATCTTCCCTTGTTTATGTAGCTTTTAAATGTATGAAATGGACAGCTGCTGCCTCTTCCCTTCATGCTAGACTAAGTCTTTGCTGTGAAGAGAGAAGCATCTTCATTACATGTGGCAACTGGGCCCAGAAGATTAATGATAACATTTAATACAAATTCACACAGACCTAGAATCAGCAGTAGAAAATATAGATTTAAATTAAAAAGGAAAAGTTTGAATCTCCCATCAAAGCATATAAATCTATAGCTAGCAAATATCATCTCCTAATAAAATGTATTCTGTAACTGAAGGGCTTTGGATGAAGCTGTCTCTCTAGGTTAGTTTAGTGACCACATTAATTGAATCAAGTATGAAGACTGGTTTAGGGGAGAAAATAAAATTTTCTTCTCCGTTCACTTGGACGTATCAGGTGTCCGGAGAAATTGTGACCTCCTTTCTTTCCACCCGAAGTGAAGGAAATTGGAAAGTTGGTCATTTTGCCATTAATAGAGGATGGTAAGTAGGATCCAGCACAGGATTATGAAGCAGATGTCATAGGGCCATGGTTCCCTGCCTGGTTTCTTGAACAGGGAGTGCAAGGAGCATGGAACCTAAAACTTACCCTCGCCGGTTAGTGGCTGTCAGGTTGGAGGTTTAGGTTTTTTCCCTGTTGCCAAACAGCTGGTGTGAATAATCACAGCCCCAGCCTCCAGATTTTGAAAATCATCTGCTTGCAAATGCCCACAAGACAGAGATTGTTTTTCTGACCCTGGTACCTACTGGTACGGGGGCTCCCTGAGCATCACTTCCAGCTCCTAGGCTGTGGCAGATGGGGATTCTGGGACTCTTGCCTGCGTTCTCTAGCCCACTCTCTACGCCATTCCCTACTGCTGCTGCGATCCTCTTTTAAGAGTTTATAAATGCTGAGCTACTGGAATGGCCCTGACTTCATTTCTGCAGGCTTGTTTATTTACAGACCTTAGGGCTTAAGTAAATTTTTAAAGTGAGTGTGTGAGGGGGTGGGGAGGAGGAGGAGCCTGGTGCTGCTGCCCCTACCAGCCATGGCCTGTGCTGCTGCTAGTGGCCATGTCCAGCTCTGCGGAGCATTTTCCTGGGGCAGGGTTTAGTTGGTCTCTCGGGGGCAGTATGGAAAGGGCAAGTTGGAAAATGCTGCTGAGTGTGGGACAGGAGGAAAGCCTAATTTCCAAACTGGACACCATTCACTTAGGCTTGAATAGAGACTGGGAGTGACGGGGTCATTAAACAAACTGCAATCTAGTTCCCCATGACAGCTGCCTCATACCCCTGCCACGCTGCTCTCGGGGGCAAGTGGGTGGCTGGGTCTCTGTAGCAGATTCACACCTTGCTCTCCTTGCTGCCACTGGCCATGACGGTGCCAACGCTGGCTCCTCACCACTGGGAGCTGGACTGAGATGCCGACACATTTCACTTAAGCTGCTGAACAAATCGAATAATAATGACTGAGTCCCCCGGTCTCTCACTTTCCCTTTGATTTGGGCCCACTCTGCCTTTCGCAGGCAGCATTGCAGTTGTTGTTTATCACATGAGCTCACAGAATTATCATGAGTTTAAGCATCTTCTCCTGCTCTGTAATAATGTCGTTTCCATTTCCCCCTCTCTTCACTAGGCACATATCTCTGACGCTGCCCGCCAGCTTTCGAGGCAAAAGTCACAACTCCCGACTCGACTTTGAACACCAGCACTCAAATTTATATGCCATCTCAGGTAAGCTAGTGCATGCAGGAATGACCCTTTTATACTGTGCTCTGTCAGCTTAATCAGCAAGACTAACCAAATAGAACAGTCCTGGCTGCATAAGAAAGAAACGGGTGTGGGATCCATGCACTGGACTTCGAAGATTTTTGTCTCTCAAGCATCAAAAACATGTGGGATGCTAAATAGTTCCAGAGGATGTTTTTGAGCCCAGTTATACTTTTGCCCTTTACATCATTCCCTGGCAACCCACCTTGACTCTCAGATGCCAGGCTGGAATTACATGGCTGCAGCTAGGAGGTTGTGAGGGGATTTTTTATAAATATAATATTTCACAGAGCCAGTCACAGTGCAGCCAAGAGCAGTGTAGTCTGGAAGCCATTTGTAGTCCACAGCAATAATAAATGTAGTGAATAATGTTACATATGATGTGCCAAGATGGCATTCTTTGTTACCTATCTACATACCAGGCACACACAAAATCATATCCTACACTAACAGCTACAGTTCAGAATAATATCAAACTTAAATGATTTTCTGAAAGTGCTTTTCCCTAGACTAATTTCAGGCCTTTAAAACTGTTGTGGTAGTCTTCGTGAAAAGCTAATTAGCCTTAGTGTTCCCTTACTTGTGTCACTTCCACAAGAGAAGGAAAATATCTGGCTTTAAAATTTATTGTGCCAAACTCTGGCCAGGAAATTGGCTGCCTCACTAGATTATGGTGGATTTACAGGTCTGATTGGGACCTCAAGCCATGAATTCAGTGGGTGTAAGATAGAGTAGTGCGTGCACATCATAAGGGAGGAACAAATGGCAAACCTGTGCCATCCAAAGGATCTTTCTGTTAATGGTGAGTGACACTTCTAACATAGGAACATGGCATTAATTCATGTACCATAATCAAACAGTTATTTAAAAGGTAATCTCTCGCTAAAACTGCAGCTTCAGATTCCTGAATATTTGGAATATAACAATGGCATAATTCATGTCAGGACTGGTTTTTCTCATTATTGTTCTGCCCTAATAGATTTGGCTCTGTAAGGGAAACATGTTCTTGTGCTCATATCACACAGTTCTAGAGGGAGGAAGGGAAGGTCATGAGTTCTCCCTTGCTGACACCTCATGAGCCCAACAGGCGCATGCAGGCAGAGAAGCAATATTTCTGCCTGAAAGCTGCTGGAGAGACCTCTTGATTGTAGGAATTCCTGGGGACTGCTGCTTCTGGCAGCAGAACGAGCTTGGAAAGATGACCTATTTTATACAGACCCTGAATATTTCACCAGATGTTTACAGGCAAAGTGCAAAATAAGCCTACAAAACCGGGCAAAGCAATAGGCTTCAATGTTTGCACAAGTTTCAATCAAAATATGTAACTTTTTCTTCTGACTGCCAGTCCTCCTCAGGCGTATTGTAATACAAGCTGCAGTGCTTACATCTGTTGTAATGGCTATTGCAGCTGTGAAACATTTCCATAGAAAAGGTCTAGTAATGTGAAACATCCTGTGCATTGGCAGGAATCTTCGTGTGCCTCCTGACCATTGCTGCCTTTTCAGCAGCCTTGATTAGGTGCTGTCTGTGACATTCCCTCCGTGTGCTTTACATTACAAAGGTACGTTTCACGTCAGGACACAGTGGTAGCCATTCAAAAATTTCCGGTTCTGTCTATGTAATTTGCAGTCAGTCAGTTTTATCAGCATTAGTCTCTTGCTACAGAGCTATAGTAACAGGAAACTTACCAGTGTACACACCTAATTACTCTGCTGGGGTCTAGATTTGTGCAGGTAGGATATGGATTGTGACATGCTGTGGGTCTTGCACTCGCTCCTTGCAGTTTAAGAGCTTGTGTCTAAGGAGAGACTGCAGTAGAGACTGGCAATGAAGCAGAATCCTTCAAAGGAGAATGGCTAGAATTGTTGGGTGGGAATCAAAATAGCCTGAAAGTCAAGGCTGTCCGCTCCTCTAGGAAGTGTCTGGAGGGTTCTTACAGAGCCTGGATGTTTTATTGGGCGAGGCCAGCGTTGGATTTGAAGGAAATACTGTGTCCCCGGCTCTGCAAATGCAGCCCCGCGCTTTGGCACTGTTTCCACAAGCTGGTAGCTGCTGTGTGCCGGGCTCTCCCTGGATCCCAGTGCTATCGAGGAGCAGAGCAGTTTGCTGCAGTGTTTGAGAAGATCCAACACCTTTCACTGGGAGTCTTTGACTCCTCACCAGTCACTAACTTTGTAGCATTCCCACCTGCACACATGTGAGCCTGAGTCTCTGTTTCTTTTCAGTTGGTTAAAGGTCGTTCTCTTTACAGGTGGCTGCATTGTTCTTTCAAGCATTTTAGGACTAGCAGAAATTTAGCTATCTGGACAATTAGTGGGTCCAAATATTGCTTTGCTAAGCAGTCAATGGCACAGTGGTGGATAGGCATCTGAGATATCTGCCGCCTCTCTGACTACCTATTAGCTCAAAAATCCCCTGAACCACAGAGCCAAGGAAATTCTGAATTAGCCATGTTCCATATTCTCCTGTTGCTGGGATCTGTCATTGGCTTGTGATATTCCCAGACCTAAAACTTCATTCAGGATGATTATCAGTAAATAAAGGATTTTAAAAAAAAAAAAACACTTGCAAGAAAGTTGTAATGAGCAAAGACACCACCACTAAAAGCCAGGAAAGTCGGATTGTTTTCTGTCATAGTGTCATGGTTTTCCTTTAGCGTAATCCCGGACTGATTTTACCTTTCTGCTCCTTGCAGCCCTGAGTGACACATTCTGTTGATGATTTGTCATTACCCTGCAGTCAGTTATTTACAAATGCCTAGTTTATTAAGGGTTAGGGATTTACTAAGCACTCCCCAAGCGTGGCTTTGCCTGCTGCATCATGATTGTTACCTAAAATATATAACGATAGCTAGCAGAGTGGTGGAAGGGAGATGCAATGTCCTTTTTTTCACAGGTTAAACCAGTCCCTAACCACTAGGGCTTCCTTTGCAGCATCTAGTGCTGGCCACTGTGGGAGACCATGTACTGGGCCAGATGATCCTTGGGACTGATCCAGTCGGCAGTCCCTCTGTTCCTATCCAATAATTGGACGTTTGCGCCTCTGAAAGCTTGCTTACTGCATCTTTCCTAATGACCAGTGACTCAGGGGAAAGCCTAGAACCGCAGTGTGGTACAGTGGGCCTTTGCTGCCTTTGGTAGTTACAGTTCGTGTGGCGTTAGCAGTGCCTCTGAAAAATTGGCTAGGAACTGCTGTGTGAAATTCAGATTCCCTCAAGAGAAATCCTCCAGGAGGATGGAGCCAGCGTGGAGGCTCCCTGATTGGTGGGGCTGTACTTTCCTTTTCCAGGCCCCTGGAAAGGCCAGCTTACATGGGACACTGCTGATTTCTGCAAGCTCCTAGTAGTGGTAGAGAAGCGATAGGTGGCTGTCATAAGTGTACAGGGCTGGAGAGGGTTAATGTCATCTGAGAACAAGTAATGTAAAGTTTCCCTGCCATGAGGGAGGGAGGGGTTTAAGTCAGTTTCCTTTTGCTGGCCATGAGGCAGGGGCCAGGGTCCCTGAGCTCATCTCTAGCTATGGAGATGACTCAGCTTTTCTTCTTATATTTCTAATTAGCTGTACTGTGAGTATAACCATTTGATTCTTTTAAGCCTGTGCCTTTTGGGGTGTTTCTCTCCTTTTCAGAAGGGAGTTAGGGAACCCCAGATTGTGAAGTGTACTGTATCTGTTTTATTCTCTTTCTGTATTAAATCTTTTAGTTATAAAACGTGTGGTTTATTCCCTTAAGGTCTCTCTCTCTTCAGGAGGTAGGGGGATAGGTAAAGGAATCAGCTCAGGTTATCAGCTGAGGAAGGGAGCCTGTCTCTGCCTTCAGCCGGGAAGGTGTGTGGGGGGGAAGCAGCCTCCAGGTGTCTGACTCTGGCTCTCGGGGAGGGGGGCAGAGTTAGGGTAAAGGGGAAGTCCAGGGGCCCCTCCAAGGTTTTGGAAGTACACCCGGATGGTGGCAGCCGTGGTACCCCAAGAACCCCACTGGTAAAAAAGGGAGAAGTCTAGGGGTGTAGGACTTAATTTGGCTGGGAAACAGCTAAGTTAAGTGGTTTGGCTAGTGAAGAGTCCTTTTCTCTGTGCTCGAGAGCACAGGGATCAGGGTACCCCACTCTTACAGTGGCTAACGCTGCTGATGGAGAGGCGCTGGCTCACTGCCTGGCTCTCACTGAAATGGGAGCTGTTCTTATCACACAGTTCTGACATCATCCTAGCAAAGCAAAAGCAATTCCAAATAATTAACGATCTTTTGAATATCTGCTTCTGTCCCATTGCAATTTTAATTTAGTCTCCGTTTAAATAGCAGATGGGCAGTTAATCAATTTCATAATATGTATAATTATCTCTATCACCCATATTGATAATTTCAGCCAATTGGTATAGATTTTTTTTAAAGGAGGGTGGAAGGGAATCTGTGTATGTTACCCCAAGGAGGATATTAAAAAAGGCACATGTAGTGTATATCCTGAATGTACAGAGCCAGCCCTGCCCTCAGATGGTGTAAGTTGGCATAACAACATGGGATCTGGCCATTGTGTCTGTAATAATTAAATGACTCCAGATCTGTAATTAAGGTGAAAATAGAGCTGAAAGTTGGTTGGTCTTTGGACATTTTCAGTCTCAGCAATTAAATTCTGGGTGGCAGAAAAAAAATAGGAAAGATTCTGGATTGCAAGTTAGAGCAATAAAGAAGTGAATCTTCAAGAGTTGCTGTATGTAGAAAAATATGGACCCAAATCTGTCATGCTGCTCAAGGGGTTCCCTGCACAGGCGCCTGGTGCAGGATCAAGGCCTCTGTCTGGAATCACTTTGTTCTCTCCCCCCCACGTCCCACCCCCGGACTGGAGCACGCAGGATTATATACGACTGGATGTGCAGAAGGGCTCATGTGCTGTTGGGAGTATGGCACCAAATAGCAGATCAAGTTTTATCCTAGGTGTTCAAATTGCCACTCATTAGGACGGGGAATGCCTCATTCCAGACAGACCCATCGACAAATGCGGCTCAGTATTTTACAGCATAGTACTTTTTTCATGGACTTCAGTTTAATTAAGACGTTGTTGTGACTACATATTGCCTTCATTTCAGACCTCAGCATCCCTGAGCATATTGCTTTGGCTTATCAAAGCCACAAGGACAGAGAGAGGGAGCCCTCTCATGCAGGCACAGATAATAGCATACAGGGAAAATTCCTGAATGAGGTGAAAAATTATTTATAATAATGGTGCTCAAATAGAGGGGAAATAAGTCACTTTAAGGGTATATAAATTTTTATGATAGTGTATGAACAGCCATAGCTTGCCTTGTCTCACCATCTATCCCTGCGAAGAATGAGACCAACATCTCGCATAAAGAAAAATATAATAAGAAAACTAAGAAATGAATGGGCAAGGCTGGAGGATTGATCGCCCTGCGTATTTGTATATCCTGATGTAAAAGGTGCTGCTGACAGGTGGCCAGGTTTTCTCTGTATAAAACCATGTGTGCGCTGTCAGGGCCATGCAAGCAGCCTTGTTTCGATTGATGAATTGCCTGCTTTCTTGATTAAACCTTCCGTCACTTAAGAAACAAAGAGCCTGTGTTTGGATGGCAGAGTGGGACATGTCACAAAAATCTGTCTGCTTTACCTTTGTGCAGATGTTGGGCACAGACTGTAACATGTATTATTAAAATGAATGTGGCATTTACTGTGCATTATTTCTTTCCTGGGAGAAAGGACCTGTAAATTATATGCTAATAATAAGCTTTAACCCTTTCAGAAAGTAAGAGATTTAAGAGTGCAAATATTCCTGCAGTCCTCACTAATTGGCTGTGCTTTAATACCACCGTAGCTATCTCAGTGAAGTTAATAAACAGTGTGTTTCAGGCCAATATGCTGATGCCCCTTGGGGATCTTGCCTCCAATAAGTTTTCTGCTGTGTAAGTGCCACTGAAACATAAACCTTCTGAATTACAAGATACTTCACAGAAAGCCCTCTTCAAATTCTGCTAGAGACGGAAGACATCTGCCTGCTCTAAGAGAGGCCAGGTTAGAGTCAGCCACGCATAGGACATAAACAACAGTATCTGTTTTCGGAGCTTGGCATCCCGCTGCACAAATTGCACCAGCAAGCAGCACCAGGAGCAGAGGTGGGCATGGGAGTGTGGCAGTGTATTGTGCCACTAGCCAATGGCTGACCTGGCAAAGCCACATTCTGTCAATTATTTGTGATTTCTAAGAAATAATTTGCTGTATATTTGGGAAGTTCCACAGGACCCGGGTAATCACAGCTAGTGAGCTCTCTGCTAATCCAGCCATGCATGGCAAAGTCACCTCTGCGTAGGATTATCATTTCTGTTTGATGTGAAATTCCTCTGTAGGCAACTTCTGAATCACATTTCACCCAGACTCAGTTTGTACATAACCCTGTGTCATGCACCCAGATGGAGATGTATTTCTATAATAGGGATGTTTGTACATCATCCTGTGCCACACAACAGATGGATCTTCATTAAGCAATGCTTGTAGCTTTTGGGGTTTGAACACCTGGTATCCATATAAAGACAGTATTATGCAAAATGTGGTGGACTTTCTGCACAGGAGCCATCAGAATGTGCACAGATGTAGCCAAAGTCCCTTTGTGTGGATTCGTGAAGGCCATAAACTTACAGATATCACTGCAGCTGATTTTTATCTCCGCCAAAACTTGGTTTCAGTGAGTGAAATCCTGCTCTTGTAGATTTTTTTGTTTAGATTCGGAAGAAACCTTCAGGTACCATGCTGATGATGATTCACATTGGACACAGCTGAGTTTGATGCCCTTGAAGGATAAAATATGAGAACTGCTGGTTGTGGAAAGGCAGAGAGCACTTTGATACATTGTTGGTCAGATAATTTCTAAAGCGCACTTGCCAGCTGTCAGCCCTAAACAATTCAAATATTTTGGTACGTGGCCTTTAAAACAGCGTAAGTTGATGTCCTTGAGCAGCCATGTGGACAGTGTCTGTGGTGGTGTTAGTCCATCATACAGGATCCAGAAGTTCATTGCCTGTGATCAGTAGCTGGAAGGGAAGAAATCACTAAATAAACCTCTTTTAAAAAATAGGGTTAAGAAATTGACACCGTTGCTAAATTCTACATTTGCAGAAGTTTGAGATTTAGTTACAGATCCTCTAGAAATCCACATCCATGGAGCCAGCATTAAATGTACTGGGTAAGCGTGCTGTTTTTAGTGATTTGATTTATAACAAGATTCTTCTGAGTTCTGAAGTGCTAGGAGTTCACAACAAGTCTTGCTATCAGTTCTTTGTTGGCTGGACCAAAAGTTACACTTCAGAATGATTTAGGCAGTTAGAGCATAAGACCTGCATGTGAAGTGGGTTGCAACTAAGTACCAGTCAAAGATATTTCCTTATTTTTTTCTGAACCCCGCTTTTTCATTCCATCTGGAATCCTGGATTTAGATGCAGTTTTCTAAAAATGCCCATTTCTGTTCTTGAATACTTGGAGTTTTTTGTTTTCTTTGTTGGTTTTGGGGAGGGGGTTGGGTGCCGGTGTGAGGGGTGGTGGTTAATGGAAGATGAAGGTCTCAACCACCTTCAGGTAAAAGACATGGGGTCCCGTAGGTCAGGACTGAGATGGAATAGATTTGTCGCATCCCCAAAAAGAGACTCGTTATTTTACAGCTTTATTTTACAATTGTCTATAAGAAAATGAATGAGACAAGCTCTAGCAGAGCTGAAATCCTTTGTTAGGCAGAGAACGGTTTTCTGCCTGCCTGACTTGTTTCATAGCAAGAGATGTAGTGAGCAACATTCACAATTGGAAGAAACCGGCTACACTTGCCATTTTTTGCCCTGTGCATCACCCTTAGGGGCCCCATTTGGAAGGAGCCAAGTGATGGAGCTGTGTGTGTGTGTGTGGGGGGGGTGTTTACATCCTATGCTACGCCTGGTTTCTATAGCGCTCACACAATCGTGTGGGATGTCTAGTTTCTCTGACTAAAATACAACATGTGAGAGGACAGTAAACACTCAGTAGCACCAGATTCAATGGGCAAGACCGAGAGATGAGCACTAAAAGCCTGACAAACTCCCTTTTCCTGGATTTGTCCCAGCCGCTCTGGGAGGTGGGATATTGGCACTCCTCTCAACGCTAGCTTTGGTCCGTTTGGTGCTGCGATTCCTGTGGTTCCTGCATCATACATGGTTGAAAAGAAGAACAAAGCAAATTCTGCAAAAAACGTCCATAAATCTTAGTTCCAAAAAGAGCCTGGAGTTCCCTGCGCTCTCCATCATCCTCCTCATTCCGTGAGAGTCGTGAGTGACATTTTTGTTTGCAAAAACATCCTCATAATTCCACATGGGCCCTCTCTGGGACTGATTGCGGACCAATAACATCCATTCACGTAGCGGAAACAACTCTGCCTGTGTCACTTAGGCAACTGCTCACCTTGCACAGTTAGCAAGTTACTGAGAGCAAATTGTCAAAACAACCATCTCAGCAGACCGTGGGCCAGCAGCCCCCTGGGTGACACATGTTCACACAAAGCATTTGCCAAGTCACTTCAAATGCCAAATGCACTAAAATCCATAGGGCTGGAGTCTCCAGTCTACTAGGACCTGTTTGCACAGCTCATGGTGGCCTTAAGGCAGCCAGAGAGTCCCCACGGCAAATTTCCTCATTCTAAGGGGAATCTGTGCTGCTGGAGAACTGGTAGAGTTAGCATAGATCCTGGCCCCTGGGGCCAGGGCAGAAGGGACCACAGCAGAGGCAGGGGGAGCTGAGCTCTGCTATACCTGTTCATCTGCTGGAATAAGGAACTTTGCACAAGCACTGTGCATTCAAGGAGGCACCTGCTGCTCTAGCGTACGCCAAGGCCAAGCAGGCCTGAATCGGGGAGCTGCAATGTGTTCCCTTCAGCTGCCCCTTTCTCTCCACTCAGATATAGAGCAGAACCAGGTCCTTAGTCTGCTCATAGCTAATTTGGAAACCAATCAAGGGGCTACCTTTGCCCAGTTGTTTGCTGTGAATGGCACCCCCAGCTCTGCTGAGGATAGAGGGCAGCCAGTGAAGAGCTAACCCAGCTCTTCCAGTCTCCGTCTCTGCTTCAGGCTGTCCTTAGCTAGGGCAGGCTGGTGGTCTCGCTTTGGCACCCTGAAAAAGCCCACACCCCACTCACGAACCAAAGTCAGATTCTGGAGCAAGAGTGGAAGTTATCTGGGTGGTTTTGCTGGGTGTTTGCAGTAGGAAGAGGTTTGGAAGCTTTGATTCAGTGCCGTGGAGGGAAAAGAATAAAATCCGACTGAGGTATAAGTGATAATCCCAACTCTATAACTTCGAGTGCTGGAGACAGCAAAGACATTGGGAACTCCTCGTATTTATGATCTAGGGAACCATCAGAAGAAATAGATTCCTGAAATAAATGCCAAGTTCCTTTCCTGGCTGGATAATGGAGATCCTGGCAATGGGTAACTGAATTCCCTCTGCCAGGTGTGCTGCAGTTTACTGGGTTCTGGGAACACTTCAGGCATCAGTGGAATGTATGCTCTGAAGGAAAGAACAACCTTGGCATTAGCAGAGGAACCTGTCTGGCTCCAAGTGTTCAAAGCTTCTTTTACATCCAGTGATCTTTGAGGGAAAGTGCTCAAATACCCTGTTGATGGGCAGCTTCTTAAAAATTTGGATGGGTGGGTGGATTGATAGCTGCCCCCTTTCTCTTTAGGGGGCATTTGGAGTGGAAATAAAGAATACAGGTCTAGAGGCATACAGGTCTGGAGTCCCTCACAATAAAGTCACTGCCGGAGGCTGGGTTTTATTCTGCTCCTCACACTAGTCTGCTCCTACATGCCTTCATCCATTGACTTCCCACAACCCATCTCTGTAACACTGTTCTGAGTGTGGCATCTGCCTTTTCTCCCTGAAACTCCTCTGAACGGGTTTGCCAACCCATTGCCACAGAACCTGGCCAGAATTTCATAGCACGGTCAGTTTGTAGAATAACATCCCCTACAAACAGTTCAGCCTGGGGCTGCTTTGCTCTCTGTCAGTGCCCACTTTGGAATTGCCATTGGCTCAGAGGATTCAGGAGCTCGCTGCCTACGCCACATTAAAAAACTTCTTTTTAATTGGGTTTCCAGATTTAGAAAGAGAGGAAAATTAAATATTTCAGCACCCCATGCTTTTTTCCTTTTATAAAACGTCAGGTTATCCATGCCACAGTACTGCCATGTCTCCTCGATATACATTTGCTTAAGGTATTGTATCTTTTATCTGCATGTAATGAGGACAGACGTTTTAATCAGAGGTTAGTCATTTATTTTTGCAAACTATTGTTTTGATTCATCATTTTTGCAGATAATTAAATGGTTCACTTGGCACAGTGTGTCTGCTGTATTAAAACAGGTAATTTTGAAAAAAGAAAGATGCTATTTTTTGGATCACTGCACAAGAATTGCTTTTATCTTCATCTTGGAACATAGTTTCTGGTTGTTTTGCATTACCCTTTTATGTTCAAGTGTTTTCGTGCACTCCGCTCTCTAGAGGTGAGGCTGTGTTGCATTTTGACATCCCGGCTTTCGAACTCAATGCATCTTTCCAAGAAGAGAAGCTGAACCAAATTTAAATTTGTGGCACTGAATTTTAATCAGCAAGGTCCATAATAATAGACCAGTTGTGACATTAGCCGTATGGCTTGGCCTTTGCATTGAAACCTCACTGGGGCAGAGATTAAAGTCAGCCGCTGCTTTTGCCCTATTGCAATTTCCACCCTTTTTGATAGAGTGAGTCCTGGACAATCTTCAGGAGTGTAAAAGGTTCCATTTATTGCCAACAATTGGTGGAGGGTGGCTATCTTGTGTAAAAGGCTTCACATGTATATTTCAAAAACTCAAATCTTACTTATCTAGACAAACTATAGACATGTATTTACTAGGAAATATATGAGAGAGAGTCCTCAAATCAGTTCTGTTGCATATGGATTTCTATCTGCTTGCTGAGGTGCAGTAATGTTCTGTGTCCTCTTATTACAAAAAGTAAGCAACACTAATCAGGTCAGTGACGAGCTGGTGAACAGTGGAGCTCCAAGGTCTGCTATTAACATTATTATTTTTCAAAGAGGTAGGTTTTCTGGTTAATTCAGTGAAAAAGGAAGGATTTTTTATGTCAAATAGCTAAACTTTGGAGGCTCATTTTTGCTTAGTTATGCAAAATTGCAAAAGCTTTTGCTACAGCCCTGCTCCCCATATGTCTTTCTCCGGAGCTAAGTCTCAGCTAACGCATGAAGCCGCAGCTTTGGTGTGAATGCCCAACTATGCTCCCAATGTCCAGATCCATTGTTCTGGTGTTTATAATGTCTTCAGGATTGCCTGCTTCTCTCTCTGTGTCCAGGGATTTATCTCGATCCCGTCCTAGGCAGTGGCTAAGCACCTCATAAGCACTGACTTATACACATAGAAATAAGCAGCTCCCTGTTCCTCCCAAAGTTACAGGTTCATAAGGTTTGATTTGAGGGAAAGCTAACTTGGAGAGGTGGGATTTTGCATGCAGTTCTGAAGGTGATGAGGTGCTCAGTCTTTCTTGTATCTGGAGTCACATGCCAGGTCCTGCACTCGCATAAGCCTACCCCGTTGACCAACAATGCAGTTTTTCCAGTGCATCATAGTTACAATGAGACAGGCGATGACCGTGGAGGCAACTCGGACCCAGCCCATGGCGGGCAGAGACCTTGAACTGGACTCTGCAGTCAGTGAGGAGCCAGCGCACCAGCGTGATGTGCTCACTGCAACTCATGTTGCTATGCAGACGGGCTGCTACATCTTGTACCAGTTGCTGGAGGAGTGAAGCCTTCGAGAGGAGCTCCAGTGTATTTGTTTTGCTTGTATGAGTACCATAGTTTAATTTTTTTTAATCGGAAGCTGCTGTGTAGTTTGGATATTTAAACAGTTATTAACCGAATGACAATTAACAGATTGCATAGACAGATTTTCTTTTGAAAACCTCTGAAATTGAGTACAGTTTGCAAAACTATCACGGCATAGTAATGACAATGAATTTTGATTTCCCGGAACTGATATTAGACTCCTTATTAAACTATGTGCATCTGCTTTTAATTTACTCCAAATAATTGGAAAATGCAATGAAGCTTTCCAATTAAAGCACGGCTTTATGCTGTTTAATAATACCCCCATAATATTATAGCTTATGAAGTGACAGGTGAGTTGGTGTATGAATAAAACATAAAGGCAGCAATAAGGGACAGAAAACCGGAGACAGTTGTTGGGGATTTTAAATGCTGGATGTAATTTGCATATATTAATCTCTTCTTTTCAGCCTTATCAGGCGTTCTTCAGTATTTGAAGTTAAAATAGCGTTGACAGGCGCGAGTACGCTTAGTTTTTTCAAGGATTTATTACTTGTATAATTTCTGATCTTTAATAAGCAGATATGACTGATCCTCATAGTTCTATAGAAATCAGTTAATTGTTCCAGATGGCGTGTACTGATTATGCAAAATTACTTTTCACACCATTTTTTTTTGTGATAGAGTTTGGAGTAAAATTAAATTTTTTATAGCCTTCTTATCATGCTGTTTTACAGTGGTTTTTGCACAGAAGTTGAATTTAATCTACTATATTACATTGACCAGCACAGTTACTCTAATGGAGCATTTTGTGATTTGACAAAGAATAATAGAACACATTGCTCATTGTTCGTTACTGTGCTGCTAATAAAAAGGAGTTCCAGTGTAGAGAACCAGGCTGTTTTTTATGAAGAATGCGTAATTCACACAGTTAAAAATGCAAAATTATTACAGGGAGATGTTTTCTCTCTTTTGGATAGAGGATCTGGGCAGAACAAATGAAAATAGCCTTGTTGCTACAGATTTCACCTAATAAAGAAGGATTTTTTTTTAATGACTGGTGCGGTTAAATTGTGCAGGGGTTTTGTTAGGAGACGCAGTCATCCGAGTGGCATTCACTGAGCCCTACCAAGAGGTGTCAATGGTGGTGTTTTCCCTGATTAACGTAATCCGGATCACTCAATGGCATAATTTCATAATTGAAAAGCATTTATAAAGGTTGTTGGGTTTCATTTATCTAATTGAAAGCTGTTTATACAGAATAAACCACACACACAAACCCCCTTTGCTAATAAGGTTATTGTGATTCATTTTGAATGTTGACTAAACTGTCAGATTATCATGAAGAGTGCTGCACTGGTTTCCCTTCAGAATCTGGGATACCGGCACACGCACCCTGCTCTGTCTTTTCCTGTGGCCAGCTCTTCCGGGAGTGGGAGGCAAGAGGGGTGTTGGAGGGCAGCTGCCTTCCCCCGTGCAGCTGGCTGGCAATGCAGGTGGCTGTCCCCTCCCTGTGGAAGTTGGACAGCGCTAGGGAGGTGCTGTTTACCTTACAGCCCTGTCATCTGTCTGAAGTATCAAGTAGCGCAGCAGTTCCAAAGCGCACGGTTCTCATTCATACTCAGTCGTCTGCTCTAGTAGGTTTGTCAGAGAATAATGCCAGAGTCTGTTTAACTTTCTTGTTACTTTTCATTATTTGTCCTACGTGGACCTTTCCTTTCGGTGGCTTTGATCACCATGTTTTCTATGAATTGCATTGATGTGGGTGGGCGGTGGCTGGTTTTTCTCTCCATTTGACAAGGTTTAGGGTGATGTTAGTTTGGTTTTCTGTTGTTTTAATTACTGTGCCTTCTACCAAAACAACCAACCACATCAAGCAATGTTCTCTCAGCTCTGAGTAAATCTGCTCTTTCACTTCAGGTGTGGGCCAGCAGTGGGAGCAAAGAGCATTGCTTTTTTGTGTGGCCTGAAAATAACTCTGCTTTTTATTACACAGGCCAAATTTTGGGCATGAAATACTTAACTGTCACCTTTTAGACAATTATAAAAAGGCTGAAGGTATATTCATGGTTGGATTTAATGATTCTTGCGAATCTTTGAAAAGTAAAACAGCAAATGTTTTTAAAATGTAGATTATAGAATTTTATTTCCCGATTAAATTAGAAAATCAGGGATTCAGGAATGGTCTTTAAAAGAGTGCTTATTTTTAACTCACTAAAAAAAGAAAAGTAATTAACTCAGCCATTAAAAGGCTTAAAATTTCACTTGTCTCCCCTGCAACTGGAAAATTGTTTTGTATATAGCTATTGTATATTGGATTAATGGTATAAATCAGAAATGATTAGAAAATATTTGTTCTAATGAAGTAATAATTTGATAGTAATGCTTTTCATCAGCATAGCTTAAGGCTACATTGAGTGGACAGACTTTATGTGGATTCTCTAATTTTAATCTTTAAAATGCTATCTAATGTCTCATTAAGACTTGCATATAATGTATCTTAAGTACAGTCATTAAATATAGTTTAGGGAGATTTATGTGCAGATATTGCTTAAAGATGTTTTAATAGGCCCATTTACTCTGATGATATTAATGATCTCTTAACACATATTAAGCTTCTAAAACTAGAGGTATGACTCTCACAGTGAACAAAACAACGTAGAGTCTGTAAATGGATTGGATAATCCAAGAAGGTTGGTTTTATTGGTTATTTGTAATCGGTTCCTCAAATACACTCTTGAATCTGTTTAACTCTTTCAGGATCTGGCGGTGGTCTCACTTTTTTTAAAAGGTGCTTCTATAAATGTCCATGTATTCCTGTGATATACGTTACACAGGGCTTTGGCAAGGTGATTCAGATCCCCTTTTATCATATGTTGAATTTCCCAGACATGTTAGGGGTTAGCAGAGATGATTGTTTCTCATATAATCATATGTGACATAGGGGACCACACTTTCACACCTCCCTCTGTGAATATCTTGGACCTGCTATAAACGAACTGTGAAACGTGACACACATTTGTTGAGCTGATAGCTACAAGAGTAGATTTACAGAACTAAATTAATTACTTTCAAAAATAGACCAACACACGACCATTTTCTAAAAAATTCTAAAGCCTTTGATCATTTAAATCTTGGATGCAAAAATTATGATTATGGATAAGTAACAAAATCTGTTCATTTCAATAATGTAACTTTATTTTCAACTCAGAATTGTCGCAAACAAAATTCTCTTGTTTCAGTGGCTAATCTCTCCTTTTTTAAAAAAAACCTTCTGACTTCAGAGACTTTTATAATTACTAAATTGGTTTGTTAGAAGAAGATAATAGCAAATTTCTTCTTTTCATAATTGGACATTTCTTCCCTGTGGGCTAATGTATGCACAGCCCTCGCATACACAATAAGCTGTGCATTTGAAAAGCCATAACTAGCTAATAAGTGCTCTGGTGTCATCAGAGAGTAATGGTTTGCTGATTAGCATAATTAATGACAAATGGTGGTGTGAAATTGGTGGATTGGTTTAGCGGATGATGAATGTATCGCAGCCCAGGTTGGATCCTGCCAAGTAGGCTTTGCTGGCTGTCGGCCCTTCTGTTCTTATGCAGGTAGACCTCATTAGTCACCGTGCGAGGGTGCCAGCTTATTTTCACTGCTGTTTTGAGCACAGAAAACTTAATAATACAGGCAACTGCGGTGTCCCTGTTTTCTTTAAACATTTTCTCAAAATCTGTTCTCCTACCTAGCCATTAGCTTGTTCTTTAATCCTTTGACAATGAAACAGGCAGAATTCTGTTCAGACTCCCCATTGGTGCCAGGTGGTTCTGGAAGATGTTCTAGCAAAGCACCACTAGGTATCAGTGTTGCTTTTGCAACAGAGAGATGAATTGCTGCATCTGTCTGAAATATTTTTGTGGGCTGTGGGCTGTAAATGTTCCTTTTCCTTTGAGGGTAGGAAAGATGCAATAGGCAGCCAGCCATGCTATGAGATGGGCGCGTTTATCTCTGACTTGATTAATCAAGGTTGATTTGCATTCACAAATGAGACTGATAAAAATGATATTACCTTTTCACCTTTAGTTGGGCAAGGAGGATTTCTGGGGTGTCTTTCCTTTAAGTGATAAGCAATTCCTTTACCAATAAGGATGAAAATCCTTAATTTGCATTAGCAAAAGGGGCTAATTATTATATAGATAATTAGCATCTGGAAATGAGGATTATCTTAATTACAAAGCACAATTTCCCTAATAGATACAAAACTGTAAATTTGATCTGTGGAAAGACTGGTGACTATTATTATGTAATTAGTAATCATATTAATGATGAGGAGTATTTAGATATAATTTGCATATGCAAATGAAATTTACCCGATAGAAATATGTGGCCCTTCTCATGACTCAGAACACTTAAAAATTAAAATACTTTCAGAACTCAGTCTGATTTGCAGTTTGCTTTTCCTTAGGTGACTCTCCCTCCACGAGGAAATGTTAGCACTGGATGGTATGGGTGCTTATGTGGGGCCAGGGGGCCCATCATGGAGAAGGGAGACATAACCCCAGGAAGCCATTGTGTTAACATCCCAACTCTGGGTAGCTGCCAGCATTGATTTTCTCTGATCTTTGAAAATTCACCTACCCACCTGCAAAGTAACGTGTCCCCTCAGCCCCCGGCTCCGCCGCTCGGCCTCGGCAGCCCCTGCTACATCACATCCTTGCTGACTTCCTCTCTCTCCTGAGCTGCAGGCTGTGTCCTCTTGGGCACTTGTCAAGGGTTTTCCTCCAGTGGGTCCATTCTACCTCAGGACTGGGGCCCACGCTCCCAGACGCACGTTCCAGTGCTCATGGCCGGGCCTGCTCTGGCAATGTGAAAGATGCTAGTTGCATTTCCTGTGCAGTGCTGTTTATTCACACAACTATAACTCTGGCACTAGTGCGAAAGAACTTACACGCAGACCTTTGTGGGGAATATTATTCTAGTCATTCTTTCCAAACGCTGGGAGTGGAGACGTGCACAGAGACACTTCGTAGCTGTCAATTGGTTTAAAAGGTTCTAGAATTTGAAAATGAATGAAGCTGCTTGGTGGGTGGGGCTGGTTGTCTGAAGTCTATTACCCAGAGTGCTTTGCCAGTTCATAGCTGCTTCATGGGCATGTGAATTTGCGGGTTCTGGAAAAAACTGTCTGAGGTGAGCATGGTTGTCCAAGTCTGATCTGTCTCCACTTTTAACCTCTAGGCCTTTGATGACATTTCTTTGCATTCAGAGTATGCAGGTTCTATCCCCATCATATGGGCCAGGCCCAGCACCTCAGTTGGTGCTTCCTGCCTTGGCTTGCAGGAACCCCGAACCTGCAGGATAGGTGCTCTCTTCTCACAGGCTTTTCCTTCCTGGCGTAAGGGAGGGGTTTGAATGGCATCATTCTGGCCACCGCAACAGGCTTTTAAAAGTGCCACTAATCTTGGTCCAAGATGGTTCCTCTTCTGGGGCTCAGCGAGTGCCCTGTTAAAATTGTCTCTGAGAGGAAGAAGTCAGATGGGGGCTCATTTTAATTTGGGGAACTATTACAAACCAGAAAACTCACCGCAGGTTTGCAGTGCTCCTGACTCAAGACCCATTTTAGATCACACTCTGCCACAGTGGCATAGCAGGCAATTCTCCGGTGAACTGGAAAGAGGAAATGTCATGCCTGGGGTTTGCATAAAGGTTCAGAGCTTTAATTTGTATGTGCCTTAGGCAGGTTCTGGAACGGTATAGGCAAAAGTGATGCGCGGGCCATCAGATAGCTGAGTGTGGGGGTAAGGGAATGAACAGGCTGAGCTCAGTAGCATGGCACTAAACTTTCAGACCTCTCTGCCTGGTGCACAAGGGCGGCCTACCCGGCAGTGCCAAGGGCAGACGGCCTGTGAGTGTGTTCAGGATTAAGGTTAAAGGAGAGAAAAACAAGCAAGAGCACGTGTTTATCCTATGGCTGGGGTGACTGGAGTCTTTCCCATCATTGGATGCAGCCCCAGTTGTTCTAACAAGAGAGGTCTGGCCACCTTCTTTAGTGGGGGGGGATCTGAGCATGCAACACTCACTCTCTGAGAGCATTCCCCTTCCTTCTCCAGGGATAGCTCAGTGGTTTGCGCATTGGCCTGCTAAACCCAGGGTTGTGAGTTCAGTCGTTGAGGGGGCCATTTAGGGATATGGGCAAAAAAATCTGTTGGATGATTTAATTGGAGATTGGTCCTGCTTTGAGCAGGGGTGTAAAGAGTGTCACCCCCCTTCTCTGAACCCCGGGTACAGAGAGGGGACTCTTTTAAGCCAGACCAAATAACTTTAACTGCTCCCCAGCTTCAGTTAATTCTCTACACCCCCAGACTTCCACACTTTACCAGCTGGGAACTTGGGGACCCCCGGCTGCCACCATCTGAGTAGATATCCAAAGCCCTGGAGTGGGGTACTCAGACTCCCCAAAACCCTAACTCTATCAGCCTCCCCCTCACCCTTCTCGTCTGAAGGTAGAGACAGACTCCGCTCCTCAGCTCCTACCCTGAACTGGTCCTTTTACTTACTTCCCTCCCTCCTCTCTTCCCAGTCTGGAAGCAGAGAAACCCTTAAGGGAAATAAACCAAACACTTTTTATAACTAAAAGATTTAATAAAGAAAAGAGATTAGAACATAGGCACAGTACAACTTACAATTTAAAGTTCACTAACTCCCCCTCTGAAAAGTATAGAGACACCCCAAATAGGCACAGAACTTATGAAATCAAAAGATCACTTACAGTCAGCTAAGTAGGAATATAAGAAGGAAGTAGAGTCATTCTCAAAAGCCAGAGACGCTCTGGGACCCTTGCCAAGCTACATGGCCAGCCCAACTCAAACTGAAACCAACACGCCGTCCTTGCCTCGTGGCAGGGAAGCTCTTACGTCACTTGTTCTCAGGTAACATTAACCCTCTCCAGCACTTTACACTTATGACAAGGGGGTTGGACCAGATACCTCCCGAGGTCCCTTCCCACCCGGATATTCTATGATCTCAGATTGCCAACTTGCCCCTCCACTGAGCAGGCTGGTGCTCTTAACCTGCAGTGATGGAACCCTTTCTGAATGCTCGTCTTGTCTCTGGGGTTGACTCTCGTTTTTCTATCACTCACATGCCGAGGTCAGGCTGTCTGGTCTCCTGAGACCGCTTTGTGCCATGCACAACTACTTGGAATAGTCAGTGTGGAATTCCCCTTGCATGGGAAAGCTCTGTGTCCAGGGAAGGCTGTGCCACCCCAGCGTAAAGGGAGGTCAGGGGAGCTCCAGACATAAGCAGGCTGGGAGAGGGATTGGTGGAGCTTACTTCACTCCCCTGATCCTTCCCTGTCCATTGTGAACCTTGGGCCAGGATATTGCCCCTGCTGCTCTAACCTCCACTGGGGCCGGAGGACCAACAGGCAGCTCTCTACAGCACAGCTCTGGGGCCCGGACAGCCGTAACTCAGCCTTGCCTTACATACCTCCAAACAAAAATGAACCCAGGTGTCCTGGAAGAAAACCCCACATTGCCTCTTTCACAGATCCCCCATCTGATCAGAATCCCCTGCTCTCCTCACCATGCGAAGCACAGGGCTGTCCTTGTTCTCCTAGTACAGGTCACAGGCTCCTCCCCTCCCAAAATGCTCCTTGTGGTAGGGGCTATTTCACTTGCTCTCATTAGGCCATTTGACTAATGACTGGAGGAGTCTACTGAGCTGTTCGGGGACTGAAGGACTCTCTCTAGTCCTCTTCCAGCAGCCTGTGAAGGCAGCCTCTGTTGGAATGGCACAGATGGCCGGCCTGAGCAGCAAAGTAAACTACAATATGTCTTGGAGACACTGTCAGGCTGCAGCTTATTTGTCATGTCATGGAAGCCTGTTGGGTTAGTCTTTTCCCCCGTCTCCTGGTCTGAGAAATTATTTACAGTATGTCTGCTCTGCTGGCTGGGAGAGAAGCTGGAGACAGGCCACAATAAACAGGGTCCGTTCTTAACATGTGGGGAGTTTTCTTTGTTTTTAAAAAAAAGCTGAAGGTGGGAGTGGGGGGTTCAGCCCATCAATCAGCAAATGCAGCCTCTGGCAATGACAGGCAAATTTAAAGGCAGAGGGTTGGGCCAGGTTTTTGGAGGAGGTTGCTGCTCTTTTGCTCTGGTTAGTGATATGCAAATGTGTGTTGGTGGTGCTCCATCGGGGACGAAGCGCACTGCAGCACAGAAAAACACACAGGTTACTTTTCAGGCTTGATGTTCAGATGCTATGGACGGGAATTCAAAGGGAGGGAGCTTCTCTGTACAGGATGGAGAATGTGGCTCATTCCAAAATACTCCTGTCATCTTCAGGACCCATTGCAGGCTGGTGTAAAGTGTTCTTCCATACTTATGAAAAATTTCTCTCTGTACAGAGATCACATGACATTTCGTCCATTTCTTACCTTGATGTGCTGCAGAATCTCCCATGTGGTTAGTAAAGTACTGTTAGTGAAAAGGATAAAATTTTGCTAAAAATGGGATTCTGAGCAGGAGGTAGAAATGCACTGATGAGAACCAAAGCTTTGGGTATGATGGAGGTTAAATAAAGTGTCAGACCTAGCAATAAAACACTTTGTTCCAAAAGACAAGGATTATAGAGAAGTTTTATAGCAATCAATGGAATTTCAAACCTCTTTCTAGGTTTGAGTGATTCTGTGGGATTTAATAGATTATCATGTCTCTGCTATTGAATCCTCTAGGATGATTTGAAAAGAAAGCTCTTAGTATTTGTTACCATAGTGCATAGGAGCCAGGTCATGGACCAGGACCTGTTTGTCACAGGTGCTGTACAGACACAGAACAGAGAGATGATCCCTGCCCCGAGGGGCTTGTCATCCAGAGAAGATTCTTTTCCATACATTTGAATAGTTTTCCAAAGTAGTTTCTCTAGATTGAACCTCAGGGGCTTTGTCCCTGTTGCATTCTCCAGGAATGCTGCGGAAGGAAAGCGTCCCATCAGTCTTATCACACGCCTTTCTCGACAGACGATCCTCAGCTGGCAACATGGAGCCATATTGCTGAGTCCTGCAGCCTTTTCAATGGTGGTGAAAAGCTACAGGGCTGTGGGTAAGAACGAGCCAAAGCATAAAGTACAAGTGTGCCCCCGTCCGTGCCGTGAGGGGCCCCCGTCCGCGCCATGAGGGGCCCCCGTCCACGCCGTGAGGGGCCCCCGTCCGCGCCGTGAGGGGTCCCCGTCCGCGCCGTGAGGGGCCCCCGTCCGCGCCGTGAGGGGCCCCCGTCCGCGCCGTGAGGGGTCCCCATCTACCAACTGGAAAACCTCATGTGCTAATAGGAAAAAAACAAAACATTTTCTAAAACTGTGTGTGACGGGCAAGTCTCCGGGGTGGCGGAGCTGGAGTAAGTGACCTCTGCTCCCTTCCCCCGCACTGCACAGCCTGTTGTTCTGACAGCTGCTAAAAGGTTGCTTTGGCAGGGGGCCTGGTCCTACCTGGTACTGAATGACCCCAGCTCCATGGAGTCCAGTTGCAGTTGAGAGGACTTATGGTCCTGCAGGATTCAGAGGGCATTGGAGAGGAAGGACAGGACATTTCTGGATAATTAGCAAGCAGCAGAAATGCAGAGGATGAAAGACGCACTGAATAGAGTGCAGCTTCCTTAGCAACACAAGCATGGGAGGTGTGACACCCTATTACCCCGAGCCTGCTCATAGGGTCACAAGCCCCACAGACACATCACTTCCAGACAGAGGGTATGAGAGCAGAGCTTGGCTCATTAGAGTTCCTTCCTTCTTCAACTCCCCTTTGGCATTCACGTTGCTAACTTCACTTTCAACTCCAGCTAGTAACACCGGTTATTATTTGGTCTCCTTCCAACAGCAGTGCCAAGTACCACCACTGCTAGAAGGGTGTGCATGAAAACTAGCAGAGTGCATGACTGGCACTGGATGGAGGGATTTGTCCAGGCATGGCTTTGGCATATCCTTGCTTGCCAGACTCCCTTGTCTCTAGCAGAAGTAAGGTTTCACACACACAATTCTATCCTAGCATGTGTCTAAGCAGCCGACCTGTTCTACACTTCTCTGCCTCCTCGGAGTCCCCAGCAGGTCTGTCCTGTAGACTGTGAGCTCCTTATAAAGCACTGTGCCCATTGTCATTAGCCCACAATTAATAATCATAATTACAGAGAGTATACATCTTCCAACGGGAAAACCATCTACATGTTCACATCAGATTTATCAGGATGGTGGCACTTGTCCTGAATCCTGCACACACCCCACATATGCCATTGCTGTTGTTGCCCAGGGAGTTGGGTGACTGGTTCACATTTGAATTGCAGTGGGATTTGAGTACATAGTGCCCTTAGCTTCTATGGAAAATCCAAATGTCAGACAACTCATGGCCAGGTTTCCATATTAATAGGATTGATTATTTATATGACGGTAGCACCAAGAGGTGCCAGCCAAAATCTGGACCACATTGCCCTTGCCCCAAAGTATTAGAGCAATACATTGAATTTACAGTCTCATATTAGTGATACGTTATCTTTTAGCATTTGTCCATGGTGTCCGCAAATGCAGCATCGTGTCTTTTCATAGTATATTCATTTAATTTCACAATGGATAGTGATCCTTTGTATGGGGAGCTGCCAGATTTGAACTCCTGAGTTGCCTCCTGTGCCGATCATTAACTTGTTCCCACTTAGTGCCAAGTTCTCGGGGGATGCAATCAAGACGTTATTTCCCTCTGGTGGTAGTTCAGTTGAAAACGATGTTTTCTTTAACCAGGTGAGCTTTGCCATTTTTCTGAGACTGTTTGAAGCTGTCTTCTGGGATGCTCATCTTTGTAAAACACAAACACTGCTGTATGTTTTCAGAGCTGGAGAGAGGCTTCCAGAGTGTTGTACTATTTCAGCAAGCTGGTTTTAGAATCTAAGGTAACTTAAGTGTTAACAGTGGCAGCAATATATTCAGTGTTGTTGTTTTTTTAAATTGAATTAATGGTTAATTTTCACACAATCAGGAGGGATGTTTTTGTAGGTTTTTAATACCAGCAGTTGAAAATTCCTGTATAAAAATTTATGCGAAAAGAAAGCAATAAAAGAAATTCAAAGCTCTCAAATCCTAGGGTGAGAATTTCAGAGCAGAAGTGGCTGTTATTTCCTTGGGACTCTAGATACGTAAACTCTTCTGTGGCTGTATCTCCTTCCACAGTGGTGTGAAGGATTAGTGCTCACTGCAGTGTGCACACCGAACCCTCCAAGCACTAAAGCAGCTATTCATCTATACCCAGGAGCTAAATATGACAATGTTAGCATTTTTCATTTCCCTGACGTTACCATTAATAAAGCAATGATCCAAAAGAAGCTTTGCTGAGTCTGTTCTTTATGCTTCCATCACTCACGACTAGATAATTTCACACAGGATCGTTTTTAAATTAAATGACGATAAAAGCGCTCTGCTGTTCTGTGTTCACTAGTTCATAGAAGTCTATCAAGTCATTAATGTGTCATGACAAACTGCTAGATGGATACAAGAGTAATTAATTATTTGCATAAATAACAAGTTGAACTTGGGGCTGTGAACCACAATGACATATGTATCATATCGAGGGTATCTCAGAACCTTTGGCAGAGCAGTCATAAAGAGTTAAAACTTAACATATTTGAAATCAGATTTTCATCATTTTTTAAATGGTCAAAAGCTTAGTTTGAGTTTTGATGTTCTTTGTTATAAAGTTCTTTATTAATGGACATTTTCAGAAGCATCGGATCATTGGAGGTTTCAGTGAACAATTATACAGATTTCTATAATAACTATTAATCGCCACATATTTTTCAAGATAATAACAGCAATTATTATTTAGATTCCTCTTGTATGTGCACATTGTAGAAAAGAACAAGTGCTTATTATAGTGAGTGGTGTAGTGAACTAGAGTCTTAAATTCTTTGTCATCTAGAAACTCATTATGTTAGCTGATGCTGCCTATGAAAGTTCGTCAGCATGGTTAAATTAGGGTAGCATTGGCAGATCTGATTATTTAAATCTGGTATCTTTGCTAAAAATATAGTTATTCTAGGAAGATGAATTACTAATTTGACAACTGAGATTTAGTTGGAATCTACAGCATTAGGAAGAAGGCAGCATCTATCGTACAGCAAGCAAAGAAGGGTGACTGGTTTTTTTTCATATTAAAGAGAGAATTTCTAAGTGAATTAACGTTGTATTTATAGAATATCGCTTTGTGACATGCCCTTTAAAGGTTAATATTAAATCTTAGTACTTTACAACAAATTGCACTTGTAGTCATATCAGATCAGTTAAAAATGAATTCACTATTTGCAGTTCCACATCAAATGAGATTGTCATTTTGGCCCTAGCTTCCATCATCTGCTACTTCCCTTTGGGGGAATTCTCTGGGAAATTCAGTCCATCACATTTTGTGTTTTGTAGGATGGGATTCTCACTCCTGGCTCCCTGTTCCTCCTGTATCCAATTCCAGTGAATGAGCTCATGGGATGTGACCCTTGGGGAGGAGCTGCGCCTGGGAGATAATAAACAACAGTTGAAAACATTTTTCTTTCTGAAATTCCTTTTTGCTTTTTCAGTTTTAATCGAAGAAGGGTGCAGGCACCTCACTAATCTGATACAGATGCTGCCGACATAGTTACAGGGAGGGAAGGAAATAACTCCTCTCTGTCCCTCCCTGTATTTCAAATTCTCTGTTCTCCAATCCCAGGAGGCTGTTTTTCTTTTCTCAAGCTGGGTTCACACATGGAGTGGCTCCTGATTTGCACTGTTATGAGGAGAGAATTGGGTTTCTTGGCTTTAGAGTTCCTAGTGACTTTTGTTTCAGAAGGAGCTTAGACTTAGATTATTCCATCCATTTCTCATAGGAAGAGATATTGTACTGATGCCTGTCAGATCTACCTAGGCAAAGACTACGCAACCCAGGGAAATGGCCTCTGGATACAGAATATGTCTCACTGTTAGGTCATAGAATCATAGAAATGTAGGCCTGGAAGAGACTTGAGAAGTCATCCCCCTGCACTGAGGCAAGACCAAGTAAACCTAGACCATCCCTGACAGGTGTTTGTCCAACCTGTTCTTAATAACCAAACGTATTTGCTCTTACATAATTATTTGGAGGCCTGCCATATCTGAAAAGCATTGGTCTCTCCCAGGGCTGGGGAGCCACTTGCCATCAGTGAACTAGCCATTCCAGCATGGTGACAATTTCAGACACTGAGTGAACTTGGTACTGGCACACTCGGAGGTGGGGTGTACCGGGGTCGGGGTTGTACTAAATGCTGGGATCTTTTGAGGATGAGAAGAAACTGTCCAGTCACTTTACTTGTGAGTTTGTGCAGGGTTATTGTTTAGATACTGAAATTGATACTATCTTATGTTCTAATCTCAAAATACATTTCAAATCTACATGACTACTATAAACTTCACACCTTTATGGAAAAGCCCTACAGAATTTAATAGAGAATGATCATCTTTCTGTAGGACTTCTGCATCACTCTGAGGAATTCAATGGGGAAATATATCCCTGCTGTAGCTTTCTATAGGATATTTTTTAAAACCCATAGAAAGAACACCATTCTCTATTAAATATTGCAGGTCTTTTTGGCAGATTTCTATTGATTTCTTGCCTATTTAAATTGTGTAGCACTCTCCCAAAAGAGACAGGTATATAACTAAGCCATGATTCCTCAACAATCTTGGCTGAGGATTGCTTGAACCTGGGAGGTTTGCAAAGTCAGTCACTGCCTTAGTATGAGTTTACTAGATCCTGGGACGAGTCTGGGAGCTTTCCACATGCACTTGGCACCCAGTGATGGGAGGATGAAGAGGGTAGTGCAAGGGTGAGAGGGTGATGCCATCAGGCATCATCTGTAGAAATAAAAGTTTCCGGTTTGGATTTCTGGGAACTTTAGCTTAGTTGTTTCTCCTATTCAGTCTGCCCATAGATTGGTCACTGATTATTTAGAGTTTCAAGTCTGAGCACGCTGGGTGAATGTTTGCCTTGGGTGCTCAAAGATGTCACATAGGATATGGGAGCAGTCTTTCTCCTTGGCCCTGTCAAACATCAGATGTGTTCCATGCCCCGAGGGAACAGTTCAGTCTGCTGTGTTTCTCCTGCAGCCAGCCAGAGGGACAAAAAATGTTAATGAATTAACTTGCTGCACAGACCCTGGAACCGCAGTTGTTAAAGGTCAAGTTCCGATGACGACTGTTCACTTGGATACCTTGAGGGAGATTCAAACTCACCCAAGGTCTATGCCTCACAGAAGCCCCGTCTTTTGCCCTGGGGGAGAATTTCACTCGTGTGCATGTACTGTATACTAAGCAAACTTTTAACAGAAGAAACAATACGCAAAACTGCTATGCACCCTGTGTGCAGTGGGGCTGAGATTATGTTGCTGTGGGAACCTTCATTTTTCTAATTACTTGACTTTTTAGCTGTTCCATTCCCTGCTTAACACAGCTCTGAAAATATGGAGGAGCAACAGGGGATCTGAAAAGCTTTGCCCGTTGAGTGGTTTAAAAGCCCTTAGCCAATATGCAGGGTCATGGTGTTTCCTTGGTTTTTAAACTGTATTCCTTATAAAGGCTCTAAATACTTGGGAGTTAGATCATGGAACCCTCCCGTTGTCAATAATGATTATACCATCCAGCTTGGGGTCCCCTTATAGTAAATCACCAGCTTTCAGCTTTGGAAAGAGAGTTTCCTTGCCCATCCTCCAGCATCCTTCTGTTTTGTCCCTTCACAGTGTTGCTGGTACAGTCGATTGTAGCATAGTTAGTCTATAAGGAACATTTGAGCAACCTTTATAGGACTATAAAGTCCTTTATAGGACTATAACAGGGTTTAAAAGAGAACTGGATAAATTCATGGCAGTTAAGTCCATTACTGGCTATTAGCCAGGATGGGTAAGGAATGGTGTCCCTAGCCTCTGTGTGTCGGGGGGGGGGGGATGGATGGCAGGAGAGAGATCACTTGATCATTACTTGTTAGGTTCACTCACTCCGGGGCACCTGGCATTTGCCACTGTCAGTTGACAGGATACTGGGCTGGATGGACCTTTGACCCAGTACGGCCGTTCTGTTCTTAACCTCTGGCAGAATGAAAGCAAACATTGCAGGGGTTGGCCTGGGAGCTGCTGCCAACTTTGGAAAGTGGCCATCAGAGCACAGCCCCTTAGCTTGGTACTGCTCCCATCACAGCCTGCTGAGAGCTCTAGCACCAGGCAATGAGAACCCGAGGTTGTGGGTTACGATTATTTCCAGCGCAGTGTTGGAGCAGGGGACAGCGGATTAAAAACCTCCTTCCGATGTCCTTAAACTTCAGTATAAAATGAACTGGCTCATCTCCCGCTGCACTTTGAGTGAAGCGCACCCGGGGTCAGGTACCAGCACACAGCGTCTCTCAAGCAGATAGTAGATGCAGTTCTAGTCATGAAGACTCTGTTTCCTTGTCGTTGTTCTGCTCTGTCATGTGGCAGCGACCTCCTCCTGTGGAATTAACATCCACCTTGATGAAACCCTCCCCTCCCTTGTGAGTTACCAGAAAGTTCACTTTAGAGCTAATGGGGATTTGGGAAAAACCACTTGAGGGCTGGATTCTGCCCTCCACACTTGCCCTAACCTCTAATGGTACAAAGCTGCTCTCAGCGTGGGGCTTGGTTCAACAGGAGGAATGGGGGTAGAGTCTGGCCCTACCTGGCAATGGGTCCCAGGGTGTCACATCTCACGATTCCCTCTTCGATGGGAACAAAACTGAAACCACCAACTCCAGCCGCCAACTGTAGGAGACTAGCTGGTGTGTTGGGCTAGCTGTGCTGGGGAGAAGGGAGGGAGGCTTCAGTAAGTGGGGGTGACTCTTGCATTCAGTGACTGCACTCTGCCCCACATCCCGGCAGCCTCCCCACCTCCCTGCAGTCCCTTGAGTTTGCTGTTGATTGTTTAGGCTGCAGTACTGCCCAGGGTGTGCCGGGGGAAATCCTTACTTTCAAAATGTAAATGTGACCATGAATTGAACAGGACTCGACATTGTGGCGGATTCAAATATCCCAATATCAGTTATACTGTTAGCCATCTGGATTCAGATTCCTGCAATGAAATTTGGGCTTTTGCCCCTGGAATTGCTACAAACACTCACCAAACTGGGCTTGGAAAAAGTCCTTATAAAAAGCTCTGCATTTTAAATCTGTCGCATGATGTCTCATGTTGGAACAGTTGTTGTCCCACCTGCACTTTGTGTATTGCTGTGCAACCTACAGAACTCAACAGGTGGGGGTGAGGTGCAGGACTCTTCAGATCAGTGGGGATGCCCATCGGAGCATTTACTTTGGCAGGGAACTGAATCATTCGGGGTGAAGTCAGGGTAAAGATACCAGCTGAAACCCCTTGGTTTTGTCAGGAGAGATTCCCACACAGAGATTGGTTGGAGAGTAGCTTGCTTCCCGCTGGGTCCTGTCCTGTTCCAAACCATGTGCATTCTGTGGACACTCCACACAGCTGAGCCTTCTGTCAAACACAGGTACAGGGATGGTAGGAAAAAAACACTTTACTGTCTCCCCCTTCCCTACCCCCAGTACAGGACCGGTGGCGGGACAGGCAGGGACAGCTTAGTGCGTTATTTGTTTAAATTCTCCTGAATCAGTAAGTATTTCAAATCCTCGACTTCTAGTGCCTGCCTATGAAAAGAACAGCTGAATGAGCTCATTGTTTTCTGATTTTTCCCTTTAATGTATTTTACAAACAGCCTAGTGACGGGCCTGACACGCTGATTCCTATGTATGCTGCTTCCACTTTGGGATTACAGCATTAATAACATACTTCCATGCATCATGCCATTTTTAAGCATGATCGTTATGATAAAGGGCATATACTTAATTACAGGCCTGCTTAATTACAGCTCTGTTGAAGCTCGTTTGTTTAGGAGAATGCTAATTGCGCTACTGAGCCTTTGGCACATCCTTACTTTCATCTGCTGGGTTTCTCTGTACTGTGTATCAGCGTTTTCTTAACTACAGTCTCAAAGACTGAGGGAGCCTAGTGATGCATTTCTGTGGCTGTTTTGCTGTGTTAGAGGAACAAACAGATGAGTGTTGGGCTATTTCTTTAATTTATTTAACAAAATCCGTTGTCTGGCTGAGCAAGGCATCTCTCTGCCAGTATAAGAAGTGCTGCTAGTCTCCCTGCTTTGAGAACTTGCTTGGCTCTGTTTTTCATCGGTATATTTTGTTTGTTGTAACACCATGGCTGTGTGTTGCTGCCACACAGCACTCTGCCTCCATCTGAGTTGGTTTGTCAAAGAAAAATTATATAAAGTGCATGTAAAATGTTAAATGTATGAAAATCTTCCTATGGCCAACACCTGAACTCCTCCATGTTGGCTGACGTAAGCGCACAAACCAAAGAGTTGCAAGAATCGTGGCCATTTCAAATCAGAACCCAAGAAACATTGCCCTGGGTCTGATGCTTTTTGGAAGAAAACCTGTTTGGGGTTAAGTAGAGGCCACTGCAAGCTTTTTTTTGTTTTGTGGGACATGGTCACGTTGACTTTTTCTCAGAGCTGAAATGGAAAGAGGCTGGAGGGATTAAAACAAATAACAGGTGTGGATAAATTGTAAAGCCTAGTCAAGACTCAGTGTGCTGGCTTGGAAGCTTGCCTTTTTCAGAATTTTATGGGAATTGCTGAGAGATGCAAGTTCCAAAAATAAACTAGCCCACCTGGGCTATCATGCCTTTCGGAGCTTTCTTTGAGGGTTGCAAAGGCAGCGACAGTACAACAAAGATCCTTATCCCCATTTAAAAGAGAAGACGACCCAAAGCATGTGCAAAAACCACTCTGATTTCATTGGCATCCGCTTCCAGTGGACGGTGTGGTTAGTGTATTATATTTGCGTTTGGTTATTTGCTGTCTAGTGTTTTCTTTGATAATAGAATTCCAAGGGAAGGTATTTATCCTGATTGTCTGGGAGACTCCATTTCATCTCTAGTGTTGGGATTTTCTTTAAAGAATTTGCAAACAAGTTTCTAAGTCTCTTTTCTGAATGTCCCCTTGTAAGTCTGCCTGTTGGATGTTTAGTGCCTTGTGTTCTAGGGGGCAAAGCCCATCTTGTCGTCTGAACCAAACTTTTAATTTGTCTCTCACTAGGAAAATACACTACATCACAAGGGCTCTTTTTTTATGTAGCAGTTTTATATGCAAACTATTATTACGCAGTAAGTGACAAGTGGAAGTCTGTCCTTTTAAGCCGTCTGCATTTGTTTTGGGCTCCAGACGCTGTCCCGCTTGAGAGGCTGGTTCTTTATACAGTCTATGAAACACAGTCTATGAAATCGTGCCAATGGCAAGAATGATATTGGATGTTTTCATGAATACACCTGACTGCCCCCCTGTGCTTTGACCTGACAGTACAATTGGGAGAGTTAACAGAGAGGTCTGCCCTGATTGATTTGCAACCTGTTATGTTATTGCCAAATGTCAATGCCATTCATACATGGTATGTTTCTGGAAACACAGTAAGTTATTGGACATCAGAATATCAATGTCCGATTTCAACTCTCTGTTCATCTGTATTTTTCAGCCATGGACGGCGTGCCTTTTATGATCTCCGATAAATTTGCCTGCGCTCCTGAAGCGGTAAGTTACTGTCGTCATTCTCCAGGGTAAAGCTCCCCGTCCTCTGGGGGACACTCACAAGGCATAGGCACCACTTAAGCTTGTGGAACATAATTGGTGCATAGTCCTAGTGCTGGCCACCTGCACGAGCGTGAATTTCACCATCGTGACTAGTGCACGTGAGAACACTTTCCTTTGACGTGTTTAGATTGTTTCACCAGATCATTTCCACAAGTAAATTCCTCCATTAGCTGAACCCTCGATCACTGCCAAGAGAGAGGCGATCAGGAGTAAATTCCTGGCTGCACTGAGACTGTCTGTGTATGTTAAAAAGAGAGAGAGAAAGCAATACCTGGTTTTCCAAGTCAAGTTAAATCTTTTGTCCCTCCCCTGCATAGAGATGGCCCTGTTCCTTCAGATCCCAGAAGCTGAGTACAATGCTAATGAGACTGTGACTACTGCAGGCACTCGCTCGGAGTTAGAGATATTGCAGGAGTCTTTTCAACCCTGCTCTTCATAACTCCACAGAGAGCGGTGCCAAGCTGCGGTGAGATCTCACACAAGTGTGGTATGAGGCTGGCAAGGCACCTTAGAATCACAGAATATCAGGGTAGGAAGGGACCTCAGGAGATATCTTGTCCAACCTCCTGCTCAAAGCAGGACCAATCCCCAAGTTAAATCATCCAACAGATTTTTACCACATATCCCTAAATGGCTCCCTCAAGGACTGAACTCACAACCCTGGATTCAGCAGGCTAGTGCTCAAACCACTGAGCTATCCCTCCCCAGGAGCAAAGGTGGCAGGACTGCCAGCGCCCATGAATACTTGATCGAACCAGCAGTTACTGTAATTTGTGTTTTAAAATGAGGGGTTTTCAGTTCTTTGTGGGAGCCCTGGACATTCCATTGTGGATCTGGCCTGTTGCTGCTGAGCCAAAGGAAAATCATTCCCAGTCTGATTCCACGTCTTGGTTAGAACTGGCAGCCCCGCTGTCCCAGTACCTGACATGCTGGTCATGGTGTCCTAGAAACATTGCTCTGGGACTGCACAGACAGCTGAGAGTCCTGGGCGGTGCCTCCATTCGAATGAAACCCAATATGCAGCACTTATATCTTTCTGGAAGCTGCTTCATCTTGAAAAATGCTTGTGATTTTGCACGTGGAGTGCAAGTAACTTTAGCTGACCCAAGGTAGCTTGGTTGCCATGGCTACGCTGGCAGGATTCCAGTTTCTGTGGAGACAGGCTGTGCCGTCCTGTTTACCAATTCCAGTCTAGAAAGTTTAGAGAGGTTGTTCTGTCCTAATGATACAACAGCTGGACCTCCGCTGGGGTCCAAGCAATAGAAATGTGGCTAGAAAAACATTTTTGGGATTCGTGTCCCTCTGCTTTGAGAGATGATGTATGCCGAAGTGCAGCAGCAAAGCGAGATTGTGTTTCTATGCACAGAATACTGCCAGCTGGGTTTGACAGTGAATGTAGTGTTGGTGGCGAATGCAGGGTCCGCATTGCCCGCCCTGCTGATTCGGCACGGGCGAGGACAGTGCAAGCTTCTCGCGCTACCCTGCACTGATGTTTCTAAACTCTGATCTGTGTCTGTTCCCGAAGGGAGAGGACTCGTGTCCTGTTCAGTCCAGGGTGTATCTGCTGCGATGGTCAGCAGAAGGTGCTGGTTAGTTCCTAATGTTCTGGTGTGTTTTCTGAACACCTGTCCATAGGAATGGGTTTCATAGCGAGTTCCAAATAAGTGCCATTTAAAGACTTTGGAGCACTGCTTTCCTGGTACTCATTTAAGACTGTAATTTAGAGCTGAAAAGCTCCACATCCCATTACCATTCCCCTAATCCAGCCAGTACTGCACACAATAGCTCTTTAAACATCAATGAACACGAAACTATTACTGAAAACCCAGAACTGTCTTCTGGGTCTTGTTCTTCACATCCTGCATATGGTGTTGCATCTTTTTTTTGTGATTATAGAAACTCCAGATTAAATGTGATGGTTTTGCAGCCATTGCTGTCTGAAAAGGATCGTTTGTACATTGTTGGTCCCTTCCACTCACATTCCCAGAGAACTGGAATCCCCCTGCTGCTAGGAGAAATGCAGAGAGTCGTTAGCCGTGCTAATCCTTCCTTAAGATTCCTGTGACACCATTGCCACCAGATGGCCAGTGTGGTCAGGCTTTTCCACAATAATGCCTCTCCTGCTTAGGTCCCCACTGCCATCTCAATTCCAGGGTGTGTTACACACTGTGCTACAACAGCAGTTGTTCTGTGTCAGGAAGACAGCGAAGGATTTACCGGTTTAAAATGGCCCTGGTTAGTTATAAGCAAGCATTGCCGTTGCTGCTGTGGCCCGCCTGCCTCTCTGCTGGTGTGATGTACTGGGGAAAAGGGTTACACACATTTCTATAGCTGGAGCCTCCCAGTCACCGGTGACAGAATGTATCTGCTGACTTATTCTAAAAACTAAATAGCATGTTTCTGGGGTCTTTGGGGTGTTTTTTTTTAGATGCAGCAAGTTGATCTCTTGGGCATCACAATCAAATCCCTGGCAGAAATTGAAAAGGAGGTAAGTGGCCCTGTGGGACTCTGAGCACAGGCACTGCCCAATCTGTGCTCACGTAGCTGTAAGTTCCCTCCCTTATGGAAAGAGTTTCACTTGCTTTGCCAGATCACTGCTGGTGGATAAAGTCAACATTCAGTTAAGCCAAACAGTAAGCTCAAAATTACAAATGCCTTCTGTGATTTGCGCCAGAAGAAGCTTTAAGTGTTGAATCAGCAAAACCTGCACCCTCAGTTTAATTCCAGATGTCTCTCTTGTTTAACCTTCCTTTCTCGCTTATTAACAAACTAGGTGTTTCCCCAAACGGTTCTGCGTGTGAAGTCGCCTCTTTCATTTCAGGAAGCAACTGAACTCAGTTAAGCCGTTCCATGTAAACGACTTCAGAATTCGTCAGTTTGCTGATGAACATCACTCAGACCAGGAACAATAGGCTGAGATTTTAGAGAATGTGAGAGAGGATCAGACTAGAGCAGGGGTTCTCAAACTGGGGGTCGGACTCCTCGGGGGGTTGCGAGCTGTCAGCCTCCACCCCAAATCCTGCTTTGCCTCCAGCATTTATAATGGTGTTAAATATAAAAACAAGTGTTTTTACTTTATAAGGGGGGTTGCACTCAGAAGCTTGCTGTGTGGAAGGGGTCTCCAGTACAAAAGAACCCCTGAACTAGAGCATTGTGTAGCTTTGGGTAATTGCTATTTTCCTAAGGCGGCGTTTTAGGGCGTGCACCGCAGGATGGTAAATTGTCAGATACTCAGGGGCAGCTTCTCTTTGAGAGGAAAGATGGAGCTGCTGGAACCGTGTTTCTTTGGGATTCCCTTTCTCGGTTGTCACCTAACGGGTTCCTGTACTGAAGGATGACTGGAATGAGGGCAAAGTGAATCAGTGTGGCACCTGTCATAGCCAATGCGGAAACACAGCTGACTACTCCTTTTGTCTTTGATTTCTAGTATGTCATAAAAATGGAAGGAGTGTCGCATGGAGATTACAGGTGACTTTACAACCAAACAGTGGTATATTAGTCAAGTATTTGTATGGGAAGATAGGAATTCTCATGTTTATTTCATAATAAGGAAGGCTCTATTTATAAGCTAAGAAATCTTCAGGAACAAGTTATTCAGGTTTAAGGTATGAACATTGTATCCAGATTGTGAATAATTCCTTGCCCTGACACTTAGCAGCCAGGAGATCTGGTTGTGGAATATCGTAGAGTATCCCCTGCATCATCTGCCCCTTGGAAATGTGTATCAGTCACAAGCCAGCTCAAATCCTAGAGCCTTGCTGTTCTGTCCATCTCATTCACCTGCTCCGCTGGGCACTTGCATGCAAATTGCATATAAGAGAGTAGGTTAATACGTTTACTTTCCCTTTCTTACTGAGAAATGGCAGAGTGAGGGTATAGAGTAGTTTCCCCGTTTGCAGGCGCACATGGGAGATCACTGGTGCACAGGGCCTGGTGCACAGAGGTGAACTTTACCCTGGGTGAAAAGCAGAACAGCATCTAATTGTGTCTCACAAAGACCTCTTAACGAAGGCCAGCTTGGTCCATGCAAAGCCTGACTAGTGCCAGGAGCTGCTGATCCACCCAGCATGGGCCTGAACTGTTAGCATCTGTTGCCAGGATCAGCAGTGGGCAGCAATGGGTTAGTTGGTAGTTCTTGGCCATCTTGCTAGCGTGGCAGGTTCAGAAGATGTTAGATTCAACATCAAGGTTTGACGTTGGATGGGGAGAGCCCTCCAGACATGGAAGCTCTGTTCCAAAGAGTCATGGATTCAGAACCCTTTTCAGGACACCCCCCCCCCAGGCAGGTTATGTGAGGGAACGTGAGTGTCGCTCTCATTTTGTGCTGCAATGAAAGGGAGCCATCCATCCCAACACCCCTTCTCTCATCACAGGCCGCATGTGTTTCAGAGTAATGAAAAGTTTAATTATGCAGCCCATATTCCTTGATGAAGCATCTTGTCTGCATACCAAGAGATGTGCATATCAATATTGTGAATTTCTGTGTAGCTTTATTTCCCTTGCAAGCAATAGCTCCATTACAGCAAACCTGCTGGATTTCCAGCTGTAGTAAGAGCATTTTCCCTGGAGCTGCACGCCACACCGAAATATTCCCAAAGAATTCCAGGAATGATTATTCATTTTATGTAGTGGAATCTGCCGACTGTTCCAGCCATTCTCCAGGCAGTGATAACAGCCTTCTCCTTGACATGAATAAATCAAACTTTCCGCTCTGTGCGGGAAATGTTTCGCTCTGGGAGCACCTAGAGACTCCCACCTGGATGAGGGTGTCATTGTGGAGACAGTTCCTGCCCAAGGACTTTACACTCTACATTGAGAAGACAAACTAAAGGGGGAGAGGGTGGCCTGGCAGAGAGAGGAGAAGCAATTTGTCTGAGGTCAGCCAACAGATCAGTGGCAAAGCCAGGAGTGAATCCAAATCTCCTAACAAACCAAGAGAGTGTCCTAGTCACTACTAGAGCACAGTTCACTTCTGGGGGGGGGAGGGGCTTTCACTTCTTTTGTGGGGGCTGTTCCCCTCCTTCAGCTCCAGGAAGGGATTTTGTGCTTGTTTGTCATGCACTGCATGTGCCCCTGCAGCGTGAGACTCGGGTATTAATGCACTGGTAACAAAATCCCCAGAAGGTGATCGTCTCAACAAGGTAAACCATCTTCTGTACAGGTGAGCATAACACATACGGCCAGTGAAGTCACCCCCAGAACACCACGGACTGTGGAGAGCGATTTATCAGCTGGCTCAATATTGCCTTAAACGTCCATGCTGTAACATAGTTAACAATAAAGCATGACCGTTGGCCTCCCAGCTCTTTTCAGCGCAAGCATTCAACAGAATGCACCACTCAGTTTTAACTTGGCGTTTAGCTAAAAGTCTAGTGAGAGTCTAATTAGTAAAGTGAACATCTAATATTAATCATTCTCTTCAAAGTGACAAGGAAGGCAGTTCATTTAACCACTTAATTGCTACAGGTTTTCATAGGCTGATCTTTGCAAACATTTTAATAAAGAAGTTGTAAATCTCCAAGAGTTTAAAATCTTAATTTTATACAGAAATATTTTTCCTTGTTCTCTTGTTTGCAGTCAATTCTCCAGAGTGTAGTCACATGAAATGTTCTTTAAATGAACATATTTGCTAACTGGCATGATTTCAGTTTTTAAAACATTGGTTCCAGCAATTAGGCCTTTTTTTCTGTTCCCAAATGACTAGAGAAATTCGTCTTGATTATAATTGCTCTTAGCCACGCATATCTAATTTGTGTCTTTTTAAGTGTTAATTAGTAAACAGTTTGAGCTGACATCTTTATGTGTTTGTGTGTTGAAAAATGAGGCTTATTGCTTATTTAGCTTGGGGCTGATAGTGCTGGCTGTGACATCACGACATTGAGGTAAAATTAATGAAGACATGTTTGCCAATTAAAAAGCTTTTGTGGAGAGGACGACTTCTTGACACATCCTCTCCGATTCCATGTGAACATGGGAGCTCTGTGCCATAGATCACTTTATAAGGTGAATAAGGCAGGAGTTCCTTATGTTGTTGGCATCTAAATACCCATTTCTCAGTTGTGTAGGCAGCAAATTTCCTTAGCCCTGTATTGCATGTATTCACTTTTCTTTTTTTCAACTGCCTTTTGTAAAGATTAACTTTAAAGAATAGCGGGTTTGGTCACAAAGTAATTTGTGGTCATGTAGCACCATCTAGTGAGGTAACATTTTATTGCAGCTAGAAAATGGCTTGTCACGTCTGTGATCAGTAGTAAATATTATAAGATGGTGGCACCCAGAAATTCCTGTTGGAACTGGAGCCCCGTTGTGCTGGATAAGCTACAAGTACAAGTAGAAAAGAGACCATCCCTACCTGAGTGTAGTTTCTTTATCTAAAGGACACCAGGTGCTACTCAGAAGAGCCCCTGCCTAGATGAAAATAGCTCACAGTACAGAATCAGCCTCTAGATGTGAAGGTGGCAAAAATGTGTTTTCATTTGTGTGGCTATAGGTGTCAGGGAAACAGAAAGACCTAGTGGACAGAGCACTGGACTGGGAGTCCAGGGACCTGGGTTTTAGTCCTGACTTTGTTCCTGGTCTGTTGAGTGGCCTTGGGCCAGTCATGCTCCCTCTCTGTGCCTGTCTGTAAAATGGGGATAATGACACCGCCCTCTTCTGTTCAGTGCTATGAGATCCCCTGATGGAAGCACCTTTGTCAGAGGTAGGTGGTATGACATTATCAGCAGAGTCCTCCCTTAACTGGCCTCTCAGACACTCAGCCAGGGCGTGTGATATGTCAGCAGAAGCGGCTGGGCCCAGACATTGTGTTTCTAGGACACAGAATAACACTGGCTTGTCTACAATGTCCCATGGTGAATCCAGCCTCTCTCTTCATAAGCACACAGATTAATAAATCTCCCCCAGCCCTGTTTGGGGAAACCTGGGAAATGTGGGGCAGGGTCTGCCTCCCAGGAAAAGTCACGTGAGTGATTCCAGAGGACTAGAAAGGGGCTAATATGGTACCAGTCTGTAAAAAGGGGAATAAGGACAATGCGGGGAATTACAAATCGTGTCCAACCAACCGGAGAGCTTTCTTTAGCAGGGTAACAAACCTCATGGGTGGGGAGAAGCAGTAGATGTGGTATATCTTGACTTTAGTAAGGCTTTAGATACTGTCCCGCATGATCTTCTCGTAAACGAGGGAACTACAACCTAGCTGCAGCCACTATTACGTGGGTGCATCACTGGTTGGAAAACCATTCCCAGAGGGTAGTGATCAGTGGTTCACAGTCCGGCTGGAAGGGCAGAACGAGTGGGGTCCCGCAGGGATCAGTTCTGGTTCTGTTCAGTATCTTCATCAGTGATTTAGATAATGGCAGAGAGAACGCACTGATGACGTTTGCAGACGATACCATGCTGGGAGGGGTTGCAAATGCTTTGGAGGACAGGATTAAAATTCAAAATGATCTGGACAAACTGGAGAAAGGGTCTGAAGTCAATAGGATGAAATTCAATCAGGACCAATGCAAAGTACTCCACTTCGGAAGGAACAGTCCGTTGCACACATAGGAAGTGAGAAATGAGTGCCTGGGAAGGAGAGCTGTGCGAAGGGATCTGGGAGTCAGAGTGAATCACAAGCTAAATATGAGTCAACAGTGTAACACTGTTGCAAAAAAACCCAGCCTCGTCCTGGGCTGTCTTAGCAGGAGTGGTGTTTGTGCTCAGATCCCTCCAGCACCAGCCCTAGCCCAGTGGAGCCGCGGGCGGCTCCCGAGCTCTGTGCTGTGTGCTGCATGCTCTCAGGTTTTAACAGAAACCACTGACGAGGGTCCATGCCCGGAGTGGGGCCCAAACATCCCAGGTCCCACCCAGCAGAGCCCCTGGGCTTGGCCTGACCCTAGAGCCCAGCCAGGAGCTTCAGCGCTCCCGCCCACAGGCTTTCTCCTTCCATGTCGGTCCTCGGCTGGCTTGGCTCCATGCGCAGCTGCTGGCTCGTTGGCAGGGCCAGTGATGGCATTGTTGCCAAGGAGATGTTATCGGCCCCCTTTCCAGCAGCATAGGCCCATACGGGTCACAGGAGACCTCTCCAGGGCTGTAGTTAGAACTGGGCAGCTGTCTCCACACCGCTTCCAGGCAGAGCTGCTTCCTCGCACACTTTAATTTGCTTCCTGTGAGTTTGGCCCTTGGGTGCTGCTTCCTCCAGATATCCCAAGGAAGGAGTCAATTGGCTCCAGTGCCTGTGGAAACAGCCATACGCTGACTCGTTGGGTTTTCTCATGTAGGGCCTGCATGCCCAGGGCTAGCTGTGGTCGGAGCTGTACAGACACATAGGCCGTGACAGTCCATTTGATGGGTTCAGCCTGGAAAGGTGGTTTTCAGATGGATTCTAATCCCAATGGGGGATAGTAGCCCAGTGTGAGCTCTGTCCTGTCACGGGGAGGAGCTGCGCACATGGGAGATACAGACTAAGAACTAGCTCCAGACAGTGCCTGGCAAATCCCAGGGCTGAGGGGAAATTCCCTTCCGAGTGTAAACTGGCTGACAGTGTGTGACCAAAGGGGTCCTCAATCACCCGGCTCACCCCACACACTGTGGGTTATTGGCTGAGTGCAGCTGGCAGCCAGACGCCTGGGAGAAGTGGTGTTTGTGGGTTTGAAGGTTTAGGGCCTTTCCCAAGGGTAGCCCCTCTGTTGGACCATGTTGTGAGTCTCCTGCCTGTCATGAGGCAGGTGTGCAGGGCTGGTTCTTCACCTGAGGGGCTGGACCCATCACATTGTCCAGGCCCCGTCACCATGGCAGCATGTCCCCATTGGTTCCATGTCTACGTTTGCCAGAGGGAGGGCTGACGAGGCCAGCAGCCCATAGATCCAGGGCAGCCCTCCCAGAGTCACTCAGAGGGGCTGTCTTCGGGAAGGGGGGGCTGCCGTTCTGAGCTGGGGGGTGAAAGGAAACGCAGCCCAGAACCTGGCATGAGGAGCCAAGCTGCAGTGTCATGGTTTCCATGACCATTATTCCTGCACTCCCTGGGGCAGGGTGGGGGTGGTGGTGCTTTCTCCACAGCAGGGAGAAGGCCTTTAACGAGTGGGGTAAAACCTGCTTTAATCGCCAGACCCCCTTTTCCCCTCCACTTTGCTCCAAGGCTGTTACTAGCCGGGGCGAATGGCTTTCGCTGGTCTGCCGGTGAACTTGTGTGCTTTGTGTGTGATGGTCACACTTACTAGTCAGGGCCGAGGTTATTTTACTGAGCAGTGATAGTGACGGCTCACTTTGAATGATTCGGGATTCCCTCTTCCATATGTGTCTTGGCCGCAGTAGAGGGACTGTGTCAGCTCTGTAACTCGGTGCCTGGGGGCGAAGGGGGGCATTTGCTCTGGACTAGGAGGTCTGGAATGCTTTCTTCATCATCTGCTTCTCCTACTTTGGAGACGAGGGCCTGGACGACCCTAGTGACCAGTGCTAGGGCCGGGGGAAGGAGAGTCAGGACTCCTGGGTTCTAGTCCTAACTGCCACTAGGGTAAGTCATTTAATTGTCGGGTGCTGCGTTTTTCCCTTGTGTCCAACTGATATGAGCATTGTTATGCCACGTAACTAATTGTAATTACCTGAATCAGAGAGGTAGCCATGTTAGTCTGGAATAGCAGAAGTGACAAAGAGTCCTGTGGCACCTTAACTTTAGTTAGTCTTTAAGGTGCCACCGGACTCTGTCACTTCTGTAATTACCTGGAGACCCTGGGCTGAAAGATGCCACCAAAGAGCAAAATATTTCAGTATCAGGAGATATTGGAAGTGCATGAGCCACGGTTTGCCACAAGATGGCAGTGTGACCATGCACCCGCAGCACTGCTCCTGAAAACCTCTAAGCCCTAGTGGTCAGGCGGGGGGAGGGGGGGGCATTTCCTGGGGATTAATGCTGGCTGGGAGGAGCTGATGGCCAGAGGTTCATTGGGGGATCCCAGTCAGCCATAAATCCTCAGGAAAAGCCCAGGGCTGGGGCTGTTATTGCTGTTGGAAGATGGATTTCTGGCAGGGAAGCGCAGTGTCCTTTGGTCTGTGCAGGCAGGGCATCTCTGGAGACATGCCCTGGCCAGGAGCCGGCCAACCAGGCCGAATCCTGCAGAGTCACGCCGGGTGTCAGAGCGACTCAGTGCCCAGGAAAGGCCTCGGGAGCCGACGTTAGAAAGCGGCCCTTTGCAGCGGCGTTCTGCTGCACTCTACCCACTGTCGAAGGTGCCCGGCCGGGAAGTCAGTGGCAAAGCTCTGCGGGGGGCCCTGCACAAGGTGCGCTGGCTTCATGTGAGGGTTGATGTTCCACATGGGCACTCTTTGGTTCTGTCTGAAACCCGGGTTATTTCTGTTTGTTTTAAATCGATTGGGGACCAATTTAACCTGAAAGAAGCCCCACTCGGGGTGAAATAAGAGCATCTACTCGCGGGGTTGCGCCATCTAACTAAACCAGTTTATTTAAACTGGTGCACATTTGTGTACACACTCCCTTCTCCCAGCTGCTTTCCGTGATAGAGAATATGTTCCGAGTTATCTCAGCACACGGAATTCCCTGCATTCCCACTGACCGTGTTCCTGCTGGTTCCACTGGCCACACCAGCATCACTCGGGGAGCTTGGCTATGGAGCAGTGCTTGGAAAGGCTAAAAATATTTGTTCCCACTAACTGAGAATTGCTTTTCGCTTTATTCCTTAGCACAGGTCTGACTGGTAATTTTACCCTTGAAACAGAAGTGAGTTATTGGAGGAAAGGCGAAAGACTCGGCAGGGCTGGGGACACACCCCGGCTTTCTCTCAGTGAATGTTGTGTAATGTACTGAGCTGGCAAAAGATAGCAATGCCACAGACTTGAAGGGCTAGTTTGTAGTGGAAGAGGCAACAAGTGTGACCCTGGCCTAGCCTGCTGCTTTGTAGTGGCCTCCTCTGCCGGTGCACTGGGCAGCACTGGTGAACAGGTCTGTGGGCAGGCTGGAGAAGGCAGAGGCCTTGTGGGCATGCGTGTAGACAAGAGGCACATCGCTCCCCGGGTACGATGTGTCGCTCTGCGGTAAGCGCTCTGGGCGCTGCGCTGGGGAGCAGGGCAGGCCCCATTTTCCCTGCACAGGGTGGCAAGAAGGGTGGTCTTGAGGGTCTGAGACCAGAGCTCGCCTGCTGCTCTCCATGTCTAGTGCTGCGCGTTGGTCCGTTCCTCGCATCGCTCTCACGCTCTCTGTTTTGCTCTCTAGTATGACTACAGCTTCAGGACCGAGCAAAGTGCCGCTGCCCGGCTGCCCCCCAGCCCCACTAGAGGTCAGCAGATGCCGCAGTCCTGAGGAGCGAGGGAAGGCCAGCTCCCTGGAGACGCAGTGCGTGCGCACAGATACTACTGACGGGAGGCGAGCCCTGCTGAGCAGTGTTACTGGAACCCCTCTCGGCAGACAGGACACTTTTCGACGACTTGCCTTCCCTCCTGCGCTTTTCCCCATCCTTTTATACATGTTAACCCTTTCTGCCAGTGTCCTCACCCCAGAGCTCCTGGTCAGGAGTCCCTTAGAGCTTGACAGAGGGCTTCCTCGGTTCTCCCTGCTCTATAGCACCTGCTGCTGCAGCATGCTCACTACAGTACAGATCTGAAGTGAAATGCTGCAAGCCGTGAGCCCCAGCTTGTGGGAATCTGGAGAGATTCCCAGCCATGAGCCCTGCTAGGGACAGAGGTTAAAGATGCGGCCAGTTTGTCCACTAATCACAAAATGCATCAACTTAAATTGGGCACCAAGGTGCCGCAGAATAAAGTGCTCCAGCTCCCGCTCTCAGTCCAGCCGGGTTCTCTGGTCTCTGCAGGGTCAGTTCAGCAGTGCGGGGGCCTTTCAAGTCCTGTGATTGTGAGCTAAGCCTGAGTTCTGGGGATCCCTCCATCTGCTTCTCCAAGTCAAGACTGCCCAGCAGCTCACGTATGGCCAGGAGGGTTTTTATTAGTTTCGGCTCATGTAGCCGGGCTCGCTCGCTCAGCTCCACTTCGGGCTTTCTCCCAAGTCGCTGGCAAAGGGGAGTAGCTGGAGGAGCACCAGGATCTCAGTGGCACCTCTCCCTGGCACAAGGAGGCTGCGTGTCCATTGCCTAGAAGTAGAGGATCCTGGCAAATGTTGCGTAGCTTTCTCTGGCCTATGGAGAGCAAGCCAGCCAGACCTCTGCAATGCCATCCTGACTTCTCCCAGCCACCCGAAAGCTTTGCCATGGCACTGCCCATGAAGGGGGCATTGGAACCTGCCACTTACTTTGGCGATTTTCAAACATTTGCCCCTGCTGGCTGCTAGAAGGAAAGATTTGTGCACCCCGTCCCTGCACTCGGGAAGGGAAATGCCAAAGTCTGACGTGTTGGATAAGGCTGAGATCGTTCCACTGGGCACATGAATGATGCATGCGTACAAGTGGTGTCCCTGGCTCGCTCCTGAGTCAAATGCATGTCTTGGTGAAGTCTGTGGCTGTACTAAGTTCGTTAGAAGCGTGCATCTGAGCTCTGTGCTTCTTTTCAAGTCTGCTGTGGAACAAAACTACATTACGGCAGCGAAACGGCATTTTTTACAAGTAAGTGTGAAAGTGTGCAACTTTTGTATTGTAAAAGACAGGTTGTCTAACCCTACTAATGCAATTGCCATAGTAACAAATACTGGTATTGTAGCTCTGGGTTTGGGTTATTCGGACCCGCTTTGCACTGCTTTTGACTTTCCCGAGTTCTCTAGTCTAACAGAATGTTGACTAATAGTAGGGTTTGTACTGTTGGTTTGTGTATTTCGTATTTGTACATATGTAAAATATTTCTTGTCCAATGATCCATTTCTGGTTTCAAAGCACTGTACTGTGTTGCTGGGGGAAAATAAGTGCAAAACACCATAGCATTCTGGGTAGAACCGGATTCCAGTTCTCTGCTTTGACTCTCCAGACCAGTCTCTCTTTCTCTAACTGCCTCTTTAGAGACCAGCTCGGTTGTTGGAAGAATGGGTCTATCGGGTTATAAAAGGCTCAAGTCTAAGCACAAGAATTAAGGCCTGTAATATTTGGCATCAGCTTGTGTAGGCCTGGGTGACTCCCAGAAGGTGCTCCTTTCTTTTAGGGTTCCAAAGTGGCTTTAGTTCTTATTTTCTGCTGCAGGAAAGCAAAGCCAGCTGCCTCTACTGCCAAGCTTTACAGAGGCTAGATTGATGGTGCTGACATCAACCAATGAACATATCACGGAAGCTAGTACAGTCAGCCTGGTCATTCTGCTCAGGTTCACTTGAAGTTCAGATTCACTCCACGCTGCTGTTCTTTGTCCGTCCCATCCATCTCTTGTGTTTCCTACCTGTCACTGTCTGTAATTTGTCCTGTGGTTCATTGTAGATCAGTTTGAAGCTCCCCACTTGGCCAAGGGCAGCTTTGTGGACATAGTAACAGGTAGATCAAGGTGTCCTGCAATGTTGGTCCTAGCATAGGAAGATAGCGTCGCAGAGCGGACCCTCCCCACACGCTGAAGCTGGAGAATTGGGAGCCTCTGATTTCACACCTGGGTAGCGAGTGCCTTGTCCAGAGTTCTGCCCTGTAGCTCTCCCAGATGAAGGTGGAGCATCTCCTGTGGGAGCTGTCGTCTTCTCACTCCCAGGGAGGCCAGACCCAGCTCTCCAGGGTAGACACGTGACCCCGTTGGTGGGCCAGAGCCTGGGGACTCCTGGTGTAAATCAGAGCTAAGCTGGTATCGGTGGCTATCAAGCCCCGATCAATACTGGGGGCCACCGAGCATTTTCTTGGCATCCTTAGGAATTTCTGTCAGAGGCTGCAGCATTCGGGTCAGCAGACTGAGCTGCGGAAACCACCCAGCTTTGGTGCAGTGGAGTTGTTGGGACTCTTTTTAAAACCAGTCTGGAGCCTTGTGGCAGTAGCTCAAAGTGCATCAGGAGTTCTTCGCTCTCAGAAACTAGAGTCGATGCTATTAGCGGCTTAACAACACTGTCTGCGTTTTCCTCAGCACCTTCTGAGAGACAACACCCACCGCTCTACTTGCACGACATATGCCGAGCACTGGGTCTCCCCAGGGGTTGACAGGGTGTCTAACCGGGACAAGGACTCATTTAACATAGGCTTCCTCCTCCCCTCCCTCTCCCAGGCCTTGCAGAACTATTTCAGGGATGCCTCTGCAAAGAGAGGCTGAAAATGAACCTTTGACCTTCACATTCGTGCTTGTGCGGTTTGCCAGTGACATGTCCGAGACTTCCTGTGCCGTAGGCCTGGCCAGCACAAATGTTTTGTTGGGTCAGGATCAATGGACAGTGGCCAGAACCTCTCAGACCTGCTGAAGGGCTGAGCGTGTTCCCTTAGACAAGAGGTCTCCAAGTGTCATGCCAGGAGCAGTATTAGCAGATTAACAATAGTGTAAGTGATTTTTTTCAGAGCCCATTAGCTATGGGGCGCTTTCCCCCATCACATCAATATTTCAACAGGCAGGTTTTAATTACTGATTAAATTTTCTTGTTCAAAATAACTCCATGCAGGGCTGGCCCTGGTTCCTCGTGATTACTGCTCTCCAATGTCAAGTGGATTTCCTATTACGCATTTTACTCCCCAGTCCCCACGCAAGGTGTGAGTTCTCCGGCATTGGCCTTTGCAGTCCCAGGGGGGAGTGTGTCTGCTGCTCTGCACTGAGATTGAGGGAGGAGTGGCTGTGGAGGGGTCACGACAAGGCCTCCTTGACAGAGGTGTGGGGGTGAGTGGATGTAAAACAGAAGGGCTGGTTCCTCCTACCTGCAATGAGTTTGTCTTGGTCAGCCCACGCCTATCCCCAGAGCAAGCTGAGGAGTGTGCAGCTTCCACTTGGAAGAAGAAGAAATTACTTTGCCAAATAATCATGAAATCTCCTGACACTGCTGATGAGACTCTACTGGGAAAGTGTGTGGGGGGGGTTGCTTACAGTCAGCTGGATTGTTAACAGTGATGCACTGCCCTGGGATCTCCTGGGGTGAAGTTCCCCTACTGCAGCAATGTTGCAGATTGCTCCTGGGCCAGCCAGGTAACTAGATTGTAGTAGTAATAGAGAGGGAAGGATTTAGTGCCAGAGTGATGTAACCTGTGAACATTGTGATAAATGCCAGTGGTGTTAATTAGCTGATACCTTCCCTCATCACGTAGCCATATTCCTGTGGGATGAGACTGCTCTGAACCCTCCTTCCATTGCCCCATCCCTAGCCAGGAGTTCGCTCTGAGCAGGTTTGTTGTAGGGACAGTATGTGGTGACCCCGCTGTGCTAGCTCGAGGTCAGTATTCTGTGGTGCTGAGTTTATTTGGGTTTTTCACCAATCTTCTAATGGCAGAAGAGGCTGAGCTGGTCTCAGTCGACTCGCACACAGCACTTCACAGTTTGTAGGGTTATTGGCGGAGCCTCGGAGATCCCGCCACCCTGTATCCCCAACGAGGGGTGTAGCCTGAGAGAAGTCGGGTTGGGCGTGGCTGGCAAAAGCTGTTTCTCAGTCGCTGTCCCCCAAGCAACCTTTGTCTCCCTCTGCCCCACACTCCCCTTGTCTCTCCTTTCTTCCCAAGCCACACCTGGCCTGCATCCTCACTCTCCGCTTTTTGGGATTTCAATTTCTGTACAAATTGCTTAAGGAGCTGGACGTTCTGCTGGTCCCAAGGGGCAGCGCCCATGGGAGGGGAGCTGCCGTCTGTTTTGTCCACCCCAGTTATCTGCTCGCCTTGGTTCTGGGGCGAGCGTCTCGCCGGCATTCAGCGGCAAGGTCCTGCCTAGCGGGCTTAGCGTGGGCCGGGGCAGCCATCTTGCTGTAAAGTGACCTAATGGATGGGAGCCAGGGAGAGAGATGGCTTAGAGCTGAGCGCCAAGCTGCTCTCCTGTGGGGTTAAACCAGCTGAAGAAAAACAGTGAGATTTGGGATTTCAAATGATTTTTTTTATATAACTTCAAAGCCATTGTGAAATCGAATAGAACTGGATTTGTGGCCCCTTTCCCTGGGCTCCCAAGAGCTGAGAGCAAACAGCTCCATAAGATGGCTGCTCCAGCCTTTACCCCTTAAAACAAGCGTGCACCGAGAGTGAGAGGAGCGTGGCTGGTGGATTCTCACCCCATGGAGCTGAGAAGAATAACTCCAGCTTTCCACGGGATGACACAGGCCTTGTCCCTGACACCGACTCCTCCAGGATTTAGGGTCCCCGTTACGAGTTTCACATCTTGCATATAGGGCAGGATCGACCCTGTGCTGAGGGCCAGCCATAGGCCTGTTGTCCTCCAGAGAGCTTAAGTGGTGCCTCAGTCTTGTCTGGATCCTCTGCATTGGGCTGGATTCCTCCCATCACAGGGGGCATGTTCATATCACTGCATTAACTATTACCTCAGCCTTTGAGCCTTGAAGAACCACTTTAAGGTAAAGCTCTCTCCGCGGGCATGAGGAGAGAGGATAACAGGACACACTTCAACACTGGTAATTCTGAGCCATAACAGTCGGACACGGTTGTCAATAGGGGAAGTGCGGTGCTGCTCGATTTCGTCTGTTTATTTGGTACAGGGAAACCAAACTGGTTGAATCTTTCTGGGTTGTTTGTTGTGAAACGAATTCCTAACAGCAGCAATTTTAACTGTCATGTCATAGAAATGGAAAAGAAAACCCTTTTATGCAGCTGTGAAATGTTTTTAAGATGCTGCATTTTGGTTGGGTTTTTGGAAGTGAATTTACTGTGCATTAATCTGATGAATGTTCTGACTTTTTATATTTATTTTAGATCACCCTCCTGTATTTTACAAAGGGACGTTTCATTGTGTGATAATGTAGGTTGTATTCTTAATATAATTTGCTAAATAAAAGTTTGTTTTAACTGGTTTGCTCTCCCTGATTTTTTTTTTAATAAGAAGTTTAAGAAACTTCACACGCCCTTAGGAACGGAGGGGTGCGCAGCACGACTCTGGCCGGGAAGAACCAGCCTGAAGGCCGAAGGCATCATCCAACTCCATGAAGATCCCGTGGTCGTCGGCCTGCTGCGGAGGTAGAGCCATCGGTGATGGTGGTGGTTTCGGTGGTGAGGACACTTTAGGTCATCTGAACTGAACTTAGCTCCTCTTTCCCCTCCAAAAAGCTCTCAGATAATCAAGACTTTAGGTCACAAATGATTTGAGTGCATTTGGGCCAGGTCCCTAAAAGTGGCGCTGCAGCTGCTGGCCGTTGGCCTCTTCTAACTATCAAGGAGGACAAGGTTATACCAAACCACTTCTCCGCCTCCTCCCCATTGGTCTCATTGCTCTTCACAGCAGAGTCCAGTTCTGAACGCTCTGAAAATAGTCAAGAGAAACCAAGGAGAGCAGTGAAGTGAATCTACACTTACACTGAACTGAACCCCTTGTAAATTCCTTGTCTCTGCTCCATGGAGTTTGCTTTATCACGAGTTGGGTTGATAAAGGCAGTAGTGTTGACATAAAATACTTCAGTAAGGCATTGACACCACACAATGTTTTGATAAACCAGAACTATCCCAAATCAACATGGCACATTATAAGTAGATTTTAGATACTAAAGGATTGGCATCAGCATGACTTTTGGGTAAGATCTAAGTCAGTGGTTTTCAAATTGGGGGTTGCATCCCGGTTCCGGGAGGTTGCGAGCTCCAGTGCCGCTGAAATGCCGCCGAATTGAACATCTCCACTTTCGGCGGCATTTCGGCGGACATACGCATATGGGTATGTCTGCTGAAATGCTGCCGAAAGCGGAAACATTCAATTTGGCAGCATTTTGGCGGACATGGCAGGGTCGCGATTGGAGACTGGAAGGGTAAAAGGGATCGCTCAGACGGTAAGTTTGAGAACCACTGATCTAAGTTATATATTGACCTGGGTATATGGCTGGTCCTTTGGGATTAGAAGAACCTTTTATTTGATTAAATTGGTTTTAATAACCACTCATCTCTAAATTCAGTGTTTTTGGTGGTGGTATCAAAACTGGAATACCTAAGGAAACTGCTTTCGACTTCTCCAGCACATCTGCAGCTATCCTCACGGGCTGTCTCTTCTGTGCACTGGATGCACTCGGACTGCCCGGAGGAGGAGTGCAGAGGGATGAGCAGCAGAAGGGAGACAGGCCTGGACAGGAGTAGAGGAGACAGGGACAGAAGAGTCTGTGACCAATAGCGACGCTCCCCTCCAGAACTTGGACCTACCCAGGGTTCCTGAGTCTCAACATCTAGCAAACATCTGGGAATTCATTGACAAAATGTGTCTCATCTCTCCCTGTACTCATTGATCTACACTGATAACAGCCTACAGCTACTGCCGGTTACTCCATGAGCTCAATGGCAGAGGCTTGTGCTGTGGATCTAAAAGTCCCATCCCCGCTGACGTCCCCACCTGTGTGGGGTCCGCTTGGTTCTGCAGGATGGAATTCTGGGGGGGCTTCAATTAGCTTTTTAAAAAACCTTAGAAATTGCGCCCCCCAAAACGGTTAATGTTGAAAAATCAAACTCTCAAAAGTTGGGAAAAGTCAGAATTTAGGGATTCTGTGGAAAACCAGTGAATCGCATGAATCATCTACATATTTCCTGTCATTGGGCACGTCCCAGTTGTATTTAGCTGTAAGTGTGATGGGTGAGTACTTCCAGTGCATGGTCTCTTCATTAGTTACAAAGTTTAGCAATCTCAAGGTCCTTGTAATTAAAAACTGTATTATAAAGCATACCCCAAAGGGGGCCAAATTAAGCCATAAATCTGGCTTTTCCAACCATTTGGGGCTTGGCTTTGCAATCGAAACAATCTTATAACGTAGGGTCTCAGTCAGTGTGTGGGGGTGGGGGTGTAGGTGTGTGTATGTTGGTGTGTTATGCGTCCCTCAGTCCTGTACTGAATCCCTTTGCTGTATCAAGAGCTCCAGGATCCGCACTAATGCAGTTCACAGTGTCCCAGTGGGGAAGCCTCACAGTGCCAAGGATTTCTATTGGCTGACGTAGCATGATGCATCCTGCTCGGTATGGAGCGTGTTAGAGAGGAATGTAACTGAAAGGACTAGGAGCACTCGGTGCATCTTGGGCTGGGCTCGCTTGTCACCGTTCCAGAGAGCTCAGTCAACAAGAATTTGCTAAGTCCAGACTTTCAACCTCCCTCCAGTTCCCTGGTCACTGCTTCCTCCCAGCACACAGTGACTTGGCAGCATTGCAGCTTTTCCTCACCCAAATGGCCACCCACAGAGCCACTCTCCGTTCCAGTGTTTCCTGTTTGAAACTGGACAGACACCGTGAATCCAGGCTGGTCCCTGCCAGAACCTGAGCTCTCTCTCCAGGCCAAGAGCTGCTCTAATCAGCTCCAAGGCCCAAAGCCCTTTTACAAATGTTCTAAGCTGGAACCCTGCAGAGTTTTATAATTAACTCTGAACTACAGCCCCGCTCTGAGCTATGGGGCCGTGCCCATAACTTGCGCTTCACTGCTTCCGCTGCACAGAGCTGGCCGCACTTTGCTTGTTGACTACCCCGGTAAAAAACTCTTGAGTGGCACCAGGGGGATCTTGCTGGGGCTGGCACTGAGCAAAGAGAGGCGAGGACAAGTAGCAGAAAACATTTCCCAAGGTGAGATCAGTTCAGCAATTGGCTCCTAGAGGGAGTGGGGAGAAGCCCCATTGCTGAGCCATGGTTGGAACAAAGCCTTGGAAGAAATCCATGGTCTGGAACAGCCCTGCCTTGCTTGGGGAGAGAGGGGTCCCAACATGTCTCTCTTATCTCCAGTTAGGATGATCAGATTTCATCCCTAGGAAGCATAATGGAATAAATTGCTCCAGAGCTTCCCCGACACTAGTAGACCAGCTGTGCAGCCTGGCGAATGTAACTTTACTGCTTGACCCATGTGGCCCCCATGACTGGAGAAGGGGCTTCAGATCCCAGCTGAGCTCCCTCTGGAAGGCGACTGCGGGGTCACATGGTGTTTGCACTGAACAGAGGTCCAGTGCTGGGAATGATACAGGTATGTGGCCGACACATCACACATCACTGGAGCCTGTCCCCAAAGGGGTCCTGGCGCCCCTGGTGTGTGAGTACCATGGCACAGGCAGGGACAGTAGGCAGTAGCGATGGTGATACCTGCCCAAAACTTGGTGCTTAAGCCTGGTCCCTTGCCCTGAGGAACGGGGACGATGTGCCCAGGCCACACACAGAGGGAGAGCCCCTGTCACTCCAGCGACTGCTGTGGCAGATGCACAAGAAGGAGGGTGGAGTTTTTCCATGAGGCGGAGTCAGGAGTAAAATGTTTGGTGCTGCAACAGACTCGGGGCCTCCAGGGGAATTTCACTTCCCTGCCCAGAGGGTCTCTCCCCAGGTGCTCAGCAGTGTGACTTGAAGGTGACCGTTCCATCCCCCAGAGCCGGGCGTTGCCATTTTTGTTGAAACATCCAAAAAAGGGAAGTATTTTTCAACCCAAAACTGTCTGCCTCTCCCAAGTGACTGATTCCCAATACTTCCACCGGGAACAATTTCAGCCCGAGGCTCTGTTCTGAAATTACTGTTGTCATTGGTTCATCGCTGGGGGGGCAGGTAGCGACAGTGGGAACTAACACCCCATGGTTCGGATCTACACATCTGTTCTGTGGGAGCAGGAGAAACCCTCTAGGCTCTTAACTGCCTCAGTGGACCACCTTGGAAGTATGATGCTACCTTTTTCCATTGCTTGTCAGAGAGAGGTGGTAAAAAAGGCTTGAGTGGGCGTGTTTTGAGATATCACACTTCCCATAACGATGGAGTTTGGGGCACCAATCGTCGTGTAGTAACTATTGGACGGAAGCTGCAAAACGTAACCTGCCGGAGACGATAAAACCAAGTGCAAGGCCTGCCATGCTCTGCCAGCAGCCAACGTCCAGTATTCTGAATGAAACAGTCTTTTGTTATAAAAACATAAATCTGTGCTCATTGAATCATCTTCTCCCCTTCAGCGAAGTGCTAGTCTCTGTTTGATGTTTCAATTACTCCTCCTCAATTCCTTCCTTCTTAGACAAGCTACAGACTTTAGAACTCCACCCTGAGGGATTTATTGGAGTAGAATACAGAGCTCAGTTGCTTGGGTCGGAGACGTGATTTCCCCCTGAACTATCAGGGAAGATTTCAGTCTGTGGCTGCTTAAGGGGGTTGGACAGGAGGGAAATGGCTGACTGAACTCCGTTCACATTCCACTCCTGACGGATCTGGAACTTGGCAATCCTCATACTAGCTGCCAGGGAAAAAAACACAGGCACGCATACAAAATACCACAACTTGCTATGCACTTAAGGGCACAAAACTGAAATGCTCTGAGTTTCTGTAATCAATAGATATAGTGAATTGGGGATTCTCTTCCACATTGCCACCAGTATTTAAAAATACTTCTTTGCGTTCTCCTTGCACAGATCTGTACCTGGAGCAAGTGTTGCAAAGTGATACTTGAGCTGACGTCCTTTGAGTTGTCTATGATCCTGCGGTTTGTTTTCTAAGGAACTGTAATAAATGAATTTGAACACTGAAGGCAGACTTCTGCTCTGTTTAATACTCAAACCACCGAGAGCTGCAATTTGTCTTCAAAAATGTCACTGCCTCCCAAATCTTAACCCCAAAACCGTCTTTGTTTTGTAAAAAACAAGGAACTACATGCATGAGAGTTAGAGAGAAAACTAGCCACAGGACTCTGGAGGCCTCCACACATACTTCGGGGATTTGATTGGTTGGTGGTTAGTTTTCTTTTTTTACTATTGTTTGTTTTTCTTATAGTATTAAAAATGAACTTGCATTGGGAATGTTTTCAGATATTTTCCTTTTTAGCACATCTCTCTGAAATGATTGATAAGCCACCTAACTGATTGTCATGGCCCTGGAGAGGGAAACTTCTTTTGCAGTTTAATATAAACCCCTCTCACTTCTCAGTTAATAAGTGTTGAAAGAAGCATAAATAGAAATAACACAGGATTTCCATGACTAACAAGATGACCACATCAGTGAATGTTGTTGGGGTTACAAATGACTCAGCTTTTGCCTCCCTAGGGTAAGATGTTTTATTCCATTGCAAGAGAGGCTGCCAACACGACTTTGAAGGTCTGACAAACTCAATATAACTTGTATTCAAAACTAGGAAATGTTCGAATGCACAGTTAAAAATTTTTTTAAAAAAAAACCTTTTAAACTCTACTCCATGTGTGCAGATTTCTTACAGATAAAGGAGCCCACAGCTTTATCCGGCTATTGCTGACTCTTTTCTTTTCAAAAGCCTTTTCAGATGTTTTCACTTTTCTGCTTGCTTTGTTGAAAGGTAAAAATTTAAGACAACCACAAAGTAAACATTTCAAAACTTTCTATTTTGAAAATTAGTGACATTTTCAAAATCCCTTGAATTCCATTTTCAGAAACAAAGATTTTTTTTTAATTTAGTTGACAAATCATCCAGGTAGATTTTTGTTTATTTATAGCCTTTCTTTTATTTTTCAAAGAAAATAGATTTATTATTGAATAGAAACACTAGATAAGTAGATGTCTTTTTCAAAATAAAGCAGGTTTTCTTTATTAGGGTGAAATAGTAATGAACTCATCTGCTTCCAATATTTATAAAGAGTAGAGAAGGCCATTAATTCTACTGGTTGTGAATAAAACCATCTGTGATTTCTTTCCATTTGATGTGTTTTGGTTTTAATATACATTTTTCACAAATAAGTGCAGGGTTTTTTTTGTGAAAATGTCACATTCAGAATCTCATAAAGAAAGAACGCAAAGAGGGGGAAACTAAATGTTTTGCTAGCTAAGTAATTTCTCACCTTGCATACAGAATAAAATCCATGCCAACTTTAACACATTAGGCGACAGAATTACACGTTCAACTCTAATGCAATCCATGACATGTTACAAGGCAAAGAGAGTATGTTTTGAAGTTTGTTTTCCTTTGGGAATTATACAGTACGTTTAACCTAATCTGTCCTGACACTTGAATTATAACATTATGAGCTTCTTCAGAGAAGCATAACAGTAGATGCCTCCTTTAAAAGCAAAGCAGAAGTTAATAAAACGGCCTAGATGTCAGGGAAAAAAGTCTAATCAAATCACAGTGTAATTCTCTAGAAAACACAGGTTCAAGTTATACTTTTTTTCCACCAGAAATCTTGGAAGTCTAATGACATACTTCTTCCCAAGGTGAAATTTGACCTCTAGAATTTTGCTTGATTAAACCAAAAACTGTGAGAATACCCCAAGTGGGACCACTTTGTAGTTTGACTTATGAGTGTTGGATCTAAATTAAAATGAGTATTCAGCCAACTGCTCTGCCAGACATCATTGTACATGCTTCCCACCAACCTGCACTGGAGCCTGCACTGTATTGTGGTTGTCCTTGTTGTCATGCTGAATAACTGGGCATGGTACGGGTCTCTCTGTCTCTCTGTAACACACACACACACCCTACTCCTTTGCCGAGATGCGGTGATGGTTAAAAAACAAACCCAAGTTAATTTTCTCTAGAGCGACTTTCCTGACTCTTTTAACGTGACCACTTTAAGTGCTGGCTATTCTGCAATGGGTGAAGCAGAGATCCTGAACTAGAGGATTACCCCTACAGGGGCCTGATCCAACGTCCATTGATTTTAATGGGATTCTGGATCAGGTCCTCATATTTTAATCCAAGCCCATCGTGACCATTTGGAGAGATTTAAAACAAATCAGCTGCACACGGTAAAACGTTACAGCCGATGCGCTCTGTGGCAATGCAAATGATGGATCAGTGACAGACTGATTAATCCCAATGATCCATCAAGCAGAAATTCTGTGACAGGCTCTTGCAGCCTAGTCCCGGGAGCAGAGGTGCTCCAGCCGTTCATGAGAAGGTCTGAGTCCGTGCTCAGCACCACAAGCCCAGGAAAGTCTCACTGAAACAAAGCTGTCATTTCACAAACAAGCTCACTCCTTCCAGCACACTCCACATGCCTTTTACGTAGACCCACCTTTTTGTTAATGTGACCTCCTTTGGTTCTAAACAGTGAGAGATCAGACAGGATTTGCTGGGACCCATGACATGATCTATAGGCTTCAGTTTTACTGCAGCTGAAGTTCAAGTTATTTATATCTATTAACAGTCCAGTTATCATGGGGAAGCAAAGAGGGCTTTCAGGGAAACTTGCATTAACATTACATAGGACCAGATAACTTTGGTGAATGTGTATCAGGCCTAATAGTTTATACTGATGGTGTGGTCAGTGACGATCTAATACCTCACTTAGAAATAACCGTTGCCATTAAGTGCCTGTAACAAGATGCACATAAACCCATAAACAAAACCCTTCTTATTGAGGTTTTTCTCTCCCTCTGTGTGATAAGTAGGACTTCAGCTTCCACAAGTCCAGAGGTTCTGCTCAGGAAAGCGTTACCCAAGACAGGTCTGCAGCTCTCCTTCCCAATGGATGCCCAGAATCTTCCATTTCATCCTCCCCTATTCCCAGCTCCTCCCAGACATCCCTCCTCCCTGGGCAAACCATGAGTGGGAAGCCCTATGGAATTTCTCTTAGCCAGTGACCCTCTCTGCCCTGCCTGAGAGGAGCTTACAGCCCAGCAAAGCGTTCACTGACATACGGTTCTGACAGACAATGGCTTTTGGATTAACTGGAAATTCTCAGGAAAAATTTCCATTGTCCTCAGTTATTTGCGGGATTCTTATTTAAAAAATGAAAACCTGAAAAAATAGGAAGAAAACCGAAAGAAATGAGCAGCCTTTCTCTCTGTTATTTCCCTTTGCTGCTTGTGCTCTCGGCTGGTTCCTGTAGCTTCGGTTACACCTATTATTACACACAGCTTTTATATTTTCAGCTTTGTTTACTCTTGAGACATCTTATCTTTACCTTTGCCTAAGCTCACAGTATAAGCAAGAGCTACTGTGTGGCTTAGGTAAGATGAAATGCCTGTAGAGGGTATTTTGAATATGATAACATTATTTTACTAGACATATTTGTGTCCTGCTAAGGGCTGTAAGAACAACTGTTAAAAGCAACTCTCTGTGATGAAGTTTAAAACTAACCTATCCCAGTGTCTCTGGTCCCAAGGACAGGGCTTCACAATGCTGTCTCCAGCAAACAGGGACAAGCCCACCAACACCCTAGGGAGGATTTAAGAAAAAAGAAAGACACTTGAATTGTAAAAAATCACATATTTTAGTTACTTTCCAACATGTTCTATTTATTGCACCCAACACAATGGACATGGCTCGTGCAGAACCTCGTGTGAAGGACAGTCTGTTGCTGTTTATGACCCATTAGACAGCTGGCGCGTCCTATCGGACAAGCTAAAGAAAGCAAGCAGTTCGCTATCTGGGCGTAGACGTCTCTCCAACTGAAGTCTTTAATTGCAATGGGATGTAGCAGTTCGTGGAGCTGGCGGCTTCCTGCTGGGGACTGTGGGACCATCATGCTGCTGCCAATGGATTTTCTTCTGGATTTGCAGCAGGAGGCCTGGGCTTTTCTGTGGCTGCCTGAGTTCTGGACTGTTCATGAGAAAACGACAACAACACACCTGCAGAGAGGAGAGAAAGGAAACAGGCCTCACTAGTTCAGTGTTGACTAGGCAGCGGGGCTCAGTCTGGCTGTCCTGTAGCCGCCTGATGCGGTTGTTGGGGTAGCTAGTTGTATTTGCTTAGGACTACGCACATGTGCAAAGCCAGTGCTTCCAAGGGCGAAGGAGATGATATTGGTGGGGGAGGCTACATTACATGTGTTTGTTAAACTTCAGAACAATGGGAGCTAAACAGTAGCAGCATAATTCTCCTGCTTAGTACCAAACGTGGGTATGTCTAGTCCTGCCCCCTCCGGAAATGAACACTTCGTAAATATATCTGCTTTACTCACATACCTGAGGGACTGGCACAACCCCAAGGGGGAATGCCAAGGGGAAGGACAGGCAATGACATGGAATGGCTGATGTGGGAGAGTTTTGTCTCTTCCCTAGAAAACCTTTGCTGCATGCATCATGCATCTGCTACTTTTCATGCCAAGTCTCTGGTTTTTCATTGGCACCTATTACGATAGTAGGGCCAGAATGTGCAAATATAAGATATCATTCAGCAATGCACTGTCCATGAGAGAGAGCTGGAAATTACATGGGGAAAATGTGTGTGCGGGTTTCAAGCAGAGAGAGCAGAGTCAGGTACATAGAGGGTGTGGGTAATAAAGCCAAAGATCCAGCCTGACTAATTAAGGCCCCCTTCCAAGTTCTGTGTCGCAGGTTGAAGAGTAAACTATGGGTGTCAAAGTGTGGCTGGCCCTTTAAGGGAGTTGAGCCCAGCCTCACCTGTGATAGATCAGCTGTCCCCCCCCCCTCCCCCCCAGCTGAGACAGATCAGGGCGGGATCCAGAGCTTTTAAAGCCAGCAGGTTGGGCTCTGGGCTGCAAGGCTCTGTGAGAACAGTGCTGGGTGGAAAGGGGGCTGATGGCTGGGAGCAGAGTGACTCCCAGGCAAAGGGGCTCTAGGAGGATTGGAAAAGAGCTTCCAGGAAGCTCCGGGGATGGGGGGAGAGAGACAACAGTCTGTGGCTGCCCCTCAGACAGGGGGGCTGGAGTGTGGAAAGCTGAAGGGCAGAGACAGGCCCCTGTGGAAGACCCTGGATCGGGGGAAGGGGTGATTGATGTAGGATTTGTGTTACCAGGTTAGGAAGATGAAATCAAGCTGAAGCCCTGAGAAAAGCAGCCTCTGGGTGGTGGCAGGGCTTCCTGGGCTGAGGGAACAGATCAGTGGGAAATGCAGCTTGTGAGTGTGGAGCTTAGTTAAGGTCAATGAACAAACACAGCTGCTCCCTGGACCAATCAAGGCCCTTCTGATAGGTACATAACACCCTGCTCGTGTACACAAGTAGCTACTAAATAATACCTTGCACGCTAAGTGTGTGCGGTCCTTGGGAGCTGCCAGTTAGAGCATTTTGTTTCAAAAGTGTCATCTGAGTCAGGGTTACAAAGGACACGAACCCCCCCAGGCTCCTGAACTGAACAAATGAAATTGTATCAGCAGTTGTGGGTTTTTTTTGGGGGGGGGGGGGAGGGATTAAATATGGTCATTTCATTTTCACCTTAAAATGTAAAACGTCCATGTCTGAGAGCAGCGTCCTGTTCAAAAGCTCCCTTCCCCATAGCCAGGAGATGGATTATTGAGCAGCAACTGTGAGCTGCCAAGAATGCCCCCCCCCCCCGAAAACCACACTGGACAGAGCTACAGAGCGAAAAAGGAACTCGTCAGCAGATTACAGGCGACAAAGGGGGAGTGGGATGCCAGGTATCACTAAGGGAACAGCGATCCCACAACCCCAGGCAGGGTAGTCCAAGAATCTTAGTACTTCCAGGACGAGCAGTGGGACTATAGCTGTGCAATACACTGATTACAGCTGCAAACTGTGGGAAGCGAGGAGTCTGCTGAACTGGAGAGAACAAAGCTTTGGTGGTTTTGCCTCAAATGTTTTTTGCTTTGTCAAAAGACAAATTTCTGTATCTTAGAACTGGTTTATCATGTCTACAAAACACCCTCAGACACTCACCCAACAAGCCAAACGCCCAAAGCCCAAAAGTACATGGTAGAAAAACTTCCCAGCATCTGGCCAGACTCTGCTGGATCTTTCTGTGGTCCCCAGATCACTGGTTGGCCACATGCAAAACTTTGTTTCAAGTACAGTTGACAGCTCCATTTAGGAATGGGGAGGGGGATTGCAGGTTAGTTTTCCTCACAAAGGGAGACAGGGATTAGCATGAAATCTGCCTCTTGCCAGGGCTTCTCATGAGCGACAACTGTGGAACTTGGCAAAAATAGTTCTGCAGTCTGTATGCATTTCCCAGCAGGGTGCAGATTCATGACATCCCTGGTTTCCTTGGCATGCAAACCTGTACCTAATTTCTTCTAAAAAAGGGCCCGAAGGAAGTAAGCAGATGTTATTATTAAAAGCATTGAGTATCAGCAGCTCCTGAGATATTGTCAGTTCCTTAATTAGCTGATCAAACTGTGGAAAGCAAGGTGTTGCCCAACTTCTTAGTAATGAAAATAAGACCTCCAAGGTTAAAAGACTTTTTTTAAACTGCACCAAGTTTATTGGTTGCAAAATGTTCTTTAATCAGTACGTCCTTGGAAGGCCGAACCATCCAGTCACGGGAGTCGGTGGGATGTGACGGGGTACTGCTGGGAAACATTAGCAGCTCTAATTCTGAAGTGTTTGCTGCCATTTCTAACTGCTAGAGACTTGGTTTCTTTCACAATAAACTCCTTCAAAATGATCTCTTTATTCCTTGGATCCGTATCGTCCGCGGTGATTCACACTAGCTCTGCTCCCAGGAATCTAAACACTTCCCAACACTATTTTAACGTTTTGTCCTTCATTTGAAAATGACCCAAATCCTCCCCGTTTTCCATTCTTCATTTGGAATACTTTCATCCTCGGGTGTTTTCCAAGTCTGGCAGGAGCCAAATGCACAAAAGTGGGCACCCAAGAGGGGAAAGGGGGGCACAGAGGGCAGGTTTTAACTACCCAGCTCTCCTGGCCTGCTCACTTATGCAGCTTTCCACCAGGAAAAGCCAAAGACCCACCCAGCTGAACTAAGCTTGGCCCAGCCGCTGCGAAGGGGAGAGAGGCACCCACTGGAAAGCTCCCACCCACCTGAGGAATGAGGGCCAGAACCCTAAGCAAGGCCCATGAGAAGGCTTTAGCTGTGATTTCAGCAGACCAGTGTTTCTGTGACTCTTCCCTGCCTGCTATGCATCACTTGGTTGTATAATCCCGTGGGGATTGATTTTAGCGTGGCTATATTTATAACAGCGGATAAGTAGGAACTGCTATGAACACGTCTCTGTGTGTGCCAGTGAGGAGGGGGCATGTTGGGATAAATTGACCCTGAGCTAAATGGTTTGTCTCTGATTTTAAAGGTTAAAACGATTGGGTCTTAGGGCAGCGGTGCAGTGGCTGTTTGTGGGTCTCCATAACTGGGGAGCTTTGGTGGTTTTAGTTTTGAACCTGAAATACTGATCAGAGTTCTAAGACGTTTCAGTCTTTTTCTGGGTTTCCCCAGCCGCTGCCCCTTCTGGTCTGGAAGCAGAAAAGGTGAAATACAGCTCGTGAGGCTCTCGTGAAATCTGGCTGCATGGACAGTGAGGCATGGACTGCAAATCCCCTGCAGCAGTCTGACCTTCAAGCTATTGATCTACCCACCCATGGCTTTCCTAACATGCTCACCACTGGGGTCCCTTCCATCCAGTCTGGTTCATCTTACAGATTCAGGCTGCTTTACTCCAGGCAGATCTGGCTCCGTCGAGGTTCTCCATCCCTAGTGCTGTGCTGCTGAAGGCTGGTGTGTATAGGTCTCCCAGGGATCATGCATGTTCAGCTCAGTGGCAGCTAGTGGGGTGGCTGCCCCACTCCAAGTAAAAAGGGGTTAAAACAGCCCTGCAGAGGGCTGTAGCTAGGGAAAGACAGCCCTGCAGAGGGCTGCAGGCTCCTTCACGGAGCCGTGAGCACGGGCGTGTACTTGGCGCGGTTCCTTCCCATGCCCGACGCCTGTCCCTTTTGCGGCGTGAGGGAGGACCTGGCACATGCCTATCTAGAGTGCGCCAGGCTGCAGCCCCTATTCCGGCTCCTCCAGAACCTCCTCTTGAGGTTCTGGCTGCACTTTTCCCCACACCTTTTTCTTTTCGGACACCCCATCCGTGGCCCCACAAAGTCGCGAGACCTCCTCGTCAACCTCCTCCTGGCGCTGGCCAAAACCACCATCTACAACACCAGGAGGAGGATGCAAGATGAGGGGGTACAGTGCGACTGTGGGGCCTATTTCCGGTCACTCCTCATTTCACGCATCCGGGCGGAGTTCCACTGGGCAGCGTCCACTGGCTCCCTCGACAGCTTCGCGGAGCAGTGGGCGCTGTGCGGGGTTCTCTGCTCGGTGTCCCCATCCGGCACCCTCGTTTTTAACCTGTGACCCTCACGCACTCCCCTGCCTTTATTCATTAGTTGTCCCACGTATTTAGTTGGCCCCGGGTCCAGTGTCCCTCCCGCAAGGCTGGGGGAGGGAGTTTAGTAACGGGCGGGCTTAGGCCCGCCCACATCCTGGGATACCCAATAGGTGCAGAGGGCTGCAACAGAAAGTGTCGGGGGCAGACCAGTCACAGCTGTGGCTGGGTCAATTAAGGCCCAGCTGGCCCTGATAAAAGGGCCCAGAATCTCCTCTGGCTGCAGGGAGCTGGACAAGGTACCTAGAGTGCTGCAGGGCTGGGGCAAGGCAGGAGGAGCTAGGGAAGCTCCAGCCTAGAAACCCCCAGGCTGCAGGGCCTAGGTGAAGGCCCAACAAAGGGGTACTGGGGTTCCAGTGGGCAGCCCATGGCTCTAGAGGCAGCAGGCCAACCCTCCTTGCCTGTGATGAGTGTCAATGACACTGCAGTCTGCCCCAGTGAACGGGGGCAAGTGGTGACTGGCAGTTGCCTAGACTGAGGCAAGGTGGGGATAGAGGGCAGGGAGGTTTGTGATGGTCCTTAGTTCCTGGAGAGTTCGTTCCACAGTCTGGGACCAGGTGTGGAGTAGGGTTTTTAACCGGACTATTGTTTGCCTGGTTGTGGTAATCACGTGCCCTTCTCTACAGTTAACGTTTGTGACGGCGCCGGATGAAAAAATCCCCAAGTGCTCAGATAACCGAGGAGTCAGGCGAGAACAACAAAGAGGATCAAGTGCTGGGCCTGGCTGTGGAGAGGGACTGAGAGGGCCGAGGGCCAGGGCCTGCCAACATCTATCCACGTGCCCAGTGTGAAGCATGAGACCGGTCCCTTGGAGGCAGTGTGAAAACACTGGCCGAGCGCTAAGCACATGCAGGTTTGCACAATCATACCTGAGCTGTGTAAACACCACACAGAGAGAGAGAGAGAGAGAGGCACTGCGCTGGGTCCCCCAGGCGAATCCTGAGGAGTCACAGAGTGAAACTAAGCCAGGCAGATCCACAGGCATAGACTCATAGGACTGGTAGGGACCTGAGAGGATCATCTCGTCCAGTCCCCTGCACTCCTGCCAGGACTGAGTATTATCTAGACCATCCCTGACAGGTGTTTGTCTAACCTGCTCTTCAAAATCCCCAGTGATGGAGATTCCACACCCATGGTTTTTGTAAAGGGAAATCATGCCTCACCAATCTACTAGAATCCTTTTGGGGCTCAACAAGCATGTAGACAAGGGGGATCCAGTGGATATAGTGTACTTAGATTTTCAGAAAACCTTTGACAAGGTCCCTCACCAAAAGCTCTTACGCAAAGTAAGCTGTCATGGGATAAGAGGGAAGGTCCTCTCATGGATCAGTAACTGGTTAAAAACCAGGAAAGAAAGGGTAGGTGTAAATGGGCAGTATTTAGAATGGAGAGAGGTCAATCGTAGTGTCCCCCAGGGGTCTGTACTGGGACCGGTTGTATTGAACATATTCATAAATGATCTGGAAAAAAGAGGTAAATAGCGAGGTGGCAAAATTTGCAGATGATACAAAATTACTCAAGTTAGTTAAGTCCCAGGCAGACTGCGAAGAGCTACAAAAGGATCTCACCAAACTGGGTGACTGGGCAACAAAATGGCAGATGAAATTCAACGTTGATAGAAGCAAAATAATGCACATTGGAAAACATCATCCCAACTCTACATATAAAATGATGAGGTCTAAATGAGCTGTTACCACTCAAGAAAGAGATGTTGGCGTCATTGTGGATAGTTCTCTGAAAGCATCCACTCAGTGTGCAGCAGCAGTCAAAAAAATGAACAGAATGTTGGGAATCGTTAAGAAAGGGACAGATAATAAGACAGAAAATATCATATTGCCTCTATATAAATCCATGGGGCGCCCACATCTTGAATACCGCATACAGATGTGGTTGCCCCATCTCCAAAAAGATAGATTGCAATTGGAAAAAGTTCAGAAAAGGGTAACAAAAATGATCAGGGGTATGTAATGGCTTCCGTATGAGGAGAGCTTAATAAAACTGGGACTTTTCAACTTGGAAAAGAGACAACTAAGGGGGGGCTATGATTGAGGTCTATAAAATCATGACTGGTGTAAAGAAGGTAAATAAGGAACACAAGAACTAGGGGTCACCAAATTAAATTAATAGGCAGCAGGTTTAAAACAGACAAAAGGAAGTATTTTTTCACACAACACACAGTCAACCTGTGGAACTCCTTGCAGAGGATGTTGCAAAGGCCAAGACTATAATAGGGTTCCAAAAAGAACTTGATACATTCATGGAAAATAGGTCCATCAATGGCTATTATCCAGGATGGGCGGGGATGATGTTCCTAGCCTCTGTTTGCCAGAAGCTGGGAATGGATGATGGGATGGACCACTTGATGATTACCTGTACTGTTCATTCCCTTTGGGGCATTTGCCATTGGCCACTGCCATCAATGCCCCTCTGCTATGTACATTGGCCAAACTGGCCAGTCTCTACGCAAAAAAATTAATGGACACAAATCTGACATCAGGAATCATAACATTCAAAAACCAGTAGGAGAACACTTCAATCTTCCTGGCCATTCCATTAAAGATTTGATGGTGTGGACATTAAAATTGGGCTCTGTTAGAGAAGTGTGTGTGTTGGCGACTGGGTGAAATGGCTGAAGTAGGAGGCGTTTCCCATCGCTAACGTTCAGAACTCTGTGAATTTTCAACCATGAGCTCACTTGTTATTTACATTGAATGTTTAAAGTTTCTCTTTCCATCCTAAAACTATAGGAATAAATGCCCCAGTCTATTCGGTATTATAAAACCTGAACTGAACTGATCTATGAGCAAGGCATCTTTTGGCTGGAGCCTGGTTTTCTGAGGACCTTTGAAAACACCAACATTTCGAGTACCCTTAATATCCTTGGCTCAGAAAAAGAAAGCATTTGCTCTTATCAGCTTCTGTCATTTAGCATTTTCTTTCAGCTTTACATAACGTGCAGGAAAAAGCAGTTTTCTGGACACTGAATAAATGAAATGTGCACAGAATTTTGTGGTGGGAGAGAGAGGGGTCGTGTGTGCAAATGCAGGAACTCTACCAAATGTTATTCATACAGTGAATGTATTATACAAATTGAAATCGTTATTTTTCATCTGGGGCTGCCAGCCAGGTTAGAGGTAGAAGACTGCTTTGGGCCAGACCCTTGGCTAGAGCAGAGACGTGTGTAGTGTGCCTTGGGGTGGAAAGGTGGCACGTAGCTCCCCTGGGCCAGCCCCGGCCAGGTTAGAGCAGTCTCCAGGCTGCTCTAACTGAGACCATTGGCTAAAAGCCCCCAGGGGTTAGAGATCAGCCAGGGCTGGGTGCCATATCGGAGCATTCTCCAGCCTCCCCGCAACCATGGCACCAGGATGGGGGCACCATAGGAGCCAGTGTTTGGTTCTTTGCCACCGCAGGATCCCCCTTGCTCTGACGTGATCATATCAGAACTGGATACACCAGCTGAAGGCCAGAATCTGCTAATATGGCACAAAGCAACCATGGCCATATCGCGGCATCTATCTCCAGAGCAACACTCATCTGAAGCCCACAGACAAGGGAAACTCTCTACTTTACACATTCCCACTTGTCTCTCTGGTTCCAAAACACATGGCCACATATGGCCGTACATCCCCGGGACTGTTCTGAGCTATACAAGGGCTATGCTGGGACTAGCCTGCTCTAATGCAAACGCAGACAAAACATTAAAAAACACCTGATTTGGGAAGCTGTGGGTTGGCCTCCTCAGTCCCAAAAGACAAGCCTGTTTGTAACCTCAGTCTGAGTGATGTCCCTTTGCAGACAAAAACAGAACCAATTCCCCTTATGATTACTCTTTCCCTCTTTCAGTAGTGTATCGATAAACTGCAGCACAATCTGTATAATTTCATACTGGCTTGTGCCTTAGAACTGGGAATTGCTGCAAAACTCAAGATACGGATTCATTGAGAAGACACCACTCAGAATAAATCCAGAAGGATTAAAGTGTCAGTTCTGCACTATTCTGTTAGACCATAATGTTGGCTGTGTGCATGCTGGTAACCATGTCGTGCATGAAAGCATTTACTCTAACTGAAAACAACACTAGATAGAGGCATATTTTTATATTCAAGGAACTATTTTGGAATGTGGAATTCTGTGATTTAAAAAAAAAAAGTCAGGAGTCCATATATCGTTTTTGTCATAACACCAAAAGGGAGCTAGTGCAATCTTTGTCAAATTAGAAACAGGTTTCAGTATTAGTCTTTACGCTGATGGTACTCAGGTATTAATCCATTAAAGTAATCAAAAGAGCTTAAATAAGAATCTGAAGGCTGCAATATATATGTCACTGAACAAGCTGTAAAACTTCCTGAAAAGGTGATTTCAAAGCCATATTGCCCAAGGTTGGCAAATTGCATATTTAATTATTTTGTCAGTTCCTCTTTCTACTCTAATCTTTTGGTAAAATACCTTTAGACATATGAAATCCGTTAAGATAATTAGGGTATGATGGAATTAGGTGTTACTTGATTTTTAAGAAAGATACCATCCTCTTCCTTGGTATAAAATGTGTACAGAGCCCAAAAGCTAGCCTGTATTGTAATGTTTTCTTTTCTATAAAGATCAAAGGTCTTTAGCCCCTTTCAAGATGTCTGCAGAATTTGTTTCCTAATTATACCACATTTACTTATTTGTGTGCTGGGACATCACAATTAAATCTTTGATTGTAAAGATGAGATTGGACCTTCACCCAGATGACTGCTGGCCAGCAAAACCCTTGCATCTATAAATTGTTTTTTAGATTACCCTGGCAACTCTAATTCTACTATTTTGACAGAGTGTTTGCTTTATTTTTAATACCCAAATCCTCTCCAACAAAGATTTGGTTTTCCTCTGTACAGTTTATACTTTCATTACTACCTTTTACAAGTTTACATATTCAAGAGTAAACTGGTCAGACTTTGATTTGCCCAGGAGTTGGAATTGTTCTGACCCAATTGTTACGCTCTTTCCGTGAGGTGAGACCTGAGTTTCTTCAGTAGAAGTTTCTATAAAAGATTTGGAATTAGATTTTTTTGGCTCACTTCACTGACTTTATTTTTCCCCGGCAAGGGAGATATAAAAGCATGACAGGCCACCCCAGAAATGTGAAAACAGGCTGGACGGTTTGCAGTTTCAGTGGTGAAGTTACAAAAATCAATTTGATTAGAATAGCATGAAATCTATAAAATAAAAAGCTAAAACATTTATAGGAAAAGTCTAATATGAAACATTTTTAAACAATGTGCTTTATTTACTTTTTATCCATTTCCTTTCTCATATTCTTTTGAACTTTTTTTAATCTTCTCATATGTTTCCTAATTACATTTGCCTTTATGATTCCTTTCTCAATATTTTTTCCCCTTCTACTAAGAGTCTTTTAACACAAAAACAACATGCCCAGCCTTTTTGAGAGAATATTTGGAAAAACAGTCAATATAATTCAGAAATCACAAGTGCCCACAAAACAGTGGAAAATGAGCTAATATGTAACTAAAATGAGTGAGTTTATTTAAGATTTTCTCCTTTCTGGGACTGGCAGCTCCAGAAACCTGAAAGAGGCTGTTAAAACCGTCTCTTTATTTGAAGAGTCTCGTTCTTACTATTTAACCTCTTAAAAAAGCTACTGACTTAAACCAACAGGAAATACAAATGACTCTGGTTGGACCTGATCCGCCAGGCCCCAGAATTATTAAGGGGTGTTAGCAGGGGTCCGGCACATAGAAGACTGGCAGGATTGGTCCCTCCATGGAAAAAAAATTGAATCAATGTTTCTTTTTTTCCCCTTTTTCCAGTGGAGGGTGAATACACTTTGGTCTAAGCAACATTTATCTTGCTAGCAGATAGACTGTGTTCTAGGGTGAATCTTTTTCAGGAATTACTTGCTGGCAAGGATCAGATGGACCCTTCTTGCGTCTAGTGACTCAGCACTCCCAGGAGTCTGTTCCTTCCGATGTGACAGAAAACGGCTCATCATGGCAGCCCGCTCCTACTATTGCCCACGATTTCCAAAAGTGACTGGCGATTTTGGTGTCTGCCCTGAAAGCCCTTCCAGGGGCCTGACTCTCAGGGCGCTGTGCTGCACACTTTCTGAGAGTCGGGCATTCTAAGTTGAGCACTGAAAATCGCCAGCCACTTAGATCTTGGCTTTTATTTAGACCACCCGACTCTCTTGCTAGGGTAGAATTCAGCTCTGGTGGCATCTCCATGCAGGAGTGGATATCGCAGAGCTGGGGTTTGTCCATTTGGGATCTTGAAGGATCCCGAATCACGTGCAGCTATTCCTTCCCCCGCCACTAACACAACATGCTGCACCCGGGGGCAGGAGAGAAATGTCTGCCTGTGGCACCTTGGCCTTACCAAGACCATAAGCTGTTTGGGGCAGGGACTGACTCTTTACATCTGGTCTGTCCAGTGTCTGGTACAAAGGGGCCCTGACTGGGATCTGGAGACACGGCTGTTTTACACACTAAGAATCCTGAGCCTATTTATCTATTTTCCAAGAAAAATGCAGCCTGCTACTGCTTACGAACAAGTTTAAAAGAATCCCCCTCCTTCCTGTAGCCAGTCCTACGAGCGTATTCACGACTGCACAGGGCTTCTCATCCACAGGCTCTCATCCAATTTAGAGACAAACTAAAAATGGAATGTGTTTTATTGAAATAGCTGGGAAAGGAAGAAGGGGCAAAAATATCTCCGGTCATGGTTTATATTCTCCAGCTTCCCTCTGGGGGGGGGGGGGGTGTCAGGGTGGACAAAAATCGAGGATTTTTTAAATTAAAAACATTAGATTTTATATTTTAAATTAGTTTTATTTTTTAAAAGGAAAACATCATTTAAATAGAAAAACATTTAATATTAAATTTGAAAGAATGACGACTAATATAAGGCCTAAATTTACAATAATCTATTCAAATAATTTAAATTATATTTTAAAAACTTCTAAGCAGCACATGCCTGCTAGAAACTCTGACCACTGAACTGCTGTGAGTAGGCATCTGGAATCAGAGTTTGTTCAAGAGTTAACCCAGCTTTTGACAGCAGTAGCTCAGAGATAACATTTTCATTTCAGTTTATTCAAGTAGTTCAGTTCAATGCCTAGTTCATTCAGAGTTGAGAAACCGATATGAATTTGAAAATGCAGGAAAACGTGTTTTCCTCTTCTAATCTATGAATAAAAATGAGGTGTGAGGATGAGGTCTATTATATTCTAAAAACTTGAAGGACACAATAACCAGAAACAATCACTGTAATTCTCTAACTATATTTACATAGTTTACATTTACTTCCTTTTTTAATAAACTGGTTAATTTTAAATGCAAAATATATTTTGATAAATTTTCTTTTTTCCCTTACGTATCCAGCACATAAGGAAGTTATATTTAACAAATAAAAAGAACAAAACCAGCATTCTAAAATTGTTTAATTAAATTTCAATTTCCATCTAAACGTAGCTTGACAAAAACAATGAGTAAAATTAATCATCATCTACTAAATAAGAAAAGCATTATTCACCATTTTCTAACATACTAAAAATGTAAAAATTAAGAATCTGAAGAAATGTAAGTTATGGTATAGAACTGCTTAAATAAATGTGCATTGGTATCACAGAACTGCCCGGTTACCAAAGAGCTCCACCAAATGTAGTGGAAAAGCTGTATCCAGTTGCTAAATAACCTGTTTTAATGGTTACCAAGCAATGAGAATCCACCTTCCTTGAGGAAAATAACTAAAATATGCAAATGCAAAAGAAAATTAATATCTAACATTTAAATCAAGCAAGATTAAAATTGGTGATTTAAAACCCCTTCAGTCCAGGGATTCAGTGCATTACTACACATGTTGCTGCTTCTCTTGGTCTGGCTGAATCAGACAGTCCTAACTGACCACGCACTCTGTCTCCTTGAGGACATGGGCCACAGTGACAGTGGCGATCCTTCACGTTACCATCACACTTTCATCCCATAACATCAGAGTCTTTTGCCCTGAAGTGCTGTTTTCTCTCTACAATTTGTAGCTGCTTCTGACATTGACTCAAATAAATGAATCCATGGGATTTCTAATGTCCTCCTCGCCCCACAGACGGATTTTGAGGTTTCACCTAAAATACCCACACATAGCAACCAACCTACAACCCTGGGTAAGAACCATTCCATGGAGTTATCACATTACTGGTGCTTAGCCCATCACATGACTGCCACAATAGTGTGTTGAATGTTGTGTTGTTGTCTATCCTGTGATGCCCTGTAGCTAACTTGCCCTGCAATGCTGTCCAGCCTTCAGCTCCCATTTTTTGTTTGTTTGTTTTTTGGTAGGGGCCAGGTGTTAAAGTTAGAGGGATCAAGGGGAAATGCATCTCACCTGCCTCTACTCAGAGCATAGAGAGATTTCCCCACCCCGTCCCCGTTCCCCCCACTCCTGTCTCGAAAGAGAAGCTCCCCCTCCTTGTTGGCTGGTGCAGCGAGAGTTCCCCTTCCTGTTTCAATTTACTTCAGCCCCTGGTAAAACCCAAGATTCATGTCCTGACTGGCCTCTGAGCACTGGCCTGAGGCTGTACCATCGGGCATGGAGTCCTCCTTGAGAAGCGAGGACATTTGCTATTTCTAATACTGTCTTTAGTCCAAGGCCCTCAGCGTAGCCTCATGCCTCGTCCTTCTACTTTTCTGGTTTGAATGGTCCATGAAGACACAACTTCTAATTCCTTCCCATCCACTATCATCATTTCATCTTTCCCCAGACCACTTCCACCTCCTCTTCACCCCAAGCCTTTTATCAGCAAAGCTCCACTGTTGTCAAAGAGTTTCAGGATCCACGCCCCCAAATAATGATGGTGTGAGTGCCTACAATTGGATTGCCACGGCTGCACCCTGGGGCACATCAATATGTGATGACATCATAAGGGGGCATAATAATATCCCCATATTCAATGCATTCGCTGTCATAAAGCAGCGAAAGGAGCGCTCCGTCTCTCTGGTTATTTTGGGTTCTGCCGCTCCTCATGAATCCAGCCTGACTGCTCATGGGGGATGAGGGGGACTGGTGGCTGCTCGTTGTTCCTCTGGATGTCGGGTGCTGGCAGTTTCCATATCACCAGTGCATACACTTAGTACCTCATGTCACTCTGAGCCCTGATGGCACCAAATAGCTACACAAGGCCAGTTGCCCCTGCTTTACATTGTCCAACACACTGTTCTCCCAAGCAGCCTTCTCCAGAACCTGATTCCTTGTGTGGAGGTGAGCCTTGATTTAGGAATTGCTTCCTGCCTGTTTTGAACTTCAACTAACCCTAAGAAGTCCCTATTGTTGGATCTCAAGCTATTGTAAAATACAGACAGCAGGCTTGCTGCCTTCCACATTTCCCTTTCTACATGTGAATACCAGTGTCCCGACGGCCTGGTGTCCTGCTGGTCATAATAGTCACATCTCAGCAGTGTGTTTCCAGGTCTGGTATTCTTCATCGTCTCATGCAATTAGCAGAGCTCCTACTCCGAGCCTCTTCCTGCTCCTGGTGGCCTATGCATCTTCTTCTGCTGGTTCTTCGGAGATGCCTTGCAAATGACAACGCATCTTAGTCTTGTTCCAGGAGAGTGGAATGCCGCAGTTGAGCAAAGTTACCACAATCTCCCAGTCTCTTAGGCCATGCTAAGGTGCTTTGCTGAATCAGGGCCTAGTTCTTTTTGCCTTCAACAGGATTAGTCAGTCATGAACTCAAGTAAAGCATGTGCTTAGGTGTATTGCTGGAAATGGGGACTTAATTATCTTCACTCTACCCATTATTTTTCCATTCTTTGCCCAGCATTGAAGTTAACTATTGTTTCCCTTTCATTTTCTCTTTTACTCATTCCAATTGGTGTTTGCTTTAGGAATCCAGCATTCTCCTCCCTATTTTCCATCTTACCCTTGGCCTCAGCTCTTTGCACAGACACATAGTGGCTGGTATTCAATCTTTTCTCTAACATTTGTTATTTATTCAGGCAAGACTTCAAATTTGTCTAGTTTCATTATTCTCAGTTTGGGCGTGGTTTTCTCCATAGCATTGAATATATTTTTCCATTTAATCAGTGATTAATTATTCAGCTTCTGCTCCTCAGAAGCTCTGTGTCAGTTTGGTATGTCTGTTTGCTATTCTTCTTTTCAGTTTCAGGAATGTTGGGATTTTAACTTCATGTTGCACTATCCCACAGACTGGCCCAATTCAGTAGAGCATCAAAAGAATTCAAGTGTATCCTTAAAGTTACACATTCCTAAATGCTTTCCTGAATCCAGGCCTTCTTCTATCCAACCAAGACATGTCCATAGGGATTTCAAGTGAAATTTTGATTAAGAAACATATGTCACTTTTCATGGAGAAATCAGAAAATTCTATGGTCCTTGTTTTGTATACGGGTAAAATTTTCCACAATTCTCTGCACGCATTCCAACGAGACTGAGGTATGCAGGAGCCCAAATCCCACTGAAGTCAAGGGGGGAAGGGGGTGCCTAAGTATCTTTTGAAAATGGGACTTAGGCTCCTAAGACTCAAGTGCTTTTGAAAACATGTATCCTACATCTTATCGAAGGACCTATCCAATTGCTTCATTTGCCTGCTTTTCACAAACTGTATTTGGTGCTGGATACTAAATGGGCTGTTGATGGATTTTTGATCAAGGAACTTCATGTGGTCTCTTCTAGAAATTTTTTCTGTGTGAGCTACTAAAAATTCCCAGGCTCATATCTGAATTCCATCTGTAACTCCAGCCTTTTGTCCATAGTTTGGGTAGCCTAATTAAAAATATTCAGGGAGAAAAGAATGGGTCTCGAATTTAGAACTGTTATTACAACTGTCTGTCCCCAAGCAGCTGGACTTTGATGTTCAGGTAAAATATATAGAATATTGAAATGTGCAGACTAACTTGTCGGCCCTCAGGAGTTCCTGGACAGCAATGGTTAATAGTCACTAGCTAATCTTTAGAAACATCCCCCCCCCCCCGAAACATCTCCCACTGTCCCATACCTAGTGGGTAGAATTCTCTACTTCTCCACATTGTTAACATGCTAGTAGCCGTAGATTTAGGAGACACCAATAAAGGGAATGTGGAGCAACGAGAGAGTTTTAATATATGCACATATAGTTAATTCTGGCACTAGGCTGGAATTCCACTGACATGCAGTGTTCTTATCCTCCCAATTGATGAGCCAGAGAGCACTTCCTTTAAAACACATTTTTTGAGAGAAAACCATACAGAATCGTCCTTCTAATTATAAAACTATATAGCAAAAACTTTTTCAAAATGAGGAAAGAAATCTTTAAAAAGAAATCTACTGTCTTTAAAATGGTCATTTATACTACTAGGCTGATAATTATTTAAAGGAAACTTTAACATTTATGTCTATTAAGTTTAACTTAATTGAATAAATGAATATGAAACATTTAAGGTTAGAAAAAATAATTGTTTAAAAAATATACATTAATTCCATGAACATTCTTACAAGTTCATACTTACTTTTTATTTTGTAATAAGGAGGAAAGAATCATGCATTTTCCCCCATGCTTTAAGGCATTTTATCATTGGAATTTATGCCATAACATAGCTTGTACTATAAGTATATTTAAAGATATGTTAAATTCATCAAGCAGTCACTTGTTAAGATGGTTAAATATTAGTATAAATATCCAAGCATTTACCTTGTTGTGACTAGGTGCAGCAGACACCCTTTAAGGTGAGACTCGATGATGTTCGTATACTGAGCTGAGATGAAGCCCATGGAGGATTAGGGTGTGTTAAGTCTCTCTTCAGACAGGTGCACAAACACTTCCCCCTTGTAGGTGCTACCTGCTCTTTACTGGACATTTATTACAAGTCAATGCAATTTCACAAAGCACCTGCATGCAATAAAAACCTATTACATGTGTGAGGCCTTAAGGAAATTAACAGTTCCTCCCTAGGGATGCATATTTTGTTAAGATGTTTATTACAGATGAAGTGGTCCTAGGGTAAAACATTAACAAGTTGTAGAGTGATAAAAGGAATTTTATCATTTCTCAGTGACATAAATAGGAAGAAACATTTAACTAAATCTATAAAATTCCTGTTTCCTAATGAATTTGCTTTAACTATTTATTAACAGAATCAACTGGCTGAGGCCACGTTTGTTTGTTTGTTTGTCAAAAAGCAAAACAAATCTCTGACCGTATGTGCTCATCAGACAGATTAGCTCTGCTACCTGAAATCAATCAATCAATCAAATAAATAACGGTCTGCACAGAGTAAGGAACATCAATAGTCTATTCTACTGTGAGATTAAGGAGAGCACAGCTCTAAAAGTCCGTTTGCTGTTGTCATATTGACTTAACCATTAGATGTAAATTTCACCTTCTGTACTAAATTATTCTAATAATATACTTAGCTCTTACATGTCATCATATTTTGTGACATAGTCCAGCAATTTCGTTTTGGTTAGGATTACAAAAGTGTATTCTTTTTTTAACACCAGATTAACCAGGTTTGTCTGTGCTCCATTATTAGAGATGAAAGCATGGAGTCCTGCCTTTGGAGTAAGAATGCTGAATCTAATTGAATGATATGAATGCAGTTAAATGTCTACTTCAGAAGGGCTATATTCACTTTCAAGATTAGTTACTTCAAGAGTTAATGGGCTATTTAAACAACAGAGTCCAAGAACCAAACACAGGTGGGCTGTGTTAATAACTTTATTTAAACGGCTTTTCCCCCTTTGAGAGGCACAAGTCATCCATTAATGCATTCATTAGAGTTTATGGCATAGTTCTGCTTTTTTCCTAATGACACTATCCAGACTCAAACTTGCTCAGCTAATTTAGCCCAGCTGCCCTTTGCCTCTCAGCAACAGGTCTCTTGTTCTTCAGTCGTACATGCTAAAGTGTCACAATGATTAGTTTTTGTTGCATTTCTACTCTTTGTAATATTGTTCTGTGTATTCTTTGCATCTGAGCCCACTTTTCCTTTGGGTATTTTCCATCCTAGCCAATATGGCTTTTGGGAAATGCCCCACAGGGCAACCATTGGAAAAGGCGGCACAGCGTAAGAGCTAAACTCAAATTCCCAACAGAGCTTGCATTCCGATTTGATTGAACAGAACAGTTTATTACTTTCCTCTAACCAAAGAAGCTAACAAGTTTTAATATCCAGTTCTGCTGCAAGGATTTGTAGCAGTTCCTTGCTAGTGCCACACCTTAACCAGTTCCCTGACTTTTCAGAGTGTGCTAAACTGAACCCAAAGATGTTTGTCCCCGATGACGTTAGAGTTGTAAAATATATAATTGGGGGCTGAAATGCTCACTTCCACCAGTAGCTAAAACACAGGTAACCTGTGTCTGTTTAGTAACTAATTCCCCAGGTCCTAATGAACATCACAATGAATAAGAAGGACCAATGCGTCACTCTCAGATTAACAGCCAGGAATTTCATGTACAGAGGGTAGACTCAGTCCTGTCAGCTGCTGAAATTTCCTCAGTTTATTTGGGGACTTTTTATCTGATTAGGGTTTGCAGGTTTAATATTCCTGGAATTTGCCTTTCACGCAAGTTGTACCCAATCTGAAAAAGCCTTAGCTTGCTCAGACCTCAGGCAATGCTCCGACCTCCATCCTGTTTACCGCAGCTTCTGCTCCAGGAAGAGCATATGCCCCTAGTGTGTATTAAAACTGCACCTCCTCAGACCGGGCAGAGGTAATTGTCCCAGTGGACAGCGCTGGGTGAATTCTGGGTGGTGCTTGGTAAAATATGTACAGGGTTCCCCAAGTTGGCTCTAGTGTTCTTGTTCACCTGAATGTAGAAAGTGAAATCTAATAGTCGATACAAGTATGCAAAACACTGTTGGTATAAAACATGTTCTTATTTCTATGGAGGTGAATGATGAACCAACGTCTCTCTGTTGAGGAACGTCCCTTCCTGTTGTTAGATTGTAAACTCACTGGGGAGGCAGATGTCAATGTATTAATCTGGAACGCACCCTGCGTCCTGCTGGCACTGTAGAAGCAATAACAGCAATGGGTGCTGCCTATTGCATTGCTTTGGGAGGTTCAGAAGTATCCCTTCTGGCAGATGTCGTCCCGCTATCGCACGCTCCCTCTGGCACCTCGGAGGGAAACAGCCGCCACTCCCCACTGGTCTCCATGCAGCTCAGGGCAAAGAGCTCTGTTAAAGTGTGAGTCTGGGATGACTGGTGCCTCTGGAACAATGAGCGCTTCCTCCACCCTGCTCCCTGTCTGTATCAGAGCGGGGGGGGGGGGGGGTGTCGGCTTTTTAATTGTTGGCCAAAACAATAAATGGGGTAATGATCCAGCTTCCATCCTCAGTCCTGCAGCCCCTGCCACTTTGGCAGAGGGGGCTGAATTCTGTTCTGCCTCGTGCAGAGGTGACAGAATGGTTAAGGAGGCTCTGGCTGTAGTCTCTCTTGCTGGTGCTGTCGGAGCCCTTGACTCTCAGATCTCGGGGTGAACTTGTAGGGGCAGCAGGTAGAGAATCCCGTGTTCCTTGGCAATAGGGCAGATTTGATCTGGACAATAAACACAGACCCACTTTTCAGATTCAAACTGCCCTCTCACTGTGGAATAGTCTCCCAGGGAAACGGGGGGATTTCACCACACAGGAGACTGGCTAAAGCCCTGGGCCTTCTGTGGGCAGGGGGACAGAGTGGGCGGGGTAAGGTACAAATGACTTAATGCTTATTCCCTTCCATCTCTAACTTCCAGGAGGTGTCTGGTATATAGTGAGGATGATTTCTACTCCCGTAGTGCCTGGGGCCCGGGCCCGTTATGTCAGCTGCTGTATCATGCTTATTACTAACTGAACTGCGCTGGTGCTCGCGGAGCAGAGCCCCGGCCTTGCCGACCTCACAGTCCTGTGCAAACTACGACACGAGTAACAGCGGAGTGCACGGAAGGGGGAGTGTAGCACACAACCTCTCAGGGCTGCCTGGGAGCCCCGTGATTCTCAGGCACATTAACCAGGATTTCAAGACAGCTGAGAGGTTCCTGCATCGGGCACTGGGGGGCTCAGGACAGGGCAGTGGAGATGGGAAGTGGAGCTCCCTGCTCTCAAATGCAGGGATGTGAGGATAGGGCCTGTTTCGTTCTCTTGCAGGTTCTGGTGGTGAGCACAGCCCCCTAGTGCCAGAACCTGTCTGTGCTCTGCCGCCTGGGCTGTGGCCTCCCCTCCCAGTGCTCCATTCCCCATCCTCCCCTCTCTGCCCGTCCCTCGGGCCTGGGCCTGGGCTCACACGCAGGCACCACACGCAGCCAGGCCAGGATCCCGGCTGCGAAGCTGGGTCTGGCGTCGACTCCTTCACCTGGAACAACAAACATTCCCCAGCAGCCCTGTGCGCCCTGTGCCCCTCCCAGCTGAACGGTGGGCTCCCGGCCTGGCTGCCCGAGGCAGTGAGGGGACCGTCCCCTTGTCTGGCTGACCGCTGGCTGCAGAGCCGCTCTCTGGGGTGACGGGAGCACGGCAGAGCCGCTGTGTCCGGCTCAGGCAGGGTCACAAGGTTGTCCCCACAGAATGGACCTGCGAGGGGGTGTCCACTTGAAGAGCGGGCCGGGGGGGAGTAATTAACTCCTGAGGCTGCCCCTGGAGGCGGAGCCAGGAAACAGATTATTAATGACATGAGGCTCAGCAGGACTGGAGAAGGAGCTGAGAGCAGCTGTGGGCTGCGGGATGCAGTCTGCAGTCGCTCCCTGGTGGAGGGAGCTGGGGCCGGCAAAGCCAGAGAAGGGGGAGCCAGACAGGTCGGAGAGGCTAAGGGCAAAGGCAGCGAGGTATGAAGTAGTGCAGCCCTTGGCTGTGAGGAGAGGGCCCCTGGCTGGACCCTGGAGTAGGGGGGGCTGGGCCCCCCTGTGAGCCAGCCATGGGAAGTGGTCCAGACCGGGCAGTGGAGCCGACTGATACCCTGGGAGGGAAGGACCATGGTGACCTGGCTGGACGGCTGAGTCCCGAACGACCAGCTCCCGGCACGAGAGGGGCTCCAGGGTGAGAGAGGCAGATGGGTGGGGAGCCCCCAGAGGAGGGCGCAGCAGCTGGAGAGAGCTAATCCCAGAGGGCAGGAGGAAGCCCCTCTAGTGGTGAGTGGATCCCTAGGGCACGTAGGGTGCAAATCCGGCCCTGACTCTAATCCACACAGGGCTTCCCTGGCCCCTTAGCCCCAAGGCCGTGCACTGCAGGACCTACCCAGGGGGCCCAGCCCAAAGGAGGCTGCACCGCAGGTGCAGCGTGGGAATGGAATGGACAAGCCCGTGCAAGTCCCCCCTCGCCCCTTCATTGTAACGAGTATTGCCTTTGGCGAGTGATCTAATGACCTAATGGGTAAGACAGTATCTGCCCTGGAGTCCACACAGGTGCTGGTTCCTCACCCTGCCCTCTCACTGTGGAATAGTCTCCCCAGGGAAACGGGGGGATTTCACCACACAGGAGACTGGCTAACGCCCTGGGCCAGCTGGTCAGAGCTGTCATCTGCGGCAGGCTCTTCAGCCGGAGAGGTACGGGTCTGAGGGCTCTGCCCAGGCCTGGCTGCTGGGCGAATGTGCAGCCCAGCCAGTCAGGCCTGAGGGCGTGGGACACTCGTTTTGCCAGTGCACCTGACACCTGTCTTGTGCAGAGACGGTCCCAGGGCCGTCGTCTGTCTGGCACCTTTCCCCACCATTAACCCTTACACAAGAGAAGAGCGAAACTGGGTCTCCACTCGTCACTGCAAGGTGCTCTCTACAGTGTCCATTGTGCCGTGGCACCTGGACCCTAGTGTAAAACAAAGCACTGGGTCCATGCAGAATTGCACCGGAAGGACCGAGGAGCAGAAGTCTCCCTGTGTCTCAGTGTCTGAGAGCTCCTCCCGGACTCATCCTTATCCACACCTCTTGCGACCCACCAGTTAGCCATGGGGCCATCATGGAACCCTGCAAAAACCTAATGCCATCCCATAAATTGTGTCCTGATTCCTAACATGATGTACGGTGACAGGCTGGACTGATAACACAGATCTTACAGTTCATTAGAGGATTTCTTCTGGGGCCATAAAAGCAATGGAGGGAGAAAGAGAGAGGCAGGGCTCAAACATGCATAAATCTCCCAAAGCACTGCTCGTATATCACAACCTGTAAACCTGCTGGGGAAGGAGATTGTACCTTAAAACCTCAACAGAACAGAACATTTTCCATACATCTTCATTTTTGGGTGGTCTGAATTTTGTCTTTGATTTATTATGATTTTGCTTCTAGTTTGGAAAATAATTCTGTGCTGCATACATCTCACTTATCATTACATCCCATGTGCTGTCCCGGGGACCCATGTGTGCATTAGTGTCCTTATGTCCTTACAGAGTTTGAATTTTAAAAGGAAAAAACTTGCACAAACAGCTAACGGTAGTTCACTGTTCCCTTTACATTCCTACAGGAAGGCTGGAGCTACTGTTTTCTGCTCTAGTTTTTATTGGTTTGCACTAGTCACATTACATAAACTAAGATGCACAGTACTACGGTCATGCAATATAGTCTGATGCAAAAGGGTTTCAGGCATAAATAAATATATGTCCACCAGCAAAAACGAGAGTAATTCCACACATAATTAACTCCTCCATTTTCTCCATCATCACTTAAGAAAAAAGGTAATTGGCAGCCTTGATGAGGAAAATCATACTACAGGTGAAAAGATTTCTCTATCTTCTACTCCGTAATGCGCTGCTTCCATTGTGAGTGGTAATGAAATGAAACGACTGTGCTCCCATATCCATGGTCCGGGCTTCTCCGCATGGGCTGGGACACAGCTGTGCATATTCAGGGTCTCGTTTTAAAGCAACCACTAGATGTCACAGAAGGCATGTGGCCAAACACTACTCTGCAAAGGACAAACCAACCTTCCCCAGGTAGGGAATAGCCAATTCATGAGACTTTCTTCCTCTCCTTGAAGGGATGGGGCTTCTTGTGTGGACTTTTCCTTCCCTATCCCCAGCCCTGACCCTGACCCCTGGGTGTGCAAAGGCATTTGTTACTTCCCCAAGCCCGTGACTCCACTGTGGATGGGTTGGGTCACAGGCAGCCTGCTCCAGAGAGGTTAGAGCTGGGAAGTGTGTTCTCTCCCTGGCTCCAGTGCACCTTGTCCAGAGAGGGAAGAAGATTTGTCCCATTCTCTCCTCATTAGGGCAGGTGGAGATAATAAGGTGGGTTGGAAAAGTGTTGTGAGGTTTTTTTCCCATGACTGAATGGCTTTAATATTTACTCCCCTTTGTTGGGGCTCAGTGCACAACTGGCACTTCCACCCCGATCTTGAAGGGCCAGGTGTGAACAACGTTATCACAAATAATCTGAGCACGTTTTCACCAACTGCTTCAGTCCAGGTGCTCTCCTCCACTTCCGCTCCTCAGGAACTTCCACCCCTTTCCTGCCCCTCCACACCATCTGCTCTGATACACGTGCCCCTGGGGCGATGGACGTTCTCTAGTGGCGGCCCATGATAAGCCAGCAGTGTGTGCAGAGCTGCAGTGCCCCTTGAGCCCTGCCCCAAGGCCTGGGCGGTGCACAGTGAGAGCACCAGCTCTGCACAGAGCCTTGCACAAGCAACGCCAGGGCTACTTGTGGCCCTGCTCTCCTGCGGTCCCTGCGGTCCCATGCTGCTGGCCCTGGGGACCCCAGTCACGGATACAAGATGAAGAAAATGCCCCGTCTGAGCCGAGTCCCTCCTTCTGTGCTGGAACCAGGGGGAGGCACAACATCACCTGTCTGATTCTTGGGACGTCTCTGGCTCTGCCTCCCATTCAGCTGAGTGTTGGGCTCCTGCATAACGTACAAGGCCTGCCAAGCCCAGGAAAAGCCTCCTGGAAGAACATGGCTAGGTGCCTGTGCATGGAACATGCCCCACTTCGAGAGTGACCTCAATGGGTTTCCAGCAGCTGCACCACGTATCCGAACCCCTCTGGGTGATACGTTAGCAACAGGAACCAGGAACTGGGGCTTTGGTTGTTATCACAGCAAAAGACAAGAAGGAATAAGGTGGGTCCAGGCCCAGCCCAAGATGAGAGCAGATCCCCAGCGCTTTAGCATCCAGGGCTTCCTGTCCACAGTGCTATGAATAACTTCAGTTAGTGCCGGAGCTTGGAAACATTCCCCCCTTTTAAATCTTTGGTGTGAATTGCTTTATTACTTCAAGGGAGCTAGGAACAGAGGATCCTGCTGCTGATACTGTCTCTGATGCAATTCATCTGAAAGCAATTGCACTACAAATCAGCTTTTGTCACGCTGCCCAGTTAACGAGCTTATCCATGGGCTGGAGAGACAGGGTGAGAGGCAGCCCGTTTCTAGGGAGGGTGATAACTGATAACCTTCCATGCTAGCTAGGTCCTGGGTCTCTTTCTGAGAAAGGATTTGGGCTGAGCCAAGACTGGCGACGTGCTCTGAACGGCAGGATAAAGGGTGATGTTACAGCCTCCGCAGTCAACAGCATCCCAAACAGCCGCTGCTAACGGGGGTTACAGGGGCAGCAGCAGGAAAGACAAAAATATTATTCAATCTGTATCCAGTTGTTTTTGAGACAGCCGCAGTGACCGAGCTTCTCCACTCAGTAGCTACCACGCCACCCGCCTGGCTCTGCAGGGTGCCCCCATCAGGACGGCATAGCCTGGGGCCGGGCCCAGCCCTCCCCCACTTCCTCTGTCTTCCATCCCTCAAGACCCTGGGTGCCTCCCACCACCTCCTGACCAGTCTGCCCAATTTCCATCCTGTGCGATGTACAGACCGGCCTGTGAGGCCTCGAAAGACAGGAATCACAAACAAACAAATCTTGGTTTTATAATAGGGACCAGTGTGGTCTAAAGCAGAGAGCTGGGCGCCAGGACTCCTGGGTTCTGTTCCTGACATAACCTGCATTGTGAGTGTCTCGCGGGCCCAGATGTAACGGGATCGACAAGGTCAAACCATTGTTATTTATTTTAGTTCTTTATTGATATTGTATCTGTTAGCATGTTATTGTTTGTTGTATTAGCATCTCTGGGGACAAGAACTGAAGAAGCAACCGCATTGGAATTGATATTGGTCCAAACGAGGTTACTGGTAGTGAATAGAACTAATACAAGAGGTGGAGGCTCAGAACCTGGGTCTGGGAATAGTCGGAATTTTCCATCACCCGCGCATCTTGTCCAGTGCTCAGTACTGATTAGACAAGCACACTCCTTAGCCGTGCGTGTGCAGCCGGCAGGTGACAGATGGAGTCTGGGGGAGACTTGGAAGATTATCAGGTGGGTTTGTGTCTGTTTAGCGACATTCTTGTGGAATGAAATTTCAGTGCAATACGTCCCAGGGCAGCCAGCCTCCCCGCTCACAGCCCTGGCTTCGTTAGCAGGGCTACTCCCGTGAGTGCTGGTCCTTTCGGGCCTGAGCACACGTCTGGGCTGGCAGGTCCATGGAGACTGGGGAGAGTTTCCAGCAGCGTGGGAGTGGGAGTGGGGGTGGGGCAAGAGTCATTCCATCAGGATTTGGCTTCTGTTTCCTTGCCGCAGGAAACTATCCTTGAGCCTCGCGTACGCGCCTCATGCTGCCTGCTGCAAGGCCTTGCCCCTGCCATGGCTGAGAGCAGGGCTGCTAGGGCTACAGCTCCACTGGGCTGGGGCATGCCCAACCCCCAGCAGGGAGGGGTGAAGAAGAGAGAGCCCCAGGGAAAGACGGAGGGAGCAGGACCTTGTTTTATGTAAAATCACCTGCTGTGCTGAGCTTTCTCCATTATTAAGCCCAGAGCTTAATGCCTCTGCATTCCCCGCCTGGCTGGCTAGCTGCTTAGGGCAGCCGGCCCAAATCTTTCTTTGCCCCTGACACCTCTGCTTCATTGCAAAGTAGTTTAAAGCTTCACAGAGATTGCAGGGTACTCGGGGGTGGAGGTAAAATTAATGCTAGCGGGAGCCTCAATGAAATTAGCCCAAGCAAAGAAACAAAATGAATACAATAAATAAAGTGCACTTTGTCCCCTTTCCCTTCAGTGGGATTGCAGCTTTCCGGTAGCACTGGGCCTGTCGCTCTGCTCTCATCTCTGCCTCGCAAAGGGAGAGAACCCCTGTGCTGCACACACCAGCGTACCTGTCGTTTGCATTGATCCTGGTGTCTTTGAATTGCAACTGACAATGTGTCCTGCAGAAGGCCGCAGGGAAAGGCTGCTCCTTGCCTTTCTCGTGTTGTGTATTTCTTTCCACACTGGCTGTTCAGATTGTTTTGACAGGATATTGCAGGAGGGCAGCGAGCGCTGTGCTAGCATCCATCCATTCCGAAGACACAGAATTGGAAGCCGCAAAACTGAATGTTAAACTGACACAAATATCCAGATCAAACGTAAGTTCCGAAAAAAAATGGAAATCCCTCCAGCCCCTCAGTCACAAGATGCAGAAAGCCCCCGGCAGGCAGCAAACCCCGACCTCAGAGTGGACAGGACCTTGCACTGGATCCTGCGTTTCCAAACTTGCAGTGTAGCACCTTAGGACGTAGCCACGAACTTCCGCAGTGGCAGCCTTTGACACTCCGAAGGCACCAGGCTCCTTGGGCCCCGTTTCTGCTCCATCCTCGCTGGGTTCTGTGCAATCATTTTACAGAACCACCTGCGTCTGAGCTGAGACTGGAGGCTGAACAGCTCCAGGCTGGTGTTTCGAAGTTAGTACAAATATTTGTAACGCCACCATCTGGCACATTTCGAACTGACCCTGCCCTGTACATGCTCTGTATTCATTTTGGGAACATTTATTAAAATAAAGTGTATGTAATATTAAAGCACTAATCATTGCTATAGGGCATCTCTGTAGGGTCTGATTAGAGGTTTTCCTATTTCCATACCAGAATAGCAGGCTGTAGGCCTAAACTGTCTTACCTCGGGAATGGACTCAAGTAATTTCTTTCCCTATTTCTGTTGCTTCTTTGTCTGCGTGAATTTAGCAGGGTTTATGCGGACGAATCAGTGCCACGCCCTAATCATTAATGCCATTGATGGCAGTGTGGTGAGTGGGCCTATAAATTTACCCCAGTTGTGAGCTCAACTGAAAAGTGAGTGAAAGCTCATAAAGTGTCACAATCTAGAACAACAGATGGTGATGTGGAACTGTGCAAAAGCAAGAGAGAGACTGAATTAATCCAACTCAAAAGGCTTCTTGAGCTAACTCAAGGACAGTGTTGGGATCATGCCTGGTAAACAGGAACAGTGTGGGACTGGAAATCAGTGACCCAAAACTGGGGCATCAGAAATCGGGGGGACAAAAGAATGTGGGGATGGCCTGTCTTCCAGCCTCACTCCCTTAGAGGTCATAAAAAAGAGACTTTGGAAGGAAACTCAGTTTCAAAGGGGGAGAGCTGGATTCCAGAACGCTGGCTGAGTGAAAGATGGGAGAAGGGGCTGGTGTGAGCTTCACCAGCCTGGCTGCGACCCCCTCTCTCTCCTGGGTCCTGAGAGATGTCCTGACTAGACTGAGCCAGAGAAAGGGACCCACTGGCTCCAGCTAAATCCCAAACACCGACTGGGATTTGAGACTTTGTCGCCTCACCCTCTTACTGTCTCCTTTTCCTTCCTCACCTTAATGTTTTCCTTTCCTGTTCTAAGAAGAGTAAGACTCTGTATTTTGCAACACTCCTGTCAGCCTGGACCAGAAAGAGGCAGCTAAATGCAATGCCCAGATCCGCCTCACACTGGTACAAGTTTGCCAGGTCTCAGAGTGGCTGATAAGATTGTGCTGGGCCTGTGTTTCTCCAGCAGGAGGTTGCAGGTGAAAGTTAACCTGAGAAACAGAAGCTTCATTTTCTCTCCTTGCTCTTCTTTTCTCTCCCCTTTTGTGTCTATTTTGTCTCCGTGGGGAATGGGATTGAACTTCAACAGCAGCTCCAGCCCATCTCAGCTCACTTCTTTGCTCTTCCCCAGGACAGATGTTACCACCTGAGAGACTGTCAGATGGGGGCGGGGGGTTCGTTCTGAGAGCTTTCTCCAGCTGCAGGGGACCAGCACTTGGGCAATGGATCCAAGAAAAGCCTTGGTTAATATTCACATTTCAAACACTTTCACCTTTGTCTTTCCTGCCTTTTCTGTATCTTTAAGGAAAGGTTAAAAAGGTTTTGACTGGTGTGTCTGCCCTGGCACTGAGCAGGCTGAGGGCTCTCGCTGCCCACCCTGGATGTGTTAACACCTTGAACTATTTGGGCCCCCGGATTCCATCCAGATTAATACAAGAGTAGCCATGCACGTGCAGAGCCCATCTGCCAAAGGGGCACTCCTCGCGCCTAAGCCATCGACACTGTCCCCCAATGAACCAGGGCAGGAGGTCGAAATTCTAACAGCGTGTGACCTGGGAGCGTTCAGCGGCACTAACAATGAAAGAGTTAAAAGGATTTTTAGCATGGGCCTGAACTGGGGATGACAATCCATTACTCATAACTCTTCAGAAACCTGCTGCCTAATTCTTTGCTCTCTCATGATTTACAGAACACTACAAAAAAGTAGAAGCACTTTGCAGTTGGGTTTTTATTGCACTCTCCAAAGTGAAGAGTTATTATTCAACGTTCACGCTGGACAAATGTGTTCCAGTGTTTTATGTGTCCTTTTCATCTGATCTGGCCCCACGTCTAGCCTGCCCTCCCACTCCAAGCAAGGAACTTAATGAGTTTCTAAAGCGGAATGCGGCTCAAACAGCCCAACTGTTGCGCCCGGGAGGGGTGAAAGACTAGGAACCTGGACAGGTGGAAAGAGCTGCTTTCCATCAAGCTACGGAGATTAGGAGAGGATGGGGGGGGGGCAGCCCCTGGCTGTTCCCAGGGCAGGTTTAGCAGCTTTAGGAGGAGCAGGAGGCCCAGCATGGTAGCCCTCGTCTGTGTCCCCATGTCATTGTTGCAATCAAAGATGCAGCAGGCGCTTGGCTCGTGCTGTTTTGTTGAAGGAGGCTCCACACCCGTGAGAGCTGCCGTGCCGAGCAGGGGCGTGGGGGCAGCCTCGGAAGGGCACAGTGGCCTGCCCACAATGCTTTGATTAACCCACAAGCCCTCGCGGCTCCTCTCAGTGCAGCCTACCTGGGCCAACAGCAGAATGTGGCAACTGGCCAGGGCGGTTCCGGTTGAGCCGGAGCCAGATAAACTCTGGATGGTTCCTGGAGCGCTGACTTCTCTATGTAGCTGCTTTTATACCGCTAATGATACTTAGACATATTTCCTCCCCTTGCTGTGCACACAAGCAATGGCTGCCGCTGTCACAGGGAATTGAGGCAATCGGACAATTAAGACAGGCTCCGTAATCTGAAAAGCCTTTGGGAGCCTCTGCTGTAGCTCTGTGGCACTGCAAGCAGAACCCCAATAAGAGCTAATTTTTCATCCTGGACAAGAGAGTTATGAGGTACAAACGAGTGCCCGAAAGAAGGTTAGTAAATTACCCAGGCTTAGCAGCAGTGCTGGGTGTATCTGCCGGGTGCAGCATTAGCCGGTAGGGCAGGCAGACCCTGCTCAGTGTTTGTCACAGATCAGAAACACTAGCCCTTTGACAGATGCCACGTAGATCTTCATTTCCAAATTCGCCCATCTGAGAAACATCTGTGAACTTAGGCTGGCAAATCTCAAGGAATGTTCTGCCAAGTATTCCACTTCCTCTTTTATAGCTTTGTAAGACTCGCTTTGGATTCCTCGTTTAAAAAGAATAGAAGCGTGTGCAACTTTTCAGAAAAGCTGTGTAGATGCAGGAGGAGTTTTTGAAGGAAAGATTCATGGCATGAACAAAAAGCAGCCGTGCCTTTTACAGACAGGGCTCAGGGCTTTAAACAGTTATGAGCATCAGCAAGGAGGGGAAAGCAGATTAAAGAGCTGGAGTTTAAAGGTCTCCGTCTCACTAGAAAAGACGTGGGCTTCACATTTTCTCTCTGCTCTTGTAAAATGGGGGTTATCCACTTACATCTCAACAAGGATTACTCCAAGGCAGACAAGTCCCAGGGAAAGAAGCATTTTTCTTAAAGCTGTTTGTGTAACAGTCACTGTGGTTTGTCATGGATGAACCACAAAAGGCTGCTCAGGACTCAATTCAGAGAAGCATTTGCCAGTTTGGAGACTTAACTCTTCCATGCTTCTCCCATGAAATCCCACTGGAAACAGACTTTCTGGCAGGATTTTCAGAACTTCCCCATTTTCAGTGATGACATAAATACCATGAAAATAGCTTTGGTGCTATTCCGGTGCTTGGGTGTTTCTGCTTCTGGCCCCGAACCCAGAGGATCGTGGAAATTTAAACAGTAGTGAAATGCAGGCCAGCTTGGCTTTTCTTTTTGTTCCTCACTTTAGCTGGGTCAGTTTGTCCCTCCCTAAGTATAATACCCAGAGAAGAATTTCTTGCAGTCCAGCCCATAGTCCATTGCTCATACAAACAGTTCTTTATTAGCTGTCACCACTTCATTTGCACCATCAGTAGATCCTGCTATTGTTATGGGGGGGGGGGGAGCAGTATCAGAATGTAAAGTATGTGAGAATTATTTCTGCTTTTGCTCGTGGAGAGCAGCAGGTCAGGGCGATGGGGCAAGATGGAGGGACATGATGGGGGAGGCAGGGCTGTGTCCAATGTGCAGCTTTAGGCCTGTTCTGGGCATTGTTCCTGTCACTTGACTCCAGCTCAGATGCTCGTCTCACTGGCGTCTCACCACTTTGATCCCATTTCTTTCAGTGGCATTTACACCAGTCCTAGGTTGGAACCGGACTCCCTGTTGGTGAAAGGGGGAGAGGTGCACTCACTAATTCACCAGCAGGGGTACAATGCACTTTTCACTAGTTACACTCCTTTTCCTTTGTTTGTTCTCTCCTTCTGGTTTCCTCCCCTGACTAGGTCCCTGGTGCAATCTAGCTTTAGGTTCCTAGCTTCCCCACCTGTAGTTTTCCAGCCCACAAGCCAGGCCTCATAGTGGAAAATTGATTTTCCCTGTGACTTGGTAGAGAGAGACCAATGTTCTCCACGGTGCACATGGCATCTCAGTAGCTGCTGTTGGAAGTGCCAGCCAGTTCCCAAGCTGCATATCTCATCTGGCAGAGCAAGAAGATGATACATGCTGCAGGCACCAAACTGCATTGCTGAGCCAGTGGCTGGCTTCAGGGCTGGGACTGGGGACTCAGGAATCCCTCCTGTGGTGACAACATGGTGTTCCACATTCCTTTCCCCTCCGGCAGGGAGCCAGGCGTGTCTGACCCCATTGTGGGGCTGCTAGAGCCTTCCGAGGCTGAGAGCATTGGCGTGTACTTTGGGTCTGATATGGATCTGCCAAGGTGGCACTTCGGCCATCAGAGAGGGAAGAGAAGACAGCACGGAGCACACTTGTCCCTCCATCCTTGAAACCCTGAGGAGGGATGTGGACAGGAACCCAGCACAAGGGAAACATAAGGCAGGGCAATGAGACAGAAAAACAACATCCACTAATCAGCAAATAACTAAATCAGGTTATCCCCTTCCCCTGCCCCCTCCTCATTTTAACAAACTTCCCTCCTTCAGGAAGGAATTAAAACTCAGGGCAGGAATTCCAGCACCAGGAGAAGCAGCAATCCAGGGAAATGTCAAAATCTTTACTAATCCAATGGCCTTTTTCAGACAGCGCCTGGATATTGCATAAAGCAACACTCACATCCGCTGGGGAGTGCCTTCTCCATGGCTCGCGGGGGCAGAGGTTTCTAGGCACGAAGGCTCTCGAGTTCTGACAAATCCTCTGTTATAAACTCCTCCTTGTCTCCAGGTTGCTGGGATAAATCTGTTTATTGGAAGGAATACAGACTCAGTGAGTCGCCCAGTGTCCAAACTGCAGAGAGAGATTAAGGGAACAGAATAATCCCGAACACCAGGCTGACCTAACAGGGGTGGCCACAAGGTGGCCAATCTATGTGCGGAGCTTCCCACAATAGCAAGTTGTTAATAAGGATCACAGGGTAATGTTCACATGCAAGAGCAGCCTACATTTGCTGGGTGTTTGGCAGGAGCATTCTGGCTGTGATCCTTACACTGAGCTTCTTTGCCAGGAGACGCACACAGAGGGGAACCTGGACGTAGGCCAGTAGCTCTGAGCCAGCAACTCGATTGCTTTTCCAAAACCCAGTGCAGATGTGCATCCACAGGCATAAACCAGCACCTTTTCAGGCAGCAGCGCAAAGAGAGTAAGGGGAACTTCCCAGCGCTCACAGAGCAGAGCTCCATCTCCTTCCCGGAATCATGGCAGTGGCCTGTCTGCCTAGCGCTGTTCATCGTAATCCACTGCAGTGTAATGTCACAGCCTGAAACAGTGACCCCATGGCATGGCTAAAATGGCCCAGGGCATGAGACACCTACAGTTACTAATGACCGTGAGCATCTCACCTACTTTAACCCGCCCCAGGGATGTGGCAGTGTCACTTCTTCCCAGCCCAATCAATGCTTGGTTACAGGATGACAGACCTTTTGTGAAACAGACCAGAGAGGAAAGACTAGAAAAGGCCATCATACAAATATTTCTGCTCAATATTCCTGACTAGTAATACTCATTTTTATGACAATACAAGTCAGTAGCTCATTATTAAGATATAGTGACCTGAGCGGTAGATATTGACTAAGACATTTTACTGAGTGCAATAAATCTTGATGTTCACCAACACAAGACCTCCAATATTTCATGCATTCTGAAGGTCTTCATCAGCGATCTCTGGAGATCTCTTAATTAGAGCCATTCATTTCAAGTGTGTCACAATTTTTTTCTTTTAAAAAAATGTTAAAGGGGCGGTGAGTTGGGGATCCCGATGTTCCAGCTTGTTTGGAAATTCTGGTTTCCATGGAATTCTGTTTGGCCAATGCTGCCCAACCCTAGGGCCCACGCGCCCCAGGGAAGTCAGGGATAATGGGTTAGAGTTGCTCTTTCACACCCTTCTGGGGTTATTTTCATTGGGATTCCTCTGTGTGTTCTGGCTCTGAGATCAGGGCTGCAGGAGAGACTGGGGCAGAGAAAGGAACAGCCCCAAGAGGTGAGAATCACCCTGGTGGGATAAAAGTTCCTTCTCACCCCTCCCAGAACGAGGTACCAACATGGGAACCGAGCTCTGCCTCTTAGTGCGGATGAAAAGGGGCTGAAGTCACTTTGGGGCCATCTGCTGGCCTGCAGCTCTAATTGCACCTCCAGCCTGGCCTGGCATCCCAGAGCCGGACACTCCTCAGGGGCATGGGGAGTGTCTAATACCCAGGAGTGCATCAGACACAGGGAGAGAACGTGGGGGAGAAGCAGATAGGGAGGTTATGTAATCCCCCGAAAGGCCAGACACAGAGCGGATTCTCCACGCTCACTCCATCGAAGTGTAAAACTGGCGGAAGTGAGGGGCTGATGAGGCCCATGGGACAGGCAGCAGGCTCCCGGAAAGCTTGCGCTGGTTGTGTTGTGCTATGAGGCTAGCCTGCCGTGGCTGCGGAGCAGAGTGCGGCAGTATGGGCAGGGTGACTGCAGGACACCTGAAGGTGGGCTGGGGTGGAGAGCCGTGGCCACAGAGGGGGTGTGGATCTGGGTGAGAAACACACTTGGAAACGTGGCCCTTAAGGGTGGGGGCTGCAGATTTGGTGAGCCCAACTTGCGGCACCTTGGGCCTGATTTTCAGAAATGCGGAGGCCTGTGGCGTTCCCATCAGCCCCGAGAGGTCCGGGTGCGTGGCCCTTCTCAAACCAAAGCCCCTGACCCACACGTGCTTCTGGGACTATTGAGGAGACTAAGGGAGAAAGCTGGGCTCATGTAGGCCTCCGTCCTTCGAGCTGATCCGTGTGCTCAGGCTGAGCCCCCTACAGCCCCGGGTCCTCAGCACTGAACTGGGACTTTTCTAACATGATGTTTATATTTTGTGTGGAATAAGTGTCTTGGGCAGGGTGAGTGTGAGAGCGAGAAAGCACACGAGAGAGAGAGAGAGAGAGCCCTCGTGTCACATGGCTGGCACGAGAGAGAGAGAGAGAGAGAGAGAGAGAGGAGAGAGAGAGAGAGAGCCCTCGTGTCACACGGCTGGCTGGCACGAGAGAGAGTGAGAGAGAGAGAGAGAGAGAGAGAGAGAGAGAGAGAGAGAGAGCCCTCGTGTCACATGGCTGGCACGAGAGAGAGAGAGAGAGAGAGAGAGAGCGAGAGAGAGAGAGAGAGAGAGAGAGCCCTCGTGTCACACGGCTGGCTGGCACGAGAGAGAGTGAGAGAGAGAGAGAGAGAGAGAGAGAGAGAGAGAGAGAGAGAGAGAGAGAGCCCTCGTGTCACATGGCTGGCACGAGAGAGAGAGAGAGAGAGAGAGAGAGAGAGCCCTCGTGTCACACGGCTGGCACGAGAGAGAGAGAGAGAGAGAGAGAGAGAGAGAGAGCCCTCGTGTCACACAGCTGGCTGGCACGAGAGAGAGTGAGAGAGAGAGAGAGAGAGAGAGAGAGAGAGAGAGAGAGAGAGAGAGCCCTCGTGTCACACGGCTGGCTGGCACGAGAGAGAGTGAGAGAGAGAGAGAGAGAGAGAGAGAGAGAGCCCTCGTGTCACACGGCTGGCTGGCACGAGAGAGAGTGAGAGAGAGAGAGAGAGAGAGAGAGAGAGAGAGAGAGAGAGAGAGCCCTCGTGTCACACGGCTGGCTGGCACGAGAGAGAGAGAGAGAGAGAGAGAGAGAGAGAGCCCTCGTGTCACACGGCTGGCACGAGAGAGAGAGAGAGAGAGAGAGAGAGAGAGAGAGAGAGAGCCCTCGTGTCACACTGCTGGCACGAGAGAGAGAGAGAGAGAGAGAGAGCCCTCGTGTCACACGGCTGGCACGAGAGAGAGAGAGAGCCCTCGTGTCACACGGCTGGCACGAGAGAGAGAGAGAGAGAGAGAGCCCTCGTGTCACACGGCTGGCACGAGAGAGAGAGAGAGCCCTCGTGTCACACGGCTGGCACGAGAGAGAGAGAGAGAGAGCCCTCATGTCACACGGCTGGCACGAGAGAGAGAGAGAGAGAGAGCCCTCGTGTCACACGGCTGGCACGAGAGAGAGAGAGAGAGAGAGCCCTCGTGTCACACGGCTGGCACGAGAGAGAGAGAGAGCCCTCGTGTCACACGGCTGTCCCACTGCGCCAGTAATGTGCATGCTGGCACCATTGTCTCCCTGTGCTCATCGCCCCGCTCTCCCTTTCTGTCCTTTGTTCAGTGATGGGCGGATTCCCTCATTCCACTTGGTTTGGTTTGGTTTGGTGCTGTCTCCACCCCGTTGGAGTTGTGAGTTTCTATCCTACTTAGGACACGGGGTCCCTTCTCATTCGGGAGATGAGTTTGGATTGATCACAGGGACAAGGCAGAGTCTGTGGATTTTCCACATACAATCTGCAGCAGTAACTCGGGAGGGGTGTTGGTTTGGTTTTGGAGGAGGGGTAATTTTATTTTTTATTCTCAAACAAGCCTTTAAAGGAATATTAATAGCCTACAGGCTACCACGATTTTCCCATTTGTGCAGGCAAAAGAATATTGATGGAGATGTGCAGAGACACCCCTAGGCCCTGGGGTTAGAAATCTTGCACAGGAAATTGTTGTTTTCAGACAGATGAAAGCAGATCCCTTCTATTTTTAAGCAAGTGCAAGGGGAAAACTAGGAGCTGCTCAGGTGTGTTAATATCATTACCTCGGGCCCAGGTGCTGGCTTGGTGGAGCTTTCAATACACTAGTCAGAAAGCGACTTTAGAAAAGACTCGGGAAGGCAGTTTTTAACAAAAATCTCCCTTGAAAATAGACCCCAGTAGGTTAATCACACGGTGAGGCTTTCAATTATTTTCAGCAGCTGAAGGTGAGGACATGAAAGAATTCAGCGGTGACACTATTGAAGGCTATGGTGGGGTCCAAAAAGCCCTTGTTTTAAGAGACAGCAGCTGCACCTCAGTAATGAGCCCCAGAACGCAGCAACACATGTCTGTGGTTTGGACTTCGGCAGGTTTTGGTGCCGCTAAGCTGTAGTCAGCCCTAGACTCAGCCTGGTCCAATCAGCCTGCGCACCGCTCTGGACTGAGTTCCCTTCCTCATTCTCCAGGCTGAGGAGCCTTCCGCTGGCCACATTGCCATAATGCTGAGGGAAACCTCACCTAATCTCCTTGACCACATCTGTGCATCCACTGTGTGTTCTTTTTTTCTTCCTGCCAACAAGGAAGGCAGTGTGTTTTCTTAACATCGGAGGGCATGATTTATAAACAACCATTAATGCTCCTTTTAACCTCTTTTTTCATTGTTTAAATTTCAGATTTTTTGGATGCAAACTCTTTAAATCAGTTCAACATGCTCTGAAGGGCTGTGCTAGAATTCAGCTTGAATTACTTCCAAATGGAAACCCTTAAAACGCGCGCGCACAGAGCACGCCAGTCATTTCCACCCACTCTCCGCTGTGTGGAGAGATTTAAATAATTGAAGTGTTTCCAATGTTTATGGATATTTGGTGGTGATTTGCAGTTATGGGCATGTGTAGGGCAACTTTAAAAGATAGGGTTATTGTGCGGCACATTTTACAAGGGGATTCATTCTGGATTTAACTGGAGTTCTGTGAAGCCAGGCACAACTTTTGGAATGAAATTGAAAGCCAGGTTTGGTGAACCTGCTCTTGAGTGTTGACAGAACCTAGGCCATTGGAAGGTTTCGGGTGGAAACTCACTGGGTTTACCTGATCCTCACTTTGAGTTTGGAGAGCTACTTTAATTTGAAGCACAAGCCCAAATTCAGAGAGTTCTGAACCCAACCCAAGGTTTGTACAAGCTTCTGGACAGGAAGCACAGAGTGTTGGTCCTTGTGGAAGGTGGCAGATAGACTGAAAACCAGTCAGAGCAAGCATATGTTGCATTTTAAAAAGGCCCTAACTACTCTTCCTTGGAGCACTTGTGATCTCTCAACGGCTCTGTCCTGCCCCGGGTTTTGCTTCCATCTGAAATCACATGTTGGTGACATATTGCTTCAGTGTCACATGGCAGCTCAGCGCAGGCTTCAGCTCTGCTTGCAAATGAGAAAAAATCATCAGGAGATAATGGAAGATTTACACCCACACACCAGCACCGCAAGATTTGCCCTCATGAAGTTTTGCTGAAGTGAATGCCTCTTAATCCATCGAATATCAAATTCCATAGGGGTGATTTTTACAGCTGAAAAACGACTGATGGAAGAGAAACAAGGTTTTATACAATAGCTCCTTGCTCATGCAATAAATGGGGCTATCTACAGCCATCTTGGCAGAACAGGAGTTTGCTTCCCTTCTGGCCAGCCAGAACTCGGGCTAGATTACTTGGAAGATGCTTGGCTGTCTTTCCCCGTGTCCCTGCAGGGGAGCCGCCCCTCATTTCCAGGGAGAATGACCCTCTCTGCAGGCATGTGAAAAATCTGCTAACTCACTAAGCAACTGCCACTGTTGCTGATGAATGACCCCCAACATGTAGCCAACAAACCCGCCTATGCCTAAGGAGAGCTGGAGATTCTTGGGGCAGGATGAGAGACTCCCCTGCAGTGATGGGTGTGGGATTGACTAGAACAGGAGGTCCTTCCGGCACTCTTCAGTGACATTTGGTCTGTACTGCAGATTGTAAAATCCAGTGCTCAGATGGGGGGGAGAGGAGGTGAAGGGATGGTAGCCCCCAGACAAAGGATCAACAGACGCCCTCCCCCAAAATAGGAACCATCAGTACCGATACCTGCTGTTTGTAATCAACTTTCCCCACGTTTCCAACCAGGAGGAGTGAAATGTGTGGGTCTGGCATCCAGAGCTCTGATGCCCATTTTGAGCAGTGGGGTTTGAAGTGGATGTCTGGCATAACCACCTACATCAGGCACACACACACACACACACACACACACACACCTTTGTACCAGATGAAAATCCCACACCATTTCAAACCGACAGTTGGCAAAGTCGAAGGTGAAAAAGTGGCAAGATTAAGGTGAAGTGTCCACAGTCTAGTGATAGGGCTGCTTGAAATATTTACAACAGAAAAGATTTTTCATCAGAAATGGGGCTTTGTTAAAAGCAAAAATCTCTAATAAACAATCATGTCAATTCACTATTTCATTATTCAAATACATTTTATAATGAAAACATTCAAAAAAAATCAAAGGGGTTAAATCTCTTGTTTTGAAAAAGTGGGGAAATTCCCACTTTCAGTGTTTCACCCTTTTGTTCCCTCCCCCCCCCTTAAAACGGGGAGAAAGGGTTTTTTTAAGTGGTTGGAAGTTTGGGAAAACACTTTCGCACACTTCTTTCCTTTTCCCCACTGGAAGAGTGTGACTTCCCCCCACACACACACTTTTACACTGGGCAAAAAGGGGAAGAAAGTTTAAAAGTGAGAGGGAGGAACTCCATAAAAATTAAAAACAAACAAGTTTAAAACAATATCTTTTCCAAACAATACTAAAATTTCCATTTCATTTAAAAAAAACTTCTTTGTTGAATTTTTTTTGATGAAAAAAGTACAAAAAATTTATTTTCTTTCAACATGTTTTTAACAAACTATCAAACAAAATAAAACACAAAACCACAACATTTGATCAGCTCTGCCTAACAGATAAAGTCACAACAAGATCACAAAGAGACTGGAAATTGAAGCTAGACAAATTCGAACTGGAATAAGGTGCACATTTTAGCAGTGAGGTCAATGAACCATTAGAACAGATTACGGAGGGTTCTGATAAATTCTCCAGCGCTTGGAGTCAATAAATCAAGATATTTTTAAAAGATCTGCTCTAGGACAACCACAAGCTATTGAGCTCAATGCAGGGATCAGTCAGAAAAATTCTATAGCCTGTGATATGCAAGAGGTCGGACTAGGTGATCAAAACAGTCCCTTCTCGCCTTGAAATCTATTAACCGGCACATTTCCATTTTCTTCCTTTTCATTTTTCTCTGACCATTCAAATTTCAACACAAGGAGTTGATTTTATTATAAACATGGTGAATTCCTACCTGGCAGCAGTTTCAAAAAACATCACAATGTCTTACAAAGCAGATTCTGTGTTTGTGTGCGTGTGTGTGTGCATGTGTGCGTGTGTGCGATTTTGTTACATTTCTTGCTCCCTAATAGTATTTTATCTTTGCTAGTGTGAAGCTGCGGTTGCTGATGAAATGGTCAGATTTGGCCCTAGGTCAGACTGGGAATGCTGGTGGGAAACATCAGTTTTCAGATTCAGACCCTCACCAAAAATTGGTGGTTTCACCCAGCACTAATGACAGAGCAGCTGTAGCAGCCAAATGTGCAGCAAAGGGAGTCTGGGGTGAATAGAAGAACCATTCAGCATTTCAATTGTAGTTTTAGCAACAATGACCCTTCTGTTCTTATTTATGTGTCAGGTAGTGGCTGGCTAAAATATTAAATGCCCTCTGCTTCACCTGGACTCTTAGCACATTCCGCCCCTTTCTTTTATTTTAACCAGCATAGACCTGCAAATGGGTTGTTATTTAATATACAAGACAGACGGGAAAACAACTGCAGCAAGCCCCTTCTTCTCTGAATTGTAACCAATGTATTTTAAACATTAATAACTAAATAAATGAATTTCCAAAAAAATTCACCATCTTCTATAAATAAATATGTACATCCATGACATCCCCTTTAAAATTATATGAGTTAGGTTCCTACCTGTATTTTAAGGGTGTATTTAGAATTTGGATGTGCTACCTAAAATCCACCAATTCAGAATCAAATATTTAAAAATATTAAAACTCTAGTGCCCCTGAATCCGTGTGTCTGGATTCCCAGTCAGAAACGTGACATGAAATGTAACAGTACAACAATCTAAACAAATAGTATCTCATACGTGACACTGTAAGAAACATTACTTTCTCCAGAATCTTAAATGTGTGTGTTGTATACAAGCAGTACGTAAAATACATTTCACCTTTTCTGATTGTGTTTACTAGATATTCTTTCTGATTCTTTGTATTCCCCCTAAGAAGGAAGCTGCGGTTTCCTAGTACAAACATTGTGAGCATGCAAAAGAAATGCTGAAAACATTTATAACACATGTATGATCCAACATTAGTTTAGGCTCAATGTGAAACATGTCTTGCTGCTTGCTGCTCAGGGCAGTATTTTACGTCTACTTCTAATCTTCTAACGTTTTAGTCGTGCACACTAAATTTAATAAAAACCTCATGAAGTTCTCACACTGCCTTTCCCACACGCGAAGGAAAGTGACTTGCAGTCAGTCATAGTCAAGAAAGAGGGGCACAGTTCCAGCTTTGCAGACCATCTTATTTCAAATTCAGTGCCCTGCACTGATACTGGGAAAGGTGCATTTCATGTGCAAGACAATCACATTGCTTCAGAGCATGAGAACAAGTTTAGTGGGTCCACCTTTGGATTCCACTTTCCTATGGAAAACGAAAAGGTCACTAAGGCATCTACTGGAGAGGAGCAAGACCATTCCGACACGACAGCCAGTGGAACAGTCGTTTTCCATAACTACATTGTAACTATGGCAGGGTGGCCAGAGCCCTGAAATGTAGCCCTCCAGCAGAGCCTCCCGTGGCTGTGAATTGGCTTCTGTGAAATAGAACTGCTGCTCCCTGGTTAAACTGCCTCCACATCTTATACGCTAGAATAAATTTGTATGTAGTGCTGCCCTGTAAGCATGGTGGTGCAGCCACGTCTTCCATCTCCCCATCTCTCACCCATCTGAAGCCAGGCCTTAGAGGAAGTGATTCCATTGGCCCAGGCTGAAGCTTTGAGCCTTGATAACTTTCTATTTGTTTTACACATTCGTCTATTTAAATAAATAAATAAATAAATAACTACATGCTGTTGCTTTGGGACGACAAAGGCCCATTTAGCCAAAAGCAAAGCTGGAGAAAATGAGCAGATCCCAGTTCTGGACAATGTTGCTGGTTTTGAAGCTTGGAAATTCAGTGCTGTCAGTTCTTGTGATATTTTAATTTTTTTCCTGACGCCTCAGCTCCTGGAGTCATGTGAACACCAAAGACTATCAGCTTTCATTTGACAAAGGGTAAATGTCGTGCAGCAATGGCAGGCCTGGCATTCACACATCATCCCAGGAGTGACAGCCTGGCACCTCCTGCAGGGGGACGCTGCCTGGCCACCCTCTCCGCGTGTGTAGACACAACCTGGTAGCAGCTCAGGGTGCTCCGCCTGCCTCTCTCTTCCGGCCTTTCCTGGGGGATTGGCCAGCCTGTTTGTTGTGAGTGTGACTGTGTCGAGCCAGCCGGCTGCATTGTCCTACAACTTCCTCACCTCAGTCTCCTCCCCCTGGGCAGCGGTTCACAGAGGAACGTCCTGCATTTGGTCAGAAACTGCTAAATACTGAGATATCCCTGGGGCGCTGCTCCTGGCACATTCTCAGCCTGGTCAAATTAGACTCAGCTACGATCTCATGATCTCTGCGCCTTTGTCCAGACCAAATTGACCATCCTGGTGAGGTTTGTGCTTGACTAAGTTACAAGTAACCGTACAGCAGGAATTCATACACACTGGACCCCAGCTAAGCCTGTTCTCTTTCCTAAAGACTGTTCTGTAGGACAGAAACATTTTAAAACAATCTAATTATCTTGCAAAATAATTCACCCCTGTCCCTCTCTTGCTCTGCATGTTAAATAATCCCTGTATCCCTCAGTCCTGGGGCCCGGAATTACATAGTACAGTATCTTGCTTCCCAAGTAGCCTTACTGAAATCAGTGAGAAGTCTCCCTAGTGAAATACAGCTCAGTGAGTACGGGCGTGGAACTGGGCACATGATGTTTATCCATGTCACCTCTTCTTTCTGGTGCCTTTGGTGTCACATTAATGTGCTCTCTGTAGATATGGATCAGTAGTTAATGGGGTTGGTGGGAGGAGATGGCACTCAAGAATATGACCTGCCCCTGGACACTTCCACTGCTTGCATCCGACGAAGTGGGTATTAGCCCACGAAAGCTTGTGCTTCAAAACTTTAGTTAGTCTTTAAGGTGCCACAGGACTCTTTGTTACTCAAGAATATGTAGCTTATCTCCTGAGTTTTGTAGAACCAAGATGCCTTGTTGCTGTGTGCACGGCACATGGCTTCCTCCAGCTGCTCTACATCAGCCCTTAACACCTACCATCGCCACATTCAATTGGGACAAATGAGCCCTTTAGCTTCTACTGAGTTGCTCCGGTACCTGGCCAGCACCTAGGTCAAGTGTGTGACCAATGCCCACAGGTCCTGGCTCCGGTGCAAGAACCGGGCTGAAGTCTTTGTGAATTAACTTAGAACCTGCATCAGCCAAAGTTCTAAGGAATATGAAGATTCCTCGTCTCCACCCCTGACCCCACCCCAAAAACAGCTTTCAGTGCTTTGACATTTCCCTGCCCCATGGCTCAGGCTGGGGCGTGAGTCTCCCCTTACGGCCCCTTTATGTCACTCTGGCAGTGCCAAACGCCCCTGAGAGCTGCTGCTCTGCAAAGCGGTCTCTCTAGCCAGTGCAGAGCTGAGGTCAGGGCTCCATGCTGCCCCAGCCCCTGGTGAACGGGGTGTGACTGGAGGGCTTTGCCCTCCTGCTAGTCTCTGCTTCCTGGGGCCTGACTGCGGGGTACCGAAGTGCAAAGGTGGCTCGACGGCCATGCCACGTGCCGCAGAGTAGCCGGGAGGCAGGTGCCGAGGGCATCCCGCAGGCTTTACTTTCATGACAAGAAACATGGGCAGTCCTTTTTCTGCCGTGTTGCACAGCCAGGGCGTTTGTGTCAGATCTTCGATTGTCCACGTGGCGGAAATACCCAGAGAGGAACATAACTGGCTATAAAGGTGTGTGATGTCTTGGACGTGTTCAGCGTGCCTTGGTCTCTGCTTTCCCACTTTGAACCAGCCTTTCCGATACATTCCTGTATTGCTCCGAGCTATTTGCTCATCATTTACAGCACCCGCGTCAAGCCTGAAATGAGGTTACTAATGTTTTCTAATATTTTTTATTAACCGCCTCCACCATCTTGTAATTTAAAGCACCTGTCTATTTAAATTCTCCTTCTGACCTACTAAATAACCCTGCATGATACATCCAACAAAACTAATGGCTTTTGGATGGTGTTGTTGAAAACTGACTGATGAAAAATGAGTTGAACGGGGCATACGGCAAGAAATCCTTTTCAGACCCATTGGTACATAGAGCGGGGACAGCCTTCTGCTTCCACACAGAGGACTGAATTCCTGAACAATTATCACTCACTTTGCACTTGACAAATGAGGAACTTCTTGGGATTTCTCAGCATCCTTGGGGCCGCCATGGACCCCCTTCCTGGCACTCTGTGACGAACGGCCGGGGCTTTGCATTCCACAGGTGCACGGGGAGGCTAAAAGCGCTTGCCCCTGAGTCCAGAAATATGTGAAGAGTCTTTCCACCACTCTCTGCATCACTTACTCTTATTCTTACAAAAATATACGGCTCTGTTTCTCCCAGGATGAATGGGTAGATTTTTCCAGCAGAAGCAGCTTTGCATTTTTGCCTCAATTATTCCTTTACTTCCTCCGAGCCTGAACGTACAAGTCTGGAACGGTAACAAGGGGACCCAGAAAATGTGGATGGGAGGAGAAGCAATTACACATTTCTGTGGTTTTGCAGAATATTTTGCAAAGGAGTCTCTGGTGGATACCTAAGGCAGAGAAAACCCATTGGGACTTGCCTCCAAACCCCATTAAAAACTATGCAAGTGATTTAATTATAAACCACTTAAGGCGACTCAGCCAATCAAATGAGACAAGGACTGTGCCTGTGAATCTATACAGTGATACTGGCTGCATGAATAGCATAGACCTAGAAACAGAGACCATAGATACCACCCGCACCAGGGGTCCTCACACTTCATTGCCCTGCGCGCCCCCCTCCTGACCACAACACTGACCTCATGACCCCCAGAGGGGGGTCTGCAGCCTGAGCCTGCTCAAGCCCCACTGTCCCGGGCAGGGGGGCCAAAGCCTGAGCCCCATCGCTCCTGGCAGAGGGGCCAAGGTTGAAGCTCAAGGACGTCAGCCCCAGGCCTGTAACCTGAGCCCCCCACCCAGGGCTGAAGCCCTCGGGCTCAGGCTTCATCCCCAGGCTCCAGCAAGTCTAAGACAGCCCTGGTGACCCCATTCAAAGGGGCTGTGACCCCCTTTGAGGCCCTGACCCACAGTTTAAGAACCCCTGGATTAGACCAATGGTCCAAATTAGGCCGGTCTCTCAACGTTCTTGCTATGTGAGATAAAGACAAAGCCGCCTGTCCAAAGCAGTCCGGATAACATTGATACTGAGTATTTGCCACAGCAGGTCAATTGTTCAGAGCACTTTGCTAAATCAGTCACCTTCCCAGCGCCCCAGGCCATGGGGTCAGAGCAGGAGTTCCTGGCTCCTAGTCCCAGGGTTGGTTCATTTCAACAGACCGGAGCCATGGGAACAACCCTCTCCACTCCCACCTGAGACCTGCTGTGTGTTCCCAAGCCCTGTGAGTGTGAACACTGCTGCAGCGACTCCTAGGGCATGCCAAACACAGCAGGCTGGGGCTAGTGGAGGCAGCATTGCCTGTGAGCGGTTAAAGAGACAGAGTTCCTGCATACGGCTGGACAGGAGTCCTCACAATCAAAGGAAAACTGGCAAATGTCTTGTAACAAAATTGCAGTAACCCAGGAGTTCACAGCTGTCATTATGCTGCATTCCCAGTTCACTTGGAATTCCCCAGTGACAGCAGAGGAAACAATGAGCCTCCCACTCAAAAGGCACAAACTTCCACCATCCACCATGTGAGCCAAAGGAGACTCACCAGTAGCTGTTAATAGTATAGGTCATATGACACACCCTAGAGTTCTGATTGTAGTCAGTAGGTAGCAGTGACGTGTGCTTATGCATCCAAAACTAGCCAATTTATCAAAATAATGACTGCCCATTTTCTGTTACTTCAACATTGTATAAACAATAGGACTGATAGAATTTTTTGTGCAGAAAGTTTTCCAGGAAAAATATACCGTTTTTGTTGAAACCAAACTTTTTTGAGGGAAAAATGTCAATTATGATTCAATATTTTTGTCTCATTTTAACTTTGTGTCATTTCAGTTCAAAACTTCCTGTAGGAAAACTAAATTTTTCAAATGAAAAATTTCTAACAATTTTTTTTTTGGTCAGAATTTTCCTCAAGAAAAAACCTTGGTTTTTTCCCCAACAACTAGTAATAATTGATAACTGGTGTCTTAGCGTTAGGACGGCCCAGAATAGCTTAACAAGCCAGGGTTTCAAAAGTGCCTAAGAGACTTAGAAGCACAAGTCTGATTCTCTTCGTTTACTCTTTCATGGGAAATATTTCACAATTAGTTACAGAGTTCAATATCTGTCAGACCCTTTAATTTTAAAACAACTATCATCTGGCGTATATTGCACCGGGTCTGATAGTGGCTGCCACATGCGCATCCGTGTCAGAAATACACGAGGGCAATTTTGCAGCAGAAGCCCAGTAAGGCGAAGAGTGGGAAAGGTTGGTGGGACTTTCAGACGTCCATGTTCTCTACAGTGGGATGTGGGAGGAACTAACAATCCGTTTCTCCAAATGCTGAGGAGATTTTGTAAGAGAAGGCCCTGGAATCCTGCCCTCCCTCTTCCACCTCACCAGTCAGAGTGAATTTAATTTTCCTGCTTGGTCACTTGTTTTTGACACCATCTCCTCCCCTCATCACCCCTCCACTATCTATGGCTCTCCCAGAAACCCTCGTCCTGTTTTAATCACCACAATGGCAGCAGGCCCAGGAGCATGGCAGAGCCAGCTGATTTCCCAGAGTCCTGTCCAGGCCTCCCTCTGCCAAGCCCTTCATGTTCAAAACCAGGGGCACCTCTCCATGAGGAGCCATCATCACCCTCCCCAAGGACTCTCGTGGTTCTATGTCCCTCTTACCTTCCGCTCATCAGCCACGTCTCCCCCACCATGACTTCTCTCCACAACCCCACCCACCCCCGACAGCTGTGCAGGGATGAGCACGCTCAGGGCAATGGGTGACGAGTCCCTAGACTGCCCCAAAGAACAGCAATTCGAACGCAGAGACCCTCGGCCTAGCCAGACAAAACACCATATTAACGCTGGTCAGCTGATGAACAGAGAGATCCTCCTTTTCTGATTCCCACTCCCATAGCAACCGACTGGGCCACTGCAGTTCTAACAGGAGCCTGGACTGGCATTGCTGATGTGAAAACAGGCAGCAGGTCGAGCCGGGACAGGGCTGTGAGGGTTTGGTGTCTGTGTAGAGGTGGTGGGAAGAACCGTGTCAAAACGAAATAATCTGCTACTTCAATGGCCAGCTCGTTTCAGAAAGCAGACTGCAAATGGGTCTGAATTGTGTACATACACAGGCGTGGTAATGGTGTGTCCTATGGAATAATCTGTAAAAATCTGGTCATCGTGGGTAGCAAATAGTATCCGTTACCCTTGGATTAGCCCTTGCAGTTACCTCAGGGATAGGAGCTGGCAGAGAGTCAGGATCTAATGCCGGTACAAGGGCTGCAACAGCTGGGAAAAATAAGATTTAGCCAACCAGCGTGAAATGGTGGAAGCGGTGGGAATTAGGGTGACCAGATGTCCCGATTTTATAGGAACAGTCCCAATATCTGGGGCTTTTACTTATATAGGCTCCTATTACCCCCCACTTCTTGTCACGATTTTTCACCCTAGCTGTCTGGTCACCCTAGGTGAGATACTGAATCCTGTTTATATAGTTATTATCTAAAATTCCAGTATTACCGATAGTGATAGATCTGTATCAGAGTTTCATTTATATACTGTACTCAGATGTCTGTAGCATTATTGTACTGCCATTCCTGTTTATGAATAATTCTTTTATTAAATGTAACATTAAATATACAGAAACAGTTAATCAAATATTATAGGCGTTAAGTTGAGTATGTGCAATACATTGAAAGACAGCATGTGCGACACATTGTCTAAGAAAATAAATAGCAAAAAAGAGGGTAAGGGTGAAATCATAAAATGGAAAAGAATACAGAATATTTAATACAGACAAGTAGAATAAATCCTCATAGTCAAAAACAGAGCAGACAGTCAGCCATGTACACATGGGCTCAAGCTTGATAAAGTTTTCTTAAGTTTTAAATTAGATCTTTGGATTCCTGAAGCAGCAGACCCATGACATATCTGACCTGCCCTGGGTTTCCCAGATAAGTGATGTTTTCTATTCTTTGGGAATTAGAGATGGGCCCAGCCAAATACCTCCAAGTGTTGCTAGAGTGTAGACTGCGACCCAGACTCTAATGGACCCTAATGGATGCCTTTGTTCCCTCTGGCTTTGTACGAGACCAGCTGCTCCAAGTGGCCTTGGATTCTGGAGAAGTTTAACAGTTTCTGTCCTGTGATCTCCAGCAAAGACAGAGTCTTGGTCAGCTCTGGTGGGCCATATGTTGTGTTCACATGGTGCCGGAGGTACTGCAGGCCTGGGGATTGGGGGGGGGGGGGGCATCCACACATCAATAAAGAGGTCAAAAAGCAACTGCAATTTAGCATTATGCATGAAAAGACACCTCTTTTGATTGGGAATCTGGCCTTTGCTAACTGTGGAAATGGGAAAGGCCTGCCTTAAGGCTCTGAGATGTGTCACATTATCCAGAGGGAGGGAGGAAGGAAAAGATAGTTGAAGAGTCAGGTAAGGATGCATGCTGAGTATTGGAGGCTGCAGAGAAAAAAAACAACTAGTAGCAAAGCAAAATGACTGACACCACTTTAAAGGGCAAGAGAAGTGAAATGGCTAGACACATCCTCCTCTAAATAAGAAACACATGGGAAATGTTGATCAGAGAATGCTGGCACACAGCTGAGGTCTCTGAAGAAGAAAAAAAAAGAGGAAACAGAAAACAAGATGGGAAGATAAAATTTCAAAGCAAGCATTAAATGGGTAGCAGTTCCAGCTAATAAACAGACCTGTAGCGCTTTTGCCCAGTAGCACATAGAGAATTGCTGATGATCATTAACACCTTTTTCTGGGGGTCCCAGGACAGAAGTCTTTAATCCTCTCCAGAATTTATCAGCAAATTCAATCCTATCAATTTCTATTTCTCCCCAGAAATTGTCCTATAAAGTTAGTAAAACAACTGCAGCAACAAAAGCCCCTTATTAATCATTTAGATTTGTAAATAATAAATTCTTGGGATTTAATAATGTGATATTCATTAAATCAGCCACCAGAACCACAGGGACTCCAAGTACATCAGCTTCCTACTTATCTGTTTCTCTGTTTCCTTCCCACACCACCTTTGCTTTCTATGAGTAGCAGCCACCATGGACCTTTGGAAGTGGGTCTCAGTTCTCATTCCTCATTGCTACTGTTGTGCCAAACTCCCCAGTCTGCTGTGCAATTTCTTAGAAAATCTTTCTTTAAATTGCAATTTAAAAAGAAATGAAGGCGGATGTAGGCTTTTTCTGCACCACGGTGTCTCATTCCTGCCAGTCGCTCTCTGTAGAGCTCTGCTGAACATGCTGCATTGTCTCCATTGTCTCTGGAGTGAAGCTGTGGGGATTGCTTTCCTTGGGCTGGAATGTCAGTGCACCTGCTACAGAGAAGAAAATCCTGGATGGAGTTCAAGTACATTGGTTGCAAGGGCAGATTTGTACAGTGCCCTCAATCAGTCTTCTACTACCTGAAAGGGGGTTCCAAAGAGGATGGATCCAGACTGTTCTCAGTGGTAGCAGATGACGGAACAAGGAGTAATGGTCTCAGGTTGCAGTGGGGGAGGGTTGGGTTGGATATTAGGAAACACTATTTCACTAGGAGGGTGGTGAAGCACTGGAATGGGTTCCCTAGGGAGGTGGTGGAATCTCCTTCCTTAGAGATTTTTAAGGACGGGCTTGACAAAGCCCTGGCTGGGATGTTTTAGTTGGGGCTTGGTCCTACTTTGAACAGGGGGTTGAACTAGATGACCTCCAGAGGTCCCTTCCAACCCTGATAGTCTATGATTCTATGATCACTCCTCACAACCCAAAATGTCACCCATCATTTGACTAAAAATAAACTTTTGTGGAGGTTAGAAAGTTCTTCATTCCCTGTGCACGTCCTGGGGACAGACAGAACCAGAATCTGCAGTGCCATGAGGACAACTGCTCTTGTGCTCTCTCTGAGATGGCTGAACCAAGGAAGTGGTGGGCATCTAAAGGCGGGGCCTGTTCCCAGGAGAGCTCTAGCCTCGTTTCTCCATGGGTGTATGCATAGATAAGCGTTGGGCTTTTGGTACATGAGATATGGATCTCTGTAGATAGCTATTGGAGTGAAAGCGGGTACAGAACACGTTCCATTATAAACAATTATTACATTACAGCCTTTATTTGAGAAGCTGTAAGCTTGGTCTTGGCAGGAAGGAATTTTGCTGTATGGCTGTCCAGAGGTCTGCAGCACAGCGGCAGCGTTCCTCTCAAGCTCTCTTCTCCCTGTTTCAGACCGTCTCAAATCTGTCTTTTGTCATTACCTCCCTATATTAGTTCCTTTGAGATCTAGGACCTGATTCTCCACTGCCTCACGCCTTGTGCTAGCATTTGCACCAGTGCACAGTGAATGCAAAATGCTCCCATTCTGGACTGACACGCCCTGTGCTGTTCTGGCCGTTTTTCAACCCATTGTGCACAGGTGTAAATGAGGACAAAGGTGCAAGACCAGCCCTTAGTTCTCAGTAGTGTCTGTGGCTGTACAGATGTGATTGTGAAGAGATCACAAGTCAGTGAGTTACTAATCACCTCAAAAGCTACAACCCAGTGAAATTACAGATTTCAAACATCTCTTCTCTCTCTCTAGGTATTTATTTGGCCTCCCTCTCCACAGGAACAAGCACCTAACAATCACTAATGGATTTTGCTGGGTTTGTTTTGTTTCCTGCACCCCAAAGAAGTTCTGCCCAGAGATTAAACTTCTCCTTTCTGGGAAGCTGTTTGGTCAGTATAACAGCATTTTAAAATGTGCATTTGTATAAAGTTTGTATTAGTTGCAGAGGCTGAGAGATGGGCACTAAACAGAATATTGGTCAACAAAGGTATCTGTTTAAAAAAACCAGGTTGACTCTGATTAAATGCAAATACTGAATTAAGCTTCCTTTCCTCTGGAATCCAAGGTGTCCTTCCCCCAGGCAATACCTTCAGGACTGACCTCTCGTCTTCCTTTCCAGCCTATGTAACAACAAGACCTGACTAGGAAACAGAAGGGAAAACTCACATTGCAGGGTGATAAACAAGCCTGTGTACTCGTATTCCCTACAAACACTGACTATTTCAGCTGCCCTCCCCAATGCTGTTCAGACACTGAGAGAGGGAAATAAACAGCCAGCCACAGAAACAGACTTTTGCCAACTGCAAAAAGATTAAATTGGCAGAATAAGAAATCTTATTTTCCAGTTTCACAGCAGGTTTTACCAACAATGGAAACTATGAAAATGACTCACTTGGAACCATCTAGAGCTTTGTTTCTGGAATGTCCCATTGTCCACGGTGCAAGCAGAGATGCTGAGTTGTGTCCATGCTGTAGGTGTACATGGCCTGGAGCGCCGTGTCTTCCACCCAGTTTCCTCTCCGTTTGGAGAGTGGCACAGAACCATAGTGTAGACAATGTCTAAACTGTTGAGAAAGAAGAAAATCACTTTGGGCTGAGAGCTTTGTCTGAACTTTGTCCTTTTCTCAAGCAAAGGAAAATATTATTTCACCCTTTAAAGAACCACACATAATAAGAGGCAAAATGTCAAGACCAATGTTGATATAAACCCCCAAGGAAAACAAACATCCATGTGGCTTCTCCAAAAGGTCTCACTCCTCACCCCTCTTCCCTAGTTTAAACAGATTTAGTAAGTGAGGAGGAATGGGAGGGAGGGGGGCTTCTCCAGGGGTCACTTCTAAAGGTCCTCTGTAAAGGCCCAATCTTGTCGGTTGCCTTCAAGAGGATGCTCAGCACCAGGCAGGATTGAGCCTTCTGGGATGGAGAAACCTCAGACTGTCATGATGGAAGCTCAGTGAATAAGACAGGCAGCTTAGCCTCACACTGACAGGCATTTATAGGCCCCTGTTTCCCAGTGTCCTGTCATACCGTATCCCTACATCAGAGGGTTACAGAAAATGCCACATTCTGCTCAAATAGATGATGCCACACTTGTCAGGACTTTGGAGAGGATTTAACTTGCCTGACTACAGTAAAACAGCTTAAAATGATACATCCAAGAGCCATGTGGCGCAGACAGACACACTGGAGATGGAGATATTGCGTTGCCTGTTGTATGGTATTTGTTAGGTCTTTGGGGTATAGTCACATAAGACTTGGTGACTTTGAGAACGCCCCCATTGTCTGTGAGATGAGACATACAGCTGTGCAACTCTGAAGAGATGGGGTGAGCATTGGGTAACAATGTACCTGTGCTAAGTGGCTGTATATACTATTCGGATGCCAACAAAAACAAGAAGCATCTACCCAAGGTGCGGCTGGCTCTGGAATCGTTAGTATGTGCCTGTATCCGTCACCAAAAGGAGATGAGCCCACAACTGGTGCTGTGTGCACGGTACCTCCTTCCTGCCCCCTTGGGGCAGAGCTAGTCTCTCCCTGGCCTGGCAATGGTCTAGAACCAAGACACTCCCATCCACCCTGGGGACAGGCACAGTCAGCCGTACGGCCCCTGTTATGGGTCCCAGCGCTTCCGTATTTCCCCCAGAGCTCTGCCTGCCTTGTGTTGAGTGACGGGGCTGGCTGTGCTCTGCACCGCTGATCAGACTGCAAAGTGTATGGTGCGCTTTACATGACATTCGGGGTGGAGGAGCTGATCCGGAAGCACCCAGAGCTCTTTGGCAGGCGGCCCTGAAAAATAAAAGCCCTGATTACTCTGATTTGACTAGACAGCACAGATACAACCATCTCCACCTACAGCAACAATAATCACCACATTATGTAGCACAAAAGTACAAAAATGAATAATTAAAAAATACAGGCTGGCTGTGGGAGAGACCCCGTTATTATGTGCATCAGAAACAGGATAAATCACAAGTAATTCAGAAGCCACATTCCCAGGTTCACTCATAACCATCTTGGTATTTGGAGTCCCATTGGGAGCCATAAACGACATAGAGTCCACGTTATAAAAATAAACATGAAGTTAAGTGGCAAGGATTCATTTACACCCAAGGGGGAAACACTTCACTGTTTACAGTATTGGTTTAATACAAACATAGCAAGTTTCACCTTCAAATACATCCCCAGTTCTAGGGGAAGGGAATGCCTGTGAGAATAGGGTGCTGGGTAACCTGACTTTTTGTCAACGTTGCGAGTCCCACTAAAGAGCATGTTGTCCTAGACAGGGGCCTGACCTGCTTGAGCTCTTCAAGAACCATAATCACGGGAAAGGGGAAAGGGAAAAATGACAGTGCCTGAGGCTGACGTCCTTGCTCCATCTTTATTCAGGTTCAAGAATAGCAGCCGTGTTAGTCTGTATCCGTAAAGAAAGCCAGGAATACTTGTAGCACCTTAGAGATAGGCTGACCATACGTCCCGTTTTGAACGGGACAGTCCCGTTTTTTACACATTTTCTGACCGTCCCGTCTTTTTAATAAAAGTATCAAATTTGTCCCGTTTTTCATAAAAAAAAACAGGACGCGGCTTATTTCAGGGACCCACGGCGGGGTCCCGCCTCCTCCCGCAGCCCTTCAGTCCCTTCCCCTCCCTGGCCTGCCCCCCCCTTCTGCCGCCGCCGCAGAGCCTGCGCGGCGCGATTGGCTGGGCCACCCCCAACTTTCGCGTGCCCTCAGCTGAGCAACAGTGCGATTGGCTGGGCCACCCCCACCTTTTGCGTGCCCGCAGCTGAGCAGCAGTGCAATTGGCTGGGCCGCCCCCACGTGTCGCGCGAGCCAGTTACAGCAGAGCCCGGAGCAACGGCAGAGTGGAGCTGCTGGCCGGGCAGGGGCTGCCTGGTGCCTCGCTCCCCCTGCCCCCCCCCCACGTGGAGGAAACGCGGAGCCCAGCGTAGGTAGGGGCTGGGGAGGGGGGCTCAGCGGCGGCGGGTGGAGTGGAGCTGCTGGCTGGGCAGGGGCTTCCTGATGCCTCGCTCCTAACGACCCCCCCCCACGTGGAGGAAACGCGGAGCCCAGTGCAGGTGGTGGCTGGGGAGGGGGTGCAGCGGAAGGGCCTGCAGGGGTGGGATGAGCTGGGGGGTCATGGGGGAGGTGGGAGGCTGTGGGGGGTGGGGCTGTGTTTTGAGGCCGTTGGGGGGGTCTGTGGGGGTGTATTGGTTGCTAGTGGGGGGCTATGGGGAGAGGTTGTGTAGGGAAGGCTGTGGGGGTCTAAGGGGCTGGGGGTTTGGTAGTGGGATGGTGTTGGGGGGCCTGGAGGTGGTTATGTGAGGGTTGGGTATTGGTGACTTTATGGATATGGGGGGGTGTTATAGGGTTATATTTGGGGTCTGAAGGGAGTTATAACCCCGTCCCGTTTTTGCCATCCCAATGTCCCGTTTTTGTCACAAGGAAATATGGTCAGTCTACTTAGAGACTAACTAGTTTATTTCAGCATAAGCTTTCGTGAGCTATAGCTCACTTCATCGGATGCATAGAATGGAACAGAAGTAAGATGCATTTATACACAGAAAGAAAGAAAAGAAAAAAAATTGTATATTAGCATACCAATTCTAAGAGGGCTGTTAGACGTAGATGGGTCATTATCAGTAGGAGAAAAAAATCCCTTTCGAAATAAATTTCTGTGTCAGGGAAATTAACTCAGGAAATGCAATCAATTACTGTAATGAGCGAACCATTCCCAAGTCCTATTTAGCCCCTGGCTAATTGTATCCAATTTGAAAATTAATTCCAGTTCCTCAGTTTCTCGTTGGAGTCTGTTTTGGAAGTTTTTCTGTTTCAAAACTGAAACCATCAAATCTTTAATGGAATGGCCAGGAAGATTGAAGTATTCTCCTACTGGTTTTTGAATGTTATGATTCCTGATGTCAGATTTGTGTCCATTTATTCTTTTGTGTAGAGACTGGCCGGTAACCCTAACCCTCTTTATTCAGTCCTTCCTCTTGCTGAATCAATGGGGCAATCTCACCAGTCCTTGAAATGTTATCACAAATCTTGTCATATTTGGTGCTTTACTAAAAGGCCCAGCTCCTGGAGGCAGGTGATGAGGTGAGAATGTCAGCTTTCATTGGTTTAAGAAAATAAGTGGCTAGCCCTTACGCTTTCAGAGAAAAGCATGTGACATCCCAAGGGCTCAAAAGCAGAAGACAAATAAAAAGACCACAAATTTTATTGTTTAAAATCTCGTGATTGTTTGAGCCTAAATGTCAGGGATTTGTCTGACCAAGGATTTCAGAATTTGGCCTCACAGGATTATACAGCCCAAAAGTGAATAGGAGCAGACTTACATTTGACTTTCTTTTTTTCCCTTAGCAAAAATAAAACCAAAATGTCTCGAAGAAGCCCAGCTCAACAGTCAAAGTGATTATTCCAAAAGCGATATTATTAACTATTGCTAGTCAAACTGAAAAATGATTATCAATGCGATTCATTTGGGGCGGGGCAGAGTGAAGAGACCTTGGTTGCAAAATTGGATTCTTAGCAAAAAGCAGGGCAGGCTCAGGGGCGATTGCCTGGGAACAGCTTCCCAGCACTCGTGAAAGCAAAACCGAGTACAGCACTTTATTCACCCTGAGACAGAGCCAGCATGCCTTTCTCCCACAAAACCCCCACTGACTTCAATCTCTTCAACTCAGTGGGAGTTTTCCCTGAATGAAGGCTACAAGATTCATCCCCTGTACATGCCCTCTAGTATCCCTGTCTAAATCAAAATCTTAACTGCATCTTTATTCGGATTGCAGGCTCCGTTGCAGTTAGAGCTCTAAAGAAATGTTATTTGGACATGTGGTGTCAGGGGAGAATATTGCAATGGACAAAATGCTGATCACCAATAAAAAAAGTATCATTTCACTGATGGAGGCTACCCTGTAATTCCGTTTGTTCTCAGGAAGCAAAAACTCTATGGGGGACATGCCCAGGCAATGGTATGTTCCTTGGTATCAACCTTCTTTTAACCTCTGGAAAACTGGGGTTAAAAGTAAAAGCAATGGAACACATGGCGCTTCCAGCATCTGTGGCAAAAATCTTTAACTGTGTGTAATCACAGTGCAATCTGTTGTGATATCAGTAGATGGAGCTAGGTGAGAAAGGAAAGGTGTGGAGGGAATCGGTTCTCCCATGGTGCAGATTTAACTCGATTTGACCTGATTAAGGACAGATCCCCAATTTAGTTCCTGAGGCTTTGAAAATAACAGAAAGAAACAGTGATATGCAGGCCTGTTGGAACTGGACCCAGTGGAAAAACAATGACAGTTAAACTCATGGAAAAGTCAAGAGTTGGAGCCAGTTCAGACTTCAGAGCAAACTAGGAGCAGAGGGACTGGGAACGGGGGGGAGGGGTCTCACCAGGGAGGTAGGGCAGACAGCAACAGAGCGAGAAGTCTTCAACGCTGAACCTTCAATCCCCTCCTCCACACCCCAAGATGATTCCCAGAGGGATGTGGTTTTGTCCTTTGATATGACAGCCCAGTGTAATGCACAAGGAATTGGTGATATTGGTGCCATCACTCATGATCAAAATGCATCACTGGTGATAATACCAATCTGGTGGTTGCAACAGCCCATTCATGGAGGATGAAATTCACCCCTGCTCAAAGGGTCGGCAGAGGCCGCCTGGGTATCATTTCAGCTCTCTGGCTTTAATATGCAAACTTTGCTAAGTAGCTAGCCGTGCCCTACAAACTGAGGAGGATGGGCACTAAAGCAGCAATTATAACACATAATTAATTGATATTTACTATATTATATTTGTTGAGAAATGACCGTGTACTCAGTACCCTACAAAACACGTTTTCTGTCCCAAAGACCCTACAATCTTGGGTCCTTATCCTGAAAATACTGGCTCTGCTCACACAGGTAAGGTTGTTCACATGCATACACATTTGCAGGATTGGACACGTATTCGATTTCTGTATAGCATTTAACAGGCATAGATAGATAGATAGATAGATAGATAGATAGATAGATAGATAGATAGATAGATAGATAGATAGATGTGTTTATGCCATATTGTGTGATGTCTAGTGACCTGATCCAGCCAGGTGTCTGTAATGTAATTAGACAGTGACCATGATGGCTCAGGTGCTATTATTCATTATTTGTATTATTGTAGGGCCTAGGAGCCCTAGCTGAGGACTGGGGCCCCAATGTGCAAGGTGCGGTACAAACACAGAACCAAAAGACAGCCCAGACCCAAAGAGCTTACAGTCTAAGTACCTGGGTTTACCCTTTTTTGCTCTCTCTCTCTCTGTTTCAGTATCATGGCCCAGTTTAGTAGGGTTATGGAGGGGAAACAAATATACTTGACAGTAAAATCAGGGAGTAAGTCCGTTTCTCTATCTCATACAATTTACTGTTATCTCACCTTTCACTTCCTGATCTATGCTCACTACACAGCAGACCTGAAAACCTCTGGAGAGTCAGGCCAGGTGAGCAGGAGGAGGATGGAGCAAAAGCTCCTGTTTTCTTTGCTGGTCTAAGTGAGAGGAATTTGTGCCAGATGGAACTCTTCTCTTTGAATCATAAGTGAGCAAAGTCCAAGCCGGCAAGGAGTGGGGAGCGGGGGTTGTGTTACTGGAGGTGTCATACTTAAGATGAGAAATAAAACTAAGGTCCTGACTACTGATGAGCATGATAAAGAAGCTATATCAGTTTTTGCATAACAGCAGCATGTTAACGATCTAAGTTTGAATGATAACAGTCAGCCAAGACAACACTCTACCTATATTCTACTTCCAGTTTCAATTCCATACAACATGCTTCATTTCATGCCCTAAACTGCTTTGTAATGTTGCTATAAGCTATTAAACAGTTGCTGTTATACCCCAGAAGTGCTGCATTTCAGTGGTGGATGAGGGGACCTCTGCACAGGATAAAGAGCTTAGGGGTGTCTTGCAATGAAAGGTGTTAGAGAAAGGGGAGATGAGTTTTATTGTTTTATTATTTAATTTTATTACTGAGATCAGAAATGCAAACTCTTCCAGAAATGTCATTGAGTATTCAAGAAAATAACCTGACCTGATCCCAGGCTTCTTCCTCTGTATGTTTGTTTTGGGCCTGTGACACACATGAAACACTCTGGATAAATTCATGGAGGTCAAGTCCATTAATGGATATTAGCCAGGATGGCTAAAGAATGGTGTCACTAGCCTGTGTGTGTCAGAGGGGGGTGATGGATGGCAGGAGGGAGATCACTTGACCATTATCTGTTAGGTTCATTCACTCCGGGGCACCTGGCATTGGTCACTGTCGGTAGACAGGATACTGGGCTGGATGGACTTTTGGTCTGACCCAGACTGGCCTTTCTTATGTTCTTATCAGTGTCACTCCCCTGGCACTTGGAATTCTAAAAAGCAAAGCTGTAGAGCTTGGGAGTTCTGTCACCCGCGTTCCACACAAACCACTTGTGCCATTGGGGTACCAGCAATGGTCCGAAGCGATTAGGAAAGAAATCCAAAAGATCTAACCTAATGCATCATCTAATTAAATGAAGTGTTAAAACAGAAATTAGGGATCATATTCTTCAATCAGTTACACACTTAAAGGACTTTCAAGACTGTGTGGAGAGCAGAATTTGACTCTTTAAGGATTTCCCAGTCTTTGCCCCTTAACTGAAATGGGTTGGCAGCATAGATTGCTTCACAGCAGAATAACTGAGCAAATGCAGCTCATTGTTTTGGTTTCACTCCAGTCTTGTCAGTTTCCTCTCTGCTGGAAGTAGGAGTTCTTTACTAGGACTAATGTTGTGATGCAAAAAGATTAAGAAATATCTGGTCACATAAATATGCAAAAATCTGGGATGTATTTCAGTTCTCTAAAAATATCCAGAGGGCAAATAAGGAAAAGACAGAGAACATCCCGTTTCCAAAAAACAAACAACCAAACAAACAAAACCCACTTTTTCACAATCTATAGCTACAAACCTGTTATGCCTTCAGTCCTAAAATGTTGCATTCAATAAAAACCCCTGGCAAACAAAATAGTAATTTACAGTTGTAGGTATCTAAATGTTCTATATTTAACATTTTAAATACTAAATTCTCATAGACACTGTTGTCAGGTTGATTTGATTCCAACTCTATTGTTGTTGTTATTACTCAAAATAAATTTGATTTTTAAATGTATTCCCTTTGTTATTTGGTTATTTAATTTAGTTTTGATTTGTTTTAAAAGATAAACAGAAAAGGTTCATTCATTCTATACAGCAGGCTTTTGCCAAAGCAAATGCACATCAAATACACTATTTAAACAGAAACTCATAAAGTTTTAACAAGACACCAAATAATTACAGGACAGGTCTAAAGTCCAACTCTGTCTGGAGTCCAAAGGTTTGACATATATTTAAGATAGAACTCATATAAAAAGTGCATTGGAATCAAGATCTGCAATTTAATTTTAATTGAATTTTAAATGACGCATCTTAAACATTTTCAAAATCTTATTTACTTCACATACAACAATAGTTGAATTATATATTGTAGACTTATAGAAAAAGACCTTTTAAAAAGTTAAACTGTATCACTGGCATACGAAACCTTAAATTAGCGTGAATAAATGAAGACTCACTTCTGAAAGGTTACATGCGCATCTGGCAACGCCTGCTACACCAGTGCCATGGGGACACCTGTCTCACTTTCAGGTGACATTGTGAACAAGAATTGGGCAGCATTATCTCCTGCAAATATAACCAAACTTGTTTGTCTGAACGATTGGCTGAACAAGAGGTAGGACTGAGTGGACTTGCAAGCTCCAAAATTTTACTTTGTTTTATTTTTGAATGAAGGTTCTTTTTACATAATTCTACATTTATAAGTTCAACTCTCATGGTAAGGAGATTGCACTACAGTACTTGTATTAGGTGAATTGGAAAATACTATTTCTTTTGGTTTTTTACTAGTGCAGATACTTGTAATCAAATAGAATACAGTGTACAGTGCTCACTTTACATTTATGTGCAGTAACTGAAATAAATATATTTGAAAATGTAGAAAACATCCAAAAATATTTAAATAAATTATATCCTATTATTAACAGTGTGATTAATCACAATTAATTTTTAGTAGCTTGACAGCCTATATCATAGCCTTGACAGCCTATAACCTATATAGTAGCCTTGACAGCCTTCACTTCCTTTGTAAGCCAGGTAGTTGATTTTTTAATCAACACAGCCTTCTTCCTCTTCGTGCTGGTGACTGGACAAGGTTAGGTCATTGACAAGCGTGAGGCTCGTACTACAAAGCAGTTCTCCACCTGCAGTAATATAAATTTCCAAGTTACCAACTTTATCACGAATCTCATGATATTTTGGTGTTTTTCTTAAAGCTCCAGCTCCTGAAGGCATATTAATGCCCGAGAATCTCAACTTTCAGTTTTTAATAAGAAAGACATTTCTAGCCCTCCATAAAGCTCAAAAACATGACCTGAGAGCACCCCCAACACCTCAAAAATCAGAAGAAAACTACAAAGAAGCCCAAATTTATTGTTAAGCTTTCATGATTTTTTTAGCCAATCTCATGATATTTTGGGGAAAACTCATTAATATTTAACACTTGGAGCTGGCAATCGAGAATTTAATAAAAGGCAGAGCCTGCTTAAAGTCTCAAAAGTTCTAAGTGTTCAGGTCTCCACCTGCTGGTAACGTGAAGTTAATCCTATTGGCCTTGGCTGGAATAAGGGAATTTAGAGAAACCAAGTTCCCTCTGGGGTATTCCCAAATTTAGGGCCCACCCTTGTGTTATATGCACACTCTATATCCTCACTAGGCACTCTGGGTGCACAGGGAATGCAGCATTGCACCCAGCAATGTATTTATTGGCAGATGCTCCCTTTTCAAATGGTTTATTTTTACCATACTGAAATCACTGTAGTCATATAGCCTTTTTTTAAAGAATTGACTCCTCTATCATTTTAAAATATATAAACAACTTTTAAATTGTTTTCCCTGGGCACTGGCAGGATTAGAATTGCAGTTCTAGAGGTGAAAGGCCTGTAATTAATTCAGTGTGCCAATCAAATCCCATCAGTTAAACATATTTCATTAATATTTGTTTTTTTAAATGTTAAGCCACATTATAAACATTTTAATAATTCACATCTGTCTCTCATTGAACAATTGTAATTGAAATTAAAACTCTGGTTTTTCCAAGGTAATTGTATTTTAGATGTGCACATTCTTGCCAGTGGACGAACAATATTTTCAGCCATATATCTCTAAAACTCCTCTAGAACAGCACATCATGTGTCCTTCACCTGATGGAGAGAGTAAAACACTGTTCTCAGACTCCTCTTGGGACCGAGGATCCTTCAGAGAGAGATTCTGAATGTAAAATTACAAGGAGAGGCACAGAGTCTCTGTCTATTCTAAGGTAATGAATCCATATCAGTTGTACATTATTTATATTGCTTGCAAATATTCAGAAACTCTTTTGATTTTTCCTTAAGTCAACAGTGGTTATCCTGGCAAGGGGGATGCTGCAGAATTTAACAAGGTAGCATCACGGTTGTGCAACATTTTCCTTTTTTCACTTTGAAATGTAAATATACAACATTTGTCAGAGGTTTCTTCAGATCTGTGTCCTTTCCTAATTTTAACAGCAGCATTTTTATATTTGGTTGGTAAAATATTTGAATAATTACACAACATCTTTTCTGAGCCTTTTAGGTGCCAGCCACTGCTTGCCAAAAAGGCAAGAGAAAGAATTCTCAAACCCCCACAAAAAAAATCGGGTTCTATCCAGTGTCCAAATGTAGCTAGAACTCAAATAACGGAGACTTTGGATTTCCATGTGCCAGCTATGACACAGCTATTGGGTTTTGGCTAGAAATGACTAAACCCTAATATAGACATGGTCATAAATTCTGTGTGACCCATAATCCTATTTACTCTGCTGCTTTTTAAACAACAGACTATGAGACCCCCCCCCCCCCTTTCAAGGTAACCTTCCTGAATCCTGTCATGTAAGGAAAACACAAATCACTGGAGACACATAGTCATAGTCAGTCTTACCCTGCATTTCTGTATACCCTGAATATACTTATTTATGGCGCTCCATAAATGGACATAAAGCCCAAGTCCCTGCTTTGGGCCAACACACACAGCGCAGAGTGGAGGTGTCCTCTGTTCCCAAAGCGGCTGGAAGGAGGAGAGAGGATTAGGAACGTGGTTAGTGAGACTGCTCCGAGCACAGAGGCGGTGCTGAAAGGCGAGGCAAAGCCGGAGCTGGGAGGAGCCCAAAGAGGCAGTGATATCAGGTGTGGAAAACCCACCGGGTTACTTTGACTTTCAAAAAGAGCCTTCTCTATTAATTGAAGCTGTTTCGAAGAGTCCAAAGCCAGAACATCAAAACAGCCACACTGGGTAGCCAGTAACAGATGCTTTGGAGAAAGTGAACAGAACAAGGTAGCTTCAAGTGACCAATCCCCTGTTATCCAGCCCAGCGTCCAGCAATTGGAGGTTTAGGGACACCAGGAACATGGAGTTGCATCTCTGCTCATCTGGCTAAGAGCATTGATGGACCTATGGTCCAGAAGGGACCAGTGTGACCATCTTGTCTGAAGTCCTATATGACACATTTCCACAATAGTCCCCAGAGCAGAGCCTTAGAAAAGCATCCACTGGATCTAAACATTGTCAGTGATGGAGAATCCCCCATGACTGCTAGTAAATTGCTCCAACAGTTCATGCCCTATTTCCAGTCTGAACGTGTCCTTCCACTTCCAGCTATGGGATAATGTAATTACCCTTCTCCGCTCTTTTGAAGAGCCCGCGATTAAATATTTACGCGAGCAGGGAATATTTCCAGCCACCTGAGGAGGTGCCAGGTTTGGTAAAGTGCGGTCCTGGGAAGACTAGATGGGGATTGGTGAAAAACTACGGCTCATCGCCCATCTGGCCCCGATTTGGGAAATACTTTGGCATGGGCTTAAAAGTGCTTCTCTATTAGCAAATCGTTTAAACACAGGCTTGAGTGATTTGCTGAACAGGGGCGCTTTCCTGAATGGCCGACCGTAAAAGAACGGCTCTGGGGAGGAAGAAACCCTGCCCCGCCCGCAAGAACTGAATTCTCTGGAAAGCCAGACACCCTGGAAGTGCAGGTTGACATCAGGTGATCTGTGACAGCCAACATCAGTCCTGTCAGGGCCTGCGCTTGTGAAGGGACATGGAGGACCCGAGAGAGCCGGGTTTCAAAAGGCAGATTCTGCTTCTGCAAACAGTTGCACGCCGATTTTACTTTCCCGTCCGCTTACACAGGTCACCGTTGCGCAGGCGAGTGAAATGTTTGTCACCTGTGCGCCAGGTGATATTACTCACAAGATGATGTCTGAGAGCCCGTCACACACGGACTGCAGGGCTCGTCTGGAAACATTTGGGGGATTGTCTGATGTTTTCAATCCCGTTCCCACAGAAGGATTTGAGGCCCCACGCGGGTGCTAAACGGGTCCGCTGATCCAACTGGGCACATTTATCAAATGGCCTCAATTTTCACAGTAGATTCCACTCCCCATTGAAGGAAACATTGCAGGAAAGGACCCGGAAAAGCCTGTGCCACATCCCACGGGAAAGCCGTTCAAAGAAGAAAAGCCAGCCAGACTCTGCCCGCTCCCCCGTTATTGCCGAGGTGATGGTTTTCTGTGGGATGTAGCACAGCTTCCACGAGGGACCGAGTCTGATCGGCCCGCAGCCGAGCCCAGAGCCGCTCTCACTCACGTCCCAGGGAGGAGTCAAACGACTCCGCGTTAGGAAGGGTCTGTCGCTGTCCAAGGAGGCTGAAGCCAAGAGCCGGATGGACCCTGGTAACGTTGGAGCCTCTGAGCTCTGAGCTCTTGCTGGGAGAACCCGAATTGCTCTGGAACCAGCAGCGGCCCGCACCGCAGCATTTCCATGCACCTAGTTCCGTCCCAAGGGACTAGAAATAACCTTGGCCGCCTTGACGGTAAATGAGAGGGACCGAGTTCTCCACTCGGAGGGCAGCGGCTGTCCACGGTGGGATAGGACCATGTGCAACACCAAATAATTAGGACACTCTGGCCAAATACCGTGCGGATCTGGTGTTCTGGGATCAAAGCCCTTCTGCCCCATACAGAACTCCTGGGGTCGAGCCACGGGGCTGGTCCTGCCAGCATCCAGCCGGCCAGAGACACCGACACACGAGAAACAGCGGAAAGGAAAAGCTGCCAAAACAAAACCCGTTTTCTTTCCTTCTTAGACTGGCCGAGGCTTCCTGCGCATCTTTCCGGCGCCGGGCTGGTCTCAGGCCATGGGGCCGGATCTCATCGGCCAGGTCAACTCTCAGGCGGTCCGTGTGCTCGGAAACCTCTGAGCGGCAGGGACCTGATGGGGGGGGGGGGGAGCGGCCTGGATGGAGGGGGATGAACCCCCACCACAGATGTCCCCGAGCCTCCGGCAGGCCCAGGGTTCAGTCCGTCTGGTCCCTTCACTCGCTCGCCGGTTCGGACTCGTTCGCCCCGGTTTGCTGAAACATCGTGTTACCTCGTGTGCGCCGCTCAGTGTTGTGCCCCCCTCGCCAGGCGGCGGGTGCTTAGTCCCGAGGCAAAGACAGGACTTGAACCCCGGCCCTCGGCAAGGCCAGCGCCGTGCGGACCAACGCGCAGCGGAGCGGGGCTGCCCGGCCTGGCGGTCCGCAGCGCGCTCGCTCTCCGCGGTATAAGGACGGAGAGCTTCCCGGTCTCTCCCCCGTTGGTTTTTCCCTTCTCTACGACCGGACAGAGAGTACGGGGCGGACAGCGCACCCGGAGGGGGTCTCCGCACCCCGGCTCGCCGGCCGGCCGGGATCTCGCTCTTGTTCCTGTTCCCTGCACCCAATGCCCGTCTCAGGGGTGGCCCCAGGCAGCCCCCTCGAGCCTGGCTATTTGTCCTGGTCACCCCTTGCCCAGCGGCAGGAGACGAGGCTCGGGAGCGGCAGGGGGCCGCCCGGCTCCTCTCCAGAGGGCGGCTGCCAGGAGACGCCGGGGCCTGACCCACTCGGGACCCCGGGGGTCTCTGCATCACGGCGGGCTCGGGAGCTCGCCGCCCGGAGAACGCGGAGCTCGCCCGGCCAGCCCGTGGGCTCGTGTCCCCGCGCTGCGGTTCCTGGCAACAGGCGGCTGCGAGCCCGGAGACAAGGCCCCGTCCCGCCGCTCAGCGAGGCGTCCCCGGCGGGTAGAGCCGGCAAAGGCGGCGCGAACCAGCCCCCTCGACTGACACCCCCGCAACCGCCTGGGCCCGGGCCTGGCTCGGCCGCTCGCCTGGCCGCGGGTTGCTTGGTGCGGACACGGAAGGGCAGCCCCCGAAGGAAGGGGCCGGTGTCGGGCTCAAGGCGGCCCGGCCCGCCCTGGACAGCGGAAAGCGGCGCCCGCCGGTCCGTGTTCTACAGAGACAATTGCCTGGGAGCGGGATGTCAACGAGCGACCAGAAAACCCCTTCGCCGGGAGCCCGGGGACGCGCCAAGCCCGCTCCCCTGGATCCCGGCCCCGGGCCGGCTCGTGACATCGGACAGAGCCCGGCCCGGGGGGACCGGACACCAGACCTGAGACCCGCTCCCTTCTCCGAGCCGGGATCCGGAGTCCAAGCGCCGGGCGCGGGGCTCGTTCTCTGCCTGTGCCGGGATCGCGCCTCATTCGCGCCCAGGGCGCGTTGGTTCCGCTGCTCCACCGACATTCCCGGCACAAGCCCCGCGAGGGACCGTCCCACGCTCCGGCAAACGGGGCGCCGCGGCGCGTTTTGAACTCCGGCGCGGGGCGGGGTCGATTCACACACAAGCCCCGGGACTGGGTCGGCTGATCGGGGCCCCGAGGTGCCGTTCGGGGCGCAGATCCCGGGGCGCTCCGCTGACCGTTGGGCTGGGAACCAAAGGAACAAGAACGAGAAACAAATAAGACCGAGCCCGAGGGGTGAGACGCCAACAACCCCCGGGGCTTCCCCGCGCGGCTCTGGCTCGGAGCGAACCGGGCGGCCGGGAACTCCCCAAAGGCGGCCGCGAGCGGTTCTCGTTGAATTACCCCAGGCCCGGACTGCGGAGAACGGGCCCCAAACACCGGCACGCGCAAGATCTGGGCTCGTCCCGTCTCCTTTCCTCGGGCCCTTCCCGACAGAGCAGGGCGGGGTCGCGAACGGGCGGGGGACCCCCGGCCGGACTCTGGCCGCGTTCCTCGGGCTCCAGGGACCGGCGATCATGTCTCACCCACGAGGAGTTCGGCCCCGCAAGGCCGAGCTCCCGCTCCTGGCCCCCGAGAGCTGCTGCCTCTTCTCTCTTCTCTTCGCCGCCCCTGGCTCGGACGCCGTGTGCCCGGGTTCGCTCCGGTTCGCTCGCCCCCGCCCCAGACAGTGTTTAGTCGAAGGGGAGCCGCCAGGCAGCCCGGATGTGTCCCGCTGGTTCCCACTCACTGCGGCTGGACAGACCCCCCCCACCCCCCCAGTCCTGTCTGCTCAGCACCGGCCGCGGTGAGCCCCCAACCCCGGGGGCTCCGGCCAGGCTCGGTCCTTGTCCGGAGCTCCGCTCGCGTTTGGGAATGAGGCAGGACCGACCCCGCCGGGCCTCTCCCGTCCGGCCAGGCCCGAGCGGAAAATGCGGCGGGGCGCGGTGCCGGGACCCGCGTCGCCTTATCCCGCAGCGAGCCTCGCGCTACAGGTTGTCACCGACTCCCGTCGGGCTATCACGGGTTCTCCCGGGCTCGCCTGGGCAGGTCCTGGCCACCACACACCTGTTCCCGCCCCGCGTCCGGTCTCCCTGTCGGGCGCTTGCTCCCTGGGGCTGGGCTCCGGGCTACTCGGGCGCGCCACTGGGAAAAGCTCGCCCAGAGAAAACGGGCCCAAAGTCCGTTCACACGGCGTTACACACACCAAGTCAATCGCCCCCCGGCTCCACGGGGAGAGGCTGGGCTGGGTCCGAGCGCCGAGCTCCGCGCGTTCGTTTGCGAACGACTGGCCTGGGCGCTCGTCTTGCGGGCTCGCCGGCTCGAGGGAGGCGTTCGCCGGGGGGCTCGGGGCCCGGCCTGCCGGCTCTGGCAGGGTGGGGAACAGCGGGGTGGCTGCGAGTCCAGCTCCTGGTGCGTTTCCAAGGAGCTAAACGCGCCGCGAGGCCCGGCAGAATCGTTTCCTGAGCTCGCCTGTTGCACGTTGGATTCGAACTTTTTTCTTACCTCCGAGGCGTGAGAATAAAATAAAAATCAAGATAATTATCGGGAACCTGAACATCCCGGCCCCGCTCCACCGTGCGGGGAACCGGCCCGGGGCGGGCGGAGAGACCCGCGCTGCGAGGGGCGGCAGCGCCCCGGGGGTGGACACGGAATCACAACCCGGTCATTGGGTCCCTAAAACCGGGGCTAAACTCGAACGATTTTTCTTCTTGCCGGGGCGCGGGAGCAGCCCCGGGGGCAGGAGAAATCAAGGACTGAGGCGCGTTAGACACGCGTCTGCTCCAGGACAGGCCGGATCCCTGGCACGGGGAAAACGGGGCCTTTGCCGGGTTTGGTGAGACTCCTCGGGTCTCCCACGTCCGGTTCGTGCTTGTCTGGATCCGGACAGGGCCCCAACCCGCGCCCAGCCCTGGCTCTTACAACGGGCAAGGGCGTCTGTGAAACACTCCGCGCCGCAACGCCTCGATCCGGATCGAATGTGGGGCAAAGGAAACAAAGGGGTCACGCGTGACATGAGCCCGGTGCGGCGCGCACCCCGTGCTGCCGTGGGAGACGGGTTAACCTGGGCCGCTGGGGCTCCACGGGGCTCCAAGACCCGCCACCCCGGCCTCTCTCTGCTCCCTTCATTCCTACACCCCCCAACCCCACCGCCATCCGCCCTCCCCATCCCTACACCCCCCAACCCCACCGCCATCCGCCCTCCCCATCCCTACACCCCCCAACTCCACCGCCATCCGCCCTCCCCATCCCTACACCCCCCAACCCCACCGCCATCCGCCCTCCCCATCCCTACACCCCCCAACCCCACCGCCATCCGCCCTCCCCATCCCTACACCCCCCAACCCCACCACCATCCGCCCTCCCCATCCCTACACCCCCCAACCCCACCGCCATCCGCCCTCCCCATCCCTACACCCCCCAACCCCACCGCCATCCGCCCTCCCCATCCCTTCATCCCTTCATCCCCAACCCCACCGCCATCCGCCCTCCCCATCCCCTCCCTTCATCCCTACACCCCCCAACCCCACCGCCATCCGCCCTCCCCATCCCCCTCCCTTCATTCCTACACCCCCCAACCCCAACGCCATCCGCCCTCCCCATCCCCTTCCCTTCATCCCTTCATCCCCCAACCCCACCGCCATCCGCCCTCCCCATCCCCTTCCCTTCATCCCTACACCCCCCAACCCCACCGCCATCCGCCCTCCCCATCCCCCTCCCTTCATTCCTACACCCCCCAACCCCAACGCCATCCGCCCTCCCCATCCCCTTCCCTTCATCCCTACACCCCCCAACCCCACCGCCATCCCCCTCCCTTCATCCCCCAACCCCACCGCCATCCCCCTCCCTTAATCCCCCAACCCCACCGCCATCCGCCCTCCCCATCCCCCTCCCTTCATCCCTACACCCCCCAACCCCACCGCCATCCGCCCTCCCCATCCCTACACCCCCCAACCCCACCGCCATCCGCCCTCCCCATCCCTACACCCCCCAACCCCACCGCCATCCGCCCTCCCCATCCCTACACCCCCCAACCCCACCGCCATCCGCCATCCGCCTCCCCCTCATCCCTACACCCCCAACCCCCCCGTCTTTCCCCTCCCAATCTCCCCTTCATCCCTACACCCCCAACCCCACCGCCATCCCCCTCCCTTCATCCCTACACCCCCCAACCCCACCGCCATCCGCCCTCCCCATCCCCCTTCCTACACCCCCCAACCCACCGCCATCCCCCCCTTCATCTCTACACCCCCCAACCCCACCGCCATCCGCCCTCCCCATCATCCCCCCTCCTCCTCCCGCACCTGGGGGGCGGTGCAGCATAGCTCAGGGCAGGGCCTCCGCCGCCGGGGCCGGAGAGGAAGGAGGCGGGATGTCGGCGGAGGGGGGCAGAAGGGAGCCTGATCGGGGCTGGGCTGCCTGAGCCGATGGGGCCGAAGAGGTAGAAGTGACCAGGGGCTAAAGTCAGGGAGGCGGCGCAGCTCTGGTGGAAGCGCCTCTCCCCGGGGGGAGCAGCGGGCCCCCGGCTCCCGGGCACTGAGAGCTCCCCCCCGTCAGCCACCTGCCCTCCGGCCGGGAGCGCGGCCCGGGGCTGGCTGGGGAGGGGAGGGAGACGGGCTGAGCGGAGGCCCCGGCTGGAGCCACGGGGCCAGGACCGGAGAGGGGCGGGCGCTGGGCCGCTGCTTCTACCCCCATCTACCAACTGAGCCGGGTGTCCGCCTCTTTCCTCCCCTGGCTCCCCGCCTCTCCACCCTGCTGCGCCCGCTCGGGCCCAGCCGGGTTTCACCGGAACCGGCCGGCAGCGAAGTGTCGGGGCGGCGCGGAGGGGGGATCGCGGAGTCGCCCCGCCGCGCCCGCGCTTTGTCCGCGGCCACTCTCCAGACGCGCTGGTGTCCCGTGTCCCCACCGCGTCGGGATCGGCCCCAGGTAGAGCCGGGAGCGGGGACCGACCCCCGGCGGAAGCCAGGAAACAAAGCCCGGGAAGGTCGTTCTCGTCCCGCTCTGGGGTCCGCAGTCCCCGCCCGCCCCGCCCCGTTTCACAGCCGGGGCCGTGAGCTGGGAAGAGGGGACCGGCGGGTTCAGTCGAGCCCGTTCGCGGAGCTCTCGCCGCGCCGGTGGATGGCGGGAGACCGGGGCTGGCCCGGGGACAGCGACGCCCACACTGGACGGGTGGATTTGAGTGAATCCCTCGGGGAGGCACCCGGGGGTCACGGGGGGGAGGCAGCGCCACGGGCAGCAGGGGCCAGGAACGAGAACCCCGGCGTCCGGGTGTCAAACAGAGACGGGACCCCGCAGAGCTGACAATAGCCCCGTGCGAGTCACGGCCGGTCCCCCCGGGGGCGGGAGGTCGAGACTCCCCGAGCAGGAAGAGAAGGGCGCGGGGCCGGGTCACAGCCCCGAGCTGGACATGCACCGGGGGACACCGGGACAGCCAGGACGGTCCAGCGAGGGGCGAGCTAAGGGGGGGGGGGACACACCACGTGATCCAGAAAAACCTCGCGGCTCTGCCGCCCTTTTCACAACACAGGCGCGGGGGGCAGCCCGTGAACAGGAGGATTTTAAAAACCGGATTAATTGGCGGGCTTCTCGGAACGACTCGTTAATCCGCGGAACTCCCCGCCGATTGGAGCCCGGGTCGCGTCCGCGGCTAAGGAGACCCGCCCATGGGATAAAATGGGGGGGGGGGGCAGGCGGGCCTCGGGAGAGCCTGGGGTCGGCGATTCACTGGCTGTTCGGGGAGGGGCGCTGGTGTCGAAGGGCCCCCGCCCTTGGCTCCCCGCGCGGCCTTGGCGTGTCTCCCGGCCGCTTCTCTTCCGGTTCATTAACTCGGGCCGGATCCAGCGCACACGCCGCTGCCCTTTGAACCGGTTCACACGTGTCCCGCCCGTGCCAGGGAACCCGGCGCGGGCGGGATTAGCCGCTCCAACGGCCGAGGGGCCGAATTTCCCGCAGCGGGTTGGAAGGGGCGGGAAACGGGACCCCGGCGAAGCGTTCGCGCCGGAGTGCGAGGCCGGCTGCACCCGTTTACACGCGGGTCGCTGCGGGGGAGGGTCCCAGGCAGCGCCACGCGAGGCAGCTATTTGCAGGGAGAAAAGTTGAACTAACCCGCCGGGTCTGACGGAGCCGCCCGCTCCCGGCCCGGGCACGGGGGGGGGGGGGGGGGGGGGGGGCTCGGCCCAGCTTTCCCCCCCCCCCCCCCCGGGTCCAGGGCGAAGTCCCGGCCTCGCTCCTGGGCACTTGGTGCTCGGGGATGCGGGTCCCGGGTCCGCCTCGGGGAGGCCCGAGGGACCTGCAGCGCCACCAGCACCAACCACCGGCGCAGGCAGCACCGGGCTGCCCCCCCCCCCCCCGCCGTCCACCCGGGCCCGGCCCGGAGCCAGCGCTCCCCAGCCGGGCCGATCCTGCGGCCGGTCAGCAGAGGGCGCCCTGCACACAAGTCAGCCCTGAGCCTTGCACGACTACCGCGGGAACCAGAGCGGAGTAATGGCTGGCACGCGCACACAGACCGCAGACTATTCACTCACTCACACACACACACACACACACAGACAATCACACACACTCCCCGCAGAGACTAGTCTCTCTCTCTCTTACACCCACACAGACACAATCACACCCACACCGCAGAGACTAGTCTCTCTCACACACACACATACACTCCCCGCAGAGACTAGTCTCTCTCTCTCTTACACCCACACAGACACAATCACACACACACCCACACCGCAGAGACTAGTCTCTCTCACACACACATACACACTCTTCTCAGAGACTAGTCTCTCTCTCTCTTACACACACACATACACACTCCCCGCAGAGACTAGTCTCTCTCTCACACACACATACACACTCCTCTCAGACTAGTCTCTCTCTCTCTTACACCCACACAGACACAATCACACACACACCCACACCGCAGAGACTACTCTCTCACACACACATACACACTCTTCTCAGAGACTAGTCTCTCTCTCTCTTACACACACACATACACACTCCTCTCAGAGACTAGTCTCTCTCTCTCTTACACACACACAGACACAATCCCACACCCACACCGCAGAGACTAGTCTCTCTCTCTCTCTCACACACACACACACACATACACACTCCCCTCAGAGACTAGTCTCTCTCTCTCTTTTACACACACACATACACACTCCCCGCAGACTAGTCTCTCTCTTTTACACACACACATACGCACTCCCCACAGAGACTAGTCTCTCTCTCTCTCTCACACACAGACACAGACAATCACACCCACACCGCAGAGACTAGTCTCTCTCTTACACACACACACACACCGCAGTCTAGTCTCTCTCTCTCTTTTACACACACACACCGCAGAGACTAGTCTCTCTCTTTTACACACACACACACCGTAGAGACTAGTCTCTCTCTCTCTTACACACATGCACACAGAGACAATCACACACACACCACAGGCTAGTCTCTCTCTCTCTTACACACACACACAGAGACAATCACACACACCACAGAGACCAGTCTCTCACTCTCTCTTTTACACCCCCCCCAGAGACTAGTCTCTCTTACACACACACAGACACAATCACACACACACACTGCAGAGACTAGTCTCTCTCTTTTACACACACACACACCAGAGACTAGTCTCTCTCTCTTACACACACACACACAGAGACAATCACACACTCACCACAGAGACTAGTCTCTCTCTTTTACACACACACACCCGCAGAGACTAGTCTCTCTCTCTCTTACACACACACAGACACAGAGACAATCACACACACACACCACAGAGACTAGTCTCTCTCTCTCTCTTTTACACACACACACCGTAGAGACTAGTCTCTCTCTCTTACACACCCACCCACCCACCGTAGAGACTAGTCTCTATCTCTCTCTTACACACACACATACACACTCAGAAGGAAGCTCACAGCACACACAAAGCAATAAATTAATGGCACAAACACAGAACAGGAACCTAATGGCGCACCCACATAAACCCATAGTGGGGGGCTCACGGCGTATACACAGCGCACATGTAAGAGGCCAATGGCGCACACCCACCACCCAGACACACGCACGTGTGACAGGCTCATGGACCCCACACGTGCCCGAGTTCCACCGCCTCAGTCCGGCCCAGTCGCTCCCGTTCTTGTTTCGGGCCCCGGGAGCGGCTCAGAATCGTGCTTATCGCCCAGCTCCCAGCAGAGCGAGCGCCCCGCCCGGGCCATACACACCGCTCGGCCCGGCTCCCGGGGCTGAGTTCGGCGGCGGCGGCGGCGGCGGCGGCGGGAGGGGGGGTTGTACGTTGATTGTTTGGTTTGAGTAACAGACTTGTAATAAACCCGCCTTCCAATGGTTCTGGAGGCGGCCGCCCGAGCTGACCCCGGCCTGTGTATGTAACACACAGACACACACACAGTATGTAACACACAGACACACTCGAGTTCTGTCGGGAAAGTGACCCAGGACAGGGCCCGAATTCCCGGGACGGCGGCGAGCCGGGCCGGGCCCGTTCCCCTCTCCCGGGTTTGACTTCTGTTCGGGACACTCCAGGAGGGAGGCGAGCCGGGCTCCCCTTCTCCTCGCCATTGTAGACGAGAATTGGGAGCCGCCCCGGCCCGCACGACGGGAGCCGTCAACAGTTCACGGCAACGGAGGCTCCGAAGTCCGAGCTCCGAACCCCGAAATCTGGAGTGAAATCAATTCTCTAAACTAACCCGGATTAGCCGCTTCCAGCGTTAAATTACCCAAAACAAACCCCACCAGGCCTGTTCCCGAAACCCCTGTCCCGGCCAGAGCTAACCCCGGACCGTGGGGTCTGGGCCGCCGGCGGGCGAAGGGCTCTGCCCGCAGACCGCAAACGGAGCCGCCCCTAACACTTGTCCAGCTCCCGAAACCCCCGCGTGTTGGGATCGGGGACCCCACAGGGCAGCGCTCGGGCCCCACCGCAAACCGGGAGCCGCGGACTCCCGCAGCCGGTGCGGCTCGCTCCGCAGAGGAAGGGGAGACGGGGGTGCAGCCGGAGCATTGTTTTGTCTTTCACTGTTTGCGCGTTTCCCGTTACAAACCAGCCATGGCCACACGCCTGCGATTCAGAACCAGCCCCGTGTCCAGCCAGGCCCGCACCCCGCGGCCCAGTCTCCCCCGGCCCGCACGAGGCACCGGGGGGCACTGACCCTGCGCGGCCGCGCTCGGCCATTCCCAGCCTACGAAAATAAAAACTAGAAAATACCGGCTGGCCGCGCAGGGCCTCGCGCAAGATGTAAACGCGCCCAACCCGCCGGGGGCTCCCCGAGGAGCGAGGCGGCGAAGGGCCGCGCGGAGTTCATGTCTCGCCCCGCTCCTAGTGACCCCTCTCCCGCGGGGATCTGCTCCCCACGAACGGGCAGGGCCCCCCGTAGCTCCCCGGCCCCGGGGTGACTAGCTCCGCCTGCGGCCCGTCGCCAGGCCCTCGGGCCTCCTGCCCCGGCCTCTGCGGCTCTCCAGCTGCATTAGCCCGGGACCCTGAATCCCTCTGAAGCGGGGAGCGCAGGAACGAGCCCCGCCGCCCGCGCGGAGGCCGGCCCCTGCTCCTGCCCAAAGCAAGGCCACGGCGGGTCGCAGAGCCCCCGTCCCCAGCAGCCCAGCCCAGCGCTCCGCCGGCTGCGGGGGGATGCGCTGGGGTCCCCTCCCGAGGTGGGCCGAGCGAGCAGGCCTGGCCGTGCGGGATCTGCCGGCCTTTCGGCTGCCAGCCCGGCCCGGGGAACGCAGCGGGGCTCTGGGGCAGACCGGCCTCCTGCCAGGCCCCCAGCCCGGCTCTGCCCGCAGCCAGGGCTCCCCAGCGGGCGGCCGTCTGGGCTGCGCTCCGGCAGGGTCCGTGGGGAGCTGCAGCCCTCTGCCAGCGCCTCGCCGGGCCCGTCGCCCAGGGACCGCGGCTTTCATGCCAGGGGCGCCCGTGTCCGGCACGGAGTAGCCAGGGCCCGGCCGTCGCGGCTCTGCTGGGGGCAGGACCCGCTGTTAACACTCCCCCCTCCCCCCACAGCTGCCCCTGACACGCGGGAGAGCCGGGGGCGCGGCCCGGGCTGCGGAGAGCAGAGGCAGGCCCAGGGTCCCGGACACGCGTGGGGGGAGGCTCCTGCAGCCGGTGCGACACGCGCGCTCGGGCAGCCCGTGGGGCAAACCCCAGCCCAGTCACAAGCGGCGCGACGCAGCTACCTACCCCAGGACAGGAGGGGGCGCGGGGGGGGGGGCGCTGCCCGCGCGGGGCCGCTAACACGAGTGGGTCTCTCCAAGCGGCTCTGGCTTCACTCCGCCCCCGGGTGTCCGTGGAGCCGCAGGGCCACGCTCCCCGCCGGTGCGGCGCTCCCGAGAGCGCAGCCCGGGGCTGACGCGGCCCCTGCCCTTGTCACCTGGCCGCCCCCGAGCCGCGCGCACCTGGCCGCCCGCGGGGGGCTGCGGGGGCTCGCTCCGGCGACGGCACTATTTGACGTCGAGGAGACGGATCACCGCGGCGCAGCAATACCAGGAGCGCCAATGGAGTTCAAATGTCAGCAAGTTTGAGGAGGGGTGAGGCGGTCCCCGGGTGGGTGTGTTCCTCCGCCGCAGCCCCGGCTCTAAACGGAGCGGCTCCTCGGGACGCGGCATGGCTCAGTGACTGGGGAGCGCCCGCCCGGGGAAGCGCCGCAGCCTCTGCCCTGGACCGACCGCGGCGCCCGCCGGCCCCTGCCCCGGGGAGGGTCCCGGCCCGGCCCGCCAGCAGGTGACCCCCGGCCCCCGCGGGCTGGAGCAGGTCCTGACCCGATGGGCAGCAGCCTCCGCTCCGGCCCCTGCCCCGCGTCTCGGCCAGCGCAGCCCGGGCAGGCGCCTCATGTCTCCCCGAGCCCAATAAAAGCGACTCCCGCCTCCCCGCTGCACCCCGGCCCGCCCCGGCGCTGAGGAGCCGGCCCCGCCTGACGCGCGCCCATGGATATCGCAACAGGTCCCGAGTCCCTGGAAAGGTGCTTCAGCCGGGGCCCGCCGGGCTGCGCCGCCAAGATGCTGGACGGCATCAAAGTGGAGGATCGCCCGCTGCGCTCGGGCGCGGCCGCCCTCGGCGTGCTACTGGGTGAGTCCCGGCCGTGCCCCGCGTCCTGCCGGCCTCCCCCCGCCCGGCGCGGGATGCGCCTTTGGGCAGCGCCGGGGCGCTGGGGGTTTAACACACGAACGCCCGGGGCAGAGCCGAGCGCTGCCTGGGGGGCCCCGCCGGCCCCCCGCCGCCGAACTCTCTCCGCAGCCCGGGCAGGGACCCTGCGCCGCTTGTCTGCAACTTCCCGGGGCGGGTGCGAGCGGGGAGGAGAGCGGCGAGCAGGAAAGCCCGGGGCCGCCGGCCGGGGCCGCCCGACGCAAACGAAATCGCGGTGCTGGAGGTTTGCATCGCGGCGGCGTTTAGTGGGAGCCGGCCAGGGGCCAGGGGGGACCCCGGGGGCACTGGGCGGGCGGAGGCAGCGCCCCGCTTGGCAGAGCCCGTGTCGGGGCGCAGCCTGTCCGGGGCCGTCTCTGCGCCTCTCACCCCCATCCCGCTTTGCTGTCCCCAGGGCCGGAGGGTCCGAACCAGGCCGTGTGCGAGGGCTGCCAGCGGCCGATCGCCGACCGCTTTCTGATGCGAGTGAACGAGTCGTCCTGGCACGAAGAGTGTCTGCAGTGCGCGGTGTGTCAACAAGCCCTCACCACCAGCTGCTACTTCCGGGACCGAAAACTCTACTGCAAGCCGGACTACCAACAGTAAGGACCGGCCCCCGCGCCCCGGCCCGCCCGGCTCCCGGCCCGGCCCGCCCGGCTCCCCGCCGGCCTCGCGCCCGGCTCCGCTGCTCGCTGGGAAACGCCAAAAAGTTTCCCAACGAAAACCCGACAAAGCCCCCGTGGGTGCGGTGGCCAGTGAGCGCCCAGCCAGGGCCGGACCCGGGGACATGGTTACGGGTGGACGGGCCAGGCTAGAAATGGTCCCGGGGGTTTCCTAGTCGCGGAGAAGAAGCTAAATCCTCCGCTGCCCCTTGTGCGGGGAGAGCTGGTCGGGGGCGGGGGGGTATCGCGGGCAAATAGCGCCCTGACCCGGGGGTTATTCCGCGAGCGCCCCGGCCAAATTCGAGCTGGAATCGTTTGGAATCGGTGCCGCTAATTCGCCCGGATTGGATTGAAATGCACCGGGGGTAAATGATCCCGGGGTTGGGACCAGAAATGCCGCTTCAGGAGAACACCCCGCGCGGCGGGTTTAGGGCGCTGGAAGAATTAAATCTCGGGTCTCAAATCCGTTTGTTCCAAACGTTATTTAAAAAAACCCCGAACGAAACGATCCCGCGGGCGGGCGTCAAAGGCCCGGGGAGCCGGGGGTGGCTCTGGGGGCAGAGGAGCGGGGGGATCTCGGGGAGGCTTTTCCCAGACGGGGTTTGTGGCTGGATTTCAACACAGGAATGAGACCCGGGTCACCGGGCTGTCGAGCGAAGGGTTCGTTGGGTTTTTAACCGGCCTGGTGTTGCGAGATAACGAAAAACCGTCCCGAAGAAACCGTGCGACGTCTCCGCAGCCCCGTGATGTCCGTAGAGAAAAACGAGCCAACCCCGGGGCACAGGGGACGGGGACGGGCTGGCCTGGGGCCGAGGGCAGCGGGGCAGGAGGCCGAGCGAGCGGGTAGCTCCGGGGAGACTCCCGCAGGTTTGCTCACCTGGCTCAGGGCCGGACAGCGGCAGATCTCCAGCCCGGCCTCTCTGCGGGTCACGGCGGGATCGCCCCGGTGCCCCCGGGCGCCAGAACAGCCCCCGCCCCCAGCGGCTGGTCGGTCAAACACCGGACCCCGCCGGCAGCGGCCCCTGCCCCAGAGCGGGTGTCTGCGAAGCTCCCACCTGCTGCGCCCCGGGGAAGGAGGGCGGCCGGGCGGCCTTCGCCTCCCCCGACTCCTGCCGGGCTCGGGAGGCCCGGCTCCTGCTCCCGGCGCTGGCTGCGGGGTCTGGGCTCCTGCTGTACCCCGGGGACAGCGCTGGGCCCAGGCCGGCCCTTCGTGCAGCGGGGCCAACTCTGCGCCGGGCCTCGGGTCTGTGCCGCTGTCTGTGATCCGGGGTCCCCGCCGCGCGGTGCTGGAGCCAGGGGGACTCAGCCCCTCGGAACCATTCCCCGCGGCCGGGAGCCGAGCTCCCCGCCCCCGCCCCTGGACTCCCCTCCCCAGAGACTTGACTTTATTTCTACTTTTACTCCCCAAATGTCGGGCTTTGTAGGAAAACCACCTCGCCCTAGTAGCGATGCTCCGCTTGGCTGTTTCCCTCCCCTCCCCCCCCCAAAGTCCACTTCATGCTTGTCACTAAAATTTAGGGTCCTTTTTGTGTGGGGCGGGGGGTGAACAGGGGCACTTCAATCACTAGGACATAATATGGCTCTGCTAGAAGTCTAGCAACAAACAAAGAACAACAACTATTGGTTTGCCTCAACTTTTGTCAGGCATTCAGCAGGCATCCAGAAAGGGCCTGAAGTGCTTAGTGGCAACAATGTGCATTTCATAGCTACAGCATGAAAATCCATCTCCATGGAAACTGGTAGTAAATGCTAACATGACATGCTGAGTATAAATATTGTTAGGGTTATAACTCTTGTATGAATGGCCTAGCGAGATGTCCCCCTATTTAGGAGTTACAATAGAACGTGTAATTTCATATTGCAGCCTTAACCGATGTCTTATTAAAGAAGCTTCACCAGACCCAGACACTGCTCTATGAAAAACAATCGCTGCCTACATATTTTCTTACTGAACTGCACTGATTCGTTTTGGGGGGGTTGAGTTTTAACAAGTATTAAAATTTTCACATATTCCCGTTTTGCAGCAGTTACAGGGAATTTAGTTTAATAGATGTGTCAGACCCATGAAACGTCTGACTGTAAATAAACAAGATCCTTGTCAAGATTTTTTAAATTAAGAAATGCTCCTTTGGATCCCTACACAAAATTCTTTGAAATGTAAAAGTGTTAGGAACAGCGTGCAGGAGAGATTCCCTTTGCAGTCTGTGTAAAATAACAGAGTTTCGCAAAGAGACAATATCTTAGAAAACCAAACAATGGACTGTCCCTTTGTGAAAAAATTCTTGATTAGAATAGAAATAAATCCTCTTTAGAATTTTAGATATTATCAAAGGCTTCTAATTATATAGGGGGAAATGGGGTGTCCAGGCTGACTAGCAATAAAAAGATATCAACATGTTAGCCTTTGTTGAATCACAGCACCTAGTGTGACATTACATGGTAACCTGCTGTGTGTTCCCCCAAGGACTGACAGCAGAAGTAGTTAATAGGAAAGAGGGGTGGGGAGGAAAGACATGGTAAATCCAAATGATTTTCCCCCCTGAAATTTTATTAAATTTGAAAGATAAAGCATGTGAAACTAAACTGGTATTGTTCCCATTCTTCCTCTGGCAGCTGTGTTTTGGGCTGTTGGAAATCTTTCTTTATTAGTAATTCTTGTTAATTAAAGTGTAAAAATAACTCTACACACCTCCTTGGTCATGTGGTGTGTACACAAGTTTTTATCAGCAAGAGTGTGGAGGGTTGCATTGCCCATAGGTGGTGAAGCCATGAGTGAGTTGTGCCATCATCTCCAATGCATGCTGCTACAAACCTTTACATCCCGCCAGGACATGCCAGGATGTATATGCACACATGTGATTAAGAGATACTTAAAAAAAATACAGCTTGAGGGATATGAAGAATAGTATCAGTAAAGTCAGATGTTTGTGTTCCCCTAAATTCCATGTACATACATGGCTCAGAGAAAAAAAGAGAGAGTTCCAACATTTTCTTAATCACTAAAAATTACTAAAAATAGCTTTTCTGTCTGTAGTAATGTAATTGAAAGACCAGATTTCTGCAGAACTCCCAGGATTATAATCAAGAATTGTGTGTAGCTTTGGAAAACTCGGGGCTCTTCTTTCCAAAGAAAGCAAGCTTCTGAAGGGTCAGAATCCGATCTTAAACCTTCCACAGGGTCAGGAATTATGATTGCCAGACCTCTGTAGTTTGGGGGGAAAGGAGGAAACATTTTTTTCTGGTGGGTTGATTTTCTCTTTTTAAAATAAAAATGGTTTCTGTTTGCAGCTGTCCTTGGGTTTGAAATGTTAGAATAAATCCTGCGGGAGATGAATTAGTGGCGAGGGTGCAGAATGAAGTGGTCAAAGGTGCATGATAAATGCAATGCATTACATGAATATCTCCACTACATCACCGGGCTGCATGTCTGTGACTTTGTGTATTTCAGCTTCTTGGTCATATGTTCAGTTCTATAAATATTTGCACGAAGTGGATAGTACAGATCGATTTTTAGATTATGGCATTAAATATTTATTTTGCAAAAATGTTACGTTACTTACTGTTGGGGCAGGGGTTTGATTGCAAGTAGTTTAAGTGAAGATAACAGTGCTACAGCAGCACACTGAGAGCTGGCTCTTGCTAGCTTAACTCTGGCGGAGCTCACATTGAAGTCAACAGTTTTGCTTAAGTAAGGGTGACAGGATTGGGCCCAAAGGTGATATACTTTGGACTTGGGGAAAAATAGTTCTGCTGACATTCAGAAACATCATGAATACTTATTAATAATAAAAACCGAAAAAAGCAAAAACAATGTTTCAGCTTTTGCAGCAGTAAAATCCAGTGCAGGTTATTTTCTCTAATGAAATAATTAATTGTAGTATTTACAGCAGTGTTTTCTGTTACAAAAATATTGGTAATTCTAAAGAGCATAATGTTTTCCCATTTATGCTTTTCCTCCCTTAATTGTGGTTCTATTTTTCTGGATTGTTGTGATCTAAGTATTCGGGGTTACATAAATATTGTCTTATTTCTTGCTGTTTGGTCATGTTCTGTAATTGTACATCCAGTTTTAATCTTTTAAAGTATGGTGGTTGATTCAGCTTAGTTGCTGTATATATTCTTTGTAGAACAATGCTTACTCTGATTGTCGCTTTGAAAATAAAGGTAGTGAAGGAATTCATGTAGTCGGAATACAGTTGTAAATGGTGTTCAGACGTAATAGCAGCCACACAGCAACATTAGTTAATATTCCATATTTTTCATTAATTGGTTTTGCATTTTGTTCAGGGAAAGAGAGGGAAATATTTCAATTTTTATCAAAAGTACCAGGGCATATCAGACATTGCATTAGCATTCTTATTTGGTTCCGGAAAAGAAACATTGCCTCCTATTTCTGGCATATATTGATGCTGTTCTAGCTCTTGTTCTTTGTCAGTGATTTTTCTGGGTTTTTTTAATGTGAAATGAACAAGGGTCAGTGCATGACTAAGAGCCAAACGAAGTGCAATGGGGTATCATTGCTACACTCCATTTTAGCCAGTCCGAATTCTGAAAATCCTCTCTGGTGAGTGAGACAGTAAAACTGGTATTTTCCAGTTAAAATAATGTTTTAAATTGAAAACAAAACAAAATTTATTGGTAGGAAATGTTTCCCATTTTTGTGAATGTTGTTTTATTTTCCAGAGAGAAAACCTGTATATCCTGAGATCAGGTTGTGATATGTAGACAAAATTCAGGGCACGAAAGCTGACTTGGGCTCTCGGATTCAGCTCCATGTTGTAGGGGTCCTAACCAATTACTAACCGAAAGGTTCTGTTGGTTTTCAGTTTCACATTCTTGTAATCGATGCACTCCTCAGGATACATTGTCAGAATGTGAACAAGCTGAAATCGGGCAGAGAAATGCCATCCCAGTCTATTTCATTTACCTCTTCTGGTAGATTGTTATTAAGAAACAGCACAAATGCTGATCAAAGCTCAGAGATCAGGAGCAGTATATGCATACGTCCAGAATATCAGATAATGATTAATTTATGGCATTCATTAAAATGCTAAAAAAGTGTTTTAAATTATCTGCTATTTTTCTGAAAATCTAAACATCCCTGTATATCAGATCAATCAGCCACATTAAAAATGTTTTGCAAAACATTGCAAAACGGTTTTTACTAATACCTCCAAACAATTGAACTCTTAAAGCTGCGTGAAACAAAGGCACAAAGCATCAGGAGCTTTTAGGAAATGTTACTGTTATTTCTCCCAATGACGTCACCTGAATAGCCAGAGACCAGGCAGAAAAATCTCAACTCGCTGCTGTGTCAGCAGGAATTCATCCCTATGTAACATGTATAAAAGGTTACAAAGAAGATAATTCCACAGGCTCTGAGAAAGCATGGTACCTGCAGAACCAATGAGGAGACTTAAGTTTTGGTTCAGAGGATATTTTTAGTAAATGTTAGAACAGAAATGGATTTCAACAGAATTTATTAATCTGAGGGGACAATTCTGTTTTTTTAAATATTCATTGAAACTTTTGTGAAGTTTTAAATTAATAATAATATAATTATACTCATCTATGGCAGAAAATATTAAGGAAAACCTTTATGTAAAGTGGGTTATGTACAATTAGATGAATTAGGAGTAATTGATAATTTCTAAGGTTTAACTGTTAATTATAATTAACATATAATATATAATACAGAAGAGTAACCAGTACATAGGACATCCATTGTGAAAATATTCTTCTTTGAAATATATTGTTGATATGGATGGTTCATACTCTCTTAAGAGAGCAAATGATTTTGGGGGGAGGGGGCTCAAAATTTGAAACGGGCCAAAAACATACATGACATTATTTCAACAATAAATAACATACCATGGTCATGGTAAAACCTATGAATCCTATTGTATTGTCTCAGATTAATTATGTTATTGGTTTTATTTCCGTTCCAACTGTGTAACCCATCCATATTCAGATCCACATCAATCAGCATATAAAGCTTTATTATGCTTAAAATGCTTGCTGCCACGGGGACTTGAAATATAGAGGGATACTTAGTAATAATTAAATACTCTAAAGATAGCAAGGGTGAAATGTCCAGGAGAAAAGATATTTTTTATACACGCTACAATTATTATTCAAATTTAAGTGAAGAGTAATTTTCTTCACAAGACATGGTTTTATGAATTTTTATCTAGGAAGTGTTTGCTTTTCATTGCTTATCATACGTCATCTCATAACAAAGTGAAGCAGAACGTTGGTGTACTTACTATTTGCCCTTCTATTTGAATGAAGTGCACAGTATGCTCATCTGAGTTTAAGCCTGCATTCCCGGCACACTTCCCGTGCTTGCAATGGGAATGTTGAGAATACAAGGAATGATGATCGGGCCCACAATAGGTGTAATGAAATATTGATGTATAAATATAAACATTCTCTTTCTATGTAATGTGTATAAATATGCATATACCCCCCTTCCACATACAGACACGCACACACACACACACACACAAACACAGATATACACTTTTGCTGATTTGCCAAAGGAAGTAATTTTGGGAACTAGTAAAATATTCTTTTATTCTTTAGCATTATCATACTAAAGGGAGGCAAGTAGATTTTGCACCTCAAAATCTTGTGCTCTTCAGTTTTCATGACAGTTTTGCAGGGCTTGTAAATGTCTCTATAGCTATCAATAATGTTTAATAATTTTATTAGAGAGTGATTTTGTGCTACTTGGCCTGAATTAGATAATTGTGTAGAGGAAGTAAAGTCACAAGTGGGCTGTCGATTTGAACCCCTAATGAATGACCATAAAAAGCATATAACGTTGGCTTCCACCATATAGTTATACCAAACCAAAAGGGGTGCTGCAAAATAACCGGTTTCATATACTTACATTTCCTTCTCTGGTTTGTGTGATATATCATGCTATTTATTAAGTCGTGTAAAATAAAAACCAGTGAGCAATGAATTATGCAGTAATTTCTAGTAAAGAAAAACAAACCACGTATTTCTCTTGGATGGTGAGGCATAAAGGTTTTCTTGGCATGTTTTTGAGATGACCACGATACTCTCAAAGCAAACTCCTAATGAAATGACAGGCTCTTGTTCACTACAAAATATTTTTTTTAAAGCACACTTTTATTCGGACACAAAGGAAAAGGTTACTTATGCAAAGAGTGAAACCTGACAGCTGAGTTAGGTAGAGGCCAAATTCTGAAAGCAGTGAAATTGTTCTGGATTTATACTGGTGTAACAGAAAGCAGAAACTTCTACCTCTGTAGCTGACTTGAAATATAATAAGTAGGCAGCTAACTATGATAAAATCTATTTGTAGGATAGGACCCTGAAACTCTGCAATGCTAGTATCCAGTGCCTAAATCTATTAATTAAAATGCATTTTTAAGAATAGTATGGGAATCTCATGGAAGCCGGAAGTGGTGTCTGAATTAAGACATTTTAAAAAATGTAACCATGAACCATGCAGATGTTGGCTCCAACAGCAGGAGTTATGGCAGCATTGGTAACATTTGGGAAATGAACTGAGGTTTTTCTCTGTGAGAAATTGGGTAAAAATATATTGATAGTTGCAAGTCAGATGTAAGGTAAATGCTGAAAGTGGCCAGGCTAGGTCTGTGAGCTGAGGGAGCAGAACATAGGAGATAAGAAGGCAGATCATTTTAGGTCAGAACTAACTGACTTTTGGTTTAAATAAAAATCTCTGTGGTGTTTATATTCTGCGTACTAATAGGCAAAATCCTGCTTGCCTTATTCAGGCACATTGTCTCGTAATTTCTAGATGCTTCTTTAAATTCAGGGTCAGTTTGAGTCAAATATTTGATAGTCTGTTTTGTTTGAAATTTGTAACTCTGCTTTTCTTTTTAAGTTCCTGGAATTATTTTGGCTAGACTGATATTTCTCAAATGCAATGTAGGGTCTGGTTTTGGGATGTTTGTTTGTTTTTTGGTATGTCTGAAATTGCTTAGAGCATTTCACCTTGCCCAGTTGGTACGACTAATGCAGTCAAGGAGATTTGGCCCAGGCATTGGCATCAGGAGGTCTTATGATGAGTAAAGATAATTTATTATTGTAAAAATGATGGTGGCGGGGGAAGGAGGATGTTTGCTCTCTGGAAGAAATGAACAAGCTGTTTTCAAAACAGATTTGCAAAATAAACATCACTTCCTACTGAATATATTTATATTTTGAAAAAATATTTTCTCTTTATAAAAACAGGTACAAAAAATACATTTACCATTGCTTTTTACCTGACATTTACTGTATTTACAAAATACCTTGTAATTAGAAGGTATTATTTATAGCAAGCTATGCAGTTTAATACACAGTGTGTAGAAGTAACTTGTCTTGTAATAAAATGTAGTTCATAGAGTATACTTGCAATGTCTTTTCAAGAAATAAAAGATTTCCCAAAGAGCTAAGGATGTACTAGAGAAGCCTTGCAAAATTTTAATGGAAATTTACCAACTTTGGTTCAAAACCTACTTGCCTGCCTTTTTTTCAAACTGTAGAGAATGTTACCCATCAAAAATAGCTACTTGCCGTGGGCAAGTGAGTGAGTAGACATTTGCAAGGCTGTATTACAGAAAATTGTTAATATAATTATTCCTAGGTTGTTACTTTGTTAGTGTGATTCATTCTTGAACTTGTACAGTGATCCGAGTACAGAACTTGTGATGGTTAAAAAATCATTTAAGAAAGCAGCAAAACTGAATACCTTAGTTCTTAGGGACTTTATAATGGTTTAGGCTCTGGCATTTCTGTCAGAAGTTAACACATTTATGAAGAATGTATTCTCATTATCAATGTTATTTACTTTGCTTCTGAAATACACCATTTCCCCCTCACCTAGACAATCTCTTTTCCTATAGATTTTGAGATGAAATTGCATGCATAGAACTCCCACAGACTTCAACAGGAGCCATTTGTATGTATGAAAGGGCACACTCTGGCTCTTGATTTTACTGTAATCAATATATTATTTATAATGTACTAGAGCATACATGTACTCTCGGTTAGAGCTAATGGAATTTATATGCATATGCTGAGGACCAAATCTGGATCGTAAATGACTTCAGTTCGGAAGTTTGCTTGAGTAAAGCAAATAGTATGTGTCCTTTAGTATAACCAGAAGAGAAGAGTCACTTACTTTGGGTAAGAAAAATCTTTGTAGAGTCGATTCTCTTGATAATGTTTCGCAATTGTCACCTTTGTGGTCGGGATAGTAAACATGGAAATTGGAGTCTGCAGAAGAAAATGATCATATTCGTTTAAAGCGTTTCCTACCAGATCTAGAAATTGCTAATTATTTTCTCAGACTGACAGAAACGAAACTTCTCATGTGTTTTCTGTTGACTTGCAGCTTGAATACAAATGCACTCCCTACTCTTCCTGAAGATCAGTGACAAAATATGATCCTTGTGAGTCGTATATGGCTGTGAATCGCAACCAGTCGTGATAAGGGAGTTGTGACCTGGAATAGCATATCATTGAAAGAACAAAAGTGTCTCAGTGAGAAACATTTGTTGTTTCAGGGCTTGATCCTTTGAGGTACTGAGCACCCTCCATTCTCATTTAAATCAATGGGAGCTGAGGGTCCGGAGCTATTTGCAGGACTGAGACCTAAGGCTGCAGCATTGTACCTGCCAAAATTCATTACTGAGAGAAACATTCGAATTCTCATTAACGTCGACCCCACAACACAGTTGGGTCCCACAGGTTGAAAACTATTTTTTGACATAATGACTTGCCTACAGCTAACATTTTATACCACTTGGTACTTTCTATTCCTGTAGCTCCCCATGGGAACATAATGTACCAGATTTTCGGAGTCAAACTTTTCCTCAATGTGTCACAATTTCCATCCATTTTATGGGAGGTTTTCTGTTTGCTGGAGTTTTCTTTTGGTATTATAGATGTGTGATAAGTAACGCTTCCTATGCCACACAAAGAAACAGGTTTCTTAGCAAATCAGAATAAAGTACTGTAGGAAGTTATAACATTACAGTGAGAAGAAAAAAAACAATGTGAAAGAAAGAAATAGAGAAGAGTGAAACTAGTTTGACTCCCACTTCGGGGCAACTCCCAACTTGGTTCCAATGAAGTTCAGCCATTTCTGATACATACCAGTGACCCGAGTGTCATCCACAAATACTCAAGCACTTCTGCATAGATTTAAATGTAGTAAGTGATCTGTGGTAATCGGTCATTAATTCAGCAGCCATGCCACGTTTGGATTGTATATCCTCCAGTTCATGCTGGATCTAGATGGATTTGTGGGGACCAACAGGCATAGGCATAGGGCTTTTAATTTCTATTACTAACATATTCATTTGGAGGAATATCCATCATCTGATTTTTCAGAAATTCTCAGAAGTGATTTTTCTGTTGGCATCCTGAGTATTGCATTTGCATCGCGGCATGTGAGAAAACATTTGCTGTTCAGAGATGGTAATAATCATGCAGTCAGCTTTGCAGACGGTATAGTCAGTGCTGGTTTGCACATACAGATAGGCTTGCAATCAAACATCTATTTGCAATAGTTTTAGAGAGCAGTCTTCAGGTTGTTGCTGTGCATTCTGAGCTGTGCGTTCTCCCTGAGGTTAGTGACACATTCCATATATGGTAATCATCAGCATATGAAAACACTTGCTGTTTAGAGCCATTTGTGCTACCAGTTCATTGGGCCACGTTAGGGTCTGAGTGAGCCTGTGAATCCTTTACTCACATGACTCCTGTGAGTAGTGCCACTGCAGCCAGTTGCTCTGGTATGCAGCGGCTTGCAGTGTCATGCAAAGTCTTACAGCTGGGGTAGGCAACTTATGGCACAAGTGCCAAAGGCAGCACGCAAGCTGATTTTCAGTGGCACTCACACTCCCCGGGTCCTGGCCACCAGTTTGGGGGGCTCTGCATTTTAATTTCATTTTAAATAAAGCTTCTTGAACATTTTTTTAAAACCTTCTTTACTTTACATACAACAATAGTTTAATTCTATATCATGGACTTATACAAAGAGTCCTTCTAAAAACGTTAACATGTATGACTGGCACACGAAACCTTGAATTAGAGTGAATAAATGAAGACTCGGCACAGCACTTCGGAAAGGTTCCCAACCCCTGATTTACAGGATATAAATACCTAGAGAAAAGAGAATGGGGCTGCTAAGGGCAGAAAGGACTGTGTTCTTTGTAAGGTAAAACACCTCCTCTTAATTACAACTTTAACCTCAGGAGCCATGCTCTACCCTTGATGTTGGCACAGAGCTTCCTCGGAAGACAAGAGAAGTTCCACGTGTTCAGTGTGACCCAGGGGGCCTGCTCCTGTTGAAGATCATTGACTTCAATAGGGAAAATAGGATCAGGCCCCATATAGGTATGTGAATACCACCACCTGAGGCTGTAAAGCTTCTTTTTTTATTATTATAGTTTCTCATTTGTCTGCTTATAGTTTGCTTCTGAACTGCATTATCTGCTGCGTGCCCAGGCTCATGACTAAAGCACAGGGATGGGGATCAGGAAACATGGATCTGTTCCCAGCTCTGCCACTGACTTTGTGGCCCTGAGCAAGTCACTTCATCTTGGTGTGCTTTTTCTGTGGCGGTACAGTGGGAATGCTGATCATTGGGACCCATCTCACAGTGGGGTTCACCGAGGTTTGGTTTGTTAATGTTTCTAAAATATTGCAGTCAGCCTGATGATGAGAATGAGATAAAACCTAGCGAGCAAGAGAGAGAGAGAGATGAAGCTCTGTGGGTGCAAGTCATCTCTTGCAGAAGGTCAGCACAAAGCCAGTGCCCCACTTAAGTCATGATAAGTGAGACTTCAGCATCGCATTGGTCTTGGGTTGGTTCACTTTGGAGATCTTTTGATAAAAGGCTCTCCAAAAACACAAGGTGCATATTAGGATGATTGATTGTTAAATAAAATTAAGAGAATCTTAATGATGTCACTTTGTCCCAGATGATCAGCACTCAAGAAAAGAAATGCTACTTGCTTTTTTTAAATGGTTTATTTTTGATTTTCAGATTTTAGTTTTCCAGGTTTGTAGTTTCTAACAGTGGTGGAAGATGAGTAAGGCTCAATAAAAGCCAATCAACCAAAACAACAGAACAAACAAAGCAAATGCCTGTACCCCAAACACCGGAAAAGGGGGAAGTGCTGGAGATTCCGAGACCTGCACTAGGGCCTTTGCTGTGCTTGGATTCTGCTGAGCCGGGTGGCAGTATGAAACCCTGACAGCTGCGGGACAGAACGAACAGCATGTATGGGTTGATATTGTAGGTGCACATCTAAAGGAAAGAACAGTTGGGCCTAATTCTCCTCTCACGCCGCTGTACAATACCCCTGACCGCAGTGGAGTTTCAATGGTGTGCGTTACTCTGAGAGGAGAAGGAAGGTTCATAGTATCCCTGAGTTTGTTAAGCATTGTGGGCTTGATTCTCGCTGTGCCCAGTCTGGCAGGGTCCAGCTAAGCTGGGGGGTGGGGGGAGAGTTCTCAGCCTTCTGTCTCTGGTGTAAATTAAAGCTGCAGGGAGGTAACTTTAACTTAGGCCGCTGATGTAGTTGTCCCTCAGGAGCTTTGCGCTGGATAGAACAGCCCCTCACTCCCCCATGCCCCTTGAGGGAAGAGGGGTTCAGGTCCAGGGGTAACAGAGGCACCTTGGCCAGCTTTACACAGCAGGACCCGGGCTGCTGGAACTTCACTGCAGCGAGAACTCCGAGGACTGGAGACGCCAGCCCTACCGCTCCCCATCACCGCTTAGAACGAGCCTGTTGCTGAGGAGACGGCAAACAGTGACCACATGCGGGTGGCGTGAGTGCTCCAAATCCAGTGCTGCCTTCTCCGAAAAGCCAAGTTCCCATCTGCTTGGATCTCTGGGACAAGGCATAAAGAGTTGCCCTGGGCTTTATTTTCATAGAGTATGTGTCTCCCTGAGGTCTAGAAAGGAACTGCCTCTGTATTCCTAGGTATAGCTTTGCCCCAAGGGGCTGGTTCCTTCTAAAGGACTCACTTTCCTCTGATCCAAACACTTGGAGGCATCGTAATGTCTGGAGACATTCTTGCTTTTATTTTTATACATCTATAAGAGATGATGTGGCTGATGATTTCATTTATCACCATTTGCCCTGGCTGTAAGGGAAGTGCCCAGTATAACCCTCTTGGAGCTCTTGCAGCGCAGAGCAGGGTGTGGGTCTGCAACAAGGAGCCAGTCATGGCATAACAAACAGTTTTTTAAGTCATTCCGTAAGGGGAGTTTCCTATTATTACCAATGAAATAATGGTACAAATGCGGGACAGTAACAGTGTAATGGCCACATGCTGTCCAGCCACGAGTGTTTATTTTTGCATTTATGTGACCATGGGTTTTTACAACGTCCTGCATCTCCGTGGATGAGTGTCTGGGCTTGTCTGCGTCAGCAGTGCCGTGGTGTTGGACACGGAGACTGGGGTGGGCTGATAATTTTGAGCCAGTTATGAAATGTTGCAAAGTTAGAAAAAAAATTAAACATTTTCTGAGAGAAAATTGTCCAGAGAGAGGTGCCCAGACAGAGAACTTGAACTATTCTGCTGATATCACTCCTCATGTAGACCATTTATGTAAATCTGCAAGCCCCTGTGTCTGTGCTATCAACTCATAGTGCCAAGGATTTATGCATAGTATACAACACATTTAGAGAGAAATGTCGTGACTGGCTCCTTGTTGCAGACCCACACCCTGCTCTGCCCTGCAAGAGCTCCAAGAGGGTTATAGTTGGGGGTGGGGGGCAGGAACACAACATTATGGCTGCACAGTTACAACTAGGTCATGCAGTGAGGGGTGATGAGGTGGATTTGACCACTGGCCAGGGACCTCTTAACCCCTGGATGGATCCTAGGGAAATCCCACAGATCTTGATGCATATTCCTCCCATGTCAGCATGGTCCCGTAAGATTCCATCACCCAGGCTGGGCCAGTCCCCCAGGGGATTTTGGGGGTGTCAGATAGATTAACATTGATGTAGCCCACATTAATTTACTTGGGAAAAGTCCCCAGAGATTGCAGGATGCTGCCCTGGAGAGCAGACTGTATCCATTTCTGCCTTCTCCCAGCCCAGCTCTCTCCCCCCGGATTGATCCAGGGGGTCAGCAGGATTAGTGCATGGTGCCCGTCTGTCTCAGGCAGTGACCTGCCCCTGTAGATTGTAGCCCAAATGAGCGGGGTTTCTACTCTGTTCATTCCCGCTGAAGGAAATTCCAGGGCAATGGAGTGCATAGACCTTTAAGAGAATACTTCATGAACTTAGTCTGATGACACTAGTAGTTAGCTGCTGAATTCACTGAGCTGCTATTTACCTTACAGCTAGGTTGTAAAACAAGCCCAACATCAGCAAACTCTTCGTATTTCATACCCATTTTAAGAATCCTGGTTGTTGAGGGTAATTGAAGCCTGCTACATTTGTGGCTTTCCTCCCCCCAAACTTAAAAAATCCGTTCCTATTTTGGCATTGGTTTGTCAGAGTGCACAGCGGATACATTCAATGACATGAGCTACAACATGCAATTTGTTGGATGCCACAATTAAACCTCAGGTTTTTTCACCCAGCCATTTAAAAGCCACTTGCAAGTTGTCACTCAAGCAAGAACACACATAAACAAGGGGACTGCATAGCCCCAATTCCTCACAATGTGATTTTCATCACCCTACCTGTCTTTGGGGAGTCTTAAGCTTCCATCTGGAAGTTCCTTCAACCCTTTCCAGCTATAGCTCTTGAAATAACTAGAACAGAGAGAAAACCAAAATGACATTGAGTTTATTGCCATTTCTGAGAGAAAAAAGTGTTTGAAAAAGTTGATTCAGGAAGCCAGGGGAAGTTAAGTGGGAGACATTTGCCATTTCATCAGTCGGTTGGTGATAGCCATTCATGTCATAAATGGCTTGTGTCATTTGATGCCAAAAATAACACAATTTTCCTCCCCAGAGACCTATAGGGTTTTTTGGCAATAAATGTTTATTTGTTAATAATATACTTTAAACAGCCCTGTCTTGACCTCAAGTCTCCAAAAGAATCCATCTTCTCTCAGAGAAATCGTACAAAGTTTGTGTAATTTTTCTGGGAATGTGTAATTGATGGGGCAGTGAAGGGTAGTGTGTTTGCTTTAACTACTGCAGCTGCGTGGATTAACTGTTTATAAGGGCCTACTGTGCTTTGAATGGCTACTTTCTTAGATTTCAAACCCTGGTTGACAGCACTTCCTAATAGTTTCATGGATTTGCTTAGGTTTGAACAGTCAAAATAAATTTCTGTATTAGGTCTTCCATTGTTCTTTCCTCCTCACTCCTGCCCTGAGATCATTTGAACCTTGATTTATAGTAATGACATTTCATTGATTAGTGTTCTAAGTGCAGCAACTTGAATGGAGGATGGACAATATAACCACTTTAAATAGCTGGTTTGGATCTCTCTCCTGCACTCCTTGTCCCAAACCTTACATGGATTTCAGTGGGAATTTTGTGTGTGCAGGGAACGGTCTGTTTTCAAATGGTTTTCAAACTACTTTTTTAATTTACTAATTGAAAACTTTAATTATAAAAGTACTTTTCTTCTCTTCTTCATCTTTGCATAATCTCTGAATATTTTTTTGGCAACATTCTAATGGCACAGAGTCAGCAGAAAAAGGTTTCAAATCTGTAGTTTTGTGTTAGATTAAAGTAACATCATTGGTATTTTTCTCTAGAAGAAATGCAGAAATAATATTTAATTTGAAATATATTACAATGGCTTAAAGTTGCCTTTAAGTTAAATTTCTTCTTTTGTGGCACTGATGGAATGTTAGTGATATATGATTAGCAATCTAAAGATTTCTTTCGCCTCCAATTTATTGGCTACTGGTGGCTTGGTTAATGATACATGATAATTTACAGCAGTTTTGTTCTAACATCAGCCAGCCTGCTCCTCCCATTTGTGTTAAAAAGCAAAGAATTAAGACTTTTGCTGGAATTTTTTGGTAGTCCTTAAAGCAATCAGGGAAAGTACAGTACAAGATTCTAAAATGCAAACGGCAACTTTTTGAATAAATGATGCAGAATTTTTTTTATCTGTGAGCATATGTGAATTCAGTTGAGAACTGAACTAACTTCTCAGGCCATTTCAGATTATTATTTTATACTGCAGGAGAAAGTTCACAGTCAGTCGTGCATTTAGGTAAAATGTGACAGCTGTATGTATGAAATGAATGGAATTCACTTTCTCTTTAAACATTTCACATGTAAGAGGCTAAATTATCTGGATCATTTGCATAATTTTGAAATGCCCTTAAAACTCATCCTCTTTCAATGATACTAATAATGGTTTATGGAGAATATCAGTCGGCATGTCATTAATCAAGATTTTTCTGTGATCTCACTTTTTATTTCAGGAACCATAATTTCTAGTTTGGGCCCTGATCCCGCAAACACTTCTGCACGTGCTTAACAAAGGTCCCTTCAATGGGTCCTGTTACTCGAATGCACAAGTGGTTACAGGATTGAGTGCTAATGCCAATCTACCTTTTAGAGAAATTTTCTGCAATAAAATCAGAGCATTTTTAACCTGTATGTCTCTTCTCTGCAATCTTAGATAGAGGGATGAAGGCTTAACTTTTCTATCCGTCCATTTTAGTTTCCTAGAGACCATTCTTGCTTTTCAGTGTGGGGAAAGGTGAATCAGTCCAGTTAAAATAAGAATACAGACTTCATCCTGATATTGAAAATATTCAGATCAGTTTCACTGTCACCCTTCCCTACCCACCCACCCCCACTCATGATCCATTTACTAGGCCCCTGAGGCCCAGAGGGACAGATCTTCCTCCGCTTGTGACCACGAGAGGTGAATCATCCCCAGCGGCTCTGCTGGCATTTCTGCTGATTCACAGCAGGGTGCGAGCGTGGCAAATCTGGACCTAAGTATCCTCTGCCCTTTTGTGAGGCAGAAACATACCTGAGATTAGCTGAAAGTAAAGGAGTCAAATGTGAAGGGTTCATATGGGATTGATCCTTTACCGGGATCTGCTCATTGCTTAGACACTTCCACTTCTTCCTCAGCTAGTCTCACCGTTTAACCCACGGGCAGAAAAACCAACTTCATCCTGGTGCAGGAGTTCCGCTGCTAATTTATTAGCTAACACTTCACACCCACGACAGCGACTGTTCCTGGACGCATGCTGTTGTGCTTTATACCGCCTTAGAGGTATTTATTGGTGTGGAAAGGGGCCTTAGTTTGGCTGATTTATCCGCTAGTTTGTATCTTTGTGCCTGCTGCACTCTTGTAATATCCAACATTAAGAAAGTTAAATGGCCAAATGAACAGGAGGAAGAGAAGAAAAGCAAAGGAGCAATTAAATGTAACTTTTCATCATGAAAAGGATTTCACCGGTTTATCTTCTAATAAGATTATGTCACTAACACAAGTACCTAGAAATCCCTGATTGACAGGCTCCTGTACTTTTATCAGGCAGTGTGACACTAAACCTCAGGGCCTTTTGTTCGGTAGAGTGAGCTAACGGAAACTTGCCATCCTAATCCCCTTATTCATGTCAAGCACAGAAAAGAAGTCCTGCTCAGATGGCACCTTACAACAGAGTCACCTCCACCCCCTAGTAGCTGGATGAACATGGGACATCTTCTGCTTTGTGCAGCATTGTGCCCTGCACTGTTCGAACAGAGTGTTGTCTTGTGTACACACATTCTGCTCCTGATCATTGTATGCTGTCATTTCCGCATCCCTTTGATGTAGCTTATTTTGTGTCACTGGAAATAACTTGTGTTGACTCTCATGTTCAAGCCAGTGGGAGTTGTACAGTTACTTCAGAGCGTACACAGAATGATGTGGAAGTATCAGTGTATTTTCTTTCTTTCTTTAGAGAAACCATAGGTTTTAAAAACAGGCTTCCCTCTGTTCCATGCATGTTAGAACCATGTAGCGAGAGGCTGCATTGTACTGCCTTAAATCCCCCATCCAGAAAAAGATTCCATGAGTGGAAATCTGAACAAATGATCTTTTCAGCAGCATAGACTCAGAGAGAATTGCAGAACATGACTATTGTTTACAGTAATTATTAATGGGTTTATAATTAAAAATTCTCAAAGCAGAGTTTATCACTTAGTGCTAAAAGAGCAGATACCTATAGAATTTACTCCGAGTGTCGTGGATGTCAACAATTCATCCCAATAGTTGGTATTATAGTTTCATAGCTCCAGTCTTTTCTCAGTAGAGGGAATTCTTTTGTGCGTATCCCTGTGGTAACCTATTTCAACTAGCGGTTCCCTGTGGTGCTTTATTTACTTGTCCAACTGTTTGGAAGTCTGTTAGTCTAAAGATCAGATGCACTGAAACAAATCTTATTACTTTAACCAGCCCTGCAAATTCTTCTTTCTCCATTTTTATTGACTTCTCTTCAGCTAGAACTAATACACATGCAGCAGGTGGGCGAATATGTCTCTCAAAGTTTAGCCTCTCAGATTTAATGTGAGCAACTATAAATCTTGTTCTTTTTCTTGGAAAATATGGGAAACCACAGGTATTTGAAAAGTTGCTTCTCACTAGGTTTGCATAATTTGTGCTGGTTGTCCTGGGCTTTTTTAAAAGGAAATCAGGAGACTATTAAGAGAATTCTGCATTTGGGAGGATGTACTTATTTAATTTTCCCCTTTTTGTTTTAAAAATTTTTAAGTGATAATCAGAAAAGAAGGAAGGGAGGGAACTTTCAGGTTTGGATTTTTTTTTTCAATCCAGCATCAGTACAGACAGAGGCTGAAATTTAATAAAAAGAATTTGCTAAATGCCGATGCAATCAGCACTAACCAACACCTGCTTTTATTTGCTGCTCTTTGATTTTAGTCCAGTTCCTGTTAATTTTTAGGAAGAAAAATCAGTTGGTCATCAGTACTTAAGAAATTGTTTTTTATGAATTTCTCTTAAAAATCTCCCCACCTCAGTGCCTTGTGTTCCCCAGTCTGTGCTCCTACTTGGCATAATAGTAACAATTCCTAGCTCTCCTAGAGCAATTTAGTGTACTATCCACTGTATAGCACTGCCTCCCCACATGATATAAGGCTCTCCAATGCCTAATAGCCCCTAGGCAAACAATCGAATGCTGCAGAAATGGTGAATTTGTTGGATTTATAAAAAAAAAAAACTCCAATATTTGCTTTTGTTTTATCAGGATTTATTTGTTTTAACTTAAATAGCAGCAGCTACAGTCCGATCATACAGAGAAGTGAACACACAAACAATCTGAACACTTTGCTAAATAGCACAAGTAAAGGAATCCACTGAATAATGATGCAGCATTTGAACCTAGCTTGTATTTTTGAAATGTCTTTGGCTTGGCCAAATCTCACTTTCCTAATCAACTTGTGCAGGATTGTACAAGCATGTAACTCAGGGCAGAATTGGGTCAAGTGGGTAGAAAACAATAAAATAAAAAGTACCTGAGTTATCAATTCGATTAGTGAGAAAATCTGTACAAATTTCTGAAGTAAACTGCAAGGCAAACTCAGTGCAATAAATATTTGAATTGGGATACATAAGATGACACCCAAGCATGATTAGGAAAAATGTTTGTTACAAAATCCGCTGGTTTCTTTGTTATTTACAGATTTCCAAAGTCCCAGGATAATACAAGGTTAGGGCTGTAGTCAATATTCTGCCATGTCAGAGATTTAAAAAACAGTAAGAGGCTGTGAATATTTCAGCAAAAATTCACTCTGGACAACAATCAGAGAAACACTGTTAGTCCCATTAATCTGTGGGGTTTAACATTTGAAACTTCTGGGCTCTACACCATTCCTCTTCATGCCTAAAAGGCAGTAACTCATTTTAAAAAGGACCACAAGCAGGATGTGTCATAGTAAAAACTAACAGGTCTGTTTTATTAGAAACTAGATGATGCAGTATGTTCTGCATCTATCAAAGGCAACCAAACCTTATACTCAGGGGAATGTCATGAACCTTTACACAGCAGCATGTCAGATACTCTTGACATGTTCTGCCCCTCTCTGAACAAGAGGGTCAATAAACAAGGGAAACAACAATCCACCTACAGTGAACTTGGTGTGGTGTCTTTTGCTTTCGGAGTATTTGATACTAACTTGTACTTCTTGAAAGAAAAATAACCTTTGGTTGGACACAAAAAAAAAGAACTTTGGGGATTAAATTTCAGAATCTCCCAGCCTCTGTCCCAACCCCCCACCAAAAGTTGAAATGATTTGTGTTCAAGGGTCTGTGACCCACGGAGGCATCTAACAGCAGAGAAAGGAAACATTTGGAGTTCAGAGGGACAGTGGGTATAGATGACCAGCGTAAGACAATGCAGATGTTTCAGATCATGAGTTCTCTGTCAATGACAGGAAAATGCCCTCCAACAGATCTGCTGAGTTGGCTCTCATCTTGGTTGGGTGGTTTTGTTTTTGTAAGTCTCCCTCCCCCCTTAAATACAATGATACCCGGTTTTTAAGTTTTTAGGATTTATCAGGAAGAATCCATCTTATTTGCTGGATTTGAGAAGCAAAGTGAGCTTTTAAAACCCTCTTGCCATGTCTTCTCTGAAATACACCCAACTGGTGGCTGTTGTGATGTGGACGGGCTGATCCTGTTCCCACTGGAGTCAATAGCAAAACTCCCATTGGGTGTGATACACCGGCCTGATCCCGCCTCGTCGTTCATCCAGGAGCATTGCTGCTAGCCCTGCTCTAGCCCTAACCGGGCTCTCTTCCTAGCATGGGGGGATAGCCAGGGGGAAGAAGAGAGAAAACTGCCATTTAGAAAGTGCTTCCCAGGTTTGAATTTTTCTTCTTCTTCCTCATGACGAAATGGAAACCATGTCAATGACGTGTCCAAGGGAGAGAGGTAACAGCTGCTCCTCAGCAGGGAACGAGCTCAGCGAATGTTTCACAAATACATTAATAACACAGGGCTATTTTCCTTTATCTAGAACTGATGGCAGCCCTCTCGCCGGTTTTCGGGGAGAGGACAGGCGGGTACAGTGTGGTGATCTGAGAAGTTCTTTCAGCATGGTCAGAAAGCAGGCCAGTTTGCACGCTTGGGCCGCAGCCTGAGTTTGGGGGAGCCGGTGAGGGAGTGAACTGCAGCTCAGTTGTTCAGAAGTGTGGAGTTTGAGTGGGGGGCAGAGTCCTGGAGCCTCTTCACATGCAGTGCTTCATTGAAGTCAGTTAGGGACTGCTTGTGGCCTGGCCCCAGGAGAAATATGAGTTGCTCTGTTGCTGTCTCTGCTTATTATTTGTAGGCCGTGTTTGGGGGTGGGGAACAAGGCAGAGAAGTTGGGAGAGAGGAGGGTAGAGCTGACACCTGTACGTTCACCCTGCACGAGCGTGCTCCTGGTGGAAACAGAGGAGTCTGACTGTCTGTCTTTCCCTCCCGAAATTCTCAAGTTTACAAACCTTTATACCTAAGAAAGAACAAAAGAAACGAGACCCCTGATTCCCCGGAGAAACTGATCAATATTATTCAGAACTCATTGGGCCTTTCCCCTGCCCGTCTAACAGTCTGGTGCATTTGCGATGTAAACCCCTCAGTACATGCCCCCTAATAACTAGGCTGTCCTGCACTACAAACAAATGCTAGCCCACCAAAACCCCAGATCCTCAGTTCATGTGACAGAGGTAGACTCTCACCTGTAGCAATTGAGATGTGTTGAGCAAAACAATCCGCTAGAACAAAGAGCAGTTTGTTCCACAGTGGATTCTGCCGTTTCCATGCAGAAATTGCCAGGCGTTTCCCAGCACCAGCCAAACGACCCTACAGGCAAGATGGTGGTTTCTTTAGCCGCTGGCTGCATTGGGGATGGCTCGCAGCGTTCAGCAGCCGCTGTGACAAGCTCCCTGCAGCCAGGCAGGGCAGGCGGGGGTTGGCGCCGTGCAGGGCTCATGTAGTTCTTGTGCTGCCTGCGAGCAAAGCCTGCTGTTGTGCCAATCACAAGGTGTGAGTTTGGAAAAATGCTTCCTCTGCCACCTCCCATCCCTTTACCGAGGGAGACACTCTGCACTCGTCAAGAGGATGGATTCCAGTACAAGGAAAGAAGGCCACGGTGATAGGCCGTGCAGTATCCCAAACAGCGGTGCTGTTAAATACAGGGGACAGCTGTGCATGTCACACTAGCCCCTCACCTGCTCTCTGCTCCTCTGTTTGGCAGGTGAGGAAACCACACGCAGAGCTGGAGTCATAAATCTTGGTGGGGTTGGAGAGCTCTGGCCGGGGGACACCTCTCCCCGGTTTGGACCTGGGCTACAGCCACTGACAAAGCCCCAAGTTTTAACAAAGCAGCACGTTGTACAGACAGGCAAGTGACCCAGGCTGCCGATGGGATGAGCAGGAAAACAAATCCAGATCCTGAATTTATCTAGTGAAATCTGAAGACAAATAATGAAACTCGGGTGCATATGGCAGGGTCTCTTGTAGCGCTGTGGGTGGGAATTGGGTATCGGGTGTTCCCTTCTTCTCCTGTCCTGAGCCAGCAAAGCTGCCACCCCCTCGCAGAGCTCCCAGGCAGTCTGCCAGGCTCGGGGTTGGTGATGGAAGAATCGTTTTGTGATGAAGCCGTTACAGCTGACACCCAGGAGCCAGGCAACCTACCTCACTGCATTAGTCACCATCCTCATTCCTGTCAACTGTGTGGGCCCCTCCTTCGGAAGACCAGCACCTCAGGGCTCTCCACACCCCAGTGCCAGTGCACAGGACCAGCAGGGATGGGCTTAGCTGCCTACGGGGCTGGTCAGCACAGCACCTTGCCCAGGCAGCTCATTCAACATTTCAGAATCTGACACAGTTTCAGTCGGTCGTCTCTAAATGCCAGGAGGAAAAGTCCCCGGCCACCTGCAGAGCCACAGGGTGAGATGAGCGGCTCGGTTGTGCGGCTGGAATTGGATTTTGCAGGACTGCAGAATTCAGGAGGAGCAGTCTGTCCAGTGCAGCTCAGAGACTCACCCCGGAGCTGGGAGAATGGTAGGTTCCAGGGAATTATGTAAATCCCAGCTGGCTCTTGCCTGCATCTCACTGGAAAGGCAAAGGTGTCTCAGCCCCTGATTTTATAATTTTGTAACTCATTCAGTAACTGTGTAATTACAGCTTCTCTAGCTGTGCACACATTGTACTACGCCGCAGATGACATATGGGGCCAGATCCTGCCCTTGGTTGCACTCTGCAGCCCCACTCGCTCCCCTTAGGGCCCGGTGTGGCCAGTAGTCTGCTCACATATAGCACTTGTGTTTGGGCGCAATGTTCTATCAATGCCACTTCTGCCCCACCAAGAGTGGCCTCAGGCAATCCTCCAGCCTGGCATTTCTGCTCCGTTGGATGTAATTTGGTTGTCTCCCACCGTCTGTTCCCAGAGTCTTGTAGAAAAGCCTTAGAATCTTCTAACAGTAACAAATGTCGTCTTTTTAAAAATGGGTCTTAATTTACAAACTGTTTATCCAATTAGCTTCACGTTTTAGTAGAAAAATTCTCTCTAGCATTGAGGGTTCTTCTCTGAGCCCTGTCTCTGAGCGTTGAGCATTATTCTCTGCTAAGAAAAGGGCTAGAAAATTGCTTTTCCTTTAAAGGAAAGTTTGGTAACCCTCCGCTGACAGGGTGACCAGCTTTTAAGCCCATAATGGCTAATGAGCTCTTCTGATATTACTATTTGAAATGCTAACTTTTGAAGTGCGCTTTGGCCCTGTATGTACTAGCTTTAAACTAAATGAGTCCCATAAGCTTTCTCTCTCGCTTTACAGCTTTCGTTGGTTGGTTGGCTTGTTTAATGCCAGAAAGTGTCAAAAGAACAAGTCAAAAAACCATGTGGTTTCTGGTGAACTCTTCTATCTTCAAGAGGTCATAATTAAGAAAACGTACATCTGATTTACTTCTCTTTTGGTAAATAATTCTACCCCCACCTCCGATTTCTGTCTCTCATTGTTAGAACCCAACATGAGGCTCACAATGATCACTGAGATATGGCCAGACATCAATCAGCCTCTGGATAATTATGGTTGGAAGAGCATTACAAAGAAACAGGCTGGGAGACTATATGCTGGAAGATGCGCTTTAACGTTTTTAAAGCAAAGTTTTTCAATCACAATTATGTTTAAAAACAAAGAGTCCCAGTTTTCCAATTCTGGGCTGTTCTATTTGAAGTCAAGCTAGAGTCTGTGTTTCCTGGGTATGGTCTGCGCAGTGTTCCATGTGGGCTCTGAGACTGAGGGAAACAAACTGGCTACTTCTAAAATGCTGCTGAGTTAGCAGCACTGCTCCTGAGCCCAACATGGCCTCCGAGTACTATCTCTGGCAATCAGCTGATTCTTTAGGTCATATGCAAATTAAAAATGCATCTGCCTTCCATATGTCCCAGATACACCGCTTACATATGTTTTTTGGATGTATTGTCTTAATCATACTTATTGGCCAATCCAAAAAAAATGGAAGTTTAAAATGTTTTCAGGTTCATAATATAAAAATAACAGTTACAAAGCAAATGAGTCCTGTACCTCATTCTAGTCGTAGCGTGCAATTATGATGTGCATTTACAAGTTCTATTTCTCAAATGGAGTTAAATCTGTAGACAACAACTCTCTATCTCCAGTATTTTTCTCGAACAGAGATCTAAAGAAAAATTAATTGCACTTCTTTGACTGATTGTTATTCTACTGAAGTATGGTTCTAATCCTTATTAACATTCTCTAAAGTCATGCATGAAATATGACTTTTGCACCACACTCTGTGGCATATGTTTTCTCTTTCCAGTGTATTTTTCAAACTATCTTCAACCCTCACTGCTGTTCATTATTTTAAGATAGGTTTAAAGTTTGCCACAGTCTCAAAACTGATCCAGTGCAGAGCATTGCAAGGAAAAAAATGACACATCACTCTGGTCATGAACACAAATTGCTTCTGATTATTTAGCTTTGAATGTTCTCCCCATACTGTTTTTATTAAAAGTCCCAGTATATTTACTCTTGATAGTGTCTTCAATTAAGTTAAAAAGGGTCCCTTTTCTATAGCAGTATGTAAAGAAAATAGTTGTTATAACCACAAAATTACCGTAAAAACCTGGTTCTAGTAAAATACTACTTCAGTTCAACAACCACAGCACGAAGTTTGCTGTTTCCTTGTAAACTTTCCAAGCCTTAGATAAACAGACTCAGTATCTTCACAAAGGAAGAAGCATCCTCTCTTTGTCTGAGGGTGGTTTTACAGCCCTCCGCAAAATACAAGCTCCGTTAATGAGAAATTGTTAATTATAATCTGAAATTTAATGTCTTGACCCTTTGTTTGCACTGAACTTTTCTGCATGAAAAATGTTGATAACAAATTGATAAGTATCTTTGGGCGATCTCTTTGGTTCTGTACGTTTGCTTCCTTAGGAGCATAGTTAGTTAATGGAAATTGCAACACTCAAAAGGAAAGTCATTAAGAGATACTATGACTTCACCAAACAGATTGGTGGGATTCACTGTTCCCTCTAAGCTGTGAGTGTGTGCACGCTCACACAGATCCTAAACCCTGCACACACGGCAAAACACTGCGCACAAAAATTTGCACAGAAGAAGAATTTTTTTGTGCACACGGCCTATCAAAAACTGGAGGGAACATTGGTGGGAATGTTTTAATTTTCCTTTTAAGAATGAATGCAGTAGGAAATGTTGTAAGTTTGCAGGTTTTGGCAGTTTCTCTTCTGCTCTTTTCAAAATAACAAATTCCTCTTTTGAAAATATTGTCTACGGAAGGTGTGATGTCAGAGGTTTGTATACTACAAGGGCATGACTGGATCTAACGTGTCTGGAATTCAGGAGATTCCAACTTTCCACAAATTACTTAAGCTCCATGGGAAAGCCCAGAACTCTTCAGTCATTTTCCAGTTCAAAGAAGTTTTTGCCTGATACGTAGGAGTCAAAATACTGATCAGGTTTTTCTTTGGGGCTACTATCTTTCTTTGTAGGTGTCTGTTTCCATCAGTCCCTGTTCAGATACAGGAACCACAAGAAAGGAACTTACAGAAACAGAATGGTAAAAATCAAAGAAAGGGGCAGAGCTGTGGATCAGACTTGTTAAAAACAAGTTAATCTCCTTTTTAAAAAATCATAAAACCAGGCAGGATACTAATATATTTGTAACACTGTAGCCATTCTTCAGCTAACAGCCATTACAGTGTCCCTGAAAGAATATTTCACATGGCAGAGGCTATAAAGCTGTTTGTACTTTGAAGGCAATAGGGTAGGGAGTGAAGGACTGTTTGAAACATGTCACTTTGAACTGCGATGGAGGGTCCCATGGAGTTGACCACCTCCATCTCCTCCCATGTTCCCTCCGAAATCTGGTTCCAGTCTGCCGGCCCCGGAGCCAGTTTGCGAGTCTGGTCGAGTGGCCCCACTGTGAGATGTCAGGCTGATAAGTGAAAGTAGAGACTTGCTAGTGAAGATCAAGAGTTAACTGCTTGAACTGAATCTCTTAATATGTGGCAGTAGTTCAGTATGATAACAAAGGGAGTTTCCTGCCTAGAGAGACAGATGCTGCTTTTTCAGAGAGTTGCCTTACATTTGAAGTCCAGCATATGCTCTAATGAAGGCCATTCTGAGGCTTCAGTAAATTGAATTGCCAAGAAATTCAGAGGGGCAAAAAAAAACCCTGTTGCATTTGCAGGATCTTTATGAACTAGTGTTTTTATGTAACCCACAAACAGCAAAGCTATCAGTGAGAGAAGGAAGTTTTATAGCACCCTTTCTGTTCCGAATCAGAGCTGTCTTGTGGTTGAAGAGTTAGTAAAATTCCTGGCAAGAAGACCAGATAGGTAACTGGATCCTGGCAGAGCTGAGAAGGGGACATTGTGGAAACACTGGAATTGCTCATGGAAAATATTTAGACTTCACTACTGTCTGAAAGCTTTGATGTTGTTATTGCTATTCACATGTATATTGGTATAGTGCTAGGTCAGGGCAATATTGTGCTAGGTACTGTACCAACAGAGAGAAAATGAGGGTTTCCCTGCCCCAAATAGTTTGTGTATTTACCTTCAGATCATTGAGTGTTTCAGAGTGAACTAATGGACATAATTCTCTGAAATGTTGTCCCTTCTCTATCTCTCTGTTCCGCTGGAAAAGAAGACAACTTTGGAATGAGAGAGAGACCCCAAACAATCAAGGTGTTCAGAACACACAGTGATTGGCAAAGAGTAAAATTGCACACTGCAATGTTTGCACACTGGAAAATGTTTCTCATGGCTTTTTACTTTAATTCTGCTTTCATGATGCTTTTGCATTTTCTTGCTCCAGACGTCCAATGGTTTTACTAGAACAAGCACTTACAAAATGCAGTTTTTAAATTTTAATCCTAAAATATTAATCAAAAGCAAACGACAAAGTGTGCATTCAGGTCTGCTAGTTTCAGTTCCAGCTCTGGTAGTTAGTGACACAAGTTATCCTACCAGGGAATGGATACAGTGCTTTGTAACTCATGTAGTTGAAGAACACTGTGTGACTTTGTGAGTTAGAATAAACGAATATTTACAGGGAGATGCTCGGGAGTAATTCTGATCGGGAAACAGATTTTATGAAGACATTTGTGAATAATTTAAAATAATAAATTGAGAACCTGTGACCAGCTCCTGGGTACTTTGTAGCAGAAGGGGAGGTGAAATTTGTCAGATAAATGATTTGTCCTGAATGAAGGGCTCAGTGACAGGCTTGACTATAGAGTGCGCACATTTCTCAGTTGGTTTTCATTTGGGTGCCAACAGTAGGAAGCAGTGCTTGCCGGCAGCCAGCTAAAAGCTGCTGTGGATTGGAATAAATGAGAGCTTAAAACACAAGCGTTGTCCTAAGTAAAGGCTTACAATTATTTTGCTCCTTGTTTTGAATCTGGGTCACCTAATGCTGGAGGTTTATGAATCTATCCTGTATAATTGTAAATTTCATGGCCCCATTTTTCTCTGACATCTCCAGTAATTCCACTGAAGCCACGTAAAGCCCGTGTATAGTTTGTGCATCTTTATCCAACCTAGGCCTTTCAGAAGGAAGTTGCTAGAAGAGCATGAACTTTTCAAACCGCTGATAAAAGTGGTGTTATTAAGTATAAATACAGAGCAGTGTTTAATAGCTATAATTAACATGTGCGGTTGTTTTAAAGGAATAGGAACTGGCAGTGTGTCCCATTTTGTGGGGGGAAAAAGAGCTTTTAACTTGATTTATCTGAAGGATTTTGTCCTGTACGTTTACTTATTTGAAAGGGGGAATTCAAAACCTCAGGGCCATTTCATGCTCGGGCTGAACACTACATCTGATGCGTGCAGACAGTACAATACATGTTGCTGAGTGTTCTCTTATGAGTAATGGAGCTAAACTGTTCTGTGAGCCATGAGCTAGATCTGTGGGCTGTGTCCAGGCATCCATCCGTCTTTGCAGAGGAACAGAGATGTGCTCATTGATGTCTGTTTCACAGAGCTACACCTTCCTGCAGTGCAAACCCCAGCCTGCTTTTATGTGACAGACAGAGAAATGCTGACACTTCAGTATTGTTGTTTTAATCAGATATTAATTATAAAATAACTTATTCAGGGTAAAAGTTCTGGATAATGGCATTTGCCATCGTACCTTGATGAAGGGAAAGTAAATGCTGTTGCTTCTGAAAGTGAAACTAATTCATAGTAACTACAGCCAGGTATTTTATTCCAATAGTTTGTACTTCCAGGTCTGTCTTAGAGCAAGAGGACTGTACTGCGTCCGCCTCAAGAGCTCTTCACACCTTGGGCTGGAGCATCTTTATAGGAGGCATTTAGCCAAATGTACCATTTAGTGCAGGCTTCAGATAATGGGAAAACCTCCTTGTGCTCTCGTACATCTAGTGCCAGCACACGTCACGTGCACGGTCCGTAGAAGGGCACGAGAAGCAGGAGCATATCCTCCCTGTGGCGCCTGCTCCTAATGCCCGGAGAAAACAGCGCTTTGCCATGCTGCTGGGGCTGTGCCAGGTGATGGGCGAGCTCCAGAGAGCCGTCGGGCTGAGAGGAGAAACCCAGCCGCCTGCCCCAGGAAACGGGACCGAGTGCTGGATGTCACTCGCAATGACAGCGTACTCTGAAGCACTGAACAGGGAATCCTGCGACCCAGTAAACATGGGTGTTGGGTGTCCTGCCTGTGGCCATCTGATCCTTTGCCCTGATGCTTCTTTGGCACTATTAGTAAGTGGTGGGGGGAGGACGACATGTATTCATGGGGAGATCTTTTGCGGTCCAGTTTTGCTGCCTGATCTTTCCATTCAGCAATCTGCAAACCCTGCTGAAGGAGCAGCATCCCAGAAACCCTTGCTCCCTTCAGTTGAGAGGCTGCGGCCGAGAGTGGACCACACAGGCTCTGAAAGGTGAGTGCAGCAAAGCGAATTCATTGCAATGTCGTTTACAGTGACACTGACTGCTGGACACAATGTGTCGTGTGTTTGTGTCGGACATTTCATGCTGCTGGGTCTGTTAAGGGTACGGAATAGGAAAGTATCGGTTGAGATGATCCATCCCGGGCCTCTTCTGGTTTTACACCAGTGAGAGGAGAATCAGGCCTTGGAACGTTTAGGAACTGGACTCCACTGAAGTCTTTCTGAAGCCATGGCCATGTCGTGCAGCACAAAGACTGCAGGAAAATGCAAACCTCTGATCTTCATTATTTCTAATGCAGTAGTGTCCCCAGAGCATGGGGCACGTTGCATCAAACAAGCATGAATTTCAGGAAGACTGGCTGTCTCTCTCCGGTCCTTACATGGCATGTTACCTGGGTCTGTGGGCACCTCGCTGAGGTATGGCAGTGCTGTTATCCCTCCTTGGCGATGGGGATCTGAGGCACAGAGGGGCTGCCTAGGGTCACACGGAGGCTGTGGCAGGGCAGGGAATTGAATCCAGGTCTCCCAAGCCCTCGGCTGGTCTTTTAACCACTGGACCATCCCTCCTTTCCTGCTTCCACTCGGCCAGGGAATGAAGACAAGCCCTTTCCTTCCCCCATCCTCTCCGATGCTCTTGCTCCTCACATCCTCCAGCAGCCCAGCCAAGCCTAGCTTGAGGCCAGCCGGAAATCCCGCTGCATGTGCCATTGAGAAGGTTGCTGCGTGCACACTTTGTTCGGGGGCCTCTTGGCTATGTGCAGCTGCTGGGAACACTAAGGAACCTCTGGATCTGGGTTTACCTGCCGGCGCTCGCTGGGTCTAAAGACTGTTATCTGCTGATACGTGAGCCTTCAGGGGCCCACCAAGAGGCCCCTGGCTAGGGCAGCCCCAAGAGGAAAGAGATGACCTCGTTCTGTGGCAAATGCACAGGTGCTGAGATAGAGACCCTAGGAACAGGCTTGGCGGGAGGAAGCCATCTGGAATGTGGAAGCCTCACATCTTCTCCATAACAGAGTTGTCCACTGTGCTGTATCTCACACACTGAAATACTTCCTCCCCCCCCCCCCCGCGCTCTCTACTGAAGGAACAGGAAACCACCTGACTCATTAACAGGGGCGATATCGGGTGGAAAGAGAGCAGCCCCAGCGTGGCTTAGGGCGGCTATGCAGAACCGAACGGTTGGAGTTTGTTGCAAACCCAGGGTTTGGTTTTTGGCCCGTCTCTGATCTCAGGCTGGTGCAGTCAGAGATGCAGAGAACAGAAGAGGATGGCGCGTCAGTTCCCGCAGCATGGCAGCGGAGCTGTTAATTCCTCGGCAGGCCCTGCAGGGACAGGCCAACAGGATACGTCTCTGAGCAGGGGGAGTTGTTGGGGATTTCATACTGTCATCACTTCCGTGTCTGGGTCGTTATGTTTACATTTAATAGAACATGTATTTATAGCTTAACTGCCTGTGCCTGGCTTGGCACATCTTCTGTGAGCATCGCCCCGGGCGTAAGGCAGGTGCAACCACTGTTCTCCCCAGGGACCTGGGATCCGCCCCCTGGGAGAACAGTGGCATGGCTGGGTTGCTTGGGGGGGGATGTGCTGAGCCAGTGACTCCCTGACACTGACACTGGCAGGACTCTTGTGGAAATTAAAGTTTCCTTCTGCAGCAGAAACACCATCTGAGCTTCCCTTTGGTGACTCCGCACTGGGCACTGCAGCCGCCAGCAGAGGGAAGAAGGGGAGGCCATTTTGCTCAAGCACACGTACGCATGTACACACACCAGGCGCACGCGTGCACACACACACAAACACACACACACACACAGGGCCAGTGAAGGTGAATCCCTTTAAGATAAAAGTTAATTACCTAAAAGTGAGGCCCTGCTTAACGTGCGATATGGCGGATTCCGCAGTATTAGGGCTTCCACCACAGTCTGGACAGGAGGAGCCCTGGCTACCCTGGGGCTGAGAGTGGGCGCCCCCAATCTCCTCCATAGGCAGCTGCTCTCTGCCCTGGTGGCTGGCAGCAGAAAATTGTGGGAAGTATTTATAATGGGCTTTATTCCCACGAAGAAGAAGATCCATTATAACTTCTCCACAATTTTCCATGGCCTGTCCACAGCTCAGCCACAAGTCTGACAATCCTCCCACAATTCCAGCAGGGCCTTACCCATAAGGGAAAAGTTCCAGGCTGAGTGCCTGAGCGTCACCCCTTGCAGCTGTTTCTGTTGCTATGTCCTGCTTCGGTTCGTGACACATCTCTGCTGGGGCCGGCTCGTCTGTACAGAGAGCGAGGACTCCTTTAAAGCCCAGCCAACACCCAGCACACTGTCCTCGGGGCGAGCTGGCATCTGATCCTCGTCCTGAATCAGCATTTCACTGGGAAGGCTTCCATGGGCGCAGGGTGCTGCATGGAGGATGAAAGGAACCACGCACACATCTGTGAACCCGCAGGGCTGAGTGTGGAGGGAGACTGGCGAGGGCTCGAGCAGTCGGAGCGCTTGGCCGCAGAGGCTGAATGTCAGGCAGATATCTCCTGCCCACAGAAATTGTTGAGCAAATTTCTCATGCCGCTACAGTTCTGGTGAAATGGTGTAAAAAATCTAAGTTATCATACGCAAGTTCTCAGGTTGGGGGCACTGAAGTATTCATTCAAACTGCTCTGGTATCAAAATCGTTAGCAAACTGCAAAGCTGTGACTCGGCCCAATGTAATCTCAATATTCCATTGCCCTGTCAGTGTTTTACCAGAGGGCAGCATAAGCATCTTTTAAACTAAGTATTCATTCAAGGTGGAAATAAACTGAACTGAAAATGACTGAGGCGTGAGCAAGGAGCAGTCCCCAATGGCCGGATCACAGTAGGAGAAAACACTTAAAGTTTCTTTAGTGCTTGCAGGTTCAAAAGTCATGGCTGGATTCAATTAGCCTGGGAGAGTCTCCGTGATAAACAATTCCTGTGGTCTTGAAGCACAGGGACTAGCTGCATGCAGCCACTCTGACTGCTTGGGCTGGCCCTTTCCCTTTGCGCTGGGAGGAAGGGTCTGTGACTGAAGGCTCGCCATAGTGTGTACATGGACTCTGCTGAGTGACAGGAAAATACAAATCGATATTCTTTCTGGTTAATGCATTTTTGGTTAGAGCATCCCCAGAGCATCAGTTTAAAATATACAAGAAACCAAGGAATTGCACTAACATCATGTCTAAGGAACTGGAACTCATGGGTCTGTGTGAGCGTGTATCTGTGTGGTTTGTGTGCGTCCTTGTGGATAATGTGCACGTGGAGGTGAGGATGGGTGTTGCCAAAGTACCTCAATTACCCACAGCCAGCGCAGAACCAGATGGGTGAAAGGCTACTGGCTGCCACGTTTTGCATGGTGTCCTCCTTTGGGCATACCATCCACTGGTCTGGAATCCCACTTCCAAGGATGCCACCCCAGTCCATCGCCGTGGTTCAGGTCTGTAATGTCCACCCACGTCCAAGAGAGGAGGAGGGGCCCTGGCTCTGCGTGTGAAATGGAGGCCCATTCCCTGCTCCCTGAGCACCCCCACGTCTCGCTGTGTCTCCCACTGACAAAGCGCATTGTCTCCGTGCTCCTCAGAAAGGGGCAGAAGCCCCAGGGTAGCTGGATCATTTTGTAGTGCTTTCCGCTTGTCAGTCAGACCCTGTTTTGGTTAGAAAAATGCCTTTTCCCGTTACACCTTCTGCATGTGGATAGTGACTATAAAAGGTGGAATTTCAAAGCCTGAGGACACCATGAGTCGTATTTAAGAGGATTCCCCTTCTTACCTGAGAGCTGCCCTGTGTGTTACTCCAAGCCGCAGGATTGGTCTCCGAGCTGCTTCGTTCCAGGCCATCTGGGCCCATGGTAACTTGATGACCCTTTAGCCTTTGTGTTTACACTTTATTTTCACATGGGTCAGTGCATTCAGAAAATCATTTCCCAGTATCAGCTATCCCACTAGCATTTCTTCACCCAGCAAGTTCGAAAAGAACTCCCCCATTCGGCACCCCCGCAAGCAATCGTTTCTTGTGAGGAACACGTTTTGCTGGCATTAATTCACCTTTGTAGTTTTAAATGCTCTAAATGAAGTCTTAGTAGTGAAGTCCAACAAACGACTCCTATTACACATCCAGCTATCTTGTTGGGTTTCTAGACACATTTTACAGCCAACTGTTTTGCATGTAGAGTCATAAGTCATGAAGGCTGTTGAAATATCTGATCTTCAGGATCTCTGTTATCCTTCTGCCTGCTTATCTAATGCTGAAGCTTTATGCTAACATGCTTAGGGACAGGTTGCAGAGTGTCTGTACAGTAGTTGTAGAACACCAGATGCTTCCAGGATATACAACTCTTTTATTTATAGCAAAAATTAACAACACTGATAAGTTTCCTTTTGCAGCACATAAAGGAAATCCTAACATATCCCCAGAATGTGTCCAGCCCAGTGCAGCCCACTCCAAGGAATGTGGGTGAAAGATACGAAGCTTTGAGAAATATGTTTTCTATGCAACAAAACAAACTGTGTAGGAGAGTTCAGTGAACCCACTTAGATCATGTATGGAATTGTACCGTTAGCATATAAAACGTTATTTTTATCACGAGAGTTTCCATAGCAGGCACCGCTTTCTCTTTATGGTGACGTTCAGTTTAATGCACATCTCTGTGAGTGTTCAAACCCCACTTAACACAGAGATGAACGCCCTGCGGAAATCTTGCATTTTGAGGGGAGAGCAGATGTGGTGATCTCCAGGCACAAATACCCAGGCCCCATCTACTTCAGTTCATGGAACTTTTTCATAAGTACAACCCAGGACCTGCGCCGGCAGTGGCTAGTGACCAATCAAAATCTAGGATTTCCAAATGCCATTTTTTGATGTTGCTGCAGTTAACAAAGCAGGGGCTACAGGTACATGTACTTGTCTTGGTTTTGTATAATACACACCTGTGGAGTCCCTGGGAGTTCTGCATGAGGAAGTGCTTGTGGACTTGGCCCATCGGAAGTGGAGAGGATCTAGTCCATTGTTCCTGATTAGTCAAAGCTAGCGCTGGTTGAAAAAGACAGTCACACTTTTGCAGATTTTTTTTTTTAAATCCCACTAATTTGTCATCAAAATGTCGACTCTTCAGATAATTGTGACTGCGCCATCCGTTGGTTGGGAACAGCAAAGCATTTTGCAGGAGAAGGTTGGCCAGCTTCATTCGAAACGTTTCTGCAGCAGACTTTGTCCTTCTCCCTCCACCTTCTGTGGCACCCTCAGTGCTAAGCCTGCATGTGTCATCTTTGCCAAAGCTAATGATGCTCCCCCTGCATGTGGATCTGCCAGTGGGGGACACACCTTGTCCTACTTATTGCTTAAATAGTTTACTGTAATGAAGCAGTCTCTAGAACAACGGCACTTGGATGGATTGCTAACAATTCTACACGCTCAGGAGGAACTGTTATAATAACACACCGTCATTTACAATGGAAACATCACACGTCTGACATCAGTGGTTAATTGATTATTAAACCAACAAGCCCTGAAACAAATCAACCTTGAAAAATAAACAGTAAAAGTAAATCAATACACTTAAAAACAGAACGAGAACCCTGCCTCAGGCAGAGATTTTGACTGCCTTAAAGGGGACAAGCCAGGGACTCCACAAGATCTGCTAGCGACTTCGCTCTCTGTTGAGTTGACATGGAAGGTGGTGATGGGCAGCAATAGAAAACCCAGAGATGGATTATAGTCATTTTTCCAGCAGCGTGCCATATTTCTTCTTTTAGCTCTTCGTTTTTGAGAGGAAATGAGCAACATGCAAATAGATCTACATTGAGCAGGCACCCAAAGTGTCCTGCATTTTCAAACTGATACCGTATTTTTCACTTCTGTCCTAAACTGTTGTGTAATTCTGCAATGCCCTTCTAAAGAGCCATGTTTCACCCCAGAGATGGCTGCATTTCAGGGGTGATTTCCCCCCCCCCCCCATATATTCTAGTATCTTTGTTTATAAGGCAGTTTGGGATGCTTTGAGATGAAAGATAATTAATGAATTAAGAGTATTATTATTATTTCATTGATTTATTACTGTGCCCATGATCAGTTGCAGCCAGAGAGCATTGCTCCTATATATTAATGACCCGGATACACTGCTTGGGCATTGGGCTATCACACTAGCTTAGACAGGCTAAGTTGTTACAAAGGATGGCTAGATTTGCTGTTACTCATACTCTTGATGATGATGAAGGGTCTCTAACAAATAATGACCTCTAAAAATAATATTTACAATGAACAAGTCTGCCTTGGTGTTAGAAATCTAACCATTTTGATTCCGTCTCTCTCGTGGCTTTCCGTCAACCACTGGGGTTATCTAAAGGAAAACTGGAGCTCAATGTTGACCTCTTTAAATATTTATCTTGCACTTCTCCTTTTAGAATGTGTCGCCTTCCTTAGCGATCCCAGATAACACTGAACTGCAGTGGTTGGTGACACTGGATCTTTGTCGGTGTGAGATCCAGATAACCCTACAGAGCAAACACCGTGGTAGTTCAGTAGAAGCAAAGAGCCTTTATTCAGTGCAGTTCTGAGCAGCATGTCTTGCATGGAAGCATTTAGGAACTTTTCTGTGGAAACAAACTTGCACCATTTTATAGTTCAGCACAATTCCTAAAGTGCAGGAGGGGTTCAGCCATAGTCCTGGAGAAAAGAACATCTGTTCTTCCCTGCTAGTCAATGCTGGGATAGACATTATCAGCAACACATAACCTGCCGTAATCAATGGCTGTCTTGTGCCATTTGTGTCCAGTTTGGTAAGGGAAGGAAGGACCTTTTCTGTGCAACATCCCTTGGTAGGCTTGAGCAGCCAAGCGGTCCTTAAAGGAACCTTTTCAATCGATTACTTTATGAAGCAAGAGAACATGCACACAACAATGTTGGTCCTGATTCTGTTCTCCATGAAACATGCTCAATCCATACAATCTGTGCAATCTTGGAAGGGCAAGAACTCTGGCTAACCTGGATGAGTTACGGCAACAAGCAGTGTTTGAAAAATTGTTCAACATAGGACTTGGCTTCTGCGTATGGAGAGCAAAGGCCTTTTAGCTGTGGCACTGACCTGGAACTCAGGATACCTGGGTTCTAGTCCCACCTCTGCCCAAGGTCACACTTGGCTTCTTCCCTCCTCTCCTGGACCAGCGGCAGCCACTCCTGAGGAGTCAAATTGTGCTTCATGCCATACGCAGCTCTCCCCTGCAGGTTAATGCCTCATCTCTAAGATGAGCTCAGTTCATGAGGAGAACAGAGGCTGGGTCTTGCCTGGTGCAACTCAGTGTTTGAGCAGTGCCACAGGAACGGTCTCATTTGCACCGGCCTGAAAGGGGCTGATAATCACCGAAGGAAACGAGATCTGCGGTTGTAGCCAGCAAAAATTGCCCCAAAATCGACCGAAGCATGAAATCCTAAATCAGGTTTATTGTGGCATTATCTGGCCTATCTTCCTAGCACTGGTTCTGGTTACAGCCGCAGTTCTCAACTCCCCTGGGGAGCCGCGAGCAGATTTCAAGGGGTTTGCCGTGCAGGGCCAGCATTAGACTCTCTGGGGCCCAGGACAGAGGGTGAAGCCTGAGCAAGTTAGCTTTGCAGAGCCCCCTGTGGAGTGAGGTCCAGGGCAATTGCCTGGCTTGCTACTTCCTAATGCCCGCCTTGCTTTGATATGCAGAAAACCAGTTGTGGCCTGGGGGGGTGGGCTGTGGTATTTTTATAGCATGGGGAGGACAGGTTGAGAACCCCAGGTTACAGGATCCATTTGCAAGCCTAGATTTAGTTTTTCTTGGTGTGATTTTAAGATAATTCCTTCTTCTGCTTAACCACTAGGTAATATTTCTCTATGCCAGTGCTCGGGAGGGCGGGCAGCAGAGAGTGCCAGGGAGGGAAACTATTGGCTTATTACAGGCCCTAGCTCTGTGTGAACCCAGCAGCCATGAGGTGGCAGAGTGGGTTTAAACTCAGCTGCTTGGGAATCACCACTGACTAATGCTTGAAACCTCTGTGTTCACTTTTACCCAACGTTCAGTTTATCTCTGTTTCAGTTGCTTTTTAAACCCGACCTTCTTTGCTGTTTGCAGCTTTACTCACGTCTCTTGGCAACCCAAACCATAACCCACTTTGTCTCAGATATTTCCCCTTAACTTCCATCTGCACAGGTGAACGATGAGTTTGGCCATAAAGCACATTCAGCACTATCCTGCACTAGAGATTCCCTGAGCTGATGACAAGGACATTGGTTTTAAGGGACTGTGGGGCAAATCCATTCCCAATGTAACTGCTTGTGACTTAGTGGAGTACACTCAGGCTGAATTTGGCTACTGGGTTTTTTCCTAAACGCTCTAGCGGCTGCCTTGGTTGTGCAAAGGAGAGCACAGCTCTCTGGTTCCACCAATCGCGTTTGTTGGCTCAGCCAGCCTGAGACAGTGTCATGTGTTTCTGAAGGTAAACTCATCCCAGTTACAAAAAGAGCTGATTAGGGGAAAGCATAACACTGGTGCTTTATGTTCTCCCCATCCCAGCTTCCACACACTCACAACTCGCAGGGACAATAAACACTGAACTGTGAGATATTTATCCAGATTCAAAAATTAAAAAAACAACATCAACCTTGTAACTCAAACAAATTCAGATCAATGTTCTTAGTGGCATAGGGACTGAGTCTTTACTTCTTCTCATACTAAACTTCCACTGACTTCAGTCTGCAAAGGGAACTTTGTCTAAAATCAGGCACAAAACACAAGCAATGGGGAAAAAAAATCATTGAGCTTAATTGTTTGATCTTCAATCAATCAAGATTTCCGCTGTCTTCAGTACAAGTGCTATTCAGTTCAGAATTCAGCCCACTTTCAGGAGTCTGACTTGTAATGCACAGGTGAGAGTCTAAAATGAAGTGAATGTATGTTGTGTATTGTGCAAGCCCTGTATTTAAGATGGCTTGGAGTGTGAGTGTTGAGTTGTGGTGAGTCCTTAAATCATATGTTTGTGTGATACAAGGACTAATACCTGGGGATTTGCCTGATATGATTATTGCATGCTGCTCCGCTCACTTAGTTCATTTCACATCTGCCTCCGGAGCAACCTCAGGAGGAGTTGACTTTGATTATTCTTCCTCACAATAGCCAACACAGTTTAAATAAAACAGGCTCTGCATAATTAAAGGTGGCACTGCTTTCTCACTCAAAAGAGTAGAAGGGCAATGGACGTAATTTCCTACTTAGCACTTACAGGCTGCTCTTATTAACTATTAGTAGGATTAGTATTTACTAAACTCATTTTAATACTGGCATGCAGTCTGCAAGCCCGAAAGCCATTCTCTGTATAATGTGTGACACACACAGTACAGCAGGGTATGCAGCAGGTCTAAAGAGAGGGGGTAGACTGCATACAGAAATACATGGGGTCAATAGGGTATGCAGGGTGCCTAAAGAGGCTGTATGTAGAAATACAGGAGGCGGTTCCTCTGGGAGAGACGTGCAGGGAAGATAAGCTCTCATTGTATGCAGCCCAGCTCACTGCCCACTGTGTGCTGCCTCCTGCATCGTTCCCCATCCAGGCTCTCCCAGGTTGGGCCGTTCACTTGCTTGAAACTGGTTAAACACCCATGGAAAGCATCTGGAGCAATTTCCTCCTTTCAAGAGAGCGCTCTGGACCCACTGCATTGTGGGCACTATGCTGTCATCACGCCCCAACACAGTCTTGTTGGAGCCATGCTCATGTGGTGGACAGCGGTGGTTCCTGGACAGTGCACTGGTCACAGGGCAGGAGGTGCCCACATTCAGGTGTCAAGAATCAGAGAGGTAGCCGTGTTAGTCTGGAATAGCAGAGGTAACAAAGTCCTGTGGCACCTTAAAGACTAACTATAAAGTTTTGAAGGTGAATGAACCAGTGCACATCTACCAATGTCATATATGCCATTATATGCCACCAATGTCCCTCTGCTATGTACATCGGCCAAACTGGACAGTCCCTCCGAAAAAGGATAAATGGACACAAATCAGATATTAGGAATGGCAATATACAAAAACCTGTAGGAAAACACTTCAACCTGCCTGGACACACAATTACAGATTTAAAAGTCACCATATTGCAGCAAAAAAACTTCAAGTCCAGACTGCAAAGGGAAACTGCAGAACTGCAATTCATTTGCAAATTTAACACTATCAATCTGGGACTGAACAAAGACCTTCAATGGCTTGCTAATTACAAAAATAGCTTCTCCTCTCTCCAAGTTCACACCCCCTATTCAACTGCTAGAAGAATAACCCACCCTCCCTGATTGGAGATAACAAGCTGGTTCAGCCTAATTGGACTAACCTTGTTACCTCCTACCTGGTTCTTGCCTACTTTTCTATACCTGCCTCTGGACACTTCCACTGCTTGCATCTGACGAAGTGGGTATTAGCCCACGAAAGCTTACACATTCAGGTGGTTATCACTGGCGTGTGCGTATTTCATTAGCATAACAGAATCTGCACCTCCTGGTTGATTCCCCTGAGAACTGGAGCCTGAATGAAGAGATCACGCCCTGCACTGACCGAACGTTCATCATTTAAGTGACGCCATGAAGAATCCTAGGTCAGGGCTTGTGCTGATCACAGCGAGAAGCAGCAGATCCAGTCTGATGTCAGGCAGCCGCACGCCCCGTCACAGACTCCCGGCCCTGGCATCGGAAGATGTTTGCACTGTAGCCCTGCGATTATTCACGGTCAGGCCCCAAATGATCAATGCATCCATGGTCAATTGAGAAAGTTAAAAGGTTTGACAACGACAGGGCTCGTCCTCTCCCCAGTCATAGGAATTAGTACCAAACTGCCAAGGAAGCAAGAAACTGCTAGATCTTGTCTGCACCCAGACGGACTAGGCAGGCATTGAGCTGAGACTACTGATTGTATCCCGATTATGGTCTCGCCCCCTTATCTCATCCTCCTCTCACCTTGCTCTTCCACCTTTTGCATCCTGTCCTATTGCTAGACAGGGAGCCGTCTGGTCAGGCAGGGCCTGTCTGCAGAACTCAACACAACGGAGGCCAATAATTATCATTTTCCCCGGTGTATGGTCGGTTGTACACATGCTCATCGGCTGTCCCAGGGAAATAGACATACTGGCAGCATGTGCCCCGATGGGTGGAGCTACATCTCACTGCCAGTTCTTTAAAAAAAAACCCTTGCTAGTAATGAGCCAGCAGGTAATACCCCTGGCTGGCCACACTCAGCCGGCTGTACTCGGTTCCAGGCCAGGTCAGGACATTTCCCTCGAAACGTGAAGGTGAAGAAATTCACCGACATGCTCGCCCGTCCCCCTCCGGTTCTCCCCTCCGTATCCCTGTCCTCTGCCAAGAGAGGCGCCGGCTGCCAGCAGATGGGTGGGAAGATATGGCAGTCCTGTCCCACCCCTCACCCTTCTCGCACTCTGACCCAGTGCCCCCTCCTTTTGACAGTTGCTGGGTGGCCCCTGTGTGAACTGACGGGTGAGTCTCAGCGGATGCTATCCGGCCCCCTTTGAGGCAGTCTCGGCAGAGGCTCTTTTGGCTGTGGAAGCTGAACTTCCCTGCTAGCGGTGGAGCTGGTCTGGGGCACTGGGAGCAGGAGGGGACGATGCAGAGAAGAGCCTCTGCTCTGTCTCCTCTGCTGACTTTCAAGCCCTCACTTTTCTCAAAGGCTAAATTCATTCCAGGCGTTCTCATGCGGGCACCCGGGGCTGGCTCTGGAGTAGTGGGGCACTGTCCACCGGGAGGCTTCTCCGTCCTCAACACCCAGTGTGAGAACAGAACAGGAACCAGAGCAAACGGGACTCCTGGGTCCTTTGAGTGGCTGTGAAATGGTGAACAATCGAGAGGGCAGCCATTCAGCATCTCCTTTCTAACTCTGTCCAACCCCGATGGAAAGGAAAGCAGGTGATTTTAAGAAATAATAACAAGCAAATCATGGCTGCCACTAAGTCCCTACCTCGGCTCGTTCGTGGGCTGTTAAATATCTGACAAACCTCTGGTTAACTTTAGCCAGGGCCAGTGACAAGCGGGTTATTGCCATTGTAAATTGTTGGTAACAGTTTAATAGTTGTAATACCTGGAATGTTTGTTTTAATCGTCTGTCTGGGGTGTTGCAGAGCAGGAAAAGCATCTGGATCTGCCGTGGCTGAAGTAGAAAGTTGTGTTTTTGTTTACAGTGTGCCCCTTTGCCTGTCAGAACGCTGTCCAAGTGTGTTGTGTGTGCACATTATGTATGTGTTGTTAGTGGGTGAGTGTGTAGAGTCTGGGTGTGAAAGTGACTTGTTAAAGTTACACTGAGCTGCTCACCAGAGATTCAGAATGGTGAAGAACAAAAGAATGAGCAGAACTCCTCTTGTTCTCGCTGGGAAAGAGCCAGTCAACCTGCCAGACTGAACCCTGGTGACTGTCTCCTTCCTGCCTCAGAGGGAATGGGAGCATAACTGCTTGTGATCACAAGAAAGTGTTCACTCTCTTGGCCAATGTACAGCAGGGAAAACAGACCAGGAGTGGTCTCAGCCCCGGCTGGGGTCTGGAGAGCTCCATCCAGTTTCCAGCCTCGCCATTTATTCAAACTAAAAAAATCAATGTTCTTCTCGTTATAAACGTGGGTTTCGTTCCAGTCTGACTTACCGACAAAGGGCGGAGATGAGCAGTTGTTTCTTTTAAGTACTGGCTCTTGCACAGTGATTTCACAGGATAACGTGGTGCCTCTCCTCGCGCCCTCTCTGTCCCTCCCAGTGGGCGCGCCCATACCCGAGACTGTTGGACGTTCACTACTTTGGCCAGTCCGCCCAGCCGCTCGTGGATTAAGTTAATTCAGTGAGAAGCAGGGGCAGGAGCAGAGCCATCCGCACATTCCAGGACAGGCTTCCTGTGCCGAAGCCGCAGCCAGCCCGGGGATTCTGCTGACACTCCAGTGAAGTAGAACTGACTCCTAATAAAACTACTCCCGGCCTATGTAAATACGAGCAGATTTTCTCGGCAGCTCTGATTTGTGTTGTTGAACACACGTGCAGTGACACGCCATTGATATCTGCAGATACCTGCACAACTGCTGTGAAGAGCAGGAGGGTGTGAAGCCTACTGCTCAGTGTGCAGCCACACGGGTTTATGCTACCCCAGCTCTCCCGCTCACAAAAGAAAAAATAACTGAGATTTGTCTTGTCGTGAGCTGACAGTATAGCCAAGTGATTGCCAGTCCAATTTGGCAGTTTTTAATCATTTTATCTCTGTTCTCTGCTCTCCGGGGAGACAGTCAGTGTTTAGCAGTCTGCTCAGAAAGACCTTGGGGCTAGTTTCAGCGGCAGTGGCTCAGAGCTCCGATTATTAGCTCTGCTCTTAGGAGCACACTCAGATCTTTCCCAAGGGAGTGGTGTGAAAAATTAACACAGGCTTAGAGCAGCAGTGCAGCAGTAAGCTATGTAACTGTAATTACTCCATTGATATTCCTCACACAATAACACTGTCATCAGTCATTTACATAAACTTTTTCTCCATGAAGAGGGAATGGCTGCTTATAACCCTATTGGGTGCTTCCAGAGCATGCATTATACATTGTATTTGCTCTAATTTCAGACTCAAGGCCTCTAGGAACAGGGAAGGAAGATGTGCAAAGACTTTTGTTTCTTCCAGAGTAGCAATAAGCATGATGCTCTCTCCAGAATGGGCACATGAGCAGGCTAGAGAGTTCTGATGACCTAGGAGGAGTTTCTCTGATTTAAAATGTTCATTGTAACTTTAAAAGAGATATCACTATGTTTATTCATACACGTATCTGGTTATTGAAACCTTGTTTGCAGACTTGATTCCTTGTGCTTTGCAAGGCCTTATCCATTAATGGTAAATACAATTAGCAGAGTATTCTCCTGTTTGCAGTAATGAGGACACAGGAGGGTCATTTGCTTTTGGGACAAGAAGCTGTTTTCCAAAACAGATGTTTTAAAGGCACTGAAAATAAAGAGACTCATCCTCTGTGTATCTAACTGCACTGACTTTTCTGGATGCTCGGGCATGCAGGCCTTCTTCAGACAGGCCCTCTAACACCACTCCTTCCACGGTGCTCAGGAACAGTCATCTGCTAAGTGAAAGGCCTTCTCTCTCCCCGAGCAGCACAGCCATGAGCAGGAGGAAGAGAGAGGAGATTTAGAAAATCTTCATGTTGGGGCTCTCGAGTCCCGTCTCCTCTAGGTCTGGAACGGCGTAGCGCAGGGACTGTCTTTTTTTTAAGCATCGACGTGCAATCCCCATCCACGTAGAGGCCACATTCTGACCACAATATGCAGCTTTTAATGCAGTTTCCAAAACCAGCACACAGAGGGAATACACACACACACACACACATAGAGCGATGAGGAGTTCAACTTGTTTAACATTGCTGGGCCCTTTCCTTCCTCAGTGCTGTACACTGTTACATACCTACTGGGTCATCTCACCGGGGCAGAAGAACGGGCCCTAGGAGATTAACCAAGCAGGATCTGGTTAGGGAAGGAGAAGTGCACCTCCTCACAGGCAAAGAGTTAAACTTCACTGGAAATCCCACCTTCATGATCTCATTAAAGACGTCAGAGTCTCCTATTCCTGGGGCCAAGGCTGATACCACATGCAGAACAATAATAATCCTGTTTGAGCTCCAGCATGTTTATTGATGGAGTTCGTACCTGACAGGCGGTGGCCATCTCCTGCCTTTGCTCCTTCTCTGCCCCTCTGTGCTACACAGGCCTGCAGGGCAAAGCATCATTTATTGCTGTCACAGTAGAAATTCTGAGCACTGCAGCAGGAAGCATTGGGGGGGGGGGGGGAGGGAAGGCCCATGATAGTCAAATTTCAGTTGCTGAATATTTAATGAAGCCTGCAGTGTTTATTTGGTTAGCCTGTCGATTTTTATCGTTCTGTCAATAGCTTCTCATATGTGGCATGGTGATAATCTTTAGCAGCCTGTCCCCTGGGAACCCAAGCGCTAAATGCAATTATGGATTTTATACTGCAATGTGTTTGATATTTCCACTGATCTAATTTGCAGTCTGGTAGTTTATTGTTTGGCATTTTAATGGTGTTCAAATGCTATGGAAAATTTGATTTCTCTTTATAATTCTCCCTAACATCATTAATGCCGGTAGCAGAATGGCATGTATTTTAGAAGGCCAAATGTATAGGAAAATCATTTTTTAATATGGACCAGAATACTTTGAATTTTAACTAACAGGAAGTTTGTGGGTTTTTTTTTAATACTTCCCCTTTGTCGCTTTCCATTAAACATTAAAATTACTGTTGGGGAAATGGTAACACAGATCCTGGAGCTTCCCAAACCAAATGCAAACAAAATATTTCTTCTGCTGTATAGACTACCAAGACTCCAGGGATTCAAAACTGGGGTCATGTATAAGAAAAGTCTTATTGGTCTTTTCTTCCCCGTTCTGTTACAGGCTGCCGTTACTTGATAATTACTTCAGTGTATATTTTCTTCTGTGATATTATTGGCAGAGATCCTGAGCAGCCATCTCACCAGATCATCCATTACTCTTTGAAAACTTAAAAACTCGGCAGAAATGTCTTTTTTCCAGTGTTGGCACAGACAGCAGACACATGGGGGTTCCACGGGACTGGCTCGGAGTAATTAAGCATGGGTGTTATTTTACACATCTACACCACTTTTATTGTGCAGTAACTCCTGGGTTATAGGAGTCCTCTGCAAAGGCAAAATAAATCCTTTAATTAACCACCTAGTCAGAAACAATTTAACTTCCTCAGTCTATCTCATAAACTACATTAGCCCCAGATTTATATGGAATAGCATTGTGTAATCATGATCTATTTACATTAAGGAGAATAGGCCCTTCGTTAGCATTAGTGTAGTGAGACAAGGAAACACAAGTCTGTTTTATTGGGTATCATCCGTGTCTTTTAATGTTTTTATTGAATGTCTCCTGAATAAAAGCAAGTGTATCCTTCTGGTGAGCAATGCTGGAAACTGCCAATGGAATAGCTATTTCACAAATACAGGTAGCTTCAAATTTCCCTGTTCATTGCTTCCCCCTGAGCAGTGATATTTTAATGACAACAACATTAAAGGGAAACCTTACCCGCTCTGAAGCCCAGTAAAAGTCAAACTCTGTAACGACATGTTGGCAAGCAAAGATTCCACTTCTTTGAATGCTGAAGAATTTGTTTCTGTCTTTCAACAGAGGTGTGAACGCAGGGCCAGTCAGTGTAATAAATCTTACAGAATGCCAGAAATGGTGCACATTCTTCCTGGCTTATGCATTCAGGAACCTTAAATAGATTCAAGAGGGTTTCCTTGTCTAGCCATGTAGAAAAGCTGACAAAAATAAGAAGTCATAAAGGAAATGACAATAGGTGCCAAAAGCCCCAGTGGCTGAATAAGAAACAATAGAGCAACTGACTCAGTGCTTCAGTTCTACCTTCAACGGTTAAACTCCTTGTCTTTACGATTTGTTGTCTGGACACACACGTTCTGCACATTCTCAAAGCATCTCCAGTGTCTAATGTGACACTCCACACCACATCCAAACCTCCTAGAACAGCAGCACACACTGCCTGCGCTTATCTGGGCATCACCCGTTTTTATACTGATCCAGGATAAAATTAGAGAGCGCTGCTCAAGAAGATCCTCCTGACTTGGCAGATGGAGGGCGTGGTGAGGAACGTCGGGGCAGGAGGGTAATACAGTCACTACTGTGTGGCATTTCTGTCCATGGGGCTGGGGCCGTAGCACTGCTCTCTTTATCTCCCGTTAGTCTCCCGGGAGCTCGTTCTGGTCAAATACTCCCCAGGCTGGTGCTCTTAAGAAGGCTGCAGGCCTGATAAGATTCGTCTCCAGAAATCAGTGAGCTGGGCTGGAAATCCCACAGGGGCAAAGTCACCCTTGTGCAAAGAACTTAGAGGGGATATAATGGGCCGTCAGCTTCGTGCTGATCCTTTGCTTGAGGGTGACTTTCCCCTTTGGAAAACGGAACCCTTCTGAAAACAGGAGGGAACAGGCTGTCTCCTGGCATCTCTGCTTTGGTCCCCTCTGGAACCTGGAAGAGAAGCACCAAGGAGCGTGTGTTACTTAAAGGACCAACCATTTTTGTTTGACCCTTGAAGAAGGTCCCGTTCGGTTTCAGTTTGGCTGCAAAGTTCCCGATCGGTTCCTATTTTACCTGTTCTGGTCCACACAGCCCCTGCTCCCTAGCTCTCGAGGGAAGCTCACGTAGCAACTGTTACCTGGCTGTTTTAGGACCTGATTTAAAGCCAATCAGTGAGAACAGCCTGCCCCTTGGTCAGTTTGTGTAATGGTTGTAATGTTAGCTGCCTTCCTCAGTCAGGCTCAGTAGGCCCTGCCCATGGCGGGTTCTGATGGGGGAACGACTTGCAAGTCAGTCCTGTGTTTGGATCCTGTTTGGTTACTACTAGCAGATCCAAGCAGATGTGTTATCTGGAACTGGGTCAGATCTCAAAGTCACAGGATTTCTCCGACTTTAAAATGCTCTAGGTCAGGAGACCTCTGTTCACATTGGGTCAGGAAGCAGGTGTAGCACCATCGGGCTGGGTCACAGCCTAGATCTCCACTGAACTGAGAGCCCACAGTCTGTATTTCAGTGCAAAATAACCTTTTCCACGGAGTTCAGTACTGAACACTGGAGATCATAACAAGCACCCATCATCGTATTGTGTCCCTAACGCTACTGCAGGCATGAGACACTTTCCTGCAGTTACGGGATCTGCACAGAAACTCATGTGTATACAGTTCTTAGAGTTTTTATCAATTTTGTGGTGGATTCTCCATCACTGACCATTTTAAAATCAAGGTGGGGTGTTTTTCTGACTCTCTGCTCTGGGAATGGTTCTGGGGCAGGTCTCTGGCCTGTGTCATGCAGGAGGTCAGACTAGACAATCACAGTGGTCCCTTCTGGCCTTAGACATTAGATGGACATATGTGGAAATGAGGACATGGCCTGACTTTGTTTGGAAATTCATAGATTCTGTTTCTAAGGGGTGTGAGCGACATAAGTTTTGCTGGCATTAGTGGTGGTATTCACAGTGCTGTCAGCGGGACAGCTACTGCTGCTCATGGAGGTGGTTTTATGATGTCGGCGGGAGACCTCTCTCCCATCAGCACAGAGGGCCTAGTAAGCTCACTAGTATAGACATGGCCTGAGTCAGTTTAAACTTCAGGGTCTCACAGATCCCCCTGCTATCCAGCAGAAATATCATAAATAATGGGGGGGAGGGTTAAGCCCTACCCCAGAGGAAGCCAGACACACCTCTTTGCTGATATGTGGGTTTACAGGAGTTAAGGCAAACACCCTTTGTAAAACTGGCCTGAAATCTAGTTAGCAGGCATCAAGAAAGCCACCAAGTTCTGGAGGGAAGCAGGCTAATGACATACGGTCTGAAGCTCCTAGTGATCTGTTAGCAGATGATAGATGAATGTGCATCTCACTCAGCAGTGCCACCAGCCTTGCTCCATTCTCGAATATCTGTCAAGATGTTAAGTGGATGACCGCAATCAGCAGTGAAATAAGACCTGTGTAATCTGATGTTCCACTTAGAAAAGAAAACAAAATTCCTACCAGCTAATGTGAGACTCCACCAGTCACCACAAGGAGTGCTTTCAAGGAGCACTAGGTGTGTGATACAATCTTTACAGCTCATTATCATTTATAATTTAAAGATGTGTTTCAAGTGGGAACCACAGACAGCCTGCAACAGCATTTGCCAGGGACTTTTATTTGTGTTTTCCCAGTGAATAGACTCAAATAATAACGATAATAGTAACAATAATGAATAATGCCGAGCTCTAGTATGCTGCTTTGCGTTCATTTCAGTTTGTTCTTGCATTCAGATCCTCCCTCAGTGGTGAGGAGAGCCTGCCAGGAAACACTCCACAGATCTCTGTGAATTGGGAAAATGGTTTGGGGGAATTCAGTGTGAGGATGACTGGGGGAGAATTTGGTCTCCACGGTCCCCAGGGATGCAGAGAGTTGTTGTGGGTAGCAAGCAATAGCGTGACCATTCGAGGAAGTGTCCATCTAAATGAACAGCTGGGACCGGCCAACCCAGAAGCAGGTGGGGACAGGTGAAAAGGCAGCAATGTGCAGTGCTGGTCGCTTTCCTCGGGGTAGATGGGAGTCTAGAGGGTTAGCAGATGCATTGCACCATTTGAAGAGATAGCAGAAGTCAGCATGGCCTCATCAGCACTATAATCTGGGGTTTCCGGTGCTGGATCTAGAGATGCAGGAACGCAGAGCGGGGGCATTAGTGGCGTATCTGAATAGAAGAATGGACTGGATAAAGCAGAAATGCTTTTACAGCTCAACCCTGATAGTAAAGGGCCAGCTGGCATCTGATTGCATTGGGACAGCAGGATTGGCCCCTCTGATTTTGGTGGCCCCCTGTTTCCATGAAGCTGGTGTTTTTGTCACATAGGGCAGGGAGTACAGCACTTTGCCAGTATTGTAGGCAGTCAGCATTTTCTTAGCTCATAACCCAGCTCCTCTGCCTCCCCTCCCCCAGCCCCAGAGCAGTGACTAAATCTGCCCCTTTCTTGCTCATTCCTCAGATTAACGCTTTAACGCCAGATCAGCAGTTCAGGGAATTATGAATCATCCCGGGCAGGAAATGGCACCAGTTACCAAGTCCCTGCTCCCATGCTCCAGCCCACAGTCATCACACGCTGCTCCAGAAGCCTCTTACCCAGAGACTGACTTGTCCCCTGTCTCTGTGGTACCTGAGCCCCTGGAGAAAGCTAGAAAACGTCCCCTCTGAGCTACCCGGGGACAAGGAGGTCCTGTCACCCCGTTACCAGTGGAGACCCATGGCACAGAGGGGAAATGAGTGGCCCACGGTCATGTGAGAAGTCTGTGACAGAAATGAGAACTGAACCGAGTTGCTGTGAGCCCCAACACCGGACAATACATGCCTGTACAGCTCCCATGAACTGCTGTGACAGGAGCATTGAGAGCAGATACATTCCCAGGGGTGATTGTTATCTGCCCCTCTGGTGGGCAGGGAATGAACTCTATGGCTCTGCCTGCAGGACGATCCATGCTCCAGAAAGGGTCCTTCTCGCCCTCTCGGTCCTTCCCAGTGTGCTGTGTGGGGAATGGGGAAACCGCTCCCTGAGGCCAGATCCAGTGAGATGAATCAGAATCATCCCAAAGCCAGAGTCCCTCCATAGGCCAAGATAGGGCTGAAGTCTGCCTGAGTCGATCAGCCTGGGGACCCCTCTGGCACCACAGACAAAGGGCATTTTTATGAAAAGTTCATTTAGTTTGATCTAGGAAATGTGATAGCCGAGAAGGAGAGTCCAGTGACAATGGTGTCACAATCATTAATAATGGGCAGGACATTGGGACTGGGATGTGCCTCTCTATGACAAACGTGAGCTTGCTTTGAGCCAGATTCTCCTTAAAATGGTTGTGTTTTTACTCTCCCAGCATGGGTTCACTGTGGTTTTAGGGTTATAATGGTAAAGATGAAGGAGAGATTGCCAGGAAAGAAGTCCATAGAGCGAGTTGCTGTGTTGGGAACCTGGGGCATAGAAATGGCTCTGATTCAGGTCTTGCGCCCCTGGCGATGCAGCAGAGAAAGTTTGGTCCATTGGCAGCACAGTGATCAACAAAGATTTGCGTTCTTTTGTCACCCATCCATCGAATCCCTGTGCAGTGCTCCAACCCACGTACCATAGCTAGGAAGAGACGGCTCCTTTGTCACATTAGCAAGCTTACATTGGGTCATTGGGGTTTATTTTATTAGCAGTCTCCTTCCCTAATATGATACTGAAAGAAGCATGGCTGAAAAGCGTTTATGTTCCCTTTCAGGCAGCGTGATACAATGCACCATGAAAGTGATTAATGCAGTAGAAAATTGCCGATGGAATAAAACAGAACAGGCTTCTGCCAGTTTTTCCAGGGGTTCTATCTTTCTGGGTCCTTTTTGACCCTGTTCACAGGGAGCAGAACTTAGAGAACAACAGGACAGCAGGTTCAGAGAGGGAGACTTGTCTGGATTTGTACCACAGAGGCCCCCCTTTTCCCCATGACCCTTTGTGGTGGGAGAAGAACCCCAAAAATATTTTTGAGCCACTTCTGGGCTGTGGTCCCTGGGTGAAAGGCTGCTTCAGGGGAATCCTCTCCCCCGTGAGAATCTACACAGGCCCCCAAATCTCCGTGTCCCGGGCAGTGTTCCCTGGCAGACATGCAGATACCCCAGGTCTGTGGTAGTTCCCAGAGATCTGGGCTCCAAGGGCAGAACCCATCACTACTCTTAACTACTCTCCAGCCATCCACAGCGCAACTGGGCACTCTGGAGTCTTCAGGCTCAAACACACGCTGGTTCCAGATGGGGCCAAATGTGGCTCAAAGGAAAGATCAAGACATTTGGAAAAGGAATATGGTGCCATTTGTAATTAAGCAGAAATACACAGTTGTGTCAGCAGGTTGCTGGCCGTCGAATGGCTCGGCGAAGGACCCTGAATGCAAATTAAGTAGAGATAAATTCTTCCTGTGCATAGAACCCTCTGAAATTATGACATGAAACCTAAAAAAACTACTGATGTGGAGTCTACAAATGCAACATTTGCCAAAGTGCAAACTGAAAATGATATAAACCCTTTTGCAGTTTAGTAGAGAGAAAAATTATTGACAATAGGTCCCCACACTGGAGTGGCTAATTAGTTGAGATTGATAAGTATGTGCAATTGTGAAGCTACTGGACTACAGCTTCAAGTGGTGTGTCAGGCAATAAAAAAACTACACTATGAGAATAGCGGGGTTGGGGCACCATGTACTTAAAAGAAAAAACAATACTTAGCCAAAAATGTGTTCCTTAAATACCAACTAGCCACAAATGGCATAGGCTGGGGACTCCGTATAAGAAGATATACTTGAGGAAATCTTCTTAAGGTACTTTGTATTGGGAAAGGAAAGTTCACGAGACATGCCAGCCCTTGTCAGCAGGCTGGAAGTGGTAGCCATAGATACTTAAACACCACGGTGATTAAACAGATACATTTGACTGATAAATTGTACAGGCATGAATACATGGCTAATCACAGGCAATCGATAGGAGATTTACAGGCAAGATGGTAGCTGAGAGATAGTAGCTTTTACAGAGAGGTGAGTCTGATTCTCATGCCTGCTGTGGCTGTGCAAAGGGGCCTGGACGTGAGTGTAAATCACATTTAAGGCTAGTGTGACCCCTTTGCACTGCATCCCTTTTGCCAGACATTGCCAGAGTGAGGCCACGGGGCTTTAGTGTCACTGAGAGGTTGGACTCCATCAGAAGAGAAGGGAAAGGCCTCAGCCCCACTCCAGTTTCCCTGCAGCCTGTGAATCTCCCTGATTTGGGGGCTAGCAATTGGAATTCTTTAGTGCTAGATGAGCGAGTGATTCATTTCTTCACTCCAAAGCAGATTCTGAGCAGCTTCTTTTTAACCAAGAGGATCAAAGTCCCCAAATGAAAATGTGGGGAACTCGATACGTCTCCACAAGCCTGATAGTCATGGACAATATACATTTTGTAACTGAAACCTTTTGGGGGTTTGCGTAATACAATCCCCTTTCTCTAGCCCCCACCCTTTTCTCAGTCCTCCTGACCCTGCTGCAGCTAAGGGACTGGACAGTAGAAAAACATGTCAAGCATGAAAAGCAGCAAGTTGAGGGCAAACATGACCCCTCAACTGCTCGTTACAGAACTTCTGAAAGTACGTCAAGCAAGCAGAGTCAGCTGAAAAGGGAGGCCAGGGACACCTCATGGTGTGCAAGATGGGAGGTTAGGGCTTTGCTCTTTAGAAGGCAAGTGTTTTGTTTTAATCATGGGGAGAGCTGCTGGCTCGGCACTGTGTGAAATGGGTTTAGAAATCCCGAGGAAGGAGGAATTTCTCTAAACAGTAAGGAAAACAAAAGTCAGCAACAGGGAAGAGCTGGGCGGCATTTTTATAACAGGAAATGTGGAGGATCCTGAAAAGAGAAAATTAATTACGCTGGGAGTTTGATCCTGTTAGCCGTTATTGTTGACACCTCATCATTTCTAAGCTGAGATGCTGCTAAGGCAATTGTTTCACTTGACACTGCATAGGTCATCTTTGTCTTACACAAGCAAATACAGCATCAAACGAGCACTGAAACCATTAGAACAAAAATGGAGCATTTCGCGAGCCAACTGCTCACTTTGGGAATCTACATAATCAGCTGCAATATGTCTTCTGCGTAGAATGTATGCTTTGATTGCACCAAATATTCTGCTGTATTTTACTTTTGAAGGTAGAATAAAGGTTTTGTTGTGTGCATTGGAAAATGCTAGCTATACCTATTTTAAACACAAGTGTAATGTTTTATAGCCCATAGAGGGATAATTACAAAGTACAGAATCACAGATTTTATAGCATATTTTCCCAGGGGTGCAGTTAGGAAAACAGTATGTGTCATGTAGCCAATTTAGATAATGATTCTGATAAAGATAAACTGAATTGTTTATTATAAGTAATTGGGTCTACAAAGGCCTAAATGACACAGATGAGTGCATTGACTTAGGAACACCGGAAACAATATTCAGCCTCTGACTGTATGTGCTAGCTTGTCTTTGCAAATACTAATGCTTCCCTCAGAGTTCAGTACACAGAGTACATTTGACATGTTACTAATGCCAAATTTAGCCTTTTTCATGCTGTAAAAATCTCGGGAACATCTGTCGTTAAAAACAATGCGAAGGTTTTTCATTGCAGAGATTCCAAGGTGATGACTTTTGTGAGTGTCCATGTAGGACAAGAATCATTTTTATGTGAGCGATCAACTGATTGGGAACAAAGTGTCTCAGTCACAGGTCTGGCAGCTGAGTTGGAAAATGCAAACAGAAAAAAGCACCAGCCATTTTTACTACTTAGGAAGTCCTAGAGCACATTCAAAGCTGAACCATAAAGAAACTGGCTTGTACCACGGGCATGAGATTACTTGTTGAGTAGATTATCTCTCTTGAGATAAAACGAAATCCTTCAGACTCGAGTGGAGTATCTTGTCTAGCCTATTAGTATATGACAAGATGCAGTTTGGGCCTAGTAAGCCTCTATCAATCACAAGATGAAGTAAAGCCCTAATTATCATTTAATTGCTGCCTTCAGCTTGAGCTGCCCTTCTTCACAGCTCTCTGCATCCATTTGAGATTAGGTTGCACTAAAATGAGAACCGTAAAGGGCCAGGCAAAGGTGTGAAATTCCCTGGGTAACTAAATTAATGACAGTGTGTTCTTGCTGCTGGGGAGTTTTCTGTTCTCTATGAAGACAGAATGAGTGAGGGCAAAGGGAAATAACGGGAATTGGTAACAATAGCTCTCAGCCATTTCTTCACTACAAAGAATGGCACAGAACATGCTGCTTTGGTCAAACTCGAGGGGAACCAAGAAAACACAACTCATCTACATTTGATTTTGTGCTAATATTTGTGGGTTTGCATTGTGAATTATTTTATTTCACAAGAAAATGCTGTAATAATTACCCAGCATAAGAAGATTACTAAAATAACTTTTATTAACCATAGTTGTCTTTTTTTTTTGTTATTCTTTCAGGGCATTTTGACACCATGTGGGTTTGAGTTTTTAACATAGCTCTGTGTTTATATTTAATTCCAGACATTTGAAATGCCAGCAAATTTTAAGCAAATTTCTGCAGAGGAACTCCTTATCATTATGGATTTCTATCTTGGCAACAACATTGAAAGGTGACATTGATCCTTGAGATGCCTTTCTATACTGTATAACTTCCAAATATCAAATCCATTATCTGGGATAATTATTGGCCCTTAGTACCTGATGCAGAGAGTTTTATTAATAGAGGCTAGATATTGTGGCTTATCAGTACTTTAGAAATGCACAGCTAACCTAAGAGGGACTGCTTGTCTTCCCTATTTTTAAAAAGATCAATAAAATAAGAGTCTCTTGGTTTTTAAAAGGGAGCCCCTGAAAACTTGTATTGACTGGAGTAGAGGCAAAGTTTGTACTGGCCACTTAACCATCTTCAGGTAAAGAACAAAATTACCACGTCATTCTAGCAGTCTGCCTGGCAGACAAATGCTCTTCTTCTTCATGCTGTAGATATCACAGTATGTGTACACAGTGCCATATAATGGGTAAAATGTGCCAAACTCTTAACAGGTCCATGTCCCCAGGGGAGATACAATTCAGCAGGAAACCTGTTATTGAAGAGAGTTAAATATTGAACTGTTAATAAGATTTTGTTGGTAGGCTCTATAAAGGCAGAGTTAAAAAGGTCTGTTGAGTTCTTATCTAGTATCAAATCTTATCCAATGATACTTGAAATAAAAACATGATCCTGATGCATTTTAGTGTCATTTCCTAACAGTAACATTTCAGCCAATGCAACGTACATACATTTAGCCATCTAATGTTGAGGGGTTCTCAGCCATCCATGGCCGATCTGAAACCACCCCCCTTCACTCTGTTCTTCCATGATGTATAGGTCCTTATGAGCCCATTGGTGCTGCTCTTTAATTAGGGGTCATAGACAAAACTCTGGCTCCTGGAGAGTACTCAAGGTCACCCCAAGATCAGTGCCAAGCTACTGCATGCATGGCATTTCCTTCCGCCACTTTCAGATGAACCCGGTGTAACAGCAACGAGGTCATGGTGTGAGGTCTGTGTGGGACAGCAGTAAATATGAGCATAAACACAGCAATGTCCTATGCAACAAAGAAGAACAATGTCTTGATTGCTACCTATGTAGCCGTGTAAGCTCTGGCACCAGTTATAGATTGGGAAATGGGTCTTTTCCCAATAACTAGCCTTGGATTCTACATTAACATGCACACTGATCACATATCTCTCCCAGAATCCACTGCAGGCTACATATTTTAAGCATTAGGAAACCTGGATACCAGGCAGATGAATTCACACATGACAGTCTCTGCAGATCAGGTAGCCCCCTGGTTGGAGCATATGCATGAGGAACCTGACTAGCAAATATTACAGATGTTCTGGGGCTAAACTTGCTGCACTTTCCCAGGCGTGTGGTGTTAAAACAAGGTGACCAACTTGATCTCGTTTAAGAAATAGCAAAGCAGGAAAAGGAAGCTTCACTTTAGAAACAAAACATGCTTGGAGTTAGACAAGGGCAGAGAGCTGTCGAGATGGCTGGAGGTCTCCCTACCATGAGGTAACAAAGAAAGAATCCTTCAGTTTTATCTGTATGTACATTTTATGCGGTTAGGGTGAAGATAACTGTTAAAGGCAAGAAAGTGCACATCTCAGTTCTCGCTCTTTGCTGGAATCTTCAGTAAAGACTTCGACTTTTTTCAGATTTTTGGAATGTCTAATCTCTCCCCGTTTTAACTCGACAAAGCACCTGGCCAACGGATCTTTTAACATATTTCACAAATACCAAGAGTGCTTCCATGCTGAGACCTTGTATAGCAGGATTTCAGCCAACAACGATTTTTACAACCAGGTTATAAATCTTTGAAAATACAGGTTCGCAATAGGCGAGCTGTTGCTGGTTTAACCCTAACACTGCAGAGTCATATTAGACTGTTTGATTAGTTCTACAGTAACTGATCTAAGATTATGATACATTTATTTCTCCATATCTGTTGCTATATAATATTTTTCTTACAAATTATAGCACGTTCCATCATAAGATCTAAAGGATATGACCGATAATAGCATATCAAGCACATCTGCATACCCCTGCAGATGTTCAGGTAAAATATTATCCCCATTTTACAGGTGAAGAAAGAGAGGCACAGAGAAGTTGAGAGACTGTCCCAAAGGAGTTGCAGTTCTGGGAGCAGAGCGCAGGTCTCCTGACTTCCAGTCCTGTGCTTAGTCCTTCCTATCCTAAAGGTGTTCTGAGGAAGCAAAAACTGTCTGGAAACTCAAACAGAGGGCAGGGAGTTTTCAAGAAACCCCAGTGTCTGCAAATGCAGTATTGACAGCCATAGGAGTTCAAAAATCATGAATTGTGCTCCTAAAAATCAAGAGATTGCCTTAAAAATCATGATATTTAAAAGCAATGATCAATGTGGATTCTCTTTTGTTGCCTTCTGGTCTCTGAGCTTTGGGCTGTACACATGCCATGTGTTCAGGATTTTCTCTGTACCAATGAGGACAAAAATTTACTTTTAAAAAATAAATCGTAAGGTTCTTGTGCAGTCTGTGGACTCCAGCAGCAAGAAATTTCAGAAAAATGCCAAGTCTCACCAGACCCAGGATGAAATCTTTAGAGATGGCTCCATTCAAATGCCAAGGACATTTGAGAGGCTCCAACGAAAACAGGGTTAGAAAGTGGCTGAAGAACAGAACAGTTCAAAGCAATTTCTGCAAATGGTCAGGATGAAAAGCTGCTTCTTCCCACCTTACAGATATTTCTGTCATCTCCATGATGGGGTACTCTGGGGAAGCTAATCAGCGTATCACCACTCAGAGACACACATGGCCCCAGCAACACTGCAAATGACCACGGAAGAGATCTCATTTTGCCATTTAAAATGGAAACTTCACAATAGGATGGGACCAACCTGGCTACAACTCTGGAGCAACCACATTATTATTACTTACCTTCTAATTGGTCATGTAGGATTCTGCTTGCTTCAAATTCTCCTTGAACCTAATGATCAGGTGGAACATACATCATCTGCAGATTGTGCGCTGCTTTACAGAGTATTACTGTGCTCTGATTATCAGTACACTGGCAGTGTCACCCATGGTTAGCAAGAATCAAAATCTCTACAATGCGTTTATGGTTTTAAGGCCTCCCACCACAGCTGTAATTCACTGCGGAAAAGTTTAATCTAAATTAACCAAGTGTTACCTCAACAAGATGATTCTGATTCCCAGGTTTTGGCTGAGCAGATGGGAGGTTTGTTGGGGTCTTAGAGACAAAGTTTCACCAACTTTACTGTTGAAAGCTGTTTTTATAAAATGGGGAATTGTTACCCTCTGCAGTTACAAATGATGCTAATGTCTCCTTCTCCACCCGTGCAAAACGTCCCCTGTGTATGCAGTGACACCTGGGACACTTTGCATGTGGGGTCTAGCATGATGCCGTTTTGTAGTGTTCATAGTGAGCTAGTGTCCCAAGCCCTCACTTAGAGCCAAGGCCCCTTTGCGCTAGGCCCTGTACAAACACACTGGAAGGCTGACTGCAGTGAGACTCGCAGGGGTCTGCGGGTGCTGAATCAGGGCTAATTTAGCACCTAATGGCCTAATTTGAGAGGGGAAGAGTCATTTACTTCCATAAACTCATAACCATCCCCTTCTGCATATGCTCCAAAAATCTGCCTCAGTTCCCCAAGGTCAAAAGAATTCAGACAAAACCTGACGTGCTGATTTACAAAGCAGAACCTCATTTTTTAGAGTGAAAGTTCAGTTCCAAATATTTACTGGTATTGAAGTGCCAATAATGGGGCAAGGGAAGAGACCGGGGGTGACCTTAATTCTGAAAATAGCAATCTTCCAAGACAAGAGTCTAGCAATTCTTAAAGAATTTGAGTAACACATTGTTCTTTAGTATGAATATAAATCCGGTGTCATAAGCCCTTATTATAAATTCACAAGATATTTTTATCTTTAAAAAAGCCATTTCATGTTACTGGTCCGTTAAAGGAAAACCTTAAAATAGGTTTAAAAACAACAAAGAAAGAAATTTCTAAGCTGCTGGTACCTCATAGGTGCAGTTCTGGGGTAAAGCAGTGGTTGTCAAACTGTGGTATACACGCACAGGCTGTCATCACCAGTGATCCATAGGATGGTTTAATTAGAGGGTAGTATTTGAAGGAGAATCCATTATAACACCTATTACAATAAAAAAGGTACTATGCCAAGGACTTCTGCATTTCAGATGTAGCGGTCTAGGTCATGAAGCCTGAGAACTCCTGGGGCAAAGAACAAGCAGTAGTGAAGCAGGACTGGTTAAGTTAGGGATTCGTAAGCCAAAATCTGCAATCAGACATGCACATGCAGTTCTCCAAATGCTCATGAGTGCCGGATATGCTTAGGTGAGGGCAGAGTTAGATTAGAGAGGGGTAGGTTTCTTTTTTGTGTGCTGATCATGAATAAAGTCATGGGTTTGCGTCTTGCTCCATCTCCTACTGAAATGAGTCTTGCCCCTTTCACTTCACCCAGCTGGCAAGCGGGGAAGTAGATCCATTGGGTCAGGGCCGTTAAAGGTGGACAGATGCAATGCTGGCTACCTCACTTCCTCACCTACTGTTGCCCTTGAAACTGACATGCCATAACAGCACTAACCTGATGAGCCAGGTTGCAAGAATCATTCACTTATTTTTTAGGAATTCTGATGGAAATTTTTCATAACTCACAGAGTTCTTTCATTTCATTGGGGATTACGTCTTTCACTCCGAGCCTGATTTGCTTCCAACAACAGCAATAATTGCCCATACTTTTACTCAAAAAATAATAAATAGACTATAATGGTGAGTAGAGAGTTTACATTCCCAATGGAAAGAATACATCTGTTAAGATGAGTTTCATTAAAGCGTTAACTGAAACAGACGGGTGAATTTTAAAATTGATTCCATCTTTGCCTAGCATATTCAGAGCTCAATTGAAGACTGCAGTTATGAAGCATTCTTTATTTAAGATAAACAAAAAACATGGTATAAGGGAGGCCTTCTTTCCCTCCCTCCCTCCCTCTCTCCCTCCCTCTCTCTCTCTCTCTCTCTCTTTCTCTCTCTGGGTCAGTATCTCAACCTCTTGATTAGATTTGGGATCTACTAATTAGATATAATTCATTATCTGCAAAAATGAGATCAGAAATCAAGAGCTGCTTTTCAAACTAAGGCGATCTTTCCCCTCATCCATCATGACTATAAGTAACCAATTTAAAGTCAGACGAATGCATAAGCAGCATTATTACCTTGTCATAACTAGTTAGGGAGAAAGACCTGGAATAAGCTGGCATTATAAATGGTTTTTATCACATTATTTTACAGTTATTTGTCAGCCAATTTGCTTAAGATAAATGCAGAACAAATAATCAAATTATAAAACTAAACAATGGAAAATATTTTGTGTTAATTGCAAAAGCATTTCTGCAAAAATAAGTCTCCATATTATAGAGCAGCATTTACAGATTTTCTTTTTTTGAAAATTGAATCCAACATCTGAAAATAAGAACTTGTAGGGAAGGATATAGGACATTGGGACTCAATCTTCCTGTAATCTTTACTCAAAAAAGTACACCGTTTGCAGCCCATGAAAGCTATTCATGTGATTAGGGACAAGTAACAGTTGAGAGATTGGTCCTTAATCACCATAACTTTTTTAATACTACTTTTTTGTTTTGCATCTTGTTTTTATATCTGGCTTTCATTAGCTGTGAATTCTAATTACAGTAAGTAATAGTTAATTTCTCCGTTAAAACATGTAGAAAGGATTGAAAAGTCTTAGCCAGCTGTGCTGGGTCTCAATCTGATATATGCTGTATGGTGGAAGAAAAATGTAAAGTACAAGGTAGGAAATAGAACTTTCTTTGATTTCAGAATGTTTATCCCTCCACGGCTGATTTCCCTGGTGTGGGGATGTACTCCAAAAGCTGGATTCATACGCTCTCCCAGCTTGGATATGGGGAAGTGACACCATCAAAATTAAAAACAATGGCCAGGAGTGGATCCGGGGTTCAGCCTCATGGAATTATTGTCATTAATAGCTATCTGTGTACTTGGGTTTGGGGTTTTTTTACATTTTTTATCAGTGGTAGCAGCAGTGAAAACACTCCGGTAGACAACATCATAGCAGTTTAATGCCCTGGGTGAAGTCCTGATTCCTGTAAGTCAATGGGACCTTTGCTGATGACTTTATTGTGGCCTGGAGTTCATGGTATCTTACGTAGACCTGCCCTAAATGTGGAAACAGTGTAAGGGTCAGATTCTGCTTCCAGTGACACCAGCATGAATCTGGAATAGCTCCCTCAGAGTTAGTGTAAATTAACACTGTGAGTTACTGCAGATTTACAGCAGTCACTGAAAACTGAATGAAGCCATGAATTATTAAACTCTATTTGATTTAACATTTGTAACCACTCTTAATAACTTCCCCAGAAACTCCAAAACATCCCAAAGCAAGAGCCCAACCTTTCAGGGCAATGGACCCAAGGAGAGTGCGGAGTTTGTCTCCAGAATTATTGTTATGTTTTGTTAGAACTAAATATAACTCTGTCTACAAATGTTTTTTTTAAATTAAAATATATAGTTCTGATGAAGAAAAGTACCTCTTCTGGCATGTAAGAAAGCAAAAGTCATTTGACAATGCTGCACTAGTGGATTGCACACAGAAATTGGAATGTTTGCTAATGTTTTAATTGCTATTAAAAATTACAAATTTAAAAAAAAATTATGGGTGGGGGAAGGAGGATTCTGCTTTGGTCACAACATTTAGACCAATGTGATTTCAGCTGCTGGGGTGTAGCAAGTGGAAAATCAGAAAAAAATAATTATATTTTTTGCTTTACACCTTCCCTCATTCTACTTTAATTGGACATTGCCTTGAGTGACATGGAGTGCACCCTTTCATGGAGAAAAATCATTTAAAGGTTCCTCAACTGAGACTCTCTGTTGTTTTGTTTTTCATTAAGCTGCAGCTGATTAAAAGTGTAAACATAGTTGCACTTTAAAGTGTAGGCGAGCAAGATTCAAAGCAATTGCAGAGGACAAGCCATTCTGACTTGTACATTTCTTCCCTCAAAGCCTGAATTATTGCTTGCCAGGGCAGGGACGGGTTTTTCTAGCTTTTCAAACCTAAGTGAAAATTTCATGTCTTTTGTCAGCAAGTGACTGCCACCAGCTCGCTCCTAGAGAAGATTGTTGTATTTTTAAATGCTGCAGTGGAGTGAAAGTCTGGAAATTGACAAAGGCAGCGATTCCAATCAAACCCTTACTTTATGATGCTGCTTTAGCATTTGCCCCCTTGAAACGGTTGTTGGATTAACTTTGTGTTTCCAAACAAATCATTTTTGAAAGACAAAAAAACCCGTTTCCACTCAATTTTGCATTCAGGATTCGTTTAAAGGGCTGATCAAAGACCAGATTTGAAACAAGCTTTCTCTTTTCTTGTTAATACAGTTTAGGTGGCTGAAGAGTGAAAAGGCTTGACAAACTGTTAGCATTAATATACTGAGTATAATGAACACCAACCATACAGCACATGGTGCTTGTCTGCTTATTGGTGAATTTAACTCACTTTAATTGCAGTGTTACTTACGTGATGGAAATGTTGCCCTCAGAGGAACCGTTTGGGTGAGGAATAATGTATTTGTGTAAAATAATAAAAAAAAAACAGACTAGCAGATAATCTGCCGTAGTAAATTATGGTTTAATAATTATTATCTAGATGGTGTTTGGCTTAGGGTTAAAGCAGAGGCACTTCTGGAAAATAGGATAAAAGCTTGCCTGAAGCACAGCCGTCGGGACTCTCTTTTGCAAGGGATACTGGTTGCAAGACATTCACTGGAGCACCTGGGAATAAATTGAGTCTGCTGGGAGGAGAAAGTATCCGCCCTAAGGGCATGTCAATGAAATAGAAGGTGACAATAAGCCCGAGGCCTGTTTTGACCATATCACATGGGGTCTCTTGATTCTATTGAAGGTACACCCTGCCCTCTTAGCAAATCTGACACCTGGGAGGTTTTCTATGCAAGTGGAAGGTGTAAGACCTTTCCCCTCTGGCACAGAGCTGGTGCCGTAGGCAGTGGGACACTGGTGGTGTTAGAACCTCCCTTATGTCTATCGTTTGTACTCTGAACATTGAATATCATCCTCATTATTCATCCAAGCACACTAGAAACAGCTGGTCTTCAAGGGAAATTACCTAATGAATCAACAATAAGGCTATTGTGTAGGCGTGACATTTCTGATAATAAATTAATGCTTTCAAGAGATTGACCACACTTGTCTGGCTCTGTAAGTTACAAATTCAGCTGCAGCTCTCTGTGCTGTTTTACATAACTGAGAACTGAAAACCGTGGAGTTTCACAGAAAAGAATCCCCCCAATTTCTAAATCTACATCACAGAAATTCCCTCTTCTTTTACTAAGAACAATCCAGGCTAGGTATTTCTGACTGGTACTTGGAAATGATTTTCATTTGCTTTTGTTTGAATCAATAGTCTTTGTTGTGTCATATTTATCTTTGAATTAAATGTGGAATTTAAATATTTTTATATTGGAAAATGTAAACAGGCTATAAATTCAAGGGTTACATTTTTATTTCATTTAGATGAATTATGCATTTTTATATTTCATGTATGCCTGCACTTGAAGGATTAATTTTTCAGAAACATTTTCATGGCGTGGAAAAACAACTAGATAATCTATTCCTAACTTTCCAAAATTATCTGGACATGCCTTATTTATTTAAAAATGCTTGGCCCATGTTAAATATGCTTCAAAGATTTTTATTTTAAAACATGCTTCTCTTTGCATTTGCAGGTGTTACTTGCCTTTTGCTGTGTGCACATGGACACATATGATTAGTTAGCGTTCAAAAAGTGACTCTTTGCTTCCTCTGAACTGAATACAAATGATAGTGAAATACAGGCATAATATCTGCTGCAAATTCTGTGTTTTAGCTCTATGGAATTCTGTGGAACCAGTTCCTTTGGTTTTAATACTATGAGTCTTTTCATAACCATCCAGCAAGTAAAAAGGACAGCACTTTTGTTTTTTGCCAGATTTCTTGGGGCAAAATGCATACTTGCAGGATATGAATAAAGTAGGCTAAGGTAATTCAAGCCGAGAAGGAAGTCAGTATTCTTATGCAAGTAGTCGTGGAAGTTAAAAATGAGATCTAAGGCAGAGAATACATGTTTTAGCAAGTATTTTGAATATAAAGAACAGCTACTATTATAATATTTGTTTCTTTTCTTTTGCTAATGGTTCCTTCATTATATAAATGTCTAGAGAATGTTGCTCCTCTGCTGGCTGATATAGATCATGTTCTCAGGAGCTGCAGTGTGTCACGTTAAGATTTTATACTCGATGGTTCACACCAACAAGCCGACATCAGTAGAGATGATTTTTGTTTGAACAATTCACCTGCCACCTTAGTTTGATTTGTTCCAGTGCTGGCTCTGAGCAGTGTCTCAGGCTGTGGTTTTGAGAAGCCAGGAGCTGTTTTCTCCAGCCCCCAAGCAGTCCAGAATTACCCGCAGAAAGATGATTGGCTGACAAACAAGGTGGCCATGAAGGCTGCATCTGGCACTTTCAGCCTTGGACCAAGGAACCAGTTTGGAACCAGTAGGAACCACCCTGAACCTCTTCTGAGTGCCCAGAGCTTGGTCTCAGACCATGTTTTCAGGCACGTGTGTGCACTCCCACCCTTAGGGACTAGAAGTGAAATCATCAAACAGCTCTGAAAGAAGCTGGCCATGTGGTATTTTTGACCAAAGTACTAGCAACCCCACAGCAACCCTGTTCTTGCAAATTCCCCCTTTCCCCTCCCCCCTGAGCTGTAGCTGGGTTTGAATAAGCTTTGGAGAAGTGTGTGGCAGGAGTGTGGTCTAGTGGTTACAAGACAGGCGGAGAAGGTGGGAGATGTGGACTCTGTTCCCAGCTTTCCCATTGGCTCTGTGCAGGTCACATTTCACTCCCTTTTGGCCCCTCACTTTGATTGGTGCATGACTTGAGACACCTGGGACTTGATTTGGAGAAGTGCTGAGCATCCAACCACCAGAGCGGGGCAGAGCACCCCTGGAAATCAGGCCCCAGGAGTCCCCAGAATGGAGGCACCCAAAGTTAGTGGACACTTGAACATTTTCAGCCTTTACTTCTCTGTGCTGTAGTTCCTAAATCTGTGAAATGTGGTGAGTTACTGACTCCCCTCACAGGAGTGTTGGGAGCTGAATCACCAATGCTGTGAGATCTTCCCATGGAAAAAAGGGTTAAACAGGACAAGGCATAATTGTTACAGCATCAGACCCTGCTGATTACTTGGAGATTTATATTCTCAAACCTTTGGCAGTGTGCGTCTCCTGGGGGAGGGGTTAGTGGTTGGGTTTATCTAGTGATCGTTTGTTTTTAGGAAGTCGGTTGGTTGACAGAAGTGGAATCCTGCTGGCAGGAGAGAAACTGTCGCTCGGTGCCAGAGAACTTTTCGGTTACCACCCAGCATCTCGGGGAGAACTGGGTAAAGAACAGCCTCCCCTGCTGGACAGAGTCCTGGGCGGCCTGTCTGCGGCATGGCACGCAGACAATACTGCTCAGTGATTGGCCTCCTCCTGACCATAGGCAAGGAGCTGTCCAGCCATTCTTGTTCTGCCGGCCTCTCTGCAGCTGCTGGGCTGAGCAGGAACACCCTGCGATGGCCCAGCCCTGAGGATTGTGACAAACCCTCTTCCTGCACTCCGGCCACCCTGGCCTGTGCTAGAACAAGGCTTCATCCTTCCCCACATTGTTCAGGGCCTGTAGGAAGCGTCTGGCGTGCTGCGAGACAGCACAGGCTGCATGGCCAGCGGTGTGTGGAGAGGATGCTACCGGCTCCACATCCCCCTGGTATGGGGTGCAAACACCACGTTCTCACAGCAAACAGGAAAATGCTGAGAACCTTTGGCAGGCTGAGGAGGGGGAGGTTCGGTGTCCCCAGGCTGGCTGCTCAGAGAGGTTGTGCGCCAGGGAATACCCAGAGAAGAGGAAACCTTCTTATGGGTTGAGTCAGAACCTCGCTCAGGCTGACGTGTGACCACGGCCTTCCGTGCATACTTTGTGCCAGGGCTGAGCCTTGCTGAGGGCAGCCCCTCGTTCCTGGGCTCCCCTAGAACAAGGCCTAACCCAGCCTGCCTAGCCGCTGGCACCATGGGGGTGGGAGGTTGCACTGGGGAGCTGGTGACAGGGCTGGGGGAGACTGAGAGGAGGGGAGAGAACACACAAACATGGAGCAAGAGGCTGAGGCCAAAAGCAACCAGGCCAAGGAGCAGCCCATGTGTACAGTGACCCTGGCAAGAACTAGAGAGGGAGATGGGGGGTCTCTGGAGGCATCTCCTTTTGTTCGTGGTTCTTCCGGTGTCTGAAGCAGGGCTTGATCCCTCCAGAAGGAAGTGGTGGAATGCAGGGCCGTGGGAGGGCCCAGGAGGGAGCAGAGGGGAACCGGAGGGCAGTGGAGGGAGCTGGGGGGGAGATAGGGGCAGTGGCAGAGCTGGGCAAGGCTCTAGGACGCAGGGGGTGACTCCCACCAGAGCAATCCCATGCCTGCCTCCCCCTACCCGTGCCCAGCTCCTGCTTCCTACAGGGGGCTCAGCTGTCTGGGCTGTCCCACTCCCCAGCTCCTGACATCACCTGACTCCAGCTCCATCCTGAGTTCGAGGCGGTTCCACCCTCCTGTCCCCTTCCCCTCCAGCCCCTGCTTCCCTACCTGGTCCCAACTGCAGCTTCCCCAGTTCCCTCCATGCTCCCCACCTGCTGAGCCCCCTACACCCAGGGAGGGAAGAGCTGCCTGGCCCAGGACTGGTGGCAGTTCTGGAATGCCTTGTAAAGAACCCAGATTGCATCAACGAGAAAATCAGACCCCATCAATTCCTTCTTCCAGCCAAACATCCTGAGGGCCCCGAAATTTGACTAGCTGCTCAGGTCAAAAAGAGGCAACACTACATTACATTGATTGTTCTCTCTGTATGGGGGCTGTGGGAGACCCTCAGTCCTAAATCACAGCTGTGAGTGGAGGGAAACTACCTTCGCAGGTTTCCAGGGAGAAAATAATATGTTTTGGCCAGAGAAAAAAGCCATGTTTGCCCACACAGTGCGTAAGAACTACTCCCTGCATGGCGGCTGTGAGCAGATAGTTTAGGGAGCGGAAATCACCTCCAGGCCTTTCCTCGGGGTTACTGGTTTGTATGCGGCCGTGTGAGGGCAGAATGAGCTGTTGACCCACCCAGAGCTCCTAGTCACTCCTTGGCCCGCTTCTGGCACCCTCAGCGGTGAGACTCAGCGCTGAGTGGGCAGATGGAGCTCCCCACCCCCTCGCTCTTGGGGGGGTGTCCTGGAAAGACGGAGGGAGACAATCGCAGAAGCTTGCTCAGCCTGCCTGATCAGCAGGGGGCATTGGTTCCCAAGGTTGACTGGCTGCAACCTCTGGGCACTTCACTGTCCCTGCAGAACAAGTTGAATTGGCTGGGTGCTTCTGAGCACGGTCAGTGGAGCCTGCTGCCTCCTTTGTCTGCTCTCTTCGGAGGACAGGAAGCTCTGTGGGACCTGGATCAAGAGGGACCCCAGAGCGGGTGAAAGGCCTTTGACTGTATTCTTCCTCAGCAGGGTTAGCCTGTGCCGGAGCCTTCCTGTCCGGCAGTCCCCCAAGTCCCACTTGCCAGCAAATTAGATCATTAATTATAAATTCCACTATCAGCCCTGTGGGACTGCTCATCCGTTCTGTAAACAAAGGCCCAACGGTGCGAGAAACGCTCCGGGGGGCTTTATGGGGACCTGCGACCTTTGAATGTAGACGATACTGGTATTGGTTGTTGAGGGTGCAGATGGTGATTGCTCAGTTCACTGGCTGTGCACATGGCAACTCCTAGGTACATCCTGTTTATAAAGCAGTATCTGAAACCTGGGCCCGGTAACTCCGAGGCCAAAAGTGGAGGTGTTCCCACGAGAGAAACCTGTGGCCGTTCAAAGCCTGGTCTATGGTTATTACTGACATAACAGTAATGGCCTGTGTCCTCAGCCCCCCAATCCCTGCACCCCCTTTATCATCAATCGCTCCGCCAGCTCCACACCCACATGTCGAGACCCGCACTGCCCCCCTACTTCTGATCCCTGGAGAACTCCCTGTGCTCCTTGGCCTTAGCACTCCCCTGATCGGAACACTTCAAATACATTTAATACCCCATCCTGGGTGCCTGGCCAGAGGAGGGATTAGGAGCAGTGGCAGATTGTTTATTTTGAACATAGGGACAAAGCTAATTAGAGAGGAGGGGTTTATAATTACCAGAGCAGAGATTTGCATAATCATTTTGATTATTGAAAACAGCCATACAGTGATTTTCCCAATACCTGCTTTCTGGTTGGCTAATAATGGCCCGTAAGCCAATCAGAGCACAGGGATTTGCATGCACACAGTATACACAGAGCCTGGAATTGCATGACTGAGAAATAAGCAGATCAGTGGCTGAACTGCCTCCTTGCGGTCCCTGGTTGAAGCGGCGCCATTTCGGTATCATTAGCTGTAATTTAATGAATTCTAAATTAAATTACATTTTCTTGTCCTGCTTTCAACTTTTCTCCAGATTCATAGAGACCCGGTGGGGGGGGGAGGGAATACCTTTTCCTGGACCAACATCTTTTGGCGAGAGAGACAAGTGTTGGAGCTTGCACCAAGCTCGTCCTCTGGACTGGACACTGCACACGTCTCCAGATTCAGGTTGTTTCTGGGCTGCCAGCCTGGGAGGCCAAAGCTCTTGCCTGTAACAGAGATTCAGGTGGAAGAAACCAGGGTATCTGTCATTTCACCCTACCAGGCTGATTCCCTGATAAAGCTGTGATGTGTGTGGGAGCATAGAGAAGCAGTTCTGTCTCCAAAGTCCAGCTTCAAGCATAAGGCCTGTTGAGTTTCCATGGTGATGGCCACAAATTCCTCACCAGCTCTTCAAAGTGAAAAACATATTTGTTTTGCTAGTGCAACTTTGTAGCACAAAAGCTTTCCCGCTCTCTCTCTCTTTTTTTTTCCACATAACACCTGCTAATCTGCACTTGGTCCCTTTGAAGCCCCCTGCTGATCAGAAATTCAAATACATTTTTGCATGCTGATCTCCCTAGTAATCTGAAGTCTTTGCATCTTTCATGTTCTGTCCATTAAAACAGTTTTCTTTATCAGTCACCAGAGACGGTGGCCCCGTTTGCTCTCCAGGAGAGGATGAGCTGATGGGGCGATCACACCCTCGACTGCTTGGGCTCTCAGCTGTCAAGCTGTAGTGGGGACTGGCAAAGAGGATTTAATCTTACAGCAAAAAGCGTATTGCTTTCATTAGCTCCTTCGGGAACTTATCACTCTCTGCATGGCTGCTCCTTGCCTGTACAGAGCGTGTGCACAGTCTTACATTGGAACACAATGCCTCCGCCTCAGCATGCTAGTCACATTCAATTTGATTGTTTTACGTTTCTACTCAGCCTGAAACAAGTGTGGCTGAGAAAGCCAATGAGTGATGGTTTGCTACAGTGTTTTTCTGGCTGGCTGCTGGGTATTGCTGCGATGAATGTGCTCGGTGGTTCCTGAGAGGGACTCAGCACCCCTAAATCATTGGCTGTAGGGGACACTCAGCACGGAACAAGATTTGCCCTGTGTGTTTCAGATGCACTGAAACCACACATGCACACACACACACGTCAGTCCAGAAACCAGGGGCCAATCATGTCTGCAATTACTCAAGAGAATGCCTTTCCCAAATCAATGCAAGATCTGACTGTTCATACAGGTTTGTACCTTACGGTGGCTTCCTACCTTACTGTCAGCCATACAGGAAGTAAAACTACCACAGGAGGGATTCTTGTCATCCGTTTGAGCTGTGCAGTCAGCCCCAGCGCATGAGGTATGGCAGAGAGGTATGGCCCTGGGATGGCGGACAGTAACTACAGACAGCTCTAGGGCAGGGCACAGCAGGTGTTTAACACTCTGCCCCCAGACCAGCAAGCAAGTTAGAACCCAGACCTGACAGCGCCTCTGGTCCAGGTCTTCTCATGTGTGTCTCGGCTGCTGTAGTTCCCCTGTGCCAGAGGATCTGTGCAGCCATGAGCCTACTAATCCACTTTATTCTTCTTAAGGAGATAACCAAACCCTGCCTTGCCAGTGGAGCTGCACTGGGCCGTCTCTGCCCAGGACCATGGATAAGAAGGGCAAGATTCACGCTAGGCAAAGAAGAGGAACGTAGCCAGCTGACAACGTAGGGTTATGTTAGGGAGGCGTCGTATAGCCTTCTCCTTTGGACTTTAGCCAGTGTCACTGGAATGGCAGAATATTTTCTCTGGAGCAGCCAGTCACTTGTTGCCAAGATCTATCAAAGCCAACAGCGGAGATTCCCATTTTATTTATTTCCTTTTATTATAACTGAACCAGTTCCTGCTACATCTCAGCTCGAAGGGAAGTCTAGGGATGACTCTTCCCCCACTGCTCTTCGGTGTACGTGCTCCATTGCTGCACAACAGTATTTCATGCAGATGGCATCTCTGGCCTTTACTCCTTCCTTCAGCACCTTCTGCAGCCAGCCTCGCTCATGTTCCACAGAGACAAGCTATTCTCTTCCACTGCACCAGCCCAGGCCAAAAATCCAGTGTTAATGTCTTGATGCTTTAATGTAAGAAAAGAAACAATCCACTCCATATTTTCTGTCTAACTCCATTTCTATTTAAGATGTTTTCCTCTCCGGAATGACTACAGCCTCATGAGACTAGTATGAAGTACATGCATGGCTTTCTTTGTCTTTTGCACCATAATATGCCACCCATTTTATAGCCAGTATCCCCAGGTGACTATAGGGTGACTGGGTGTCCCGATTTTATAGGGACAGTCCTGATTTTGGGGTGTTTTTTCCTATATAGGCTCCTATTACCGCCCACCCCGTCCCAATTTTTCATACTTGCTGTCTGGTCACCTGAGATGAATACAACGGGAGCTCTCTAAAAAGCAATGGCGTTGGAGTTTTCTCGATTTACAGCCAAGTAAGGTCCGAGCCTGAGAGGTAATTAGCGACCCCAGTTCCCTGTTGGTCCCAGTTAGAGCTGAGGTTGCTCTCAGGATCAGGCCCGAGCGCTGCCCCTTCTCGAAGATGAGAAGTGAGGCCGAACTCTCCTAGGTTTTTTTATTCAAACTCATTTTGAGCAGCAGCTCAGACTGGAGATTTGCTGAGTAAATAGTCTCAACAATAATCTCAGCCTGATTCCAACTAATTAAATCCTGTACAAACATCCTTCTCTGGGCCCATAGAGCGAAAGACAACGAAAACACAGAAAACCAGACAGAGCTTTCCTCCAGATTTTGCCCAGCCCTTTAATCCTGTATCTTTTGAAAGATAGTAACGTCCTTAAGATGAGGGGGTCAGCCTTCTTGCCCTCAGCATCAAGCAGTGGAATTTTTCAATAATGAACAGCTGGGTCACCAGCGACACAAAAGCTGCTGTAATATCCTGTAGGCTTACGGGGCACAACAGAAATCCCAAAGCAAATCATGATGTACACAGAATGGGACCATCCTTTTCTATTAAGGAGGCCACTTCAAACCAGCTTCAACTCCACCTTTTCTCCAGCTTTTTGGAGGTGGGATTATCCCCTGCGTATATTTAATCACCCGTTGGGGATGGATTTGATTGCCTTTTTAGAGTGGGAGTAAGTTAAAGAACCTAGACTGAAGGCCCTTTTTCTCTGTGCGCCATTCAGGCCTTCTAAGCTGAGAGGTATTGACAAACAAACATGTAGATCAGGAGGAGTTTTAACATTACTGCAGATACTGATCATAGGCTCCACGCAGTCAAGTGAAATGCAAAGGGTTATAGCTTTATAAACTGTAGGTCCAGATAGAACAAAGTGCTGGGATAGTTTATAAGCTTTTAGCCTTTTTCTTTCTTATGGAATAGATGACATTCTTCAGGAGAAGATAGAGGAAATGCCCTAAATGCCCATTAAGGCAAAAAAGCACAAGGTAACACAACAAAATAACAAACAGTAAAACGATTTTTATGTATCACAAAAGTCAATGTACGATGTACGTGAGATAAGTTAGAGATTCCTGATTAAAAGCAGTTTGTGTCAAGGAAGTTACCACTTGCAACATGGAGAACATCTGACAATGATTAAATGGAGCTAGCTATTAGATTTTTCCTAAAGAAACAATAGTTAAACATATCTCCACAAGTATGAAACACTTTATGTACTGTATCTGGTACACCTCATTTAAATTGACTTAGATGGAACAGACACACTAAGCCTAACTAGTAGGTTATTAAGAATATAAACCTGGTGCCCAAGAATTTACAATCAGTTATATGGGAGGTATCCTGACTTTCCTCCTTTTCTCAGTGCTTTCATTTACTAAGCATGTGCTGTAAAGATGTCACATTTGCAGCAGGGGACAAGTTTCGGATGTTTCTTACAAACAGTTTTAAGTTACATTGCTGTGGCAAATGTCTCTCTCTGTAAATACAGCATGCACACAGCACTGGAGCCTCTAGAGATTAGTATGGTAAAGTAGAGATACATGTATACTTTAGATAGAACAGTCTTCATTTATTTATCAGTTTGTTTGGAGACTAATACATTTTGATAGAAAAAATTGACAGAAAAGTTGCTTTCTACAAAATAATGAACAGTCAAAAAAGTTTTTCAACTCTGCTAAACCACTTAAAGGTTTGGGAAAATATGTCTTAAATTAAACATATCATACTTTTAATACTAGTGGTTAGCAAAGAAGATTTGGAAATTCATCCAGCTTGAAGTATACAGTAGTTGCAAATCAATGAAGTGTTGCAACTAATAATCATCATTTAATATGGGTTCCCTGGAAATATCTTTTAATTTCATTGGCTTATAGATCAAGAAACATGTTTAGACAGTTATTACAGGGCTCTATTTACAATGGCATGCCCTAATTCACATTCATAAATAGCAAGGAAAGAACAGATGAGTCAGAAAATCTTCAGCATTTCAATATGATTTTAATTTTGATTTTTCCTGGGCAGAATTTCTAATGCTCCACTGCTGTTAGCTCAGCCAATATGACATTTTTGGAATGCACAAATCATACAGTTGTGTCTATATCATTTTGCACATACTATTCACGTGTAAAGGTTTCTAAAAGGATGCCACTGCCATTAAAAACTGAGGGAGACCCATTTCCTTGTCTGTCTCTTGCAACGTTACATCCATCTGGTTTCTGCAGTGGTCAAAACAAGGTTCACTCAGGGTTCTCTCAAAGGAACTGCTGCTAGTAGGTAGGAGCTTACACAATCAGTGTCCCAAGGGATTTGGACGCTCCATGTATTGTATTCATATAACAGCATTATGAAATAAAAAATAAATGAGAATTGTCTATTAATGCAAAGCTCAGCTCCCTTTTATGTAACTCACTGACAGACACAAAATTAACTTAAAAATGTTACTTGGAAAAACAAGAGAGAAATATGTTGCAGGGAAAAGACTCGAGAGCAGAGGAAAGATTTTGCTACTCTTTTGTCCTGTTCAGCTGTACAGAATTATTTGCTAGGTTAAAAACTATGAGCTGGGTTGTGTCCAAGTAGAAGCCTGAATCATACACAAAGCTCTCCAGAATTTGTTCTTTTTATGTGAATCACAGATTCAGTGGAGTAGAGTGAAGAGACTCATGAGGGTCACTTAGAGAAGCCACTGCATCAGGAGTATGTATGTTACACACATACATCACAGGGTGATACTTAATGGGGTGCCATAAGAAAGGACAGCTTGCAAGATAGTTGTGTTCTGTGGCTGGCTTTGTTGGGAATGATTATGGTGTGAAGCTTTGCCAAAGGGTGACTCTTCACAGAGAGCTTATTCCTCAAATTAGGGGATAGTTTTGAATGACTTGCTCTGTGAAATGTCAAACATTGAAACGTGTTAGCGGCTAAAGGAACCAACCTGCTGAGCACATGTTCTGGGCTGCCCTTGGGTCCATGGAAGAACTGAGCATTTTTATCCTCTCTGGAAGATGGTGATGAAAGCGTGATGATTTAGCAGTGTTTGGCTCTCAGCTGAGCCTGCTTTGGGCAGCTTTCAGGGTGGCCTGGCGGCGGGTCAGAGCGAAAGGCACAGCTAGTCATTGGCATAGCTGTGTGAGGACATTAACCACGCAGCTACCTGCTGGACTGTTGGTTCACCCTTTTTGTGATCATGACAGGATTTTTCAAACATAAAAGCCACAGTCCCGTTGGCTGGCGGTGTTATTCATTGTTATTATGGTTGTGCCTAGGGATGAACCAAGATCAAACCCTGTTGTGCTAGTCACAGTATAAACACAGCGTGGTGGACACTCTGCCCTGAAGAGATTACAGTCTAAATAGAAAGGACGGATGAAGGGTTGGGGAAGCAAACAAGCAGAGTGAGCAGCGTGATGTCAGCAAATGTCACCTTAATTCCGTGTGTGTGTGTGTGTGTGTGTGTGTTAGCCGAGAAAAGTTAAATAGAAAGCAAGGGGCTGACAGTGGGAGCGCTGAAGGAAGAGAGCTGGGAGTCAGGGCGGGGAGGCTAGAAGAGGGCATGAGCTGATCTTCTGCAAGAAATTAAAAAAAAATACATCCATGCCCTGGCATCTCTAGAATTTGGCATCTCATCATCTGTAAGGGGACAACAGAGAAATGGCTTCTGTTAGCTTTTAGAAGCCAGAAATTGTTTGGACTCATGGCAAAGTCATAACTATTAATATAGCCACACTCACTGGCAATGGAGTCATGGGCAAGTGCTCAGTGAAACCCATCCAGTTCCAGCCCTGGGGGCCAATCTCACTCTCATGGATGGCTGTTGGAAGAAAGTCACGTAATACTAGAAGTTTCATACCAGTGCCTTAGGCCGGCTGTGGGATCAGGTAAAGTGATTGTGACTGGAGTTAAACCATTGGTTTTTACACACCCTTGTGGGGAAAATGAAACTCCTGTAAGGGGAAAACAGTCCACATCTTTGACGTCATAGAGGAGGGATCCAAAAAGTGTGATATGGGGTTTTTCTTCACATTGGCTGCTGGAGTGTGTCCGTGTGAACACGGGGGTAGATGTGCGTGTAAAGTGCACAATCAAACACTCCAGTGAAAAACACAGCCCCGTTGGTAACCTATGTGACTTCACAAAAAGTTCTGACTCTTGTTGATTCTTATTCCTGAACTGAGCAAAGTTGCTTGTTTGTTTTTATTCCCCCTAATTCATATACCTCTTCTGGATGGGCTAAGCCGCCCTCACTCAGAGATGTTTGCGGAGTTTGCCACTACTGGTGATTCTAAGACAGTAATGGCATGTAAACTCATCCAAACATCCTCCCTGGGCTTGCAAATCCCTGGGGTTTCTCTTCCAGCATCTCCTCTGTTCTGGCTCCCTATGGCCCAATGTGAGACTCCCATCCCTCCTTAAATCCTGAATCCACTTAGCAAGGCCTGCCTGTCACAAGGAGTGAGCAGAGCTCCAACAGCTCCTGCGGAGTTCTAACACCTTGCTGGGGGGGGGGAGGGGGAGGGGATGACAAAACAATCCTGCATCCTTCCACTGCATCTGGACTTGTGCACTTCTCCCCTGGGGGCACCCTGCACTGCGTGCACTGCGAGAACTCAAACTGCCTTCACTACATAGAGAAGCAGTGCAACCCAGTGTTCTGCAGACCCCACCCCACTCCAGCAGCTGGCTTAGCTGCACCCTATCAATCCCCTTTTAAACACTGCCAGAAAGTCACTTCAGCATCTTTTACTATTGTAGTGGTTTCTTTCCTGCTCTTTGGTAAATCAACATAGGGCACTAGGACCTTCTAACTGGCAGGGACGTCTGGGATCATTGAGACCAGCCCCTGGCTGAGATCGGATCACATCATCCTGTTCATAAATGTATCAAGCTCCATTTTAAAACTACAGAGATTGTTTGCTCTCCACTGCTCCCGTTGGAAGGCTGATCCAGAACCTCGCTCCTCCATGGCAGTGCCATGCCTCCCAGTGCTACCTATTTAACACGCGAGGCTCGTTAACAGGAACTTGCTATGTAGCGCTCCAGATTTTCTCACTAACTCACTGACCTAGAAATCAACAGGAAGTGTGGAGCGGAAACGTGTTGTAGGCCTACTGGCGTTTCCTCTTCCTTTTGGTTGGCGATATTGGTAAAGATGTGTCACGCACGCTGCGTCATTGTCACGCCAGATATCTTAAGATATTCAGCATGGCCCTCTTAACCCACAGTCTATTAATACGTGGTCGTAACGGCTTGACTCCCAGCATCTGCCCGTAAACGGGTCTGTATTGTATGCATTATACAATGTAGTGGTGTTGCTGATGGATTTGTTGGCACCTTTCATGCAAGGGACATAAAGACTCTTTTCTTATTGCCTTTTAAATCCATTAGAAGCAAGAGAAAGACAAAAGGAAGTGTAGGTACATAGCAGGGAAGCAGAGCTAGTGACTGATGACATCAAGAAGACTGAGGTGTTTAATGCTTATTTTGCTTGAATCTTCACTGAAAAGGTTAATGGTGACCAGAAACTCCACACAATTAATATTAACAACAAGGGGGAAGCTATCTCAGAACTGTTAGCAATTACCTTTGAGAACTCCTGGAGGACGGGTGAGGTCCCAGAGAACGAGAGGAGCTAACAACCTATCTTTAAGAAGGGAAACAAATTGAATCTAGGGAATTATAGACCATTCAGCCTGACTTCAGTACCTGGAAAGATATGGAACAAATTATTAAACAATCAGTTTGTAAGCACCTGGGGATTAATAGGAATAGTCAGCCTGGATTTGTTATGAACAAATCATGACAAACCAACTGAATTTACCAGAGCTACTGGCTTAGTGCATGAGACAGAAGACGTAGATGTGACATATCTTGATTGTTACCAAGGCTTGACAAAGTCCAACATGAAGCAAGCTAGGGAAGTGTGGTCTAGATGCATGGGAAACGGTACTCAAAGAATAGCAATCAGTGAGTGGTTCACTGTCAAATTGGGAGAGGTTATACAGTGGGGTCCCGCAGGGGTCAGTCTTGGTTCCGGTACTATTCAACATTTTCATTAATGACTTGGGTAGTGGAGTGTCTGATTATAAAATTTGTATCTGACACCAAGCTGGAAGGGGATGCAAGCACTTTGAAGGACAGTATGCAAATTCAAAACAACCCTGACAAATTAGATTATTAAATTTCATCTGGTTTCTTTCAGACCAATTAAGACAAGTACAAAGTACTTCTCTTAGGAAGAAAAAATCAACTACATAACTAGAAAATGAGGAATAACTGGCTAGATGGTAGTACTGCTGAAAAAGATCTGGGAGTTATAACAGATCGCAAACTGAATATGAGTCAACAATGTGATGTAGTTGTGAAAAATGCTGATATCATTTTGGGGTTATTAACAGAAGTGTCATATGTAAGACATGAGAGATAATTGTCCCTCTCTGCTCAGCACCAGTAAGGCCTCATCTGGAGTCCTGTGTCCAGTTTGGGTTCCATGCTTTAGGAGAGATGTGGATACATAGGAAAGAGTCCAGAGGAGACTCTCGCTGGTCTCTTCTCTGCAGCTGCACCCTACCTTCAGCAAAGTAAACTCTCCAGTATCAGGAAATCTTCAGGCTGACTTGTCATCAAGCAAATAATCTGCAAGGTACTAATCGATGTTTGCTGGAGTAATCCTGCCTCACCTCCACACAGTGTGGCTCACACCGCCCCAGGGCCCTAGTTACAGCCACTCCCCTTAGACTCAGCGGACATGAGGAACCAGTGACTGAAGCAAACATGCTAGTCCAGTCCCGGGGCAGGGACGGGGTTGTTTGGAGAATGGAAAGCTGAAGTTTTAGGTGTTCAGTGGGCCTTCTTCCCACTTTCCAGTCACCAAACAACCCCATCCCTGCCCCTGGAGAGCTTGGGCTGTGTATCACATTTATACCAAACTGGAAATCCATGCATCACTTTTTTTTGTTTTTCTCTCATTGTTCATCCGTTATAACCAGCTCCTTGGTAAGATAATGGAGGGGATGAGCTTTCCACAAAACTACCCATTTGTACTATTCTTTACCCAAAAGAAACCGCTCTTACTTTGCCAGTGCAAAACACACACTGCTGCAGAGGAGATATTAAACAAAAGCACTTGCTTGAAAAGAAAAGTGGAAGCTGCCAGAGGTGATCGGATGACAGATATTTTTGTTAGAAAATAATACCTTTCTCCGATTTCCTGAGGGTTGAATACAAAGCGTAAAACAAGGGATGGTGATGAAATCCAAAAGAATTACCTGTGTGTGTTCTGCTGGAACAGAATAAACAAGCGCCTATCTGCAGTCCAGGTACACAGGCACTGTTTGGACAGCTGTATTGTCCATTGAAAGGGGCTGCTTGATAGTAGTTCGGGGATAGTAATTCTGGTTTGCTATGAAGTTCACATAAAATTGTACGTCTCTATAGAGATACCTGCATTAATAAACCCCACCCGGCCTGGCGTTTAGATTTCAGGATGCAGACCAACCATTAATATAAAACACACTCCAGTGAGAATTCCCTGAAAAAGCTGCACTTGCCAGTGCAATAATAGCAAAAGGTCACCTTGGATCAAATTTGCAAAAGGTCAGACGCTGGTGGAGATATCAGCCTATGCACACAAGCAATCACAGAGCAAAAAGTTGGTAGGTTTGTTGTGCTCACGTCTGCTGCAATACCTGAACCAATTGGGGATATGCTTAAAAAGTTTCTTCCATTCTGACAGATTTTGTGATGTGAGAGGGATTATCCATACAACAGGCAATGTCTCTGGGACTGGTAAAAACAGAATGGAAGACACATTTTAAATGCACCCATTGAACTGGGCAGGCTTTGTATGTGGTGTTCTCCGGGCTGCATTACTAAGAATACACCATTGAAAATCACTACTGTATTGCTAGTACAGTTTTCTAGCATAGGCTTGTATGTTTCATGTGCCACAGCACTATGCGTGTAATGGGAAATGGAGCCTTTCAGCTCCAACTCGCTAGTTTGAATCCAGGAGGAGTGGGGAATTGTGGGATTGCTGTTAAGTGGTCTGCATTACATGGATTGGAGGGCTCAGTTTGCTAATAGTGGTTCATTTTACATCCCTAAAATACATGCAGAGAGGTAATTTGACAAACACCCAGCCTCCTACATATTGCTGTGCTTTTCTCTCTGCCCCTTGAGCCCCAACTCAGGCTGAGACTCCAAGCACAAAGAAAAAGCAGAGTCTAAGTAAACATTGTTTCACCGGCTATTCTCAACAGACATTCTGAAAACTCCCCAGTTTATTCTGAAAAGTGAAGCTTTCTGATTTCAAGAAAAAATGCTTCTAGCGATGTTTGCAAATCCCTGAAAGAGGCTTAGCGGGGCCATCATTTAGGGAGACAAGGCCTAGAGCTCTCAGTCCGAGGGACATCAGTGGAAGAACCTGTGCAGCATAAAGCCAGACATGACTGATGGTCCTACATAAAACACCCCTGTTATTAGAATAGTTCCCAATTTGTAATACTTCCATGGGTCAGATCCTGCTCTGAGTCACACTCGCAGCAATGTAAATGGAGAGTAACTCCAGTGCTGTTAGTACAATTCCTACAGATTTACATTGGTATACAGGACTCGGTTGTTGTTATTGATCTGTGTTATGGCCCTGCCCACGGAGCTGGTCACTGCGCTGGTTCTGCCCCCTAGAGAGTTCACTGAGAGCTGAGGATGCAGGTGATACATTCTCTGGGGAAAGACACACGAGTTGTCATTTAAAAAAATAGTTGAAAATAAAAACTCAGGGCCAGATTCTCCTCTGGGATGCCTGTGAGAGGCTTCATGAGAGCCCCGGGCACTCATCCGTGTGCAGAATCCGGCCCAACTCGGATCCCATTCCCTAACATGTCCAGCATAGAGATAAAATGTAATACAGACACTGACAGGGGTTACAGCTACTGTTTAAACCAGGGCAGATTATTACCTTGTGCATGGGAGCATTTGCTACAGTGTACTGTCAGACTCCAATGGCTGCAGAGTGACCAGCTCTTCTGACAAGGTCCTTTTTCTGGGTGCATATGGCTCTCCTGAAAGTGAGAGATTCACAGCCCCAGCCAGAGCCAAGCAGACTACAGCAAACGGTTCACACTCCTTCCCATGTTTTAGACACAGAAGATAAAATGTGGGACTCAGAAGGTGGTATCCAAATATTTAACACAAACCTAGCTGATGACATTCTGCACTGTTCCCCTCTTTAGGCTGTCAGCAATATCCAGTAAATTTTCCCAGAGAATCACTGATGTCCACAGCATGGCTTCAGTGTTACTCTTTCCTAACCCTCTTGTTGTGCTCAAGATTTACCTTTGCCTTTGGGACAGCGTGATGTTGCTAAGCAAGAAGAATAGTTGTCTTTCTGGCATGTTTGGGATACTCGTGCTTGCATTCAGGCTGCTAGGCAGACGCTTCAAATAAGTGTCCGAGACTGAAATGCCAACCAGAGCTGCTAACTCTGGCATTTAGTTAATTTTTTTGTACAAAATGCAGTTGAGGTTCCAAGGAGCAGTCACCAAACATTAAGTTCTGGGGGTTAGTAGAATGAAAGCGGAATGCTTTGTTTGAGCAGCCGTTTCTCTGAGAGCTATAATAGAGCCACGGCTTATCACGGAGGCCCAGGAGAAAGCATCATGGAGTTGAAATGAACCTGCTTCGCTACAGGTGTCAGGCTCAAGAAAAAGAGAGACTGGCCAGAGTCTGAGAACTATGGCTCCAGCTAAGCCCTGTGCACTAGCACAGTTTCAGTAGCCAACCTTTTTGGCAGCCAGTTGGTTCCAAGTAAATATATCACCGAGTCCTCACGTTCTAGGAAGTGGGATCTTAATTCACTTCGATTCTTTTCCAGGCGGAATTCTGTCTGTGCCAATGGTGAGCAAACTCTGCAAATAATGTAAACACAAGTGTTGTCATCGAACATGTGTCATCACATGGCCTCTTGAAGGCCCCGATGCTTTAGGCGCATGATTAACTTTAAGCACATCAGTGGTCTTCTTAGTTTTCATGGGAAGAGTTCATATGCTCAACATTAAGCATATGCTAACATCTGCAAGCCGGGGGGCCAGATAAATAGTTTGGTACCCTGTGCAGAATGTTTGGTGCTACAGAGGGCTGGCTTCTTATATTCTCATTGACACAGATCAGTTAGGCCTTAACAAGTTTAAAAGTATTTTAGCCACAATATTGATGTATTTAGGCTATGAGGCGTCTAATTACAATGTAGGGTTCTTTTGAAGGGTTAATGTGGGATCTTTTTAATTGTCAAAAGAGTTTCAGGCTATTAGTGTTGGCATATTCTTCAATAATCTGTTTTATTTTTACCTGCTGGGATCTTAATTAAAAAACAAAGAGGCTCAATTTAAAGCCCATTACTATGCTAATTTTGTAAGAACTGGGCGGTGATTAAGAAGCTTTAAAAAGAGGAGTTTAGTTTGCTCTAGGGAATGGGTTGGAGGCAGGTTTTATTTCGTTTCATTAGCTAGCTACAATTATTTATAAACTAAATGGAAATGATGATATTAAAGAGTAATGAAAAAAACAGCATCCATGTATTATTGAGCAGCAGAACTTTTTTTAATTTAGCATTGAAATGTGCAGGGCCTTTATTATTGCAACTCGCAGTTAACACAGCTAAATGCAGTTGTTAAATATAAGACTCCTTTTAAATATGCCCATAAATACAGAGCTTCTCCTATAGATCATTGGAATAAGTTTATAAAGACATCAGTGTGACAATAAAGATGAACCACTGGCTCTTTTTTACAAAGATTTTATGAGGTTTTATGCAGGAAAATGCCTTAACACAGAATAAATTACAAGAATGTATTATATACTGTATGCATTTCTGTGTGTTATATACACACACACCAATTTTCTATTATATCTTGTTTCTCATACAAACCAAAACCCAAAATACCATACAGAAATAAATGCTGTAAGACAATATCTGTTCTAACACACAAAAAGCAGATGTAGAAAAACATACATTCCAAGGCAAACAACAGAAAGAGAACGACACACAGAGGCACAGGAAGGGGATACAAATATCTTTGAAGATGAGATTTGTTAAACTGTTGGGTAAGGGTGAGATGGAGAGATACCAGTGACATTGTATTCTAGCCCCGCCCAGCCCCAGTCCTTAGCCCCCGCTCACCAATCTCCTCCCCTTCACTTCAGCCCTTTTCTGCTTTTACCCTCTTCTCCTCCCTCTCCCCACCCCACCCCGGTCTTTTATGTGGCTTCTTGCACATCCTGTTCTGTCCAGGAGACTTTTAGCTTGAAATCCACCAGTGAAACACTGAACAGGGATCATATGTGCAGTTTCGATTCAGCACTGGCTCAGGGGGGAGAGTGCAGGATTGTCCCTGCCTCTCACTACTGACTGCTGTGTCTCTTATTGCTTAAATCAATCGTGTGCCTGAAATCCCAGCTCAGTCCTGGGCAGTCAGGGAGAGTTCTGCATGTGGAAAGGCTGAATCAGGACTCAGGATTGGGTTTAGTGGTCAGGTCCATACGAGATACATTGTGATTACACAGTTATTAATGCTCTCGTAACCGCTGAGCAAGGTGTAACAACACTCGAAACATGGTGCTTTGCAGAATCTATTTCATGCCTGGCCCTTTAAAACTAAGAAGCTGCTTAAAAGCTTTGGGACTCAGTGAAAAAAGTCAGCACAAACTGAGGGGGGAACCATTTCTGTTACCTCAGTGTCAGGCCTTGCTCGTCAGCTTACAGGCCTTGGGGCTGGGGTTAATCATTGCTGGGCCAGGGACAGGGCCAGTGCAAGGATATTTTGTACCCTGGGCGAAACTTCCACCTTGCGCCCCACCCCACCCCCTTCTTCCCCCAGAGCATCACTTATTAGAAACTTTCAAAATACTTTAAAAAATACACCCTTTTTACTCACGTACATGTCCTTCCTTCATATCAAAATCTACATTTTATTCTACCTTTAGAATATCCAATTATTATTAATAACATTTATAAAATTAGAATTGTGGATACTCCGTCATACAACAATTGACAATATCAATATGACAGATTTCAAGAACCAACACACGCATATTTGCACATAAACATATCCACTCAAATATGTAACATACACACACAATTGTCCCCATCCCTCTGGTCACATCCTTCCCCCATGCCTGCATCCTTCGACCATCTCTCCCCTCTCCACCACACTACATGCAAGAGCCCTGTGTAATTCGTTGATACTAATAGGCCCATGTCTTAGACCGTTGTCCTGCCCTTCCAGCTCCATCAGTGCTAGTAGCTTCAGCACACCCAGTACCCATTCCTTGCACAACCAATGGCTGCATTTTCTTCCACCTCGCCGGCCGCAGAGACCCTGCCCTCTCCTCAGGCCCTGGCTTCTGAGATACCTTCAAGGAATTTGCTGACTAATCTATTCTATCACTTTTTTCTCCTCTGAGCAAACCTTTATGTGGGGGGAGGTGAATGCTAGGAAAGAGGGTATAGGATGCTGGAATCGAGCTGGAAACTGAGCAGAGACAATGGGGCTAAATTACGGAAGGAGGGTGGGAGAGGTGTATTCATCATGCTTCACCTTAGAAAGCCATGTAACTTGCAAGCTGCATGCTAGCACCTGACCACTTTTCCTTCTAACTCCCTGCTATCTTCTGTAAATTCTTTGGGGCAGGGACTGCATTTTCGTGTGTTTAGAAAGTTCATAGAATATGGTGGCTGCCACTGCCAGCTAAAGAAATAAAATAAAAAACAGTAAATAAAAACAAATGTAACAGTAAGTTCAGAAATCCAAAACATCATGCAAAGGAGACGTGTTCCCTTGCTTAGGCCCACATCCTGCTCTCGGTTGTTCTGACATAAAATTGGAGTAAGACCACTAAGGGCAATAAAACAGAGTTTGCTCCTTAAAATGTATAGTTACTAAGAAAATGAGACCTATTCACTTTTAGCCAAGGATGGCTGGTCCCTTGCAGTTCCAGTGTTACCAGGACAAAGGACAGTCAGGAATTACCTGGCATTTTCTATAGTTTATTGACAGACTTTTTTTTTTTTTTTTTAACTTCTTGCTGCTCTCTGGTGTAAGATTGTTTGAAACATCAGAGACATTTTTCAAGTCAAGACTGCTGAAAGATAATAAAATTGCTGTTGGTTCTCTACTTCATTTGTTTTCAAATCTATTTTCTTTCCACTGTCCCATCTTCTAAATTCTGTTATTGACCTAGACTCATCAGGCCAAAATCCTTGCTGGGAATCACTCTAACCTAAATGGGAATTATGCCCAGTAAAGTTATTTTTCATTAAAGAAATGAATTATGACCAAGTTTAATACAGAAGTTAGAATTGCTTAAAGCCTCCAGCACATCTGTGGCTCAAATGTCTGTAGAAAGCAGCAGGACAAGTACTATCAAAGTCTTGTGTGCTGATCTGGAGTATGTAATGATGTAAGGCACCCTTTACCCGTTCCGTCTCTGTTAAAACAAAATAGCGCACATGGCTTCCAAACTCATGTCAGGCTCCAGACTTCATGCTACAGTTCTACCTTACTCCAGCTAGGACTGAGAGGTGCCTGGTGGGATAAAGGTCATATGGCAAAGAAGCTTCTAAACTGTTTTGGGGTCTAAAAGGCAAACGGGGCTATCCAGGAACCCTGAGGTCTTTTAAATGTCCCCTGGCCTTCTTCTGACCCTGCATACACCTTACATTCTTCCTTTAATGATTGACACACAGTGGGTAGGTGCCTCCAGGCACATCCAAGTTGTAGCTGCTTCTTCATCAAAGCGACTGTTTACAGCTGGTTTGAGTTGGATGCCAATAAACAGGATTCTTTTTGTCTCAAAATAAAAAGCAGCTTAAGTCCCTAATGATAAGGATTTTGTGCTTTGTAGAGCAAAAATTCAGCTAGGTTGAGACAGCCAGGCCCTCAGCTTAGCAAGTCCGAGTACTTTATACATCCAGCTAAACCGCTTTTATCTCCTCAAGTGACTGGGCTATAGATTCTTATCATTGTGGCAGAAATGATGAGGGTAACATCTTTAGTTGGAAATCACTGGCAACATGTGGTGAAAGCTTAAGATGTTGTCACACTTTAACTTGGTCCTAATCTGTTCAAAGGCAGTTCAGACTTTCTAACTGCACCAGCAGGTAGACAGAGTCAAAGACCATCAGGGCAAAATAGCTCATGCCGTTCTTCGGAGAGTTTATGACTTTCATAAAAGTGATACAAAGAAACTGCAGCAGTAACTGTTGTTGTCTAAATGAAGAGCTTATGTTCACCCAACCATATTTCATTAACTGGGATCTTCCAAGCTTCTACATTTCCTGCCTTGTTTCTGCAGGGCTGGAAGCAATGTTCAATGTTTTAATGCCTATTCTAAGTGAAATGAGAACAAGAGAAATGTACAAATTATCCATCCTCCTACCTTTGACTTTTTAGTAGCATATGGCCAATTGACTTACATGTATGAACATCTACAATTAGCAGGTAGCACACACAGACCACACGTCTGAGAAACTGGGATTGCGGGTCCCCAGAATTTCTGACTAATACGATGTGTGTTGGGAATTGTGAAATACTGTGTTGATGTGGGATCCAAAAATGAATCATTAGCTTCCACCAGCAAAATGACAAGCTGTTGGCAACACTTTAAATGTCACATGTGGAGATTCCTGCGGAGAATGGCAAAAAATAGATTGGGGATTTGCAATGGAATTGGGCCTTTTTGAAAATCCAGTGATTTGTGAAGAAGGGTCTAATCCTGTTCCCAGTCATACCAATGGGAGTTTCCCCCTTTACCTTTCTTTGGAGCAGAATTTGACACAGATTCTTCTCTCACATTTAATGTTCACAGATGGACTCAGAACTTTGGGTTTCTTGATGAACAAACTTCCTGCTATTCAGAAGATACAATTGTTTTTAAAATAACTCAGATAACTACTGTGTCAAGGACTATGAATAAGGGAATCTCAGTCTGAGCAGAATTTATTCTGCCACCTGTTCAGAAAAAAAACATTTAGGAAATGTTAATGCAAAACCCACAAATATCACTGGTTCCCCCCACCTTGTCCAGAGAAATCCCAGCAGTCTGAATTGCCAAGGCAAAGGAAATGTATTGCCAGAACAGGCTGAGGATATTCGCTCTCTTTAGATTTTTACAAAAATCTTATGTGAAACCTTTTCAGCAAATCAAAACGGGTAAATAATGTCTAACGAGTCTGAAAAAGGAACTAACTCTCAGAATGTTATTTCTCTATGTAAAAAGCGAATCATCTGTTTAGACAAATCTCGCATTCTTCTCCCAGTTGTGTGAATTAAAGGGCAGAAACCCCCTCCCAGTGCGACTGGCTTTGTGGATGATTGACTCCATTTTCGAACTTTTCAGCGTGTGTGGAAATGTCCTGTGCCGCATATGTGCAACTGCTGGAAATGCTTAAAACCAATATTGAAGCTGTAGGTGCAAGGCTCCCTGGCTTTGCTCTGTGGCCTGGCTTATCAGTAAATCTGTGTGTACCGGTGTGAAGAGTCTGGTTTACTAGATCCTAAGTACAAACACAGATGTAGATATGGGATGCCTACAGCTAAGTCTTGTGAGCATCCTTATCTACCTCTATCGCAATAGGCAGAGTGGGGTGATTGACTCCGTTTCTGTAACTCAACTTCTCTGGGTTGTAGAGCAAATGCTGTGATCACCATGGTATAATAAACACCCTACTGTTGTTACTACCATGAAGATGATGAATCAGACATTCAGGTTCTTCAAATAAATCAGTTTTTAAAGGGCTGCGTATTTTCCATCACTAGTATTAGTACTGTCCTATTACATAGGCTCATTAACTTTGACTCCTTATTACAGGAATAAATTAGCATTCTCAGATATTAATGGACACATCTGCAGTTGCTTCTGTGTCTTTTGTCGCTCAATACTTTTTTATTCATTTTTCATACCTGGTAACTTCTCTTCTCAGATCTCTCTGCTGCAGTCTGGGCATTTTTCTAGTTAGGAGATGCACTTTAGGAGGGAAAGGTTGTAAAGAGAAAGTACGTGACAGGAGAGGAAAAAACAGAAGCTGCTTTCATACATTAAAAGTCAGACTGATAGACAAGGATTCGCAGCAGAATATAGCGGAGCCCTTTGTAAGACAAACAACAAGTTTTCATGCTCAGATGGAGATTCTTGGGTTAAATTGCTGTCTTTGAGTTCTGAACTTGGAAAGGTATTAAAGTGGAATTAAACCTTTGCACAATCCAGCTCTTGTGTCATTCAGGATTTTTTTAGGTCTGTTTAATTGTACATAGCAGCAGGGTTCTGAGTGACTGGGGCTGTAAAGAAATCAGGGGTAGGGTTAAGTCTGCAGCCACAGCTCTCTGCTAATCCTCCTTGTTCCTTGAAGAAGGATTTACTTTTGCTGCCAGCTTGTGAAAGACTTTCCTGGTGCACAAGAGATTGTTGTGGCTTTCCTGGGGAGGTGTGGTTGCTATAGCAGAGAGTCACGCCTGGGTATTCTCTCAAACCCTACTGAGAATGGGCCAAAAAAGAGCCGAAGAAGAGTAAAACTGGGGATTAAAAAGTGGAACAATGGGAGACAGGAAGATAGGAGTAGGAACAAATAGGAATTACAGCACCAAAAATAATGCAAAGTGACAAAAAGAGGAAATAGAAAAATAATAGCTGACAGTCCAGCTGAAAAGAGAAACGACTACAAAAGAACAATTTATTTCCAACTGACAAAGAAAATAACAGGGCGTTTGGGAAATAAGACACAGTCCTGTGTCTTAACATTATTTTGGTTCTTATTGGACTGCAAGCGCATACTGCAAGTATACAAAATCTACCCACCTCTGCCGTGATCTGTCTATTCCAAACTAAAACAGCAGGTTTCTTTTTTTGTTTTTGTTTCTAAGGCATATTGCTTGTGGAGTTCCATCTCTGCAGATTAGATCAAGGGTAATTCTGGAATTTCCATGTACAAGCATTGCCGTTTGGATCATCATTAAAAGAAAAGTGCCAACTCTACACTCTGCTACATTTCTTGAATGATTCCCAAAGTAGTAACAGCAGTTAAGAAAATGCCATCCGTGCTCTCATTTGTTTTCTTTGTTGCTTACAGGACAAATCCTGCAGTCATTACCCACGCACAGCTCCCACTGAAGTTAATGCTTAGCTTTAGCTTTGTCTAGGCAGGAACTGTGGATCCAATCCTGCAATATGTTGGGAGGCAGCAATGGGCCTGCAGTCCCAGCATTGATTAGGCTCAGCAGCTTTGGAGAATCACCCCCTGAGTGAAGACAGTGAGATTTTTCCGAGATTATACCTTCTTCTTCTAAAAACCTTTCCCATACAAACCAACTGGGGAAAAGTTGCACAAAGATTTGAACTTTTCCAAGTGAGTGAAGAGAAGCAGAAAGTCTCTGTCAAGTTAAAGAGCTTGCCAAAGAACAACAAATTAAGAAAAGTTTCTTAAAAATAATAATAAAAAGTCATCTCTGCCTCTAACAGCAAATCTCTCTGAATGCCTGTCCTGCACCCTACTGTTTTATATATAGGGGATGCAAAGCGATATAGCAGATGAAACATTTTGTTTATAAAGTGTCTGTGGTTTGTTTTATTTCACATGTTTTTGCAATATAGAGAACAGATTACACCGTGGAGCTTTCACTGCCTCCTGCAATAATGATCCTACAAAGCCTTTGTAGGGGTATTAATAATAGATTGTGTTGATGAGTTTGGAGAAGCTGGCAATAGACCCCCCACTGCAAAGACATTAACACCGCAGGACTGAGGTATCTTTTCCTTGCAAATCAGTTGCTAAATTGGCTGTGCTGATGGGTTGGGCACAAGCTCTTGTACAGCATCCCTGCAGCAGGCACAGGAAGTTATTTTGTTTTATACTGGCATGTACCATTTTTTCTTTTTAATGTTTATAGTTGAGAGGAAAGGACCTATATAAATTCTTTCCTTAAGTCATTCTTGCCAGCCAAGAAATAATTTATCATTTAAATCTAAGTTGCATTGATGGGTGATTTTTTTCTTTATAGGCGAAGGCCAAAGCACTGAATCATGAACATATAATTTCCCTTCTTCTAGGGCCCTTACCGTCAATTTCCATATAAAAGTGATATTAGCAGAGAAATTTGCCATGTTGTTAGTAAAACAGGAAATTGTAATTTCGGAATGCCATTTAGTGTATTAGAGTGATCAGACTTCTAGTCAGACTCATGAATATTCAATACTTTGGAGGCAAAACAAGCCTTACGTGAAAAGACCGACTTGTGATGTAACACACCAAATTCTGCTCAGGGTGTTAGCCGTGTAACCCACTTGAAATCAGGTGGAAAGGGAGGGTGAATGAGTTGAGTACAAGTCCAAGGAAGGAAAAAATTGAATAAATGGTGTTTCGAGGGAGTGGAGGTAAATCCTCCTTACTCGGCAGAGTTTCTGTAGAACTGCAGACTGCCTGTTGTGCACTATGCTTCCATGGCACGTTGATATGTTTTGAAGTAATATAAAAGGGATAATGCCACATGTCTGTGTTTCAAGTATTTTTTTGAATCCATGGACAAAATAATGCTATTTGAGAAAGATTTACACTGTCTGAAAGTATAGTTCTAACAAAATCATCACGTCTTGTTAATCCATTAGGCTTTTTAATTGCACCATGATTTTATGAATTCAGTTGGTGCTCTTAACTTTTATAACACTTTCCACGCTCCAGAACAGATTAGGAGAAAATTGCAGCCATAATCTGTACAGTGCAATTGCCGTGCTATAAAGAGGAATGGGAGTAGCTTGGAAGAGCAATTGGATTCCCAAAGGTGGAGCACAGTGGAGCAATATCAGTGACTTTGTAAATGAAAAATTGTTTTAATTCCCTTCTAGCAGCAATAATTTGATTGTTCATAAATTTTTCCATCAAGTGTTGTAAGGAAAAGATGTCATAAAATAAAACGGTGACAGTGATGGAAGACAGCAGAACAAAGTGGTCAATTAGGGTGTGAAAATTAAACAGAGAAAAAAACCATTTGCCATGTCCTACTTGAAGCAAGAAGCTCCAAAGCACTTTACATTTCCCTGGTACTGTAGAGCTGTGGAAAATCTAATGAACTAAGTTATATCTGTGATTCAGCATGTGAGTCCTGTTAAAATCACTGCAACTATTTACAGGCTTAAATTGATGCATGTGTGTAAGTACTTTGCTGAACCACAGTTTACAGGGTTTTTCTTCTGTCAAGGTCACATATTTGACCGCAGCCTACAGTGCGGTGGCGGACCGTTGTTACCATGTGAAATGACTCAGTCCAAGTCCTAATTGACAAGTGTCCATCTCACAAAATGCACCCTCATACCTGGATTTAATTGACACCCTTATTGGACATCTCAGCAAAGAAGCCATAGAGTGAATGGGCCCAGGACTGGAACTCTCCTTTCACTCCTAACAATGGTCAGGCCAGAGCGGGGCAGAGGCATGTGGTCTGCTGCCAGCCCTGAGGTACCTGCACTGTGGAGAACACAACTGCAGGCTCCAGGGCTGTCAGTCCAAGACTTGACAGCCGTTGTGTGTTCCCTTCCCGTCGTTCTTTAAAGATATCGATATTTGCTGTAGAAAAACTAAACCCGAGAAAATGGGACAGTCTCATTATTTATTCTTTCTATGACAGTGGTGGCCAGCTGCTTGAGTGAGGGTGGTAGCCCCATTGTGGACACATGCAAACAAATAGTTCCCGCCCCAAGGAATTTACACTCTTAACAATGGGCCCAGTGCTGCTCTCAGTGAAGCAAAAGGGAGTTTTGCCATTGACTTCAAAGGGGACAGGTTCCAGTCCAATGATACATAATGTTTCTGTGACTTGTAGTGGTGATGCAAGTCAGTTTCCATAAATCATGTATCACAAGATCCCATGTTCTGTCAGAGTATCTGTATTCAGGGAGCGGAGTCATTGGGAGAACTTGTGACTCCACCAAAGTCAGTGGCGAACGAAAGTCCCATTTACTTCAGTAGGGCCAGGATTTCACCCATCATGTGACATCATGCTACCTTTTCCTATGATTTTATATATCCTTGTACATTAGGTGCATTGCCAAGCAAATAATAAGGTCCTTAAGACAATACAATAAGGTGTTAGTGAGAAAAAGGACACCTGATTACTGTTAAGATGTGCTACAAACAATTACTCAGGTGTACACTTCAAATACATACTGGAACATAGAATCATAGAACTGGAAGGGACCTCAGAGGTCATCTAGTCCAGTCTCCTGCATTCCTGACAGGACTAATTACCTAGACCATTCCCGATAGATGTTTATCCAACCTTCTCCTAAAAATTTCCAGTGATAGAGATTCCACAACCTCCCTGGGCAATTTATTCCAATGCTTAACCATCCTGGCAGTTAGGAAGTTTTGCTGCAATTTAAGCCCATTGCTTCTTGTCCTATCAGAGGTTATGAAAAACAATTTTTCTTCCTCCTCCTTGTAATAACCTTTTAAATACTTGAAAACTGTTAACATGTCTCCCCTCAGTCTTCTCTTTCCCAGACTAAACAAACCCAATTTTTTCAATCTTTCCCCATGGATCATGTATTCTAGACCTTTAATGATTTTTGTTCCTCTTCTATGTACTCTCTCCAATTTGCCACCATCTTTCCTGAAATCTGGCGCCCAGAACTAGACACAATACTCCAGTTGAGGTCTAAACAGCATGGAGTAGAGTGGAAGAATTACTTCTCATGTCTTGCTTTACAACACTCCTGCTAATACAGCCCACAATGATGTTTGCTTTCTTGCAACAGCCTTACACTATTGACTCATATTTAGCTTGTGATCCACTATGACCCCCAGATCCCTTTCTGCAGTACTCCTTCCTAGGCAGTCATTTCCCATTTTGTAAGTGTGCAACTAACTGTTCCTTACTAAGTGGAGTACTTTGCATTTGTCCTTATTGAATTTCATCCTATTTACTTTAGACCATTTCAAATTGCAGTGGGGAAGGTTTAGATTGGATATTAGGAAAAACTATTTCACTAGGAGGGTGGTGAAGCATTGGAATGGATTGCCTAGGGAGGTGGTGGAATCTCCTTCCTTAGAGGTTTTTACGATCAGACTTGACAAAGCCCTGGCTGGGATGATTTAGTTGGGTTAGGTCCTGCTTTGAGCAGGGGGTTGAACTAGATACCTCCTGAGGTCCCTTCCAACCCGGATATTCTATGATTCTATGAAAGCACTTGCAACCCCTCCCTCCTAGATATCGCCCACACTTTATAAGTGTTCTCTCTATGCCACTATCTAAATCATTGATGAAGATATTGAAGAGAACAGAACCCAGAACTGATCCCTGTGGGACCCCACTCGTTATGCCCTTCTGACATTATGGTGAGCCACTGATGATTGTGTTCAGTTTACCAATCAGTTTTACACCCACCATATGGTAGCTCCGTCTAGGTTGCATTTCCCTAGTTTATTTATAAGAAGGTCATGCGGGACAGTATCCAAAGCTTTACTAAAATCAAGATCTACCACTCTACTGCTCCCCCCATCCACAAGGCTTGTTACCTTGTCAGAGAAAGCTATCAGGTTGGTTGATGCGATTTGTTTTTAACAAATCCACGCTGACTGTTACTTATCACCTTATTATCCTCTAGTTTTTTTGCAAATTGATTGCTTAATGATTTGCTCCATTATCTTTTCGGGTACAGAAGTTAAGCTAACTGGTCTGTAATTCCCCAGGTTGTCCTTATTTCCCTTTTTATAGATGGGCACTAGATTTGTCCTTTTCCAGTCTTCTGGAATCTCTCTCTTCTTCCATGACTTCTCAAAGATAATCGCCAATGGCTCAGATATCTCCTCTGTTGACTTGAGTATTCTAGGATGCTTTTCTTCAGGCCCTGGTGACTTGAAGACATCTTATATGTCCCAAGTAATTTTTAACTTTTTCTTTCCCTATTTTAGCCTATTCTGATCCCACCTCATTTTCACTGGCATTCACTACATTAGATGTCCAGTCACCACCAACCTTCTTGGTGAAAACTGAAACAAAGAAGTCATTAACCATGTCTGCCCTTTCTACATTTTCTGTTATTATTCCCCCCTCCCCCTCATTGAGTAACAGGCCTACCCTGTCCCTGGTCTTCTTCTTGCTTCTAATGTATTTGTAGAATGTTTTCCTGTTACCCTTTATGTCTTTAGCTAGTTTGATCTTGTTTTGTGCCTGGGCCTTTCTAATTTTATCCCTACACACTAGTGTTATTTGTTTATATTCATCCTTTGTAATCTGACCTATTTTACACTTTTTGTAGGACTCCTTTTTTGAGTTTCAGATCATTGAAGATCTCCTGGTTAAGCCATGATAGTCTCTTGTCACACTTCCTATCTTTCCTATGCAGTGGGATAGTTTCCTCTTGTGCCCTTAATAATGTCTCTGAAAAACTGCCAGCTGACTTCTATTATTTTTCCCCTTAAACTTGCTTCCCTGAATTTGCTAAAAAGCCTGCCTTCTTTAGATCATTGTCTTTATTTTGCTGTTCTCCCTCCTACCACTCCTTAGAATCATGATTACTGTCACCCAAGCTGCCTTCCTCTTTCAAATTCTCAACCAGTTCATAGCTTTTAACATTAGTGTTCATCTACAAGTGGTAGTCTTACCTGCAATGATAATTAAGGGGGTGGGTTAGCAAATGCTGTTTTCAATTTTTTCTATATAAAAAGATGATTTTTGGTAGCCTCTTTCAGAAGGGTTACTTTTTCATAAACTTTTAATTTTTATGCAGACTTTATTGGTTCTTTAAGAAAGTGAAATGGCTTAGTTTTACTGCAACTTCAGCTATGAAATTGCCTTCAGCAAAATGTCATTATTTTTTTCTGAAGGGAAATTTGAAATGTTCCAATATTTCTTAAAATGAATTGTTTTTCCCCCCAAGCCATAAACAATAGCATTTCAGTTTTGCTCTGGCACAATGGGGATATTTTGAATATTTGAATTTAATGTAACCAAACAACAGTCTTCTTGCCTTTTCTATATGCAGCCATAATCCAGAAAACACAACATTGTTTGAAGTTCTTCTGAACCATATGTGGTGTTTCCGCCATTCTAAGCTGTATATAGTGTATGGCTGAATATAAGTAACAGAGCTCTATTATAAAATGCCATTAGACATCTAGTTTCTCTCTTAATAACATTCAGTTCTTGTGAAAAGCCTGTCCTACTTCAGTTCTGGCATATTTTATACCATGTGATATGAATACCAAGTACATGCTTGGTTGGCATGGATGTGTACCCATGATTTCAATGACATACAAAAATCATTGTCAATACACCAAAGTGTCCAAGTTAAAGGTTATTTACAATATTTACCAAAAATAGTGACTATAATCTTTCCATAATTATTAAATAAACAAAAGCTTCGATATTTGTTACATTTTTTTCTAACAGAGGATGTCAGAACTATACAGAAAGGAAAATGATTTAAAGTCCCTGATAGTCAGACAGCAGCATCTGTCATTTAGCGTACATCAAATGTCTTAATAACTTCCTATTTATTGCTTCACTGCAGAGGTCCTGTAAATAAACAAATTGACTGATAGTCTATTTTTATAACTCTATCCTGTTTAAGAAACCTCTTGAACCGCACTTAATTTGAACAGCAAATTTTACACTGCACATTGAGATCTCTCAGCTCATAATAAATTAGTTATAATAAAACTATTAAAATCTATTTGCCCACAAACAAAAGGAAATTAAGGGCTCTGGTGAAGCAACAGAAAGGTAAAGGGCAGGTTGTTAGGATGTTATAAGAGTAAACAGCAGAACAGTGATTCTCAGGAGCTGCGCAGGGTCAAATTTAAAGCAAGATAACTACGCTAGAGATAATAAATCAGTTGTAGATATTAAACACCAGATGGTTCTGCCCTATGCAGGAAAGCACAATGGATCATATAACTGTGGCTATGTTTGTAAGGATTACCGAATCAGCCTGACTTCACAGGGATATCCTAACATATAAAATCTTAATGGTCATTTCCGCTGGTGAACATTTTCATCTACTGTTTAAAGACAGGACCACATGTCTCAGAAATTTCGTTGTCCCCAGAATGTATATTCCATTAATTTGATAAGTGCAGCCATTTTAAAATGTGGAGTGTATTTGGCTTTCTAATACTGTAAGGTTGTTTTACAGTGATTATTACCAATACCCAAATGAACAAAACAGGCTATTGTTCCAAGCTTTAGGTCAGCTAAATCCCCTAAGTGTTTCAGGCATAGATGCAAACACACTTAGAAAAAACCAAAACTATTGAGTTGTCTTTCCAAATTGTCCAGGCAACAGAATTTATTTATAAAACTCTTGCAATCATTGATTCAAAACAAGGTTTTCTTGTTCTGCTTTTCTCTTTTGTCTTCTTTGAACAATTTTCTTTGGAATGTTTTCGTTGTGCTTAGGAGTCAGAGATTTCCTGGGGCTTCTAATAAAGGCATTTGATTCCCACTCTCTGCATACTTTAACAAGTCCAAGGATTTTGAGGTTTGATGTTAACTTGAGAGAGCTGGAGATAATGAGCAACAGGGGCAAAAAGTCAGTTATGCAAATTATTTATAAAATGTATGGCAAGGCGAAAGAGCCATTTCTCCAAATGTGATTAGTTTGTCTCAGCTCAGAACATCCACATATCACACCTCAAATTTATTGCTTTGATTGAAACCTGTATAGGGTGATCTGTAAAGTATTCCTGCTATCCTAGGTTCTCAACAGGTTTATTACCATTCGTTTATAAAACGAGCAGTCTAATGAGCAGTGTTTTAGATCAGAGATATCAGAGTCTGGTCATTTGTCAAGATTAGTTTCCTGTTGTGAGACTGTCTTGTGCAAAAACCATACATAACCCTGGGTTACTTTCTGGGAGTTGAAAAACCTATAAGCATTCTATCAGATAAACGTAATGAAATTTTCATAATCCCAGAATTAAATGTGATTCACTGCAGTTTGTGTGTATAGATTGCTATATATGCATCACAGGTTGAGAATGTCTGGGTGTGGGTGATGGCATTTTTAATATTTCCAAGGGTAAATGTAAGGGACGGCGTGACGTCCACACAGTAATGTGAAATAGAAATACAAATCGAATGTCATTGGTAAATTGAATGAATTAGTATTATATTAATCTGCCTGTGACTCATTACAACAAAAAGACCACCAGTGATAATATTATTACAGAAAGGCTGTCTCTGGGTACAGCAAGTTACCTGTAAATAACATTGACTATTTTACATTTACATTACAAAGCGCTCTGCACCCTGAAGAATATCAAACCACTTCACAAGGCGTGGAAACACAGAAGGTGGCAGTCAGGCGAACAATACCCTGCAAGTACAACAGTGGGGGAAGGGAAACAGGATCATTTCTATGTACACATTTAGAAAGAATGAAGTTTATTTTATACACGTTCTTATTTACAGTTCACAAACTACAGAGCAAGGGAGCTCTGGATCATAAGTGTGTAACTGAGATGCTCTTTTGTACATTGTTACATTATTGTTTCTGCTTCCACTGGGTGGGAGTAGATTTCATGTCTTTCTAGTGAGTCGATTTCCCATTGGGAGAGAAATTAGTGGCACAGACTTGGGGTATTATCTAGTGTGATTTGTCTATTTACAAAATATGCACCAGTCCTGTTAGCCTGGAACATAAAGAGTCAAAACTACACACCGACTATTCCAATTGCAAAACTCCAGATAAGACCCACCAGCCCTGTCAACAAGGAAACCTCCCTTCTCTCAATCCCTGGGCTAGCACTTGCGGTCACTTCCCCTTTCCCTGCCTGAGTCCAGCACTTTTCACCTGGAATCCCCTTAGCCCAGAATTACCATCGTAGCGTTTGTCACAGGGAGCTCAGGGATTGTTCTGCAACACGGAGAGGTTTGGCTCAGACAGGTTTGACTAGATGCAGTGACTCCTCTGCTAGTCTCAATCCAGACAAGAAGAGCGTCCCTATCCCCTCCGAGACTGTCTGGGTCCAGTTGTTGTGACCTACCTTCATGGGATCCTTTGGGCTGGGCCCTTTGTGTTTGTACTGAAGCTGTCCGCAGAAAGGGTTAGAATTTAAAACATGTGTTTCATTAACAGCACAGCCGGTTAGGGTGACCAGACAGCAAATGTGAAAAATTGGGATGGGGTGGAGAGTAATAGGAGCCTATATAAGAAAAAGACCCAAAAATCCAGACTGTCCCTATAAAATCAGGACATCTGGTCACCCTACAGCCAGCTCACTGAATTTTATTCTGTATTACCATAGTTGCAGCAGCATCAAGGAGACTTTTTAAAGGATCCTCCTCCCTGGGGTTACAGGATTATGGCCACTGTCTAAAAAGTCCCTTTTAAAGATCACTTTAAACAACAGCATTGATTTGCAATGCAAATGAAGTCAGGAATGTTGAGATGGCAGAGGCAGCCATTTCCCCCTTGAGAAGCTGTTCTATCCAGAGCCTGTCGAGGCTGTTCCCACCTTCAGGGCTGGTCCCATCCCTCCTTATATCCATCCAGTGAGTTGTACTGAAGTGAACTCATCACTGTCACAATGGTGGGAATGAACGGATGCCAGTGAGAGGAGTCAGATGCCTTCACTCTAATACTTGCTAATCTTCAGCTTCTTTTAGCTTGTTCCATCACAACAACTCTTCAGACAAAAGATACAAGTTTAATTAAACTGCGCCAAACACCTTCAAACAGTTAAATGAACGCGATCTTTTAAAGCTGTTAGAACTGTTTCCTCCTTGTTTAGTCTTTTAATTAAGTAATTAATAGCAATTAAAAATTAATCACCATTAATTGCACTGTTAAACAATAATAGAATACCATTTATTTAAATATTTGTGGATGTTTTCTACATTTTCAAATATATTGATTTCAGTTACAACACAGAATACAAAGTGTGCAGTGCTCACTTTATATTGAGTTTTTATTACAAATATTTGCACCGTAAAAAAAAAGAAATATTATTTTTCAGTTAACCCATTACAAGTAATGTGGTGCAATCTCTTTATCATGAAAGTTAAACTTACAAATGTAGAATTATGTACAAAAATAACTGCATTCAAAAATAAAACAATATAAAATTTTAGAGCCTGCAAGTCCACTCAGTCCTACTTCTTGTTCAGCCAATCACTCAGACAAACATGTTTGGTTACAATTTGCAGGAGAAAATGATGCCTGCTTCTTGTTTTCAATGTCACCTGAAAGTGAGAACAGGTGTTCACATGGCACTGTTGTAGCCAGCATCATAAGATATTTACATGCCAGATGCGCTAAAGATTCATATGTCCCTTCATGCTTCAACCGTGCTGATGACAGGTTCTACTTGATAACGATCCAAAGCATAACAGATCAGTGCATGGTTATTTTCATTGTCTGAGTCAGATGCCACCAGCTGAAGGTTGATTTTCCTTTTTAGTGGTTCAGATTCTGTAGTTTCCGCATAAGAGTGTTGCTCCTTTAAGATTTCAAAAAGCATGCTCCACACCTCATCCCTATCAGATTTTTGGATGGCCTTTCAGATTCTTAAACCTTGGGTTGAGTGCTGTGGCTATATTTAGAAATCTCACATTGGTATTCTCTTTGAATTTTGTCAAATTGGCTGTGAAAGTGTTTTTAAAAAGAACATGTGCTGGATCATCATCCGAGACTGCTCTAACATGAAGAATATGGCAGAATGCCAGTAAAACAGAACAGGAGACATATAATTTGCCCCCAAGGAGTTCAGTCATAAATTTAATTAATGCATTATTTTTTTAAAGTGAATCATCTACATGGAAGCATGTCCTCTGGAATAGTAGCTAAAGCATGAAGCGGTATATGAATGTTAGCATATCTGGCATGTAAATACCTTGCAACACCAACTACAAAAGTGACATGTGAATGCCTGTTCTCACTTTCAGGTGACACTGTAAACAAGAAGAAGATAGCAGAATTGCCTGTAAATGTAAACAAACTTGTTTGTCTTTGCAATTGGCAGAACAAGAAGTAGGACTGAGTGGACTTGTAGGCTTTAAAATTACAAATGCAGAAATTTTTTGTTACATAACTGCACTCAAAAACAAAACAATGTATAAGTTACACTTTCATGATAAAGAGATTTCTCCACAGTACTTATATGAGGTGAATAGAAAAATACTATTTATTTTGTTTATTATTTTCACAGTGCAAATATTTGTAATTAAAAATAATACAAAGTGAGTACTGTATACTTGATTTCATTTACAACATAGAATACAAATATATTTGAAAAATTATTAAATTTTTGGATGTTTTTCTACATTTCAGTTGGTATTCTCTGTTGTCTAACTGCGATTAATCATGATTAACGCAAAAAATTAATTGTGATTAAAAAAATAAATCACGTGAGTTAACTGCAATTAATCAACAACCCTTCTTTTAATCCTTTTAACTACTTTATTATGTATGTGCGCCAAATATTTCCCTTTTCGGAACTGACCAGCTAATGCTGTAATTTTGTTAAGTCAACCAATACAAATTTATGGTTGGATTTTCTTCCTCTGTTAATAGTTTGCATCTACCAGCAAAAATAGCTGTAGGAAAACCCAATGTGCTGTAGAAAATCATAGAATCATAGAATATCAGGGTTGGAAGGGACCTCAGGAGGTCAGCTAGTCCAACCCCCTGCTTAAAGCAGGACTAACCCCAACTAAATCATCCCAACCAGGGCTTTGTCAAGCCTGACCATATAAACCTCTAAGAAAGGAGATTCTACCAACTCCCTAGGTAACCCATTCCAGTGCTTCACCACCCTCCCAGTGAAAAGGTTTTTCCTAATATCCAAACTAAACCTTCCCCTCTGCAACTTGAGATCATTACTCCTTGTTCTGTCATCTGATACCACTGAGAACAGTCTAGAGCAGCGGTTCTCAAAATAGTTGAGACTGTGACCCCTTTTTGTGATCCGTCGGCACGACCCCTCCGCCGAAAAGCTGCCGAATTTTTTTTTTTAAAAAAAACTTGTGTGTGCCCCCCCGGTCCCCCGTCCCCACCACGGGCGGGCTGCCGGGAGCGTGCCAGCCCCCAGCCCGCCCGCTGCGGGGACTAGGGGCCGGCGCGCAGCCGGGAGCCCACCCGCGGCGGGGACAGGGGGCCAGTGCACAGCCCCAGTCGCCGCGAGTTGCGGCAGCAGGAGCTCGCGACCCCCCGGGGAGCGCTCGGTGACCCCCCCGGGGGGTCGCGACCCCCAGTTTGAGAAACCCTGGTCTAGATGATCCATCTTCTTTGGAACCCCCTTTCAGGTAGTTGAAAGGAGCTATCAAATCCTTCGTCTCTTCTGCAGACTAAACAATCCCAGTTCCCTCAGCCTCTCCTCATAAGTCTTGTGCTCCAGGCCCCTAATCATTTTTGTTGCCTTCCTCTGGACTCTTTCCAGTTTTTCCACAACCTTGGAAATGAAATGGCCCTATTTCCTGGAGGTGTCCCAGAGACTCCTGGGGCATAAGATTCCATTTAATAGGCTTGGGTCATTATGTATCCAAAGAGGAGCTGGTTGCCTGGTTTGTGAGACATGGACAACATAGAGGCATGTTAAAGTTCTCTCCCACCTTGCCCATACGCTCAGCCCACCTTTTCACTAAAGGACTAGTAGCTGCCATTTGTTGTATTTCCTCAGCTGAGACAAAATGAAGGCCTATGAGGCACATATCTAGCAGCCATGAAGGAGCATGCACCCTGAATGGAGTCCATTTGACTGCGAACCAAAAGGTGGCCATTTTGAAAAACAGAGAGGAAATAAAAGAACTAAGGACATATTTTTCTTTTCCCTGTAAGCAAAGCAGAGCAGAGCAGAACATACCTACTATACACATACCTACGTGCTGCTCATTGCCTTGAAAACATGTACATATTACAAGATTTTACCTTGCATTTCTATGTATTCCTATGAAAAGATGCTAAAATCTAGAAGCATCAAGCACACTATATGGTACAGGAAATTAATGAATCACTCATCTTTATTTGGAACGGCACCTTTCCTGCAAGCTCACTGGGGAAGCTTCCCAACTGCCATTAGAGAATCAAATTAAAACGAAATTCAATGATTTTACCGTCACCTTCTAAAATGAACAATTGGTGAGAGTGGGGGAGTTCTGAGACTTCCATGAAAGGCAGTGAGTATTCTGGAGTCTGCGATTATGGGATGGCTTAGAAGGTCATATGCTGTGTACCTCTGGAGGTGCCAGAGGGGGTTTCACGTCCTTCCAAAAGGTAAACTACCTCCTCTGAAACAGGTTAGTCTGGAAATGACTCGACACCCCAAGGAACATTCGTGTGCTTCCACACATCTTGCCCACATGATAATGCCGCTCCTCCCACACACTAAGGTTCCCTTTCTTGTTTCAAAGCTCATTTGTTATCCTCCACAGTATATAATTATACTAGGGCAGTAGAGCTACAAAATCAGTTTCTGGGTTAGGTATCAGAAAATTAGTTTGGGTAGCGTAAGGTTTGACTCAAATCTTTCTCTAAAGGTTGAACTGAACTGAATTTGGTTAGAGCTTTCAGCGAGATTAAGTAACTTTGTTCCCCTTTTCTCTTGTATCTCTGGAATTCTTGGTTTCAACCCCGATGGAGTAACAACAACATATTGAGACAGAGGCTGCTCTTTTGGTATTTCCAACCCAACCAAAGATGCCCTGTAAACGTCACCAGGAAACTAGGGCTCAGGAAATTTCTAGGCCAAAGAGGCTCAAGGGTCCCCCTGGAGTCACTGAGGTTCCCTGGTTGCTATAAGTCTCCGAACCTGCTAAGCCATGTGGCCGGCTGATCTGCAGTTCCATTCAAATCTCAACCTTTTTTTCCTGTTGAAATAAATACGGTGCATGTTCTGACATTTCCCCTTCCTCCCGTTCTTTCTCACAGGCTGTTTGCTGCTAAGTGCAGTGGCTGCATGGAAAAGATCGCCCCAACAGAATTTGTGATGAGAGCCTTGGAATGCGTTTACCACTTAAGCTGCTTCAGTTGCTGTGTTTGTGAACGACAACTGAGGAAAGGAGATGAATTTGTTCTGAAGGAAGGACAGTTGCTCTGCAAAAGTGACTATGAAAAAGAAAAAGACTTGCTGAGCTCCGTGAGCCCTGATGACTCAGACTCAGGTGAGCTCTTCTTGCACCTGGACAGGAAAAGCGGGATGGAATCAGCCATCCTGAACCATAGACTCACAGGCAGTGGATGAAGAGCCCACAAGGGCCAACCACTCAGTCTGATTTTGTAGACCACTCATAGGTGCCCTTTCTTTCAGACTCCATTGTGCTGGTGTCTTGGCCCCTTTGCCTTTGGGAATTATTGCACTGCCTGTTAAGAGCTATCCCCAAATATCTAGTCTAGAGATTTCCTTCCTTAGCTTCAGGCCGTTGCTCATTGTCCTTACCGTCTTAGTAGAGGACAAGAATCATTGACAAATTGCTGAGATCCAAATAAGTGATATTATTGTATAAAGCCAGGAATGGGTAAATATATCTGGTTTGGGTTACCCGGGGCCTGCCCCAGCGCCTAATGTTGTCAATGGCTGTCTTTCCAACCAGTTAAATAACAGCTTGGGGCTGTATCATACACCCATATTTCCTTCCTGAGTATAGACAACTTGCTGTCCATGCACATACATACAGAGTGTGTTATATATGCAGTATGGCATGAGGAATACACAGAGCTGGCCTGAAAAATAGACTTAAAGAAGTGATGTACTGTCCCAGCGTTCTCTGAGATAAGTGTCTCTCTGCTAGTCACAAGTGGGAATGCTAAGAAAAGGCACAAATGCAATATTGAAATGTCAGGGACGTGAAGGAAACTGAATGTTGAGCTTGGCATTCCAATTGTGACATTTGTGTAGCACTGCAGCACTGGCAAAAGCAGTGGCTTCGTGTCCTCTAGGTCAGTGGCTCTCAACCTTTCCAGAGTACTGTGCCCCTGTCAGGGCTCTGATTTGTCTTGTGTTCTCCCAAGTTACACCTCACTTAAAAACGACTTGTTTACAAAATCAGACGTGTACATACAAAAAAGTGTCACAGCACAAAATTACTGAAACATTGCTTACGTTCTCATTTTTACCATGTAATTATAAAATAAATAGATTAGAATATAAATTCTGAACTTACATTTCAGAGTATAGTATATAGAGCAGTATAAACCAGTCATTGTCTGTATGAAATTTGAGTTTGTCCTGACTTCACTAGTGCTTTTTACGTAGCCTCTTGTAGGCAAATCTCTCGATGAGCTGCTGTCCCCCCGGAAGAGCTCTGTGTCCCCTGGTTGAGAACCACTATGCCGGTGCTGTCTTGGTTGCTCACTCTGACACTAAGAAAGTCCTTCAACAAGTCCAGGCAGGACAGACTGGTTAACGTAAAAGATACAAAAAAGGAATCCAGCCTGGGCCACCTAGAGTCATAACATTTAGATTAGTAACTTCTGTCACACAGAGCTCATGCCCCACGCAGACACTTCCAGAAGCTGTACTTCCTGCCAGTCTTAACGTTGTAGGAGATAAGCACGAGTTACAGGAAAAATATAGATGAGAGCCAAGTGATAGACTGGAACTCAGCATTTCTTGTCTTCCTTTTTATAAAAAAATTCTTGAGAATGAATCCAACCTTCCTGGGTGGGGGACTGGTAACAACTGGCCTGTTTTTAGGTCTGTGACAAAGAAGCTGTACTTGAATTGGAATCAAATGAGTGATCCCATACCCCGTCCTGCTCTGCACACCAATGGTGCCCATCCTGCCAAAAGAGAGATTCGGGCATCTCAGTTTCTTCTCATCAGTTCATTGATGTTAAGGCCAGAAGGGACCTGGAAGATCACCGTTATGAGCTCCTGCCTAGCACAGGCCAGAGAACATCACCCTGTAAATGAGGGACCCTCCTTCCCCGGCTACACGAGTAACTGTTCTCAACCCAGGATGTTGTTACAGACATTTCCATTCTCTCAGCTCTGCTCCTGTTATTCCACTAGCATCAGGGAAAAGGGGTAGGGGACATAACAGCCTGGCCTCCCCCCCTAAAATCTCAAGCCCTGCCATGAATAACCCACAAACAACCAAATCTGCATAGAGCATGTTATAATTGTACCAAATGGGCCTGAGCCCTCCGATGTGGATGTGTGTGACTCAGTGTCCCAATCCTTGGGAAATATCCAGGCCTTTGAACCCCCATCCGATGAGACGCTGTTCTACTTCCCACAACTGCCGCTGGGGACCCCTTCCATTTCTGCACCTCTCCCTCCTCCCCCCGCTTAATGGTCCTGTGGAAGAAAAAGTTCAGTGGCTGTCAGTGCACAGTTCCCTTGTGATGACTTTGAGAGCAGCTGGTTGGCCTGGCCCCGGCATCTTGAATGAGAGTGGGGAAGAGCCTCCTCCCTCCTCTCCATCGAATTCCCAGGAAGGATTTTCTAGGAAATGAGCAATCCTGCCTGTGCTCTGTTCTGAGCCGGGGAGCAGCAGCAAGGCGTGAGATGAGTGAGTTAATATCTCATGCTTTGATACCCACGCAAGTGCTCGCAGCTCTGGTCTCAGCAGCGCTCAGGCTCCAGGCCCACTAGCATTTGCAATTCCAGAAGACATGGGATCCCTCTTTTTTCAAACCATGATGAATGGTTAAGGCAAACTGCATGGCTGATGTGCACATCTGGCTCCCGGATTCGAGACACGTACAGATCATTGCTGGGAGATATTTTCTCAGAAATAGATGAGTGGTTCCAATGACTGGGAAAAACAGCGATTATCATTCCATTCAATATACAAGCAACATGGATAGTCCTTGTTTTATGGGGAAAATCTATTACCCCAGTTTAACTGGGAGCAGGTCTTAGCCTTGATCTTTGCTTTGAGACCCACATCGGCCACGTTGTTAACATTTTGTATTTCCATGAAAGGAATGTACGAGGCAAAGGTCACCGCTGCCTCAGCAGGAAGTGTGGCTCTCAAGCCTTTTCTAGAGCTGGGTTTTATTTACTACCAGACCATATTTGTAGGCCCTCCAACTCCTCACTCCATAAACCTCAGTGTGCAGGTTACTGGCTCCTACTGAATATGGCCACTGGAATGTATTTATCTAGTTTATGTGGGTTCCCTACTGCTGTTCAGAGAGGACGTTCTCTCTGTGTGAAACTCACTCAGGAATACTCAGGCCTTACTGAGACAAATTCCCATTGAAATCATCAGTCCCTAGTTTTCAATACACACGCGTCTCTGTCTTCATCTGCTTTCTGCCAAAGAACAGCAGTGTGGGTGGGTCCCTCCCGGGTGGGTCCCTCCCAAACAGGCAGTGGTTGCCAGCTGGCTTCAGTTGACATTGACTTCTGACACTGATGCACACATCCTCCCCAGCCAGAGTCGCCTTGTGCGTCATAGTCCAATCAGCAAGGCCCAGGCAGTTCTAAGGGAACCACAATGACGTGCTTTTGAGTTCAGCTTTACTTCTCCGTGATACACACAGGAGCAGCTCCAGCAGATGTGAAGCATTATTTTCAACAACAAAGAACCCCGGGCCCCAGCCCACTGTGTCCCCACACCATGAGTGTCAAAGACATTTTCCTTCCATTGTTTAAACCAGTGACAGCCCAACGCTCCCCATTCCCTCTGAGTGCAAAGGATTCCACACAGCTCCGGAGAAGTGCACCTTCTTCTTTCTCCATGGGCCACAAAAAGAACTCTTCAATGAGCAACACGAACCTTCCCAAACCAGCCCATAGAAATGGCAGTCTGGAAAGATAACGATGCCTCAGTTTTATTGAAATGACAGAACTGCTCTTTAATCATTATACAAAAGGCACCTCTTAAACTGAAATGCATGGTAGGTGCATGTGAATCAGCTCCTAAAACGAATGTAAAGTCTAACTTGTTAATTCCCCAAATATGATATTTGAACGTATTGAAATTCTAGTTTCTTAATTTTAAAGATCTCCAGAATAGTATATTAATGTTTTCTGAAAGAAAATCAATGGTCTAATGAAATTCATATCAAATAGACCTATTTGACTGCAGTGAATGATAAATTTTGGCCACAGATATTGATGTGCACACAGAAGTTATTGTAACCAGGACAAATATATATGGACCCATGGCTACACACACTCATAGAGGCACATGCACAGGTCACACATAAAATCATAGAATCATAGGTTTCGAAGGGACCTTGAGAGGACATCTCGTCCAGTCCCCCCGCCTCATGGCAGGGCTAAGTATTATCTACACCATTCCTCACAGGTCATTGCCTACGGAGACTGTGGAATCTCCATCTTTGGAGATTTTTAAGAGCAAATTGGACAATTTATTCCAATGCTTAACCACTCTGTCAGAGAAAGCTAACAGGTTAGTTGACACCATTTGTTTTTAACAAATCCATGCTGACTTATCACCATATTTTCTAGGTGTTTTCAAATTGACTGCTTAATGATTTGCTCCGTTATCTTTCTGGGTACAGAAGTTAAGATGACTGGTCTGTAATTCCCTGGGTTGTCCTTATTTCCCTTTTTATAGATGGGCACTGGATTTGCCCTTTTCTGGTTTTCTGGAATCTCTCCCATCTTCCATGACTTCTCAAAAATAATTGCTAATGGCTCAGATATCTCCTCAGTCAGCTTCTTGAGTATTCTAGGATGCATTTCATCAGGCCCTGGTGACTTGAAGACATCTAATTTGTCTAAGTAATTTTTAACTTGTTCTTTCCCTGTTTTAGCCTCTTCTGATGCTACCTCATTTTCACTGGCATTCACTATTAGAGGTCCAATCACCACCAACCTTCTTGGTGAAAACCGAAACAAAGAAGCCATTAAGCACCTCTTCCATTTCCACATTTTCTGTTAGTATTTTTACCACCTCATTAAGTAAGGGGCCTACCATTTCCTTGGTCTTCCTCTTGCTTCTAATGTATCTGTAGGTGTGTAGTGCTCTGAGAGAGATCGTTGAGGTTTTCCATAATATGCAGAAATCCAGAAATAATAATATGTTAAAAGTTACCTCTGGGGCTGCAAAAATATTAAAACCAACCAACTTTAAACTACATGGATTTGATTAAAAGAACTTTTAGATTTTTAATAACACATATTTAAAATTTCTTTCTTTTGCAGTCTTAGATGTAACCACAGTTTTTAAAGTCATATAATGTACAGCATAGAATAATCAACAGGCCCTGATTCTGCAAATGTTAAAAGACACTCACATCAGTAATCCCTTTGACTTCAGTTTCAGTTACATGCATACTTAAGTGCCTTCTGGATTTTGGCCTGGCGTTTATGGACAATGTCCTATTTAACATGATATTATCTGACTAAAGGTTAATTTTAAGTTTTCAAACAAATGAAGGATAATAGCTGAGTTCATTACTTTATGGGGGCATATTATTACTCCATGAATATATCCTTTCAAAAGTCCTGTTCTCTTAGCAAACCAAAGAGACTGTTCTGATAGTTTTCATTTCTTGACAGTTAAAAGTGAGGATGAGGATGGAGATGTTAAACCAACCAAAGGACAAGCAAACCAAGGAAAAGGGAGTGATGATGGGAAAGACCCAAGGAGACCCAAACGACCAAGGACAATACTTACAACACAGCAGAGAAGAGCTTTCAAAGCCTCCTTTGAAGTGTCTTCAAAGCCATGTAGGAAGGTAGGCTCTTCAGCAGAGACCTGCAAACAATCTGGTTTTCTGCTGGTAGCCCACAGGACACAATGCCAAACTCTGTGGAAGATCCTTACACAAGGAAAATATTTGGTTGCTCAAAAATTTGCTAATAAAACATTAACTGATCATTTACTATGAGAGTCTCAGGAAGCATGTGGCCTCTCCAACACCAAAGAAATCACTTTCCCAAGGAAATGAGTGCATATCCCCGTGTCTGTTCTTTATGTTCCAGCTCTGGCTTTACAAAATGTAACCAGGATGTTTAGTCATTTATAGCAGATAGGACTGTGGAAAAAACTATTTGCATCACTGGTGAAACTGGTGGGAAATCACCTCTTTGTGAAAGGCAACATACTTTGCCGTTTTCACTCCATCTTTTTGCTGTCTGAAGTGTGTCTTCACTGTGAAAAAGTGACATTTACCTGCATCTATAGAAAGCGTGTCACTTGGGATAAGTGTGAGGTGTCTCGGGGTTGCCATTAGCCTTTGACAAATGATGTTTATTGGTCAAAATATCAAAATTTCATTCTTAGCCAAATTTACAAATCAGTGTTTCATAGGTTAAAAATAATAATGACATGATCTCTCTCCTGATCCACCTACTTAGGTGTAAGTTAATCCTTCTTTAAACATTTCCTCCGGTAGGTCAGAGAAACACTAGCAGCTGAAACAGGACTCAGTGTGCGAGTTGTCCAGGTCTGGTTTCAGAACCAAAGAGCAAAGGTAAGTTGTTTGTCCAAGGCTCCAAAGTAAATCTTAACGCACACGTACAGCACTTCCAGCTGCAATGGCAGCTGTGCACCGTCTTTCCGTTCTCTGCAAGGTCTACGTCACCAAGAGAACCAGGCAGGAATTTATAAAACCACTTTGTGACGTGCGGGCTCCTCACAAGTGCACATTTCTCCATGTGCTGCACAGACTATGTTCATGTAGGAAGTCCCAGTCCCAGACATCTGCTCCTAGTGTAGAATAGTCCAAGCAATGCTAGGGAAAGACTGGTTCGTATATGCAAATATGGAACCGCAAACCCAGATTTATATGCTCAGGAATGACAGTTGATCCCTGGTGGGGTGTACAGGAATATACACACCCGTTATTGATAGGTTTGACATTTGCACAGAGTTTTGTAACTAAACCAGCTCTTTCCATTCAAAACCATGAGATTATCCTGTGTTTTCTCTTTTATTCAGATGAAGAAACTAGCACGGAGGCATCAGCAGCAGCAGGAGCAGCAAAACTCTCAGCGACTAGGGCAAGGTAAAGCCATGTTTGTGATGGGGGCAAGGAGACGGGAAGGGGTTTTGTGGGTTTATCGTCGGCTGTGTGGGAGGGGTCATATGACCATGTGTATGTCCACACAGATGATATCATAGAATGAAAGAATATCAGGGCTGGAAAGGAACTTTTCCGGGTTCCTAGTCCGACCCCCCCTGCTCAAAGCAGGACCATTCCCCAACTAAATCATCCCAGCCAGGGCTTTGTCATGCCTGACCTTAAAAACCTCTAAGGAAGGAGATTCTACAACCTCCCTAGGGAATCCATTCCAGTGCTTCACCACCCTCCTAGGGAAATAGTGTTTCCTAAGATCCAACCTAGACGCACCCCCCCACTGCGACGTGAGACCATATCTCTTTCTATTGCACACACAGTGATGTATGCTCACAGAGGGAGGGTCTGTTCACACAGGCCAGGCCCTCGAATTACACCAATGTCCTATCATTGGGCCAAACCCACTAGGTCCCTACTCAGGTCCCTGTCATCCCCTCCCTGTGGTCAAACCTGGAGGGGGAAAGGCTTTGGGGGAGTCCCCATTTGTGGAGCCCTCGAGCCACAGAAAAGGGGTCTGGGGCCACCCCGGGTCTGAGGGATCCACAGGTCATCGGCGAGGTGTGAGGAGGCCCCGTGTCTGTACACTGGCCCAGTGTCAGGAGGCTGCTTGGCAGCCACTGCCCAGGAGCCATAGGAGCAAAGTGCGGCACCGCCTGGAATTGCTCTGCTCCTCGGGGATGCTGCGTGGGAACCGAAAGGGGAAGGTTCCCCCTCCCCCGCCACGCCTACTTCGGAGCCATTCCAGTCTCCACATTCTTCCCAGTGCAGAATAAAAACAGAGCAAGGACCCCAGAGCCTGGCCCACAGTCTGAGCAGGATATGGGAGCTGCTGTTGTGCACCATACAGCAACAGGCAGTGCACACTTTTCCTCAGGGCTGCACCAGTGACCTCCAACAGCAGGGGTTGTGGGTAATTTACATGCATGTACAAAATCTCATGATTGCAGCCAATCCTGCTGGCTGGCTGTTCCAGGGAGGTTTGAGTGCACAAGAGCAGCGCCAACTTGGCAGCCGGGCTCGCTTTGTATTCTCAGCAGCCTGTACTTTGAGCTGCTCATTAGTGTAATGAAATGCACGGCTTCCATTCCTCATGAGCACATTATCACAATTACTGGTTATTTGCACTGCTGTGGCACGACCGGCACCACGTAGCATCAGGGCTTCGTTGTGCTGGGTGCTGAGGAGGCACTTCCCTGCCCCAACATGCGTCCAGACTAACTGGAGAGAAGACACAACAAATGATGGAAGATTGATGAGGCTGATGTAAAATGATCCAACTCCCTGCTCAGAGTGACAGTCAGGCCCGGAGGTTGGTAGGCACCTCTGGTTCAAGGGAGACATTTGCAGTGTTCGTTCTGTCCTCCTGTTCCAGGAGCCAGGAATCTCTGCACAAGAGATGAAGAAAATGTCTTCCTGTCATTAAGGGTGCAAGTTTTCACTTCATCTGCATCCACAATCAAGAGCAGATTTTCCAAGGAGCTGGGTGGGAAACCTGGCCACTGACTTCGCTGCCCAAATGAGAGTTGAGCCGTTTTGGAAATCTGGTTCTAACTGACTCCCCTTAACACTGGGATTTCCTGCTGGCTGAGGAAGTGGTAGTTGGGGAGCAGCGATTTGCTGACTGCCTAGCCCTGCCTGGTCTCTCACGCTCACCCCCCAGCAGGCAGGTATTTCCAAGCACTGCTGGTTTCTGAACTCTGGGCACACACAGAACGACTTGGCCAGCTCACTGGGTGCTCTGGGCTTGCCGGTAATTCCTTAACAATCTAACTGAAATGGGTCAGGGCTGTAAGGGTCTCTCCCATAAAATGGGATTGAGCTGCTGATTTTTTCCCAGGAAGAGATGCTGTAGTAGAAGAACCCAGAGTACTGGACAGTGTGACAAAACCACAGATCTCTGGAGGAACCATGGTTTCTAGCAAATGGTGATCACTTACTACACTGCCCTTGACTCCTCAGCATTAATACCATCCTGCCCTGACCCCACGGGGAGCCTGGCTGGTTGGTCCTAAGAGTGTTTTCACTATAGTAGAAGTTTTAGTACTTCCACTTCACTACTGGTCTCGCATTCCAGCGTAGCACAAAGCGGGCGGTAAGCAGGGTATGAAGCCCATGTGCGCGGCTTCAGGGCTAAGCTGCGAATGGATTCTGCTGTTTGTTTTGCAGAAGTCATGTCCAACCGGATGGAAGGGATGATGACATCGTACACACCACTTGCACCACCACAGCAGCAGATTGTAGCAATGGATCAAAGCAGTTATGGCACGGACCCATTCCAGCAAGGTCTCACCCCTCCACAAATGCCAGGAGACCACATGAACCCCTATGGTAAGACTCTCCACGCACCACTGCACCGGGAGCAGCACTTCTCTGTCTGGCAGTTCAGACTCCAAAGGGTCAGCCTAGGGATTTATTTTTTCTGTGATTTGTGCTGGAGCAGATATTGAACCAGCAGCAATTTTATTTTTAGTTATTTATATGCACAAAAAATGGGTGGGAGAAAACCTGTTCCAGGCTGTAGCCCCCTTAACAAACACTTCAAAATACAGTTCTTAGCAATTACAAATCCAGCAATGTTCCCCCCCGCCCCCAGCGGAGTCAGCCAAGAGTGACCAAACAGCAAAAAAACGGCCCCAGAGCACTCCTCCGTCCACTCTCACAGTCCTTCCCTTTCCCCTAAGCTCAGAGAAAAACAGACGTTTTTGCAGCATGCTCCAATAGAGGTAATTGATTTTGTGGTCCCCAAATGCAAAAATTACCATCTCCATAAGCTCCCACAAATTGTATGCCCTGACTAGTTAAAGAGCAGCTCTTGTATTGCTGCGAGATGTGCCAAGACAGAATATTCCCTCCCGGACTTATCTAATACTCTGTGACCTAAAACAATTTCCGGCTTCTACCCATTTCCCACTCACCACATCACATGGCCAGGTGTAACCAAACGGCACTTTTTACTAATAAAAAGCTACTGCTGGTGCTACCCAAATGTAAAAAGCCTCATGGCTCTTACAGGACTATTACAGTCTTGCATTTAAATATGAATTAAGAGGATTTTTCACACTGTGATGAGTGACCCTGTAGCCCATCATGGCTCAGTTATGCCACTTTAACTTCTATTAAGTATGGGTTACATTGGTCTTGGGTGGATACACACCTCTCAGTACCACGTGCCTGCAGCAGGAGGAAAGCAGACTGTGTGGTTGAGTTTGTTGCAGAGAGATGCAAGCACACTGGGAAGTTTGGCAAATGAAACAGAGGAGTCTGAATTTCAAGTGTGTTTCATAAAGAAACTTGAACCCCAAAGGAACTTTGGCCAGGTCAGGTTTGGTGGCTAACCTTTTGTCCGGCTCGCTCAATGAATCCCCTCTAGAGAAATGGTCGGTGCCTCAAATCAAACACGAAGAAATACAATGCAAGCATTTCAACTGAGTGCCGCTAGAGCACTTTCTGGTGCCCTCCCAGGTGGTCAGTTGACATCTCAGCCGCGAAAGGAGATAAAAGGCAGGATTGTCTCCAGGGGCGGCTTTAAGGTTTTTGCCGCCCCAAGCGCAGCAGGTCCACAGGCCACCTGCGGGACATCTGTCCTGCCGCAGATTCGGTGGCGTTTCTGCAGGAGGTCCACACGTCCGCGCCACTGAAGTGCCGCCCCAGGCATGCGCTTGTCTCTATTCCAAAACAAAACTCCATTGCACTTGCAGATACGACTTTTACAACATTGTGTCTTGGTGAGGAACACTTTTTCCCAAAGAGCAGTTTCCCATTGTCAGCACTGGGGCTCCGATCCTGCATTAATGGGCTACCCAAAGTTTCTGTTGTGGAATGCAAGGTCCCAGCTCCTGAGGAGTGTGAGATCCTCCCTGTTCTCTGTTGGTTATCTGCTCATGTCAATTAGAGAAGGGCTTCTTTATATGCTGGAGACAGCAGCATAAATGAAGCGCTGCCAGATTTTCTCCTTCTGTGCAGAAGCAAAGCCTTCGAAACACCTAGAATTTGCTCTCCAGTCCCTGTTTAAAGAGCAGAGCCTTGCAGAAAAGTTATTTTTTATTAGCTTAGGAAAACAAAACAAAATGAATTAGCTTTTGCTTTCTCTCGTAACAGACAGTGGTCTGAGCATCCTGACTCTGTATTTCTCTCTCTGCACAGAATCAAGCTTAATTTGTACATTTTGTTTGCAGGAAACGACTCCATTTTTCATGATATCGACAGTGATACCTCTTTGACTAGCTTGAGCGACTGTTTCCTTGCCTCCTCAGAAGTTAACTCCATGCAGGCTAGGGTAGGAAACCCCATTGACAGGCTGTACTCTATGCAGAGCTCATATTTCGCCTCATGAAAATAATAAAACAAACCCAATAGCTGGCGTATCTTTAGCAAGTGACTTTTTGCAGAGCAGACTCTACAGCCATATGTTGCCCAGCTCTTCCTTCACAGTGACTCCGGCCACCTCTGGACTGCCAAGAGAATTTTTAGGAGGACCATATATTAAATAACTAAATAACCCCCTCTTCCCCCACTCACACACACATCCTCAATTCTCCAGCTTGGACCAGGCCAAGAGAAAATCATGGGAAGACTGGAACGCCCAGCTCTCCAGCAGCCCTGGGTTTGGTGTGAGCGCCGCATTGTAAAGGAAATGACTGTGTGAAAAGCTAGACCCTTTCCCTCCTTTCTTTCTTCTTTTCATTTGGATATTTAAACTTTTTTTTAAAGCCACTGAGACTGACATCAGTCGACCATATGACGAATAAATCAAAAAAACTGGAGACTCCTCCCCTTTCTTACTGCATGACTCATACTATGTTGTGGATAAATTGCCATTTGAACTGTGAGAAGTTAATGTAAATGTGACGTTCAACATTTGTTTCCTTTCTACACTTTTTCTACATAACCCTCAATCTGCTCCTTAGTTTATAGCCCTTATACTGTATGATACTTAGAAAAACTGGTTAACAATAAGCCTTGTGGAGAAGCCAGTGATTTCATAACTGAAAAAGGTCTATGACCCTGGAGAGAAGCTGCATGTTAGGGACAGATGCATTTAGATTAATATTAATCTTGAATAATTAAAACAAAAGGTGCTTACATGACACAGAGCTTTATTTAATTTTTAATGTCTGAGAATAAAACATTTACTTTTGTTTGTAAAAAATTCAGTGCCAACGTTCAAACCTAGACTGTGACTGGAAACCAGGTGTTGTTCATTCTGTTCTGTTTATTTAGGTTTTGCATGAAACACAAATGTGCTACACTCCATTGTCCTTCAGGAATACTTAAGACCTCCTCTAGTTAATTTTCTTCCTTTGTCAAGGAAAGCGCAGGATCTAAAATCCTAGCCCACACCCTGAGAAGTGTCCTGAAGTGTGCCCCAAGTGACAGAGAGCACAAGGGGCTGTCAGGAGCCTGAGTCTGAGCTCATTTATGATGTGAGTCTACTGCCTGCAGGAGTCCCTCCAGCCCTACCCTAGTGGAAATGTGAGGAGAACCGAGCTCATTCTGCAGAGACAGAGGACTGTCTCAACAGCTCTGGCCGAAGTCTGAGCAGCCACTATAGATCTTGGTAGGGCATAAAACATGCTAAATAAGAATATTGCAGTTCTAAATATTGCCTGCAGACAATGAGCATCAAGTGGAGAGGCGGATGAATATGCCATGTCTCAGAATGGAGAAGACTTAGTGAGGAACAATTTGGCACAGGAATAGAAGTCATGATTGGGTGTGTTTAAAGCCAAGGGAAGGCAAGGTGAGGAGGGAAAGGTCAGGTAAGCCAAGCCCATTCTTAAACAAATGTGTTCAAAATGCTGACCATCCCGGCAAACCCAAGTTCAACAGGCTGGTTAATGTAACTCCTGGCGTGTGATGCATGGTGCAGGCTCGGGGGCCGCAGACGCACACGAGGCGCAGTAAAGTCTATATGTACTCAGAGGTGTCTAGCATATAGACAAGAGACCCTCCATGCCACTTTGATGGGCCACAGGCAGCAAAGAATATACCAGACTCAACAGACTCGTGACATTCATGGCAGCCTATGTACATTCCAGCTCCCTGGGATAGGAGCACAGCCTGCGCGGGACAGGTTCTGGCTGTCCTGGGAGTCTGCCCATGCAAAGTTAAGCTCCCTTTTCTGAACCAGCAAGGGCTGCTTCTTACTTCCCAAAGGAGTGAATACCAAGCAGGGCACAAAAGAGCCAAGTCAGCCAAAAAAAGGAGCTGTGTTGCTCTGTGGCAAATGGCAGAACTCATCTGAGACACAGATTGAAAACAAAAGAGAGCAAGAGAGCATGTCTTACTTCCCAGGTGATGATAAACTCTCCCCACTTCACAAACCGAGCCACATCCTATCCGGGGCACAGTGTCCCAAGACAGGCAGACGGGCCCTCTCCCAAACACACACCCAGTGTTGCTTTATTCCCCTCCAGCCCCCGATAGTCTGGGCTAACAAAGCTCAAGCCATCCCCTTGCTACTGCATGTGGCTCTCCTACCTCGAATGGGAAGTATCCCCAATTGCAACCAGCCAGCAGTCAGGGGGTGACTCACAACTGCATGCATTCTGGAGTGCCCATGCGATCTCCTGCAGAGGGGAGCAGCTTTCCAAGTTGAAGCAGGGGCTTGTGAGCCCACTGGAGATCTTCTGCCAGTGAGTGTTGAGACTTGTCTGAGCACTGCAATGTGCCCCACAGTATGGAGACTCCCCTGCTCCATGTCTACCTCTGGTTCTGGGCTGGATGTTGAAAAAAATCCACTTCCAAGAAAGGAAGCAGTAAGCCTACTGTGGAGCTCAAGTATCGCTAACCCTTCTGCGGCTCTTGGATGTCACTGCTCCAGCTCGGCATGCATTGCAATGTAGGTATACGTAGACTTGCGGCTGGGCCTTTGCTGGGTTGTATGGCAATGCTTAGCTGTTTGCCCCCATATTATGCTCCAGTTGGTGCCAGGTGCGTTGTACATGCAATCTCTTGGCTGACATCGGTAACTATAGTTCCAGTGCCGGTCAAGAGGATGACCAGTCTTGAAGCCAGTCAAGAGGGGAATGCACATTTAAAAGCATGGCCAGTCACTTCGAGCAGGCCAGTGATATCTGGCAAAGGCCAAAGTTTATTAAAGCAAAATAAATGTCACTCTTATTTGTAGTACAAATTATCCCACAGGCGCATGATCATTGTGGTTTTAACCCGGGACCTGCAGTAAAATATTATAAAACAACCTCTGACCTTTTTGATTTCTGGTTTACTCTTGTATTGTCAAGGGAAATGTCACTGATCAGGGGAAAGTAAAATGTGTAATGGGCCATGCAGCAGTAATATCTTACACTGAGTCACATTGATAAATTCTTGCCCAAAACTCTTAGCATCTGGCACTTTCATGGAAACCACAAATAGTGATTGTACATATGGGAGTTTGAAGGGTAGAGGTCATGACAGCAGTTTATTACATGTACCTTACAGTGATAATTCTCTCTAGCAAATTAACCTCTCTCTACTATAAATACATCAAGCGAGCTCTTCATAGCATTTCAATCATGCTGTTTTGGCTAAAGAAGGAATACATGTTGGGCTAAAGCAGAGACAAGATGCAATTAACTAAAAGAAGATGGATTAGGTTTGTGTTCACTCGATAATATTTAACAAAAGGTTATCATAATGTGAACATGCTAAATGATAGCTTCCTCAGAAGTCTGTAGTGTGCAAATGATCAATTCTGTGCCCAAAAGCGATGCTAGCATACTGCAGTATGTTCCTGCCGCCAGATGCGGTAACTGATTGATGCAGTATTTAGCCCCTGTACTCACAGGCCAGCACATGCTTTTAACCTAGTAACCAGCGTGTTTCCATTTCATAGTGTCACTGCCAAGGGAAGAATTCACCCACAACGTACAGCTCAGCTCAGGCCAATACTAACCAATGTCTCAGTATCACACTGAGGAGAGGGACTTACATTTAACACCATAAAGCCAATTATTTGGAAAGGGTTTCATGTCCACCAAGTAGGAGCTAATTATGCTGCTGTAAGTAAAATAATTTTTGGTTGCCATCTCTAAGCTGAAACCTGTCCCACAAATCTTGGTCTTTTTTCATCTTCAAATGCTTTGTCACCAAATGTGTCTGCACTCAAAAGCCCACTTGCTGCCAGCCATGCCCAAGGAGTGAGCTGTAGCATGCACTGTGGCCACTGAATGTGTTTCGCTCTGCCCAGTGTGAAGATTGCCACCTCAGGAGAGGGGGTCTTTGAAAGGGCTAGTGCCTATCTGTCAGCAGCAACGTCTCCACTCTGTAGCACAGTCACCGTCAGCCTTGTAATGCCTTGCAGAGGGTTGATGTGATTCCACTCCCCTTTCCCTACCTGGGGCAGGATTCCTCTCCACCCTTTCTAATGATCAACAGTATTTCAGGCGCCACCCCTCACTCCACCCAGAGCATCACAGTCTCTGCTCCTGCCAGCCAGAGCAGCATTCAATTTGTGACATCACAGAAGTGCCATGGTGATGTCATACTAACTCAATAAGATTCCAGTACATGACCAAGGAGCAAGAGAAGCTTCCTCCAACCACCAGGGCTGGTCACAAGAGTGAAAGGGAAGAGAATACCCATTGTAGATCACATCACAGCCACAGGCCTTGGAGCAGTTCCAGGTACACAATACTACAAAGTTCCCCTGTGCTTTATATTTCTAGAGCCTGAAGTATTCTGGAGATGTGTTCATGGACAGCTGTCATTGTGTGTCCAAGTCCCACATTAGTGTGTGCTCTCTCTTAGCACAACGTGCACAAATAGCACAGCCATCGCAACCTGAATTCAGAGCAAGTTAAGTACTTAACCCACCATTCAGCAAGGCACTTCAATACAGGCTTAACTTTAAACATGTTCGCAAATCCTGTTAGCTTCAACAGGACTCAAGAATGTGTAAGTGCTTTGCTGAACGCAGGGGGAGGACTCCATGCTTCACGCCCTTGCCGAATTAGGGCTGACTAACTTGGTAACTGCTAAGTGCAAGCACAGAATCATCCCTGGATTTGCTGATTCTACTGCAGGCCTTCCTAACAGTACCTCAGGCCTGCTCTTGGGCTGCACAATGGTGTTTCGTTTAGCAGTGACTGTGAAGGGACTTCCAGCTATTTTGCAGTGGGAAGGGAACTCTATTTGTAAGTGGATACCCGTTTTTAGCTGTGTATGGCTGTATTACTTGTATATTTATAGATTCTGTATTTATGTTACCAAAATGTAGGATTTTGTAGCTGTCTGTTACAATTTGTTTAACTTGTACAAAATATGAATATGCTCCCTCATACTTAACCACCTGCCTTTCACAGTAGCTCCCTGCCCCTCGCTCTCTGTGTTGGTAACAAGCCAACATAATGTGTGTAGATTGGATTTTTTTTTATTTAATTACTTGTCATTGTTAAATTATTTATTAGTGTTTTTTAAATTTCATTTCACTGCATTTTTTTCCTGCCACTGTCACCTGGCAGCTAAGGTATGTGAGACTCTCATACATTGCGTTTCTGCCCACGAAAAAAAAGAGATTACATTTCAGTATATTTGTAAATAAAAGCAACCTGTAAACAAACCAGCCATCTCCTCGGTGTGCAGTTTGTGTCTCTTTTGTTGTAGCTGGGATTATCTGTTGCACTCAAAAGCCTTTCTATTGGCCGTCTCCAGCTGTGGGGGTCCCATCGCTGACAGTACCTGCTCTCGGGAAAGTAACAGTGACTCCAAAGAGATACTAGCGGGCTCATCTTGGGGTATAATTTATTCAAAGAGACAAACAGTTTAAGGGCATGGCTTTACTATGGGTGCTGCCTACAACAACATAGCTACACATTGCCACAGCTGTAGCGCTATAGTGTAGACACTTCCTGAGAGATAGGGGCTTTCTTCGATTTTGGTAATCCACTTCCCCAAGTGGTGATAGCCATGTCTACACCAGGGGCTAGGTCTGCTTAGCTACAGCGCTCAGGGGCTGTGAATTTTTCACACCTCCCCTAAAAGGCATAGCTAGGTCAATCTGAATTTTAAGTGTAGATCAGCCCTAAAACAGATTAGAGAGATTAGATAAGATCCATGTTCTATCTATCTATCTGAGTGAGTGGGTTTTGATTTACTCTCATCTAATTCTCAGTTACTAATCTCTGGGGTGCGGAGGCACCATTTCTTTCATGCTCCATGCACTTTAAGATACAGCTCCAAGGCCTTTCTTTCATCTTTATAACTAGGGGGCTGTCATTGGAGGGCTGGGACGCCTTCCCCACTTCAGTTTGGAAACTGTGAATACTTTACCAGACCCTCTAGTTCTGAGGTAACTATTAATACAATAACATTACATGATGAAACAGTTAATCCTTCCCTTCCCCCCAATATTTCTACCCATGTAGCTGCTACACTTTGTCCTGCTTTATCTGCATAACTCCCTCTAATGGAGGGCAGGATATGGCCCAGAGCTATGCTGAGAATTCTGCACATTTACCTTTATTGCTCTGAGTCAAATACCCTTTTTCCTTTTGCTGTTTGGCTCCAAATTGCATCATCTCCTCCCCCAGCACTCGCTATTGGTGGAATGTCATTGAGGAAAAATGAATTGCCATTAGCAATTGGTTTCACCCAAGTCAGAACTAGCTGCTCAAATATTCATGCTTTGTGAGCATCCAATATTTATGAAGGAAGAAATACAGTCGCCCTCAGCGGTTTCTGAATCTTCCCAAAAAGATATGTAAAAGAGATTAGCAAAAGGGGGGGGGGAAATGATGATTAATCTATTGGGGGTGTGGCATTCCGCATTGTGTGTGTTGTGTTTTCTCCTTAGTGCCAGTGCGACAGAATGAAGACTGATTTATAGGACACAGCTGTAGCAAACAAAAGGCGAAGCGAGCCGGGAAATGGCTGGAGGTAAAAATGCCGGTGCAAAGGGCTAAAGGCCTGCACCTGGGTCCCTGCTTCCCATGCTGCCGACCCCCCTCAGCGCACCCTGGACAATCAGATGATCCTCTGGACAGAGGAGCCCAAATGGCCCCTCATAAGATTTGTCTTCGTAATTGCTGCCTTATCTTAACTCCTGTTTTTTTATCAGCCAAACCGCTGCTGCGAGGCAGATCCCAGGGATAAGGCGCTGTCACTCTTCATTAGTATTACCTCTTATAATGAAACCACATTTGTTCCTCCTTCTGTGGACTTGGAAATGGCATCACCTAATGAACATCTGGTGTTTTATCAATATTTTTAAAAGCAAAATGATAGGGATAGGCCCTATTGTCTAAAAATAACCATACAGTAAATGTTGCTAACTAAATAGCATTGCTGCCTCACATTCATCGGGACTCAAACTGTAACTAATTGCTCTAGCGAGAATGAATCACATTTTTTACATTTACAGAAAATTCCTCCTTCCTTGATAGTGAATTTTTCAGTTACCCCTTCAACGTGCTGGCTTCTCACCCAGGAGGGAACACGGGACTCATCACTAGAACCAGCAGGTAAACTGTGAAATGAGAACACTGACAAACAATGGACATTTTTCTTTTGCACACCAGAAAACAAAACAATTCAGTTTGAGATCCCATGAGTGAATGTGGACCGTGAGACTTATCAGACAAAATCCACAACAATGACTTAATTAGGGACTGGTCTTTACCTGGAGCAAATAGTTGAAAATTAGCTCTGAAAACGTAAACAAAAAGCTTGGCAATTGTTTATAATGGGGAATGTGAGGTTGCTGCATTGAGACACAATTCCATAATTTCTCTCTCTCGTATCCCTGCCCCCATGAATCCACACCTAGGCCTGATGTAGCCCCCACTGCAGTCAGTGGAAAGATTCCCATTGATAAGGAAATAGCCCCGGTCCCTGTGTATCATTCACTGTAACCTTCCTCTGGCCTAACCTTGAGATTCACCATTGCCCTGTGTGACAGGGGACCCATGTAAGTCCTTTCCTAAGACGCTATGGAGCCCATTGTACATGTTCGGAGCCACAGGTCTGCAGCCATGAGAAGAAAGACAATAACATGCAGGTGGGAGTAACAGCATTGAGGTAACCTGTACAGCAACGCCTATGTCTGAACTAGCACCTCACCTGCAAAGAGGCATGATGTTATCATGAAGGGAAGAGCCCCTGGGTTTAAACAATGAAGAATCGTCCTCACTAGGGAGATGAACTGTCTCACCTCCGCCATACCTCGTAGTCCAAGCCTCAATCCCAAGTGTGACGAGGGTGTTGTTAGAAGCTGTAGGGGAGATTCCCCGGCTCTCCGATGCACTTCTCTCACCACTTTTACATTGGCAAGTCTACACCACAGCGCTATGTCAGAGCAGCTGCACCGATGCAGCTGGGCCACTGTAGCGTGTCTGGTGAAGATGCACTGTGCCGACAGAGAGTGCTCTCCAGTCAGCATCATTACTCCGGTCAGTGAGACCCTGAAGCTATGTTGGCAGGAGAACATCTCCCTCCAACATAGCACCAGTGTTCACAGCACAAAACTTGTATTGAGCCGGGGGTGGGGGGGAGAAATGGGAGGGGCTTTTCCACTCCCTGAGCGACATAAGTTAGCTTGGAATCAGAGAGGTAGCCGTGTTAGTCTGGAATTGCAGAAGTGACAAAGAGTTCTGTGGCACCTTAAAGACTAACCAAGGTATTGAAGCATAAACTTTCATGGGCTGGTATCCACTTCGTCGGATGCATGCAGAGGTTTAAGTTAGCTTGACTTAAACAGCTCTGTAGACCTGCCCATTGACCATAGCAGAGACATCATGGTTTGCACCAGTGTACGCACAATGATAATCATTGAAACCAGTTTCATTCCTGATCCTTGCACAGAGCTCAAACTTTGTGGCTTGAAAATAAACCCTGTTACATTGCTTGTTATAAATTCACCTGTTTTCAGGCTATTGCATTCATACCTACAATAGATGAGACTGAACTGAACATTTTTATTCCAGACCCAAATTTTTCCACAGGGTGGGACACTTCAGCTCAGGAATTTAAAATACTATATGATGTGCATTTGTCAGACGGCTACAAGGTGATTACTCCTCTTTACAAACAACATCAAACAACATTTACTCCGCTTTACAAACAACATGTTTGAAATGGGGCCACTCGTAGCCGGTTCCAAAACCCTGCCCTTCTTTCCAGGAGGCTGGAGATGCGGCTCTAGAGGCTGTCTTGCTTATTATAACCACCTCTTGCTGCTTCAGAGCCAAAGGCAGCGCTTGTGGCTATGGGGGGGTGAACAAAAATGAGATGCTTGAAAGGGAAGGGAAAGGGAAAGGGAAGTCATGGTTCTTGTAGAAGTCAGCACTAACGTGAGGCTAACTCTAAAATAATAATTATATCTGTTATAAGATGGTATTATGTGCCCAGGCCTCTGCCAGGAATACAAAGAGATTAGTCCTAAGCCCTGCTGCAACAGCAGAGCTCGGAGTTCAGGGACAGCTCGTCTGGTAAAATGGGTGTTTTGGGGTCAACGGCATAAAGAACAACAAATGAGGTGCCAGTAAGCTGGCCAAGGTGGAGTTACCGTGCGCCACTGTCAGATAGCCGGAGCACTGGAGGAAGGGGTTTGACAGCTCAGAGAACTCAAACAGAAAGCAGCCTCCTCACCTGCCCACCCACTCTGAGAAACCAACAGAAAATCAGAACATTTTACAGATGTTAATGAATTAAACCTCATCCCAACGCTGTGAGGGTGAATAGTGTGTTTATATCTATCTACCAGAGGCTCACCACACTGTGGGGTGCAGCCACAACTCAAATTCAAACACAGAGGTGTCTCATCTCATGCCAGCAATTGAACGTGTGGTGTGAGAGCCTGTCTCTCTTGTTCCCATTCACTCCTCTGTCCCAGCGGACGAGATGCACTTGTGTCCTGCAGTCACTGAAAGAACCTGGCAGCCGCTCAGTCCCACCTGAAATCAGAGTGCACAGAAAATCCCCTAGCATTGTGCCGGGGACTCTTGCTCTAATGAGGCGCATGAAGCCAGTGGCCATCCTGCCAGAAGCACCGTGACGCTCAAGACAGCAGTGAGGTGGCCCCATGGCCAGGGCCCTTCTGCCTGTACAGGAGGTAGCAGACTGGGGCAGCCCAACAGAGAAGCCACAGCCAGGGTCTTGGTGCTGTGGACTGGGGCAGGGAAGGGGCTCTGGCACTTTCCTGAGCCCCGTACACCGGGCGGAGTGGGGGGGTGGGGGAGGGGGAAGGCAGGAGCTGCAGCTCTGCACACAGCAGCCCCAAGTCTGGGAATTTACCCTCCCCCTTTACATGCAAACCTCCTCACCCTGCACGCTCCTCTGCCGCATGGGCCAGGCTGTCTAATGCTTTTCCAAGGAGAGCGTTTCGCAACAGCAGCCTGTATAATTATCCCGAGGAACATGGCGTATGAAACAGATTTTCCTTTTATACACCCATTCTGTAATTACCATAGACTCATCCCACCCCCCCGCCCCCCCACCCCCCGGGGGGGTGCAGAGAGAGAGAGAGTGTGTGTGTGTGTTGTGCAATGATTTTTACCTACACTCCTAGGGCAGCTAAGACAGCAAGCTCTCATTCACATCCTCCAAATGCATCACCAGTGCTATTCACTCAGTTTTGCTTTAGTTGTTTTATTGTTTAACTTGTTGCAAGTAATTTGGTGTCCTGCACATCAGGATGAGTAATTACTGATCTGATTAGCCCACAGTATACACCATATGGGACATATTCCTTCACACCTGGGCTGTCAGATTGCTGCTGATAAGGTGCTGAGAGGTGTGGCATGAAAGACGCCAGGTGAACTGTGGACATTCTCTTCATCTTCTCTTCACTACAAGGTACGGGACTAAAACCTTGTGCTCTAGGCCTGACGGGAGAAGCCAGATAACAAGGCTCCTTTTGACTGCAGCCTTTCCTGCAGGACACAGCAATGGGACCCTGCTTAATGAAGCAGACAAAGCATATACAGTTAAAAACCTCAGAAGGGTGAGGGGGATCCCTCAGACTAAAGAGGGAAAAGGCCATGAGCACTCGTCACTAGGCCATGGGAAGTAGAACGAGGCAGTTTCCAGGGGCCACACCGAGCATTGATTCATCTGGATGCAGCCCCCTATCCGTGAAATACAGACACTTGAATCAGATCTCTTACTGCTCCAGCCCTCTAGATTTGCTGTAGCACTGGATTTAACAACGAAGCCTGAATCAGCATCCTGGCCATGCTCCATCTACCTGATCTATCTCCTTAATCCAGCCTCAGGAAACTAAGGAGCTGTCACATTTGCATTTAGGCACCTACATATATTTGAGGCTATGAGCTGAACTCCCATTGATTCCAGTGGGAGTTAGGTGCTTAACTAGCAGGATCTCTGCCTTGGTGGATCCCTTACATTTTCTCCCTCCTTTTGTTATTCTGCAGCATTTAACAAACAGAGTCACTTTCAGGATCTCAGTTCACTCCCAGTCTGACCCTGATTATTGCATGTGCTGGAATTCTTGCAGTTACATGTCTTATTCTTGCCATCTTCATGTTCTCTCTGCACCATTAGTTAGTGTTTGCTAAGTGCTTTGAAGATGAAAAGTGCTAAACAGGTACGAGGACTCATTATTCTGGTTATTAGAAAGGTAGAAGCAGTCTAGGACTCGCCTGTGCCAGCATTTAATTATTCTGTGCACTTTTGATAAACAGAGTCTGCGTCTGAAGGTGAGCCTAGCCAGAGACACTGTAATTTTCAATCTCTGCAATCATGCAATCAACAACAATAAATACTCTGCACCACAGCACAGACAGGCCCAAGGGCTTCCGGTTCCTGGCATCTGCATTTGAACTGAATTTCCATGAACCTTACCGATTTTGGTGGAATTTATCACAGAAATGGCCCATTTTGCTCGTTTCTTAATCTTCTAAAACTTTTTAGAGGCCTTTCAAGCTTCAGAAGATTCCTGCAAGACAACTGCACCATGCATAAGAAAGAACAGGCTTTTGAAATCTAATCTTCTCCAGCTCAGAATAGAGAGTAGTGCTGTGCTGTTGACAGTGGGTCTCTGAAGACTTTCAATATACTTTTTATTCCATAGCTCTGGCACCACATAGGAAATTAATTCAGTGACAATATTTTCATTAGATTACAACCCAAGTTCTCAATCTTAGGCCCATTTGTATGCTTGTAATACATTCTAATTACTTGTAAAGAATAAGTCTGTGTGCTGGTTGGTTTATTGAATATATTAAGTTAATGAATAAATAAATTTGTCTCCATGCTGGGAATGCCACTCGACGTCAAAGCTTGCCGCAGAAGGAGGGGACCAGAAACAAGTTTCATTTGCAGTGTTGGTAAATGATCCCGTTTGTACTGTAGGAGTGATGAGTAAGAAAATCACCCCATTTCTGGCTAACAGCAGATCAACTGTATGTACGGGTGCATGATGGCTTTTAGAAGCTAAGTAGGAGTGTCTCTCTTTCTCGGCACCCGCACCCCAGATCCCAGGAATGCGCCCTCCCTGGGGAACTGCCCTCCTTCGCCCTCCCTGGGGAACTGCCCTCCACAAAGGATGCAGAGCAGAAGGCTCCACCAGCAGATACATGCATCTAAAGAACCACTCCTGGGGGAAAGCCTCAGAATTTTGGACCATGGAACATTTTTTGCTTTCTCCTTAGGGGCAATATGTCTCTCTCTCTCTCTCTCTCTCTCTCTCTCTCCCCCCCCCCCCCCCAAAAGAGAAAAAGAGAGAACACCTGTCAGTTTTCATTACAAAATGTTGAATCTCTGGATGAATTTCTGCCTGGGACAAGCACAGTAGAACTCCCTGTTTTTCTCAAAGGATGGAAATAAAATTCAGTATTTCACCACAGAAATGGCTAATCAGTGGAAATCATAGGATTCCCTCCTCCATCAAATACACACATTCAGCCAGTGACAGGCAAGAGTTTCAGACCATCCAGCTGGGATCGCTCAAAGAGTTAGTCCAATAGTGGCTGGTAGAAGTGACCGCAAGGGTTGGATTTCCTTTTCTGATCTCTAAGGGAGAGTCTTCGCATGCACTGATAATGGCACAGTGTTCTGGACTAAACACCATCCGTTACCCTGGAGCACGGGAGAGATGGGTGCCTGGGCTCACTGGGAATGGCTGCTAGAACTCTTTCTGCTCTATCCCATTGCCCCCATGGGCTGATGCCTCTGATGAGGCCTCCTCTAAATCCCCAAAAGCTGCTTCAATGTCCCTGCCTGCCTGTGTCATTGCTGAGTGAAGATGAGACAATAACATAGGAGATGCTACATGAGAATGTATTCTACATGCATCCGATGAAGTGAGCTATAGCCCACGAAAGCTTATGCTGAAATAAACTAGTTAGTCTCTAAGACAAGTTGCTACAAGTATTCCTTGCTTTCTTTACATGAGAATAATCACTGCAGTTACCTCTACTGAGAGAAGGCCCGTGTGACGTGAGCCATACAGACCCACGGAGTCTCTGGGGGAAAGGCTCAATACTGTATCCCTGCCAGTCAAGGGACACCACACTGCACCGGAGACACAAGGAGGAGTGGAAGTCCCTTTCCCAGGCCACTGTAGAAATAAAATACGTGAACGCAGAAGTGGCTGCCCGTGGGACACAGGACAGCTGCTCTGTGTGCCATGCCTCATTAAAGAGCAGTTCATCTGTGCAACACACATAACCCCGGCCAAGCTGCCAAGTGAAACCCCGAGTGCTCAGCTGAGTAACTGCTGGGAGCCCTGGGGAAAGCTGCCTGCGGGCGACTTTCACTTCCACGCCCCATTCTTTTAAGGCTTTGGGAGATTTGAGAAAGGAGAATCTGTTTGTTTGCCTCAGCTCATGCCCTGTTTTCAAGTTTCCCAGCCACCCTGTTGGAGCATGTGACCTTGGCCCTTCCTCTTCCACATCCCTGGCCACGTGCCCAGCTCAGGTGCAGGCACCAGGAACCCCGTGAGGAAGATGCTATTGCAGTGATGAAAACCTGCGTGCGGTGGGAGCTGGAGCAGGGCTTGCCTTGATGTGATGCTGCATTCTCAACCGTTTTGCAAAGTGATGCATTAGATCCTGGCACTGCTATGGAGGCTGGTGTAGCCAAAGCAGACGCCAGCACCTAATCTTTCCGTTTTATCCAAGGTTACTGGAAAAGTGGCCAGGCACCACAGGGCTTTGCCTGCTCTACAAAACAGGGGGAAAGAGAAATAGCTGTCTGCCACCTCTTACATGTACATGTTCAGTTCCTGTTTGGCCTCCATTTAGGTCAAGAACTAAGACAGTCCTCATAAGAGTTTGCAATGAGCTCAGTTTGTCTACTGGCAGCACTGCTCCTGCTGGACTCTGCTATGTCACTGGAGAGGTTTGTCAAGAAGTTGTGTAAATCTCACCTTTTTCACCACTTACAAATACATTTTTCATGAGGCCAGACACTTTCAATATAGCCCAGGATTTTTGCTTTCCTTGCCATTAGTACTGCGGGCTTCTGGACCATGTGTAGACTGATGCTGACAGCTTAGTCTGTGTGGATTTCTGGATCTCTCTCAGTGTGCTCTGATGATTCAAGCGACATCCAGCTGATCTCTTCACACTTCTCAGGGATGACTTGCAAGTTAGTATTATTATTTGTTGGCCCCCTGAACACCAGATCTAGTCCCATCTTTGATAGTTCTCTTCAAAGCTGCTTTCCAGTCAGCCTCCCCTCAAGGATCTTAGTCTGCAAGTTACATACTTTTTTTAACTTTATAAAACATACTATGGAGTCTAATTAGGACACTAGGTTGTCTTCTAGAGATATTTTTAATGATCCATTATCAACAAATATCTCACTTTCATAGATAAAGAAAGAGCTTTTCAAAAGCACAAATTGGTATTGGACAGTTAGGTATTGGACTCCTTTTGGGTCTTGAAACCCACCTCCAAACTTCAAAGGGTTCACAATATTTTAAAATAAATTTCTTTACAAATATCTGGCCATATTTTTCAACCAGTTCTGACACTGAATAGCACCTTGTTGTGTAGCCACATTCATTTCAGTGGAGCTACTTGGAGAATAAGAAATTACACCGTGTGGCTATTGTATTAATGGTTGAGAATAGGCCACTTCCACCTTTCCAGTAGCTGACTGGAAAACAAAATTTTCATTTCATTTTCATTAGCTCCAAATCAAAACAAAAGAACAAAATTCTTGTGGAAGAAAAATTCTGAAAAAAATGTGATTCAGAAACAATGAAATGTGTGATTTTGAGAATGTCAAGCCATTTAATTTCAATACAGTAAAATGTTTTGTTTTGATAATGTGTAATTTATTTTATATTAACACTCAAAATTAAGTGAATCAATGTGAGGAAATCAAAACATTTTATCTTATCAAAACAAAGAGAATAAAAATAATTCATTTCAACTTTCCCATTTAAAATATTGTTGAAATCAACACATTGCCATGAAATGTTTCAATTTCAATGAAACTTTATTTTCTTATTTAAAAAAATGTTAATTTTTTTTGACCAGCTCCAAGGATTGATGAGCAAAGAGAGAGTAATTTTGTTTTTGCAAGAAAGCGTCATTACTTCTATTGAGTTGCCTCAGTCAAACTGGGGCATATCTGTATGATATTTCCCTCCCAAAATACCTTATATTTTGCTGAATTAAAGCCAGAACCAGATCTTTAATCCTAAGCAAAATGGAAGACTGGATGAATTATATGGTTTTGAACTAAAAAGCGGGACACTGTTAAATAAGCGCTATGGTTTGGTGGTATATTTCGGTCCTGCTGTTAATGTAATTATTACGCAGAAATGATGGCCCCCAAAAATAAAATGTACAAAAATATATTTTACAAGTTCTATAGTCATCCGACAGGCTAATCAGCATTTTCATCACCCTCTTTTCCCGGTGCCATGGCTGGCTAGGGCTGAGGCTGTGAGCAGAGTCCATCCATATTTTGAGCTGCCAGTCGAGCCCTTTTGTGCTTTGTCAGTACCTGGGTTTCACAACCACAAAGTAATGTGCATACATTAAGCCAAATTAAGCCTTGTACATAATCACATTTTAGCTGTAATGGACACGGATTTAAGGTTCCAAACATTCTGTTGGCAGTATCTATCCACTTCCCAATGTCATCTTCATAGTGGCTGTCATATGTAATTAAGGAACCCAAGTAGAAGAAAGGAGCTACCTGTTTGCTGTCTACACTGTTAATGACTAGCTTAGCCTATTTCTTGAGTTTTGATGTTACTATTAATTTTGTCTTTTGTTCACTCACTTTCAATCCCCATTCTCTGGCTGCTGTGTAGAGGTTAGTTGCTGCTTCATGGTTGTACTCCTCTGTAGCATTATCATTTTCAAGGTGATTGATAATGTGCCCCGATGTCCTGCAGACTCCATCAATGATAATAAGAGAGTTAGTTTTTCAAGTACAGTAGACTTTCGATTATCCAGGATGATAGGGAAAAAAATAATTCTGGTTAATAAAATCCCAGATAATCACCATCCATAGGAAATATGAGGAGAGGGGGTTGGTTCACCAGCCCCCCCTGCGCTGCGGGGAGGGGTTGTTGGTTCTCTGGCTCCCTGCACCCTGGTGGGAGGTTTTTTTAGTGTTCTTGGGGTAGCAGCAAAGCCAGAACCGGCCCTACGAGTTATGCATTTTTTTTTTTACATCCTGGTTAATCCACATCCTGGTTAATCCAATCCTGGATAATTGAGAGTCTACTGTATAGAGCAAAGATGTTTTTTAAGTACAGAGGAAAAAAGTTTGGACAGAATATGTAACCCTGTTTGACTCACCAGTGAGCTGACAGAGTGGTTAATGGGTTAATGGCACCTACAACTCTTGTGTATGTATTCTTAGGATGGCAACATCAGCTATGTATTAACTATATTCAGGATAAGAAAGAACTCCTCTCATATGCCATCCCTGAGAACTTTCAAACTAAACTCTGCAGCAGCTTTCTAAGAACTAGTCTCTTTGAGCTACATAGCAGGATCGATCAGAAAGGTCATTTACAGTCACCACCATTCAGGGGGGAAATTATTTTTAGAAAAGCTGCGAACAGGTAGAGCTGATGGTTCCGATCAGGTAGAATGGGAGGAACAATGTTTAATGAATGAAAAGGACTTTCACATTTAATGGACAGATGGAGTGTAAGAGAAACAATACAATTGGGTTAAATATGGAATAACATTTTATCTGCCTGGGTCTGGAATGGCCATGGCTTTCACATTTAAGCATAAGCACAGTCTTAAATATGTAAGAATTAATCAGTTTTGCATCTGAGAATCAGAGTATGCATCTCACTACATTAGGGGCTTTTCTGCTATTCCTTTCTCAGATGGGTTATTGCTAGTAATAGCATGAAAAGCAACAAAACTCTAATCCCTGCAATGTCCCAGGCATGTGTCTGCTCCCCCAGGAAGGGCAGTGCCAGGCTGTGCTGGTCATTATCTATCCTTACTGAAGAGGAGACAGAGTTGACTAGCACAGCCATATCCTAGCCAGATGCAAGGAACTTCCAGGCAAACTCTCCAGCAGCAGGGCAGGAAAAGATTCTGGCTTTGACTAGGGCAGAGAACAGTTGATTATAAATGTAGAAAATATAGAATAATCACTATAATAAAACTGGGCCAATCCAACTTACTTAGGGTAAAATATACACAGCCTCTATGTGGTGGGAAGCCAGGTTCTGTGTAAGGCACATTTAAAAACTGTTGCAAGTGCTCCACTTATAGGGTAGCCAAGAAATCAACATGGCCTTGACTTCTCAGCACCTTCCAGGAAACAACTCTGAGCAAAGGGCAGTGCAGATTCAGACTGAGCATTCACAACTTTCAGACTGGGAGGAAAACACCCAATGGTTTTTTCAGATGCACAAGTTACACGCTCTGCGCCAGGAAGTTGAACCTGCAGACTGGCACTGACATGGCAGATAACCCGTGCAGACACTAATCTTGGCAGCCTTTCAGGAGTAAGATTTTCACAAGGATTAACTGTTCTGGAACAATTTCTCCAATGTACTAGGCACAAATATTCTTTTCTTCTCAATCAGACATGCAAGTCTTCTTGTTCGGCCTCTGCTTTCTTGTACAAACACCGTGACCAATGAAAGGAAAATCCCACTCTTCAGTTATGTTTAGCTTCCCTAGTGACCTCTCCGTTGGTTTCCAAGGGTGCTGATGGAGTGCAGGGTCACACACCACACTCGTTCCCCTCAAAGTCTCCAGTACTGACAGCTCTTCAGCTCTGGCAGCCATGTTTTGGGGGATGGAAGTTCACTTTCCTCCCCTTTACCACAGAAGGATCCAGCCGGAGTCTTTTACTGTATTGCCCAGGGGCAAGAGGTACATACATTTGTGTCTGACTGCTGCGGGCCAGACACTGACATTAGCAGCATGTTCCATCCGGTAGCTAGCTGCTAGTCACCTGAGGTAGACCCAGGCAATCCTGAGAGAGGCAGGCTAACCGGACGCAGGCAAATCGCTGCCCTCATGGTGTATTTTATCCTGTCTCATTAAAATCTTCTTCAGTGTGGTTACTTGTGGCATCTCTCATTTCTAATGAGTACAAACTTTTACTAATGTCCTTGGCCTCCCTGACAGGATCTCTCTCTCTCTCTCTCTCTCCGGTCCCATTGCATGTGCTCCTCACCTTCACCTTCACCGCTGATAGCAGCTAACACCAACTGCAGAGAGGTGGAAATCCTTTTAGGTTTTAGAAGTGGCAAAAGCAGGAGCATTGACTGGAAAATCTGCTCAATTCCCAACTCTTTGGCCTTCTCGGAGGGAAGCCAATGGCAGTTTACAGTCTTGGCCACCAGGAAAAGTGTCCAGCTGCTGCTTACAGCACTCCTGTAACCTTCTGCATTCAAACAAAGGGCAGTGGCTGGGGGGAGGGGGAGAGAAGAGGCCTAATGAGTCAGCTTTCTTTAAATCTTGACCCTTTGGGGCAGGGTCATATGAGCTCCCAAGTCCTGAAAAACTGGCTTTGCCCAGAAAGGATGACTTTGGGGATTGGCAAGAAATCTGCTCAATGAACAGGAACATAGAAACCACAGTCCACTAGTACGGTGTCCTGTCTCCAACTGGGGCCAACAAGAAACCTTATAACTGAGAACTAGGAAATAATCTATCCATAGGGGAAGGTTCTTCCTAATCCCATCAGTTGGGGACTGGTTTATGTCCTGAAGGCTGAGGGTTTAGAGCCCTTTTTAAAATCCTATCTAATGTAACCGGATGTTCTTGTTTTGCATATAAAATCACATCCTGCTTTGAACGCGGAACTCTTGCCTCAATGATGTCTTATTGCAGGAAGTCTCCCTGGGTTCGTTATGGGTTGTGTACAAATTGTCAGATTTAAATTTGTCTTTCAGTTTCATTCACTGTCCCTGTAGTGGGGCGGCTGCCCCACTCCTGGGGAAACAGGCTGAAAACTGCCAAGGAAAGGGTTGTGGCTGCGGCAAGCAGCTTCCCGGCTGATTAGTCCGAGCAGCCACAGCTACAGCTGGGTCAGTTAGGGCCCAGCTGGTCCTGATAACAAGGGCTCATTTTGGAGCACAGGTGAGTCTCCTCTAGCTATAGAGGCAGACAGGCCTGGCTGCAGGGAGCTGGACAAGGTACCTAGAGTGCTGCAGGGCTGGGGCAAGGCAGGAGAAGCTGAGGAAGCTCTAGCCTAGAAACCCCCAGGCTGCAGGGCCTAGGGGAAGGCGCAACAAAGAGGTACTGGGGTTGCAGGGAGCAGCCCATGGCTCTAGAGGCAGAAGGCCAAACCCTCCTTGCCCATGATGAGTGGCAATGATACTGCAGTCTGCCCCAGTGAACAGGGGCAAGTGGTGACTGGCAGTTGCCTAGACTGAGGCAAGGTGGGGATAGAGGGTGGGGGATTCCCCAGGGAGGGGACTGAAGAGGTTCTGCAGGGGTGCAGCACTCTCAGTAAGAGGGCACCGGGGTCCACGAGGGACATGGGGCCAGAGCAGCAAGCGGGACAGCGGCCTGCAGACGGCGCCCCGGACGCTGGCGAGCTAATTCCCTGAACAAACAAGCAGGAGGCGCCACAGGGTGAGTTGCCACCCTGCCACAGTCCCCTTCTTCTTGTATTGTGGAAAAGAATAAATGGAGTGGCTGAGTGACCTTCTCTGTCCATTCATTATTTTATATGCCTCTACCATGGCCCTCAGTACTTGTCTCCTCTCTAATCAGTCCCAGTCTTTTCAATCTCCCCTCATAAGGAAGTATTTCAGAACATCTATATTCTACAGCAACCCCTGCAGTCCTCCCATTTCCACAACATCTTCCTTGATTTGGGGTGACCAGAATAGAACATGGTGATTGAGGGGCAAAGCACCCCCCCTGCTTTCTATAATTGTAACAATCATTTCAGTTTTACTTTTCCATATTCTTTATGCATCCTAATGTCTAGTTTGGGTTTTGACTGTCTCTATGCATTGAACAGAGATTTGAATGGAGCTGTACAAAGTAATGCCCTGATCTTTTCCCATAAGGACAGCATTTAATTTAGAGTCAAGTACGGTGTGTGCGTAGAAGTGAATGAGACATCCCCTCCAGTGGACAATACTTTACATGTGTGATCCATGAATTCCACCTGCTCTGTGCTACCCATTCACCAAGCTTGGCTAGGGTCCCTCCGGAGCACCTCACAGATTATGACCTAAGTTATTTTGTATCTTCTGCAAATTTGGTCACGTGATCCCCCATTCCAGGTGATTAATGAATACACTAAACATGAATCCTAGCACCAAACCATGTGACATCTTTTGCCATGATGAAAATCAACAACTTGTTCTTATTCCATTTTCTGTTTCTTGCCCAATTTCTGATCCATAACACATTGCTTCTTCACCCATCATTACTTAGATAATTTAATAGCTTCTTGTGCATGACATTGATAAAGGGTTGGGATGGTCAGAATAAAGATGAACACATGGATAATGTAGCTACTATTTTGCTGAAACACTTAAATGGTTCCAGCAGTCTGAAGAGGCACAATTTTCCTTTGCACCCTAACATATCAGGTTAATCTAGTGGTTTTATAACTCTGCCTTTAATAACCTTTAGTTTGGAAAGAAGAGGAACAAGAAGGGCCATGATAAAAATATCTAGAAAAATAAATGGTCTGGAGAAGGTAGATCAAGAACTTCTGTTCTTCCTGTTTCATAATACAAGAATAAGGGGCCACACAACTGAACAGAAAAGTGGCAAATTGAAAACTGATAAAAGAAAATACATTTTCTTGCAACATGTAATTAGACTGTGGAACTCATTGCCACATGATGTGGTTGACATTTATGGATGACAAGAATATCCAGAATTATAATAGTTCATGTTAATGAAAAAATTGAGAGGAAATAACTCCTAATAGTTAGAGATTGTTTAAAACTCCAAAATAAGAGGTTTTAAGATGAGACACTCATGGAGACAGCATATCAGACATCTTACACTACACCTTCCTATGTAGCATCTGGTTCTGGCCACTATAGGACACAGGATACTGGATTAGATGGACTTCAGATGTGATCCAGTCATACAGTCTCTAAATTCCTATCATTTCAGCCAATTGACCTTCTCTGGCAGGAAGACTCAGTGGCCTGCAAGTCCCCGGCCCACACACAGTATTGTTTTTGAAGATATGCACAACATTTGCTCCTCTCCAGGCCTCTGGTATTATAGCTTTCATCAGCATCTTCCTAAGATGTTTGAGCACCGCAGGTCTTATTAGGGAACAGTCCTCACCAGTAAGACAAAGTGCTTGTACCGGCCATCTGCCAATGCCATTGTTCTGCTTGCTTGTGCCTCCGAAATACAACTGCCAACAGTGATGCCTTGGACACTGCCTGCTCAGGCTGAAGCGCTTGCAAGAAGCCCCCATGCCTTGGTTTCTACTCAAGACTCCAGGCCAGAGACTGGGCATGTCATAGGAGGCATCAGTCTGGTCTCTAATCTGATGCCCAGAAATTGTCACTTGCAGATGCAAACATATGAATTTCGACATCTGACTCCCTGATTTGGGAGTGAAAGTACAGACCAGGTTGAGTCTAGCTCATGATGTCTCACAGAGTCAAACACCAGGCATGGCTAACATGAGACCTTCCTCAAAGATGAAAGACAAGGGCCCCGTCCCGCAACACATCCTCAGGTGAGTTCAGCAGGAGCAGCCTGTGAGCAGCTGTTACTCGGCGAGTGAAATTCTCTGCTAGGTCTGGACAGATTCGTGGCATGTAAATGGTGCATGGGATTTGTGCTGGCCCCTCATGCCAGAGTGAATATGAGTGAGGGTCACCAAATCAGGCTCCGAGTATATTTTCATTCTAGTACTGCTCTGACAGACTCATTGTCCTGTGAGAGTCTGAGCATCCAAGTATAAAAGTGTTATCTTATTTGGTCTCTAATAACGAAACCTAGAAGAATGCTTGAGTTGTACAAGGAAAGATGCAGGAGAGAAAAAGAGCATAGCTTAGCTGCAGGCTCTGATACAATTATTAGCAATATTAACAGCAAAAATGTACAATTAAAATAGTTTTCAAATTATTTAATAAGTTATGGCTAGATAGCAATCTGTTCTTTAGCAGCTTGTAATAAAGCAATGTATAAAATCCATTAGGAATAAAGTCTTACCATGTGATGCTGCAGAAAAGTGTGAATTTTTCCCCCTTCAAATGTTATATGTGGCTTTTAAATACAGTTTTTTTAAGTTGCTATAAAACATCATATTATTTAATAAATGATGGTACAGTTTTTTTATATATGGAACTTTAATATAGAATGTTACCAAGGCATTAATTACATATCGTTGTGTGTGATCCAGCTTAGAAGTTAAACAGGATAAAGTGTTCAAAAACCACTTGCCATGTGGCAAACAAACAAACAAAGAATACTACACATAGGTAAATGGCTCAGCCACAGGAATGCTTTGAGTCTAAAAATATTATGCTCCTTTTAATCAGCAAAATGAAGCTTTTAAATGTGGCACTTAATTCTGGTCACAATAAAAACTAACTTGGATTTTTGCTTGTGCGGAGAAAATATTTTCCTTTCTTCTAATATGTCCATGGGCAAACATTTCCCCCCCTAGACTTTGGTGAAACCTGGAATAGTTTTCAATGAAGTCTTAGTTATTTGTGAATGTAATGGCAGACCGGGGAGCACTGTACACTAGTCAGAGAGAGGAAAAGAGGTGGGTGGGAAAGAGGATTGCTTTTTAAAAAATCAATTTGTTGTGAATATCACTGTGAATACAAATTAAAACAACAAAAAGCAAAGTAGTCCAAAAAGTAAAGCAAAGACAGTTGTCATACAGGGATACAAAGCATAATGTAATACCCCAGAGAAGTCATTACAAATAAATTCTCAGGCACTTGGATAGCTCGTGCAAGGAAGAGTTTGCTTCATTCTTAGCTCTTTTCATTGTTTGTTCCCTGTCTGAATAATCAGTAAAGGACCAAGTGACCAGGTGTTGGGCATATGAGTCTAGGACATCCCAGAGTTTTGCAGACCCTCCACTCACTGTTGTTCATCAAGAGGTCACATTTCTGCAGCTAGGACAATTCGGGCCACTCTGCGTCAATGTTGTCATGTAATGCTCACCCTGACCTAAGAAGGCACATAACGGGACTACAGGCTGGGATTGTCAAGGGGTGTGAGATGTGAACGTTCATTCCCTAGGGTTGGGCACCTGACTCCTTCAGGACCCTCTGGGAATCCCAGCCAGAGCCAGATGATGACTCGCCATTTCCGCGCTGTGTTGTGATGCAAGGACACTCCCACCATCCATCTCAAGTGTTACCAGAAAGTCACAGCCCCTCCAGTCCTGCTCAGACGCCATCTTCCATCTTATGAGTGGTAAAATAAGCTCGGGAAAGATTTTGGTGGTGAAAATCTGTCCCATGAACATGCAGTGCAGCCAGGAACACAGATAGTTTTTCAAGACAAGGTGCAGTATGGCTGAGAGACGGCACAAGAGGTAATTGCTGCCAGGACTGACGGGTTCTAGGATGCTCAGAGGGGAGGGGAGCGTGTACTTCCCCTTCCTTTGCAGTGCCCGTGGTCTCGTGACCGCTGGGCTGGCTGTGCTAGGGAGTTAGCCAGCTCAGGGCTCACGGAGGTGGGAGCACCTCACCCTGCTCCCTGGCTCTACCTCTGCCTGATCCTGGTGGGGCTGAGCGCTTCTGCAAAGCCACCGGCCGCCCTCCCCTGCTCTAGAATGGGTTACTACGGAAAGTCACTCAGAGGATGCAGCAGTAAAGGAGAAAATAGCTCTGGCTACTGTTCGTAATGCACCATGGCAGAGAATCAGGTGAAACAGTGAGATCCGAGAGGGGGCATCGCCTCCTGGGAAATAGAGAGGGGTTATTTCCTGAGCAATGTGGTGTGTCCATCTGCCCCTGAGGCAAACCTGGCTACTGTGGCTCCACCCTGCTCTTGCTCCTGCAGCAGGCCAGGATGAAATCACTAGACTCAGACTCCTGCACTGTGGCGGTTTGTGCTCTCCAAGTACGTGGGGTTTCCGTGGGTTGTGAATAAAATTCAGTTTGACAAAGAGCGGCCAGTGGCCTCAGCCCAGCCTTGTGCTAGGGAGGTAGCCAGCACAGACTCTCCCCGTGAGCAGACAAAGATCTCACATCCAAAACGTGTCTCCTCCTGGTTCCCTTCCTGTCACTGTGTGTCTGTGTCTGTGTCTTGACCCGGGCCAGAAGGTTCCCTCTGAGCAATGCAAACAGGAGAGCACAACGGGGGGGGTAAGACCCTCCGTGGAGAGGGAGAGTCGATCTACCTATTATTGGGCTGACCAAATTACAGCCCCAACAGCCTGAAACATAACAAACCTCGTTCTTCTAGTCTCCAGGATACACAGCTGAGCGGCACGGGGTTGGGGGGGGGGGGGGGAGGGGATCAGCTGTTGGCCTGATCCCAGGTGCATCAAACCATCTTTGTTCCATGTAACAAAGAGAAGAAGAAGAAAGGACTTTTGTCCTTCATTGAAAGACCAAGCAACCTACATCTGACTGGCCAGGGCAACAATGAACCGGATGGGATTCATCTGTTGTTTGGCACTTGAGATCCCGCCGCAGCAGTCACTCCACAGTGTTGAAATAATGGGCGGTGCCGTGTTTTGTTATGACTCAGTCTTGCTTTGGCTTTGTCTGTGCCAGACGTCACAGCCCAGAAGAGCAGGCTGGCAGGGTTAGATCTTGCTGAGCGATGGCTATGGAATAAAGATTGAGAAAGGGTGTGAAAAAAATTGCCCTGACAGGCTGGAGTGGGGACTGAGGTCTCTTTCCATGGGTAAAGGAAGAGCATGGGGGCTGTGCACTGGGCACTTACTAGCACCTTTCCCATGCCCACTGTAGAAATCCCCTTCCTGCAAATCACCCATAGAGGCCCTATGTGCCAAGTCTCAGCTTGGAGCGAGGTTTATGGCTGAGCTCTCTCGCTCTGAAAACAGAGCACAACATTAGACTAGAAACACACAAGCCTTACCCATAGCCATGTGAACATTGTGCCAGAGCAAAAACTTCCTACCCAGACAGCCGTGGAAGGATGCATTCCATTCAGGGTTTCAAAGGCTCCTATTGGAGCGAGGCATGCTACCGTACACCCTTTCCTGATGCTAATTCTATTCTGCTGGAGATCAAGTCATTTTTGTGTGAGCATTTTTCCTTGGCTACAGAAAAAAGATACTTAACCACAACAAACCCATTGCCAGCAAATGTCAATCTTAGCTACTTGGGTCTATATTATATGCACTAGCTACCAATTTCTGACAGTCATTTACTTTTTACTGCAGAGGTACCTCACACATTGACACAGAACTCTTGGCAATCAGGGCTTCTTGGCATTCTTTTGGAACCAAGCATATGCAGTACTCCAAGACATGAAAGCAACTTAATTAGATTTAGAGCTAGAAGGCACTTACAGTTCCTTGTTAAATCTTCTCTTGCAACACTTGCTTGGGAGTGCAGGGAAATTCTCCTTCCAAAGGAATTATTTTGTTAGCTTGGAGAGGAGGCAAATGCAATATGTAGGAATTAAACTTATTTGGTTACAAAAAAAATAACACAAAAACCCCACACCCAAGTAGCTGATCATTCTAACCTTGTGAAACACATGATGCGAGGAGTAGAGACAAATCCTTTATATTAAGATGGCATGGAAAGGAAGGCAACTTGTGTGTTTAGTTAGTAAGAACCTGAAATATGCTTTTTGCTTTGAACCCAAACCCGCAGGTGTTTGACAAACAGTGGGAAGGAGCACTTGCAGTTATGTTATTTCATGTAGTGTTAGTGAAAATGGCATGTTTAGTAGTGCTATAGATTCCTGTTTATTACTGTCACTATTTATTATTCCTAGCATCCTTGGGCCTCAGACAGGGATCAGAGTCCTAAAGACTGTATCCACCGCAGAGACCCCACCATCTAGGATTTAGACTGTGCACGCCAGGAAATGGAGACACTTGGACAGGGTAACAGCACGAAGTCAATGGCCCATAATCACAAGTGGCTAGAAGCTAATCAGTATTTATTGCCCAAGTGAGCACAACATGGAGACTTCTCCCCACTGCAACATGAAAAGGGAGTTCAGTGCCCTGGGTCTCTCTGCTGGGATAATCAGTTTCAGGGAACATGCTGCTTTTGTGACATGTAGCTAACTGCAAAGAAACAGACTGAAACCCCCAACTCACTTCACATTCCCCTACCAGCCACCGCTTGATGTCAGCGTTTGGTCGTTATCAGCCCGAATTAGAACTGGGGACCCAGAGGGAGAGGGAACATAACAATGACTAGTCCCTGTCTCCTCCACCTTCCATTTCATGCATGGCTCAGCTCGGAGGCAGGACTTCAGTTCTTGCTAGTGCTGCTAGCCCCAACCTAATACTCTGTAATTCATTTTCAAATGTAAGTCTCTTGGCTTACGGAAAAATCTTTTCAAAAATCCTAAACTGATACAAGACTCTACATGAAAGACTTCCAAAACTGCATTCCTTTGAGCAGAAATAAATTTTACTCTGATATGCTATAGCTATAAATAGCAAATTTTCACTCTTGCAATGTCAGTTGATTTGCATGGAAACGTCAAGAGAACCAGAAAAGGACAGTAAGCTGATGTAGCTAAAGGAGCCACAGGCAATAAGGAGGGACTTTGCCAAGGTACAAAAGAAAAGAGCAATGCTAGGTTTGTCATAGATGATGAATATTGGCTCAAGAGTGGTTCTAATGTAAACGAGTTACTGAAGGGCTGTTCAAATTAGTCTTTAACATTCAAATAAACCAAAATAGTGAAAAACCAGGTGTGATCACGAAGTAATGAAACCTTGTATAATAAATATAATGCTTAGCACACAAAGAGTGTTTGTCATTCATAATGAATCACCCATGCCTCTCAAAGCATTTTGCAAACATTAATTAACTAAGACAGAGGATAGCCTGAAGGCAAGTATTATTATCTGTCTGATCCTGCTAAGAAGCAGGTAATTATTATTATGCACTTTTCACAGATGGATAAACTGAGGCACTTGATGTTGGTCAATATTTTTACTAATGATCTAGAAAAGGGGATAAAGTACATGCTAATTCAATTTACATGTGAAACTAACTTGGGAGGAACCAAACTAGGAGGACAGAGAGGAACCACAAATCGCTGTAGAGATGTTAGAAATATGAGTATAAAATAACAATCAAAATTAAATCTGAAATATATACATGAGGCGTGCATGGGATGTGCATGGGGAATATTACCATCAAAATATCAAATTCAGGGAGTCAGCCTGGTCAGGCCTTCTCTCTCTCTGTCCCCCAGGTGCTGACACTGCTTGTGGAGCAGACCTGCCTCATCCCCAGAGGATGGAATGGACTTTCAGGACACACAGCCCAGGCAAATGGGGCAGCATGAGGATTTGTTATTGTAGTACAATTTGAGAGATTTAATTTCCTACTCAGTTCTTTAACAATCTAAGGGAGCTAGCCATTCCTTCCAATACCTACCCACCCTGGATAGCCCAGAACTTCCACAATCCTCTCTTTTGAAAATGATAGAAGCAAAAATGTAAACATTGATTCGAGGGTTAGCCGCATCTAAGTGTTTAGCGCACGTGAACTGATGTCAGGACTCCTGGGATCCATTCCCAGATTTGCCGATGACTTGCGTGACCTTGAGCAATTTTTACCTTGTCTGCAACTGAAAGATAATATCAGCCTTGAAGAGGCATTGTGATCAAAGCATTTTCCTGTCCTCCCTTGAAAGGTGAAAGATATTATCCTTTAAAACTATTAGAGTCAAATTGTTAGCTTTCCAATATAAAAGTTAGGGATGACAAAATCTATTTATTTAAGACCCCTTCAGTTGGCAAAAGTATTGCTAATTCATTTTTCCCTTTTAATAATAACTACATCTCTTGTATATGTATTGGAGTAATTAATTACAACAGACATTAAATTACCAGCCAAGTGGAAGGGGAAATGGAACCAATGAGCGCCAGTTTTTGGCCACGAACTATGGCGTGTAAGGGCAGAAGGCTTTCTTGGCTAGCTCTACTGTTCAAAAGTAGCTCCACTGCATAGTTGTTGACATTTAGCCCTCCTACAAATGGTCCTGGCTTCTGCTGCTCCTGATTTCAGGCTCTTGAATCAGATTTCCAAGACTCTGCTTTCCAGTCGTAGCAATTCCCGCCATACATCGAAGCAACAAACCCCTGGCTTCCATCCCTCAGAAAGGATGCAGTACAACGGAGAGCGCCATTTTCCAGACCCCTCCTAGTGGAAGATTTTGCATCTTGCTAATGCCAAGAAAAACGATATTTCACAAACTTTCAGGATTTTCTTTGACTTTTGCTGTGTGTGTGTCCTTGGCACACTCATCAGTTCCAAGTGTAGAATTAGCTGGAAATGAGTTACAGATGGGCACACAGCGCAACAGAAAAAGCTGCCATTTATTTAAGACTCTTTATGTACAAGTCCCTTACCCAAAATGCAAAACATAACAAGAGAAAGACGTCTCTGCTGCTTGTTTTTAAAAATGCTTTAATAACGTGATCTAGGCACAGATTTGCCATTTTCACTTAACATTTGTGCCCTTTTCACCTGCCTTGGCAGAAGAGCTGCCAAACATGAAAATAAATCAAAGAGCTGGGAGGAGGATGGGTTTGATGGCGTGGCTCTGATGTCCAGCTACCCCAGAGGAGCACACACTGCACAATCTCAGGTTCAGAATTCTGTTTCCCATCCTAACCTCAGGAATATGCCCCGCCTGCCCACCGGAGTTCAGTCCCAGAAAGACACAGCACGGGCATTCCATGGCCAGTAAATGATTGTGTCTAGTGCCAGGCCACAGCCTCGTTTCCAGGAGCACTTTGCCTGGGACATCTTAGACCTGCTAGGCTTTTGATTGTGTCACAAACCTGAAACTCCTCAAAAGCAAAGTTTGTACAGCACTTTGAAGATGGTAAGTATTGTTATTTATTTCTTGAGCCCGTTAACTGAGAGATAGGCCTGCCTGAGGACAATTCTCTTCCCTTTCAACACAAATCAATAACAATGCAAAACTTCCAATGGGAAGAAAGCAGCATTAAATACCAGAGAGGTCACCCATCCCTTTTACTGCAAATTCCATCGTTAGTCTTGAGGGCCGTGATACAATATAGGAATCAGCAGGTGTGTTCCATGTAAGACATGGCAGGTAATTGTCCAGCGCTACTCGGCGCTGGTGAAGCCTCAGATGGAGTACTGTGTCCAGTTCTGGGCACTACACTTAAAAAAAGAGGTGGACAAATTGGAGAGAGAGTCTAGAGAAAAGCAGCAAAAATGAGAAAAGGTTTAGAAAGCCTGACCTCTGAGGACAGGTTAAAAAACTGGGCATGTGTAGTTGTGAGAAACGAAGACCCGGGGGGGATGACCGGATAATAGTCTTCAACTATGTTAAGGGCTGTTACAAAGAAGATGTTAATCGTTGTTCTCCATGTCCACTGAGGGTAGGAAAAGGAGTAAGGGGCTTATCTGCAGCAAGGGAGCGTCAGGTTAGATATTAGGAAAAACTTTAACTCTACGGGGAGTTCAGCTCCAGAACAGGCTTCCAAGGGAGGTTGTGGAATCCCCGTTATTGGTGGCTTTTAAGAACAGGCTGGACAAATGCCTGTCACGGATGCTCTAGGCTTACATGTCCTGCCACAGCACAAGGGGCTGGACTAGATAATTTCTCGAAGGCCCTTCCAGCTGGACAGTTCTAGGATTCTATTGCCCTGGGTCAGTGCAAGTCCTTTTAATGTATCTAGTGTGGGATACGTGATATTGTACCATGACATGACAGAACAAGCCCTTAGCTCACTGGTGAGCACTACAAAATAATGGCAACAGCAGATGGAAATAATTGTTTCAGTAAGTCTCCCCGACTGGGTTTTGGATGCTCTGCCTCGTGGCAGAGACAGTCATGGGACTTGGCCTGGGCAGATGAGACCTGGCTGCATGAACTAATGTTTAGAGAGTTTTTGTTTCTTCCCTTTGACTTGACTCTTTGACGTCTCACTAGAGAAGCTCTTTAACCCCTTCCAAAGGGCTTGTCATGAATCAGTTACTGCTGCTAACTGTGGCAGTGAGTAGCCTGCAGACTTCTTGGGATCCCATCAGAGAAATTATCCACCAAGTTCACACAGAAACATGATGAAACTTTTTACTATGACTTGCACTAATTCCTCACTTCACCAGCCCCTCCCTTACACACCCTAGCCCACTGCCATATGGGTGTGTTTCACACACAGCTACATGCTTGTTACAGAGAGAAATATACACATGAGGTCTTTAATAATGCCCACCAGGACCCCACATTCCCTGGGTCTGTTCAACCCTGGCAAAAAATTAATGCATCTCCCCTACCCTCAAACCAGCTTCTCCTCCATGATCCACAGTAAAGTCATACGGTTAAATAGATGATCTCAGCATTATTTCCATGGCAACTAACTGTGATGTCACTAGCAGATGATAATGATGACTTGATTTCAGGCTCCAGGTGAGGGAAAAGCTGCTAGTCAAAACACAAACATGTCGGATAACAGCAGGAGATACAGAAGACAGGATCAGAGGAGCATTTGGGGGTAAATTTCTCTTTGGCCAAGTTTTCCCCAATGTGAGTGTATCATTTTAAAGGGTAAGGGAGACTTGATTTTACAACCTTCACAACACATTAATATTAACCTTTTGCATTAAATTATTTGTCTCATTCTACAGGAGCAAATGCACAATGTTATTAATTATTGTTAATATTTATTAGGCACCAACAGCTTAATCCACACAAAAAGGCTCTGCTCCAAGGATTTTAAATCTAAATTAATGACACATTAGCTTCTTGACCTGCAGAATCATAAATACAGTGAGTCTGATTCTCCACTGCCCTGTATCTTGAGTTATCATTTACACCTGTTCTCCCAAACTAAACGTCTCCACTCATTCAGCAGGTGTTGCTTTGCACAGACTGTGCACACGACACAAGATGGCAGGCAGTTGGGCAGTAGGCCATTTGTGGCCTGCCTGTGGTTCCTTCAGCTACCTGTGCCTTTGGAGGCCCTCTTAGATATCTGCACTTGGGACATGTACAAGATTCCATGAATGGGCTGCATACAAGTATCTGCAGCTAGAGAGGATCTCATGTTCTACAGGAAAAATTATTCTGACACCTGGAATATTTTATAAGCACCTTACATGGGCCTTCCAGTTACCTTAGAATGCCATACTTAGATTAGACAGACAGATCAGATCAAAACAGAAAGGAAAGGCAAACCCATTCTCATCAACTCGTGAGCTCATTCTGCACCTGGTTATTTTCTGAAGATTAGGGTAACAGTTTTGCTGCTGTTGCCTTAACACTTTCCGCTTCTGGCAGTGAGTAGAGGTGCAAAAAAAGAGACAAAACCCAGTCTCATACCTGGCTTCTGGTTTCTGGTTTCTGCTGGTCCAAAAATTCCTTAAAGAAGTCAGTTTCAGAAAGACATTCAGTCCAGATGGACAAACCCAAGAACTCTGAAGAATTTGCATAAAGCTTGGTTAAGTGTCTGAACATTGGGGTGTTTTGACTTCCAGACCATATGAAGGTTGGACTAGGGGGCAAGCTCTGGGAAGAGAGAACCACTCACATGGTTATTATTTATGCAGTACCACACAGAGAATTATAAGAACTTGCCCCGAGGACTTTACAAACCACAATAGACACACAAAAAATATAAAAGGGTGTGTAGATGGGTAAGTATGACAATAATAGCACAGTTAGAGATCAAGAGTTATTCTCATTGCTACTTACACATCTTGCAAGCTCCTTTGTAAAGGTAATGAACATTTGGGGACATGGTTCAGAATGAAGACCAGGAACTGGGAGTGAGCAATGCAAAACAAGTAGGTCATCAGCTCCAGAAGGCTACAATTATGATTGTCGTTACTGTTATTATTTCTATTACAGTAGCACCTTAGAGGTACCAACTGAGGCCAGGTCTCTGTTACAGTAAGTAAGAGTCAGTTCCTATACTACAGGATAGGGACTAGTGCTTTGGGGGCATCAACATGATCCACCTTGCAGGGGTCTGATTCCCGGAGGGCTCAGTGCTTTTTGAAAGGCAGGCCTTTGAAGTATATCTACCTGGATATCCAAAGTCACTAGTCATTTTTGAACATTTGGCCTTAGTTTGCAATGGCTGCATGTTGTTCTTTTACAATTCAGCACCAGGATTTGCAGCACTAGAACTGAGGTCAGTATCTGGGTCACGGTGCTTGCTCCCAAATTAGTTTTAAAGTTTCATACATACGAGCCCAGTGTTCAGCACGTACGCAGACAGAAATAACTGTGGGTGCAGAGGAAATGCTGCTGTGGACACTAGAGTATAGATTGCAGCACAACAAATGAATTTTGCAGCCTGTCTTTTCCATGACATTTTGTTAAATATACTGTGGCTTCATCATCACTTACAGGTGATTTTGGCAAGCACATCACATTTCAGTTCTCAAAACTGTTTGTCCCTTAGTAAATCCATGCACCACTCCCGCATATTCCAAGCCATGTATGTGTGGAACAGAAAATAAACAAGATGCACTGTGCACAAGTGGTAGCAGTTTCCTGCCACTCCCTAATAGAGGAAAAAACCCTCAATTGCTGTTGGCAAAAGGCCCATCCAAGGTAGAGATTGTATAACCCACCCTTAGGAGACACAGGAAAGGGATGGGTTTTTTCCCTACAAACAGAAACAGTCTTTGATTGTGCTTTTAGAAGATCTATGCAAAGCAGAAAGAAGGTGCCAGATTCACCACTGTATGACTCCACTGCCAACTGGAGTAAATGCACTGGTGAATCCAGCTGGTTTCCCTGCTCCGCACAGGTTTCAGTGATTTCATTTGGGTTACACTGGTGTAAATCTGGAGTAATAGGTTGGTGGATTAGGTCCAAGTAAAGTAAAATGAGGGTGATGAAGGAGGAGGAGGAGGAAGTGTCTCTCTCCAATTGGGAGCAGCAATCCTGAATCCTTTGCCCCACTGCTAAGACGCATTTAGCACAGCATTTCCTAGTCTGTTACTCCTGTTTGTGGCTCAGTGTGGCCCATGCAAATTGTGCCAAAAAGCAGTTGCTCCACTCATGTCAAGCTGGCTGTTGACTGAAGTAGAACGTTGACATACAGGCTTTGGAACTGGCTGACTGTGAACGCGAATCATGGTCAAGGTCTGTATGTATGTGCTATTGCGTCAGTGCGTCTTCACTGAAGGCCCATGTGAAGTGAATTGAGTCCTACTGGTTAGGGTGCTGGTAGGTGCCTGAGAGTATTTAGATGGTGTGTGCAGGAAGCCAGGTCCTTCCTAAACAGTTCGCCTGGCACAGTTTTCCCTAAAAAATGTGTGTGGACTGCTGACAGAACTAGAAGAGCCTACCAGTGACTTGCCATCCGGAGAGCAACCTGGGCCCCACACCAGCATACCGGGTTAGGATGGAGAAGAGGTGAGTAAGAAACAAGCTATTTTGCTCATGTGCATGATGGCCTTAGAAGGTAATGTTCATTTCCAGGACCTCCCTCTCATTAACTTGCTTGCAAAGCACCCTGCTTTTATCTCTGACAGATCCCCATGTTGCTCAGATCTCTTAACTATTTTAAGGAGCGGCTGTGCCCCAGTTCAGGAAACAGCAGGAGCTGGCAGAGCAGGCAGAGATGTACGTCCAGACTGTTTAAAGACAGCCAGGCAGACTGCTAGGTTGTAGCTTTCCTACATTTAAACTACCCTGCCACCGTGACAACCGTCAGAGTTGAACTGCTTCAGAATAGAGGACAGGGCTGTAGTTACAAGAATCATTAAAGATTTTATAAAACTTTATACCAAAGTAGCTTGTTAGAATTTTACAGTAACTTAAGGTGCTTATTATTCCTCCAGGCATGGAACTCATAAATATTACTCAGTGCTATTTGTCATTGGCTCCTCCGTCTTGCATAAGGTAAAATTAGAGACTTATCTCTATATTGTTAATGTATTAAACATTAGGATTTATGGGTTTTGAGAACTCACTTGCTTGGAGAACATTAACTTCCTTGATGAAAGATCTTAATGCAAATGCTAGGAGTGTTGGTGTGCACAGTAACACAATTATGGGTTCTGATGTGAGAAGAAGCCCCAGGCACGAATAGGCAGTTTTTTTACCACTTCATAGTGTTGAAGGTCTTTTGCACCATATTTCTGTCTGTCCCCCTGTAGTGGCCATCTCATTTCTTTCCACTAGAGCCATCAGATGAGGAGGACATCCGCCATGGTATCAATTATTACTTGGATCATCCATGGCAAACATATCCATCAACTTGACCCTTTCCCAAGTTGAAGGCATTGCCTCTGAGATTCACATATGAACTTCTAGGTATGGCAATGGGCTTGTTTCACAGCTCCATTGATATTTTTGGTACTAAAAGGCTGTTGGAAATAACAAGGGACATGCATGATCTTTGAACGACTCTTAGGTGAACTCTGACTTGTTCCCATTGTACAGTAGAAATACACCATCTTACAGAAAGTACATCTTAGCATCTCTCTAGACAAAGCTGCATACCATATTATCCAGTCAGTGCAGAAGACTGACCAGAATCAAAGCACAGATTTACTACCGCCACATATGAAAAAGTTGAGTCAATTGGCCAAACTTAGATGTAATGAGAAATCCCTTCCTTTGACGGCATTTTTCGGTGGAAATGCCAAAAAAGGAGCATGCCTCTGAGAAGAGAAAAGGGATATGAATGTCCCCATCATTCTGGAAGAGCACGAGCTACAAACAAGCTCTCAAGGCAAGAACTGGTGCAACATGGAACCTCATTTGCAAAGAAAGCTTTGAAAGTCTTCATCCCACCTCTAAGAATAATGCCTTCATGTTATACTGGACTTCAAGTTCAGAACTATGCAGTACACCGAAACCTCTAATTGATTTCTCTCTCGCTGCATCTTTTCTAAATAAACCCAAGTGTAATATTCCATTAAGAAACATTTACAGCTCCTTCTATACATTGCCATTCTTCCATTCAAAAGGAACAAAATGTTCTCGGTGAAGTATTTGAACAACATTTTGTTTTCAACAACATCTGTTATTGTTATTAGAACATGAACTGCTTCCATTCCTGGTGCCAGAGTGTTTGAATATAGGATTGGTTTCCCCTATATCTTATTTTTAAAAAATAATCAGGCCACTTTTGCATTTTGAAGAAGACATTTTTCTTTGTTGTGGTTTCAATTTCTAAAGAACTCACTGGTGAGTTATTCATCGATGATGTCTGTGACAGAAACAAATGACACTGTCTTTCTTTGAGCTGTATCATGCTAGCGGGTGCCATAGGAAATGCTGTAGTTCTCTCTCCCCCTTTTTTTTCACTCACATTATTTTGCAGTGAGTCAGACATTCACTTTGCAGTTGGAAAATGGCCCATTCTTAATTCATTTTTCTATTGCATCTTCTAACACTAGATACAGACGGACCCAACAGAAACACCACCCCCTCTGTATTTGACTGGATGACCCTTGTTTTGTGCCTAAGGTCTTGCGACCTGTATGAAATAAGGATCTCCTAATAACCATTTAAAAATACGGGTCAGATTCTCCACTTATATAACATCATTGAAGGCAACAGCTTTTCACCAGCAAGGACTTTAGTCCTGGATTTTCAAACAGTTGTTATTTGGAGGATAAGGTAACATTGTAATTTCATGCAATTAATTAAAGGTCTTATGGGAGGAGTGCCATTAATAAAAGCCTTTTCTCACATTTTCCAGAGTGCCCTTTGCTTCCCTGAGACAGTGATGGTCATTCCACATACACATTTCTTGTACCATGCCCACAGCACCACCTGTGGTCTCATAGCATTTTGCCATGCTCTGCCCCGGGCTTTTCACAGTTTGGGATTGAGAGAAACACTTCACAAACCAGGGCAATCTCATGATAGAGACTTTGTGGTGCTTCATGGACATTATCTGACTCCTTACAGAGATGCTGCTCTCCAACTCAGTCAGCGCACCTGGGGGGGGGGGGGGGGAAGGAGGGGAGGGGCCAATGTGTGACTATAGACTTCATAGGCCCGTTCTTCATTTGTGTCATGTTCTAGGCTAATTTTAGGCAGAGGAAAGGTACATTTCCTGGATAAAGCCAGAAGTGTAGAGAACCGATCCGGTTCAGCTCACATGCTCCACAGCAGATGGCCGTTGCAGAAAGTCAGAATGAGCTACCTACCACACCGAGGAAGCCTGCTGCCTAAGAATTACTATAGGGCACCATCACTTGGCAGTGTAATCATGAAGAACAGTTGTGTTGTCTCCTCTTAACATAAATGGATTACAGTTACACAAATGTGGGTGTTCGACAGACCTGCCGGCTGCATTCCACAAGGGTGTACACCAGTGCTCAAATACTATGGTGATGAGTACAGTATAAAATATTTGATAGGCATCGCTCCTTCTGCCTACCTCGCGTTAGCCACTGAAATATAATTTTGGTGAAGTTGAAAGGCTTATAGAAGTTAATTAAACCTGTCCCAAGGAATGGCTCACCATCAGATTTCAAATATGTTAGGTTATGACCTTGGAAAATTAATTATGCCAATCAATTCATCTTCTTTAACCGAAGATATTTGCCAGCTAAGGATTAGGTTACTCCAGTAGGCGGTACATGGGGCAGCACTTTAAATCAACCTGAAAACTGATGCTTGTGCACAACAAGGCTGCTGAGTAAGTGGAGTAGCTGGAGCACATGACACCACTGCTCTGGGATCTGCACATGGTGCCTGTTGGTTTCTGGGTGGAATTTAAGATGCTGGTTTCAAGGTACTGCGTGGGAGATCACCTCTTTCCCCATGATATCTTGCCAGATATGTGATCAGTGGAACCCTTCATACAACAGAGAGGGAGCTGTCAGCATAAAATTTTCAAAGAGGGTTTCTAAACTTTGGAATTTCCTGTGCCCAGTTGCTCCAAAATAGGCCAGATTTGTTAAGGATGAAAAGCTCTTCTCTTTGCCCATACTTTTGTAAAGGGAGAATATGATGAGAGCTGAGATTTTGGAGAAGACAAGGTTTGGGATTGATTTAATCTCTAGTTAACTTTTTTATTATTTTCTGGCTTGGGGGAGGGATAAAACAAAATGCTAGGCTAGGCATAGTATGTAAATCCAAATAAATACAATAATAGAAGAATCCTAGGATATGCACAATTGAAGAGATCTGTAAACTATTGGAGGAAAAAAGAGAGCATTTGGGGGAAAAGTGGAAAATCTGGTGTTTGTTCTGAAACTGTCGCATCAAATCAGAAAAGAGAAAACTTTCATATATTGAAAATGATGTTTGCTTGCATTTTAATCCACTTTTGCATTCATTTAACAGAGGTCCTTTCTTATTCCATGCACTATGGATGTTTAATTGAAAGGTTACATCCAGGGTCATCAACATGGCACACAATGACTCTAGCCTTACAATGGGCTTTCAACTTCAAAGGGATTGGCAACATTCCTGAACCTTGTACCAATAAGCACTAATAACACTGAAAAATGAAAACCAAAACAGATGTCTCCAATAGCATTGGTTCTTATTAGCCGTTCACAGCTATTCTTGCACCTCTAGGCATAATGAAGTAAAGTCTTCTCATGTTGTGTGCAAAGTTGCATTACACCACAGTAATGCCATTGGAATGTTCACCTTCATTTTCGTTTATTTCACTCTTGACAAACTGTCGCCATTGTAATCTTAAGAAAAGTTGTTTTAAATGTTATTTTAAAATGCCCTCAAATATGTAAACTATGATAACTGTATGAATTGCTTGAAATTCATTGTTGACAAATGTAATATAATGTACATTGGAAGAAATAATCTGAGCTACACGTGTACATTGCTGAGTTCTAAGTGAACTCTGAGCACTGAGGAAATAGACTTCGGCTTCACTGTGCAGCTCAGTGGAAACCTCTCATTGCCCAGTGATGGTCAAAAGGATGCAAGGGGTTAGTTAGAATATTATCTCTTCCCTCATTCATTATACATTCTACTATATGGACATTATGTCAGTCAAAGGTACGCTCTCACCTGGAAGTCTGTATTAATTTCTAATCAATGGAACTTAAAGAGATTACAGTAAAAAAGGGGCCAATGATGGGTGACAACAATTGGAGAGATGGAAAGATTTTTATATGAGGAGAGATTGACTAGATACAGTTTACAAAGGGAATGCAATAGGATCATACAAAATAATGAGAGCTCTAGGCAGCCATTCTCAACCGTTTTTTGGCCACGGTCCCTTAGGAGCTCTTCTCAGGCTCCAGGGAGGGAGGGAAACTATTGACTCCAATTAAGGTTGCTGCTTTGGCATTTCATCGGTTCAGTTACCAGGGCCCCCATAAACCCTTGGGGCTCCCCTTCTCACAGTTTTCAGTCTGTGACCCCCTTCAAATGTGCCAGGGCCCCCTTGGGGGCCATATGGCCCCCGTTGAGAATGGCTGCTCTAGAGAAGTTAAATCAGACACTTCTATTTACCCTCTTTCATACTGCGAGAAAGGGCATATGCAATGTAATACATTGAATGACATTGAAAGACAACATATTTAAAACTGATAAAAGGAAATACTTAATCTTACATGGTGCATAATTAACCTGTGGAACTTCCTACCACATGATGACAAAGATCTGAAGGTTTAGTAGGATGTCAAAAAACAGCTCCAGTTAAATTAGATCCCTTCTAAATTTAAAAACCAAATCCCTATATAATACTCATGAGTCGAGGCCAAAATAAATTGCTAAATGATGAGGGGTTACAAGAAACTCCCCTTATAAGTAGGTTATCCCAAAATTGTCCATTACAGGATTTCTTGCACTTTCGAGGCACTGGTCCTGTGAAGGACAGGATACAGTATTAGATGGACTACTGGCCTGATTGCATATTGCAATTTCTATGTTGTCACTGTGGAAGCAAAGCACCTTTGATTGATTGAAATAGCCCATCAAAAAATAAAAATAAAAAAATTAGCAGGGATCCATCCATTAAGAAAACATTTTGACTATAACACAAGATCATGGGTCTGTATTAGAATAATATTTATACTGTCAAACCCTAAAATATATATTTGTCCTTGGTTTGCAAAGCTTTTTTCTCCATGTGATTTAGTCTAGTTTTCTAAAATATGCCTAATGAGTCTGATTCTCCCACTTTGAGAGAACGAGGAGAGGAGTCAAAATAATGACTGGCCTAGAGAAGGCAGATAAAGAACTTCTTTCCTGTCTCACAACACAATACAAGGGGACATTCAAAAATGGCAAATTCAGAACAGATAAAAGGAAATATTTTTCTATACAATGCACAGTTGACCCGTGGAACTCATTGCCATGGGATAGCACTGAGGGCGAAATCTTGGCAGAATTCTGAAAAGGATTTGACACTTGTATGGATAACATGAACATATAGTGTCATAATGGTAAATATTAAAAAATAAGCAATTATCCCAGGCCTGTCTACCCTAGAGCTGATTTGCATTTTTTTCCCCCTGAAGCTTCTAGTGCTGCTCACACTGTCAGAGACAGGACACTAGAAAGGGACCTCTGGCCTGATCCAGTCCCACATCTGTGTTTCTAGACCAGGGGTAGGCAACCTATGGCACGTGCGCCACAGGCGGCACACCAGCTGATTTTCAGTGGCACTCACACTGCCCAGGTCCTGACCACTGCTCCGGCAAGCTCTGTATTTTAATTTAATTTTAAATGAAGCCTCTTAAACATTTTAAAAACCTTATTTACTTTACATACAACAATAGTTTAGTTCTATATTAAAGACTTATAGAACGAGCCCTTCTAAAAACGTTAAACTGTATCACTGGCACATGAAACCTTAAATGAGAGTGAATAAATGAAGACTTGGCACACCACTTCTGAAAGGTTGCAGACCCCTGAATCTAGATTGAGTCAAGCCTTTCAACGGTCCCAGTGATTTCAGTGGTTCAATAGGACAGGCATTTACAGACCAATATATGCATTTAAGCAGAACTTTAGAATGTAACAGCAGTTTAATGCCTTTCAATAGGAGACAACATACTGAAAATGTATTCATTAGTTTAAACACAGAGTCATAGGTACATCATCCTGGGTACTTGGCTAAAACCCTCATGTTCTAATCAGAAGAGCTAATATAATAAAGACCCTACTATATTTTATTGTGGATTTCTTTGATAGATTGATTTTCTTAGAGATCAATATCAGGTTCAGAGAACAGACGTTCTTAATTTAGCATCATATGAAGCACCTTCCCTCTCCTCCATGTCTTCCTCCCCCTATGCCTCTACAGACAACCAAAGACTTTTTATACCTTGAAAATGCTAAGATAAGTTGGAAAGCCCAGGGCTTTCTTAGCATTGACAGTAACAATGCAAATTGGTAAGAAAGGAAACTACTAATTGCCACTTCTGTGCAAATGAAAAAAAGAGAAAGCGGATGATCTACCAGATGAACCGTCTCAGTATATGTTGATTGGCAAATAACTTCTGTATCTTGTTATGCTGATGAAGAGAAATGGAAATCTATTACAATAAACAAGAGGGTCTTTTAGGGTATTTTGAGCTTTCTGGGTGGGTCTCCCAGGTATCCAGACATGCTGGAGTAAATCTCTGCCTACTGCATAATCATCATCACATAGTATCACTATACAACGCAACCCATTACATTGAACAATTCTAGCAATTCTCCACCCTAATACAATGCCTCTTCTCTCAGGCGGTGTAAAAAGCATAAGGACACAATCAAATAAAGACTTTCTGATCTGTAAGAGACATGGGTTTTCCCTGCAGTCATTGTCTGACTGTTCCTTAGTGCATTCTTCCTCTCAGATGAAGAATGCTATCGCACAGCATACCATGCAACCAGATCAATTATACTAGGCATTTTGGAATATTAAGAATGGGCTTTTGATGCCTGCACGGATCTGCAGGGACCCTTCAGCTTGCTGGAGGGAAAGTGTTGAAGGCATTTATTGTGTGTGTAGACTTTACCAAGGAGAATAACCCTGAAGGGAGACATCATTCAAAAAAGGAAAAAGAGAGGGAGGGGGCACTAGCTAGAGAGGGTGTGCTCAAGTGGCAGGCTCAGATGTACTGCAACAGCAGCAAAGCAGCTGTGCAAGGGATTTCCTCCTGGTGGAAATTCACCACTTTTGAAGGGGAAAAAAGCTCAGTTCCTACTGCAGTAACAATGCTGCTCAGCTTCTCATCTGTGTCCCAGTCCTGGGGTTCCTACAACCTGATCTTGGTTACCTACTGCTACCATCAAGGTTCTCGCTTGGAAATTTTACCTCCGGGCACTCCTCCCTCTGCTCTCTTGTTACCAGAACCATGTCCCCAGAAGTGGAGATCCCCTACTGGTATGGCAGGAGTTCTTGGAAGGCCACTGAAGAAATCCCCATTCACCACAGCTCCACTCCAGACTGCACTAACAAATTGGTAGTTTATTATTTACAATTAAAATCCATGAGTGGCCAGCAGGAGTGATCATCCGACAGCAACCACATTGTTTTCCAAGCCCTGGAAATCTTATTTTATATCCCAGTTCAGCTTTTCTTTTCATCAGCCATGGACTCCCATGTTCTCCCAACCTGGTCGTACCACCACCCTCTCGGCAGCCCAGATCTTTGTCATTCCTGATGGAACAGTGTCTGGAGACTAGAGAAACCTTTCTTGGCAATTTCAGACAGCCTGGACCAAGCCATCTCCAGCCAGCCAGTCTCCACATTCCCTCCTCTCACTGCTGAGCAGCCAATGGACATCCTAGGGTGGCTCCTAGCCACCCAAGAGGCCCTCTCAGAGTCCTTAGTTTTTAAACCACTATCTCACTTCCTCTTTTATCTCCCATAAACCTCATACCTACAATGATATAGAACCACAGAATCAGAGGACTGGAAGGGACCTCGAGAGGTTGTCTAGTCTGGTCCCCTGCACTCATGGCAGCATTAAAGTATACAAACGCAGCACAACCCCTAATATCCTCCACACCATTAAAAAGGCTATGCTTTGCAGTGACCCAGCAAAAACATGATTTTGTTGTTGTACTTGCTGGTTTCCCCTGTGGTGATGCTTTTGCCCAGAAGTGATTGTGTCCAGCAGTCAACATCTCTCAGATCTTGTCTGCAGCTAGATTTATCTCTCTTGCTCCTGTCTGAGTCTCAGTGAAAATTCACTACCCAGTGAGGCCTAGAAAGTCCTTCCTGTTGAATCAACGGGCAGAAAGTGAAGAGGAAAATGAATCCAAATGACTCAGATGGCAATGATGAATCCAAATGTCTAGTAACTTGGACGGCAACCAGTTTGTCTCTGCCTCTGCTAGACTTAATGCGATCATTGTGAGCTGTCTGAAAGATCTGGAGCAAACCAATCACTACCAGCCGATTTGCTCTGTTTTCTTTTAGCTGCCATCCCAAAATACTTCACAGCAGTAAAGGCTCCACAATGAGGTGCATCCAGATGCTTCATCCAGATGATACATAAAGTTCAGGAAATTCAAACACACATCTGGGTACTAAAAACACCCAGCAGTAAAAACTAATTTTTTATTAATAAAATGAAAAGAAAACCTTTTTCCAGATTAATCTAAAGATGGGCTGATTCAGGTAGCATTAAAATCCTTGGGGATAACAGGGTAACCTGCTTCGCATAGCACACCCACCAGTCCAGGTTGGGTAACAATGAAACTCAGAAAGCTGCTGCTGGCCCTAAGAAAGACTGGAATAAAGTTTAGCTCCTTCTTTTGTTAAGGGCACACCCACTCGAGCTGAACAGATCACCAGCCTGAGGGTTTGGCTGGCAGCTCCCCACCCAGTAACGCATGTTGTTTTAACTGTAAGTAAAGTAACTTGGAGGAAAATAGTCCTGTGGCACCTTAAAGACTAACTATAAAGTATAGAAGCATAAGCTTTCGTGGGCTAATACCCACTCCGTCGGATGCAAGCAGTGGAAGTGTCCACGAACGCTTATGCTTCTATACTTTATAGTTAGTCTTTAAGGTGCCACAGGACTCTTTGTTACCTCTGCTATTCCAGACTAACACAGCTACCTCTCTGATTCTTGGAGGAAAATGGCACTCATAGGTCTATGTGCATTAGGTCAGAGAGATGCACCTCAGATCCAGGGTTAATTCTCTCCTACAATGACAACTGGGTCAGAAAGTCAAGGTTCAGTTGTGGGCCTTTGCTCAGTGCCTAGTGCCTTAGCCCTTTATTTGGGCAGGATCGTTACTTTCATAGAGTCTGTGGAACCAAGAGAAGATTGCACCATTCAGGGGTGGTTGAAGTGCTAATGGCCCTGAAGGCCCAAATGCTAGAGATGGGCAGGGCACATGAGGCGGGCATGTATAAATGTGAGAACAAGCCAGTCAGCACACAGGTATCCCACCTCCTCTCATTACCATTCCTCTTGTATCCAGGATTATCCAGGCATCATATCTAAAGTGATCACTGCACTGGTATAAATCACGTAGCCTTTGTTTGGCCTCGTTCTTCAGACTGCTACAAGCTCACAATAATCCCCAGAAATGCACTGCCCATCCGCTGCTTAAATGAGTGGTACAGTACAGATAAAATCCACTGTGAACATGGTGGTAATGTCTAGCCTGTATCCTGGGGCAGGGAAAGGTAGTGAATCCATTTTTCTGTACTGAATAGGCTGTATAGATGGTTTTGGTCAGGCTGCTACGATAATTGGTACTTGAAATAAAGTTAACACCACTGCTTCATGGCTATCTAGAGAGATGAAATACTGATAATCTAGTGGCTCTTCTGTTTGTGGCAAGAACAAAGGATGTAAAATGGTTGCATTCCTTTAAGTTCAAACCTTGCTGCTTCCTACTGCAACTGAGGGTGTCTTCTTAAAATACTACAAGCGAAAAAAATGTCCCAATGCTCCTCGCCTGCTAAGGTGCTGAGTGCCTCTCTTCCAGTCCTGGCCTCAGATATGGGAAGAAGAGCACAGGCTGCTATGCAGAGACAAAGGAAAGAGAATCAAATACAGTAATAATTGCAAAGTTCTTGGTTCAGGCTTGTAGCGGTGATGGAATGAACTGCTGCCTCTGGTTGCTTCCAAATGACTGGAAGTCCTCAGTCCCTTGGATAGAATGCTCTCCTTAGAGCAAGACCCATAATCCAGAGGTTTGAGCAAAAAAGAGGCAAAATAGAGATATTTCCAGGCCCTTTTATAACTTCTTCAATGTGGAGGGAAATCCATTGTTTCAAACCAGGCCATCAGCACAGCTAGTAGAAAATCACATGGAGCAAGATGGTGTTTGGAGTCACAAAGGCAAGTGACATGTCCATGTCTGATTTCTCTTAGTCACAGCAAAGGCCATTACCTATATACTCTAGTTGTTCACAGGAAAATCCATCAAGCATGGATGGGCATCTTCCATGGTCCATGGTGAGTCGTGTCCCTTGATAGGCCACTTAACTTGAATAGTACCTTCAAGATGTGCAGCCTAAATACCTTGTGGACATTACACAGGAGTAAACCCATTTGAAATACTGGTATAGAGCCAATACTCATAACTTCAAATACAAAAAAGATACGTGCATACAGACAGCATAATCATATTCAGCCATACCTAACCTTTCCATAGACACCTTACTTGACATACGTTGCATAAGATTTGTTGCAATTATATAACAGTGGTAGCAACAATTATTTGCATGGTCATATTTTAATCAGATAATGTCTCAGGCATCAACAAGCATGTGGACAAGGGGGATCCAGTGGATAGAGCCTACTTAGATTTTCAGAAAGCCTTTGTCTCTCACCAAAGGCTCACAAGGTCTCTCACCAAAGGCTCTTAAACAAAGTAAGCAGTCATGGGATAAGAGGGAAGGCTGATAACTGGTTAAAAGATAGGAAACAAAGGATAGGAATAAATGGTCAGTTTTCAGAATGGAGAGAGTGAGTAGTTCTGTCCCCAGGGGTCTGTACTAGGACTGGTCCTATTCAGTATGTCCATAAATGAACTGAAAAAAGGGGTAAACAGTGAGGTGGCAAAATTTGCAGATGATACAAAACTTTTCAAGATAGTTAAGTCCCAGGCAAACTGCAAAGAGCTACAAAAGGATCTCACAAAACTGGGTGACTGGGCCACAAAATGGCAGACGAAATTCAGTGTTGATAAATTCAGTCATGCACACTGAAAAACAATTTCAACTATACATATAAAATGATGGGGTCTAAATTAGCTATTACCACTCAGTAAAGAAATCTTGGAGTCATTGTGGATAGTTCTCTGAAAACATTCACTCAATGTGTAGCAGCAGTCAAAAAAGTGAACAATGTTGGGAATCATTAAGAAAAGGATAGAGAATAAGACAGAAAATATCATATTGCCTCTATATTAATCCATGGTACGCTGACATCTTGAATACTGCATACAGATGTGGTCGCCCCATCTCAAAAAGGGCATATTGGAACTGGAAAATGTTCAGAAAAGGGCAATAAAAATGATTAGGGGTATGAAACAGCTGCCATATGAGTAGAGATTAATAAGGCTGGACTTTTCAGCTTGGAAAAGAGATGACTAAGGGGAGATACGATTGAGGTCTATCAAATCATGGCGGGTGTGAAGAAAGTAAACAAGGAAGTGTTATTTATTCCTTTTCATAACACAACTAGATGATGCCGAATGAAATTAATGTGCAGCAGGTTTAAAACAAAGAAAATGAAGTATTTTTTCACACAACGTACAGTTAGTCTGTGGAACTCTTTTCCAGAGGATATTATGAAGACCAAGACTATAACAAGGTTAGAAAAAGAGAAATTCATGGAGATTAGGTCCATCAATGGTTATTAGCAGGGATGGTGTCCCTATCCTTTATTTACCAGAAGCTGGGGATGAGCGACAGGGGATGGATCACTTGATGATTCCCTGTTCTGTTCATTCCCTTTGGGGCACCTGGCACTGGCACTGTCAGAAGACAGGACACTGGGCTAGATGGACCTTGGGTCTGTACCAGTATGACTGTTCTTATGTTCTTATGAGCAAAACTTCTTCAGGTAACAGTATTTATTTGGGCCCCTGTCAGACAGTTTGCCAGTGCTAAACAGTACTGCAATGGTACTGCTCTGGATATACTCGAGTGAGACAGAGACTTAGATAGAGAACAGAATGAAGAAAAGTTGCCTCCACTTGTTAAAGGTGCCAGTCAGCCACACTTTTGTCTATAAAGTTCATTAATGAAGCTCTGTAGCAAATCATACACTGGATGAGATTATTTTACACACCACCATATTTAATTTGCAATAAGGGGAACACCTTGTGTTGATTTTATTTCCATGTGCCCATTTAATTGGACTTGTGATTATTTAGTGTCATGGTTGTGGAGCTCTTTTATGGGGGACAAAAGAAAATTTAATGAAAATTATTCACAAGCCCAACTTCTGACTAGTAAAACTGAAAGTTTAATGTCAGAGGCAAAGTCCCCATCTGGTACTTCTCTTTGAAAAGAACAGCCCATGTGAAGGATTTATTGTGACATTACAATGCTTGATGTCAAATAATCTAGCTGGAGGAACATTATTGCCCTAAAGAGAGCCATCAGGCTCTGTGTGACATGGATATTTGAAAGGATTAACTACACTTAAATCAATATGGGCAATGAAAACAGAAATAACCAATCTTTTGGCCACTCAATTATTTAAGAGTGTCTGTATTCCCCACAGAATGGAATTAAACGCATGTTTAAGAAGACTGACAATTAAATCTGTTTCTTTAATGCTGAGATGAGGACACAAGGATCCCAGATCTCTCCATAGTAAGGACTCATGGTTCAAAAATGGAAGCATTCTGAAATGACTCTCTATTTTGGTACACTCTCTAGGTCATGTTTTTACTTTGCAGTGGAATTCAGAATTACCCTGGTAAACTCTCTATAACACAATCATAGACACGAAAAATGATTTCTATTCACAAGTAAATGCCAAGTCAACCCAAGCAGAATTCCAGGTGAATCTCAGAACTGCAGATGTAACATCATTTGGCCTCTATTCCCTTTGGGCCCTGGGCAGAGATGATTGCAGGATCAGGGCTTATACTAGATACCTACAGCACTAGGTGAGACAGAACCATTTGCAACAAGTGATCACTACCCATATTATCCTGCCTCGCGATTGGATGTGAACGTCACAGTCTCTACATAAGACTGGCAGCTGCATGCTGACAAAACTTGCCAGCTCCCCCGTCCCTCTTCCCCTCCATTTAATACTGCAAGAGCATGAGATGCTGGCTGTAAATTCTCAGACTATTAACATGAGTGTATTTTCTGCTGACTGAATTTAAATAAGATGAAGGATGCTGCATCGTCTCCAGCCTAGGGAAGTTTGTCTTACTGGTCTAAGGGTTTTAAAATCGGGATAATATTTTACAGAGTAAATACCCCTCTCTTTCAGTTGGTGATTATACCATTTCCCCTTAGGTGTTTATTCATCCCAAGCATATGATGAGGAGTGATTCCTGGTCTGGAAACACATTCATAGGACACTTCTATTTTCAGATGGTGCATAAAGTACCAGGCAAAGTAGGAAGCGTTCATAGTCTGGAATAATCACCCATCATATTGACAGTAGAACATCAGCTGCCTCCTTACCTTCTATTTGGCTTCTTGGCCTGGAAAACTGAAAGATGTCATTAAAGTTGGACATAGTCCAATGTTCTAAGATCTCTTGTACAGTAAGAGTCTCAGTTGTCCATGCAGAATATTGTCAATTTAGAAAAAAAAATTGTGAACTCATAGGTAGCTAAAGATTCCAATTCTTGATTTCCATGCCACTGCATGGGACAGCAGGGAAGAGCTCCTCTAAGCACAAGGAACACACACAACTAGTCCTGCATCTAGTGGAAGGTGGTCTTGGAGCTCTAATAAACCATGGCACTCACCCCGGCCCCACTTTGGACTGGACAGTGCAGATGGCTACGTGCAGAAGAAAAAGATGCTGCAAAAGCCATACTCTTCCTGAACACCCCAGAGCTCCTCAAGATTTCAAGGGTGAGGCTCCCATGGCTCCCACAGCACTACAGGGCCGTGTGTGTCTGGTTACGGATTTGTTCAGCCTCTGAAGCCATCATAAAATCCCACTGGGTGGAGCAAGAAGGACTAATGCCCAGCAGTGGGGTGTAATGTGTTCAGGGTCCCAGCCTCTGTCCAAGGCTTTAGGGATATTGCCACACCACCCGGGTCTCCGGGAATGTTGGTGTGAGAACTGAAAGGAACTAGATTTGTTCTGTGAGCAACTCAAATGGTTATTTTCACCAGGGAAATTGCTTCCCAGGACTCCCTCCCTCTCTCACACACATCCCCTTATGCAGTATCACCATGCTCTATAGAGAATCTAGTTCTCCTTTAGCAAAGTCTAAGACTTCCAACTTTATTTCTTTAATCTCACCCAAATGCTGACTTTTCCATCCCACTGCAACGTGCACCCGGAATGAGGCTGTGTACATGTGAGAGACACAGAAGGATCAGCTGCCTAACAATGAGGCTTGATGAGAACGAGTGGCTTTCAGAAGAAAGTTTCTATGATCCCTTGTTAATCTCTAGAGCCAGTCAGTTCCTCCACACCACCCCAGAGCCTTTGTTGGATCCCAGACTTGTTGGATCCTAGTTTTCAGTATGCTGCCTTCTCTGTCCTTGAACACCTGTGGAAATAACATGCTATCCTTTATTCATACTTAATTCCACGAGTCGGAATCACACTGACAACACCATGTTGAGAAACAGGTTACTTCACAGCAACAGCTATTGTTTCACCAAAACTCTATTGTTTGCCCTAATGATACATGTTTAGGCTACCATGTCACTGGAAGTTCCATGCAATCAGAATCATTGCTAAAACGCTCACGTTTGTGAGCTTCAACCAACTTAATATTTAGGCAGAAGAGAGAAGTTTCAACGTGTCAACAATATGTTTTTAAACACAGAAATGGGAAGAAGTAATTGTCTCTCTAAAGGTTACAGGAAGCAAGGAGCCATCTATTGATTTTGATTTCAGGGTAAGCATTTCCACACTGCATTCTGTCCTTTATCGGTTCAATGAAGACAGACAGACAGGAGCCACTTGTCACCAGAATAAATTGAATGCACAAGGGTCTGACCTTTTCCAATGGGGTTCAACCAAAATTCATTCAAAGTGTGAGATTTTCCTCAAGAAAACTAAACAGATAAACCAGCATGATTGTCAATGATACTGCAGCAGAAAACATTTCTTTTAAAAACACAAAAAGAAGAACATTACAGAAAGAAAGAAAGAAAAATCTGCTGGGACCACATAGCTGATGCTGCCAAGTCAGGTTATTGGGGCAATGCTTTCCACTAGAGCTGGTCAAAGATTTTTATGTCAAAAATACCTTTTTAACTGAATGGAAATTTTTCACAAGAAAACTGAAGTTTTTGTTGAAATTTAACCAAAACGTTAATAAATTTTCAACCAAAATCAGAAAAAAGATCCCCCCGCAAATTTAGAAAAAAACAAAAAGGAGTATTCATTGAATTTTTTTGCAGATAATAAAACACATTTCCCAGTTGTACTCACTGAAACTTACTGTTTTCATAAAGACTTTCATAAAGAATTGGTTCAGGACACACACCAATTACACTTCGACCCCAATAAACGTTACTGTGCGTTCTATGTTGGTTATTGTTAAATTATAATGGAAATGGACAGGACAGTGAAATCTTTATAAAACAATCCATGGAGAAATGTTCCAAATATTGCCATTGTAGCTGAAATACAGAGCATGGAAATCTCAAGCTAGTCCATTGGTTCCTAGTGTTATTCTTAGGAATGATGTTCTTAGGTCGTGATTTCATGCTGAGAGCTCAGTTAAGCTCCCACAGTAAGATGAGAGAGATTCACAGGAGTTAGAAGTGAAAATGGCCGTCTCATTCTATCAGTTGTGGAGCTAAGGCATAACTTCAGTAAGAGACACACAAAGAGGAGTTTTTCCAACATGGGATTAACTCTGTGACTCCAGAGACCAGGAGCTCTTCATAGCTCTGCCCTCACACACCTCTCCTTACAGCAGCATGCCCAGGTGGAACCTGAATGATTGTGTGGAGCTCAGGTCTTGTTAGCGTACAGGAGGTGGGAAAACACATATCCCTGAAACACAGTCGTTGTTATGGCTGTTACCTAGAGACTGGAATTCAGGAATCCACCAAGCCCATCACTTGGATACTCACATTCACAGGGATCTGGAAGAGGCTGAAGTAAAAAAGTTCCCACTTCATACCCCTTTAAACCTTTCTTGGAAGGGCTCTCAGGTCTCCTACTACTTTCCAGTAAAAGTTAAAGCAACAACAAAGTCTCCAAAACATTTTCAGACCTCAAATTCAGCTGAGGCTTGATTTAAGGGGCAGGCCTCGGCTTCACTCAGATTGGGGGAAATCGGCAAAGGTCCATCTGTCTGCACCAGTTCATCCCACTTTACTTTTCTTCCTTGTTTTGCCCTGCTGGCAATTGCTGTTACTCTCTGTATTGCAGTCGTTTCTGCAGCCTCCCTGGTGCCCCAGGTCAATGCTATTCGCTATCACACATAGGGGATCATTGCCTAAAGCTAGCATTAAAGAAAACTATTTAGACCTGAAAGCCCAACTGTCCTGCTTGGGAGATACAAGCCTCAGCAGGATTCTTTCCACTAAGCCGGGGAAGAATGATCCCATTTGCATACATGGCCAGCTCCCTTGAGGTCTGCCTTAGAGGACTGAGTGGATTGCCGTGGCTGCCCTCTGGCAGGGGGGGTCTCTGCGTACCTCTTGCCATTCAAAAAAGCAGAAAAGCAGCTGCACACTGATCTGCTGCTTCTCTAAACCTGACACGGGATTGGTCTGACTGATTCCTGTCACTCCTACGCTGTGGAGAAGAACTCCCTTTAATCTGTGTACCACACAACTCCCTACTCCAGGGATGAGCAAACTACGGCCCATGAGTCCTTCCAGCACGGCCCCTGAGCACCCAGCCAGCGAGTCTCCTCCCAGCCCCTCCTCTGTTGTCCCCTCTCCCCCGGAGCCAAGCCGCCAAGCAGGCAGCACTCGGGGCGGGGGGGGAGGGGGGAGTGCTCTGAGTTCCTCCAGGAGAGCGGAGCAGTGTGTCTGGCTCTCACTACCAGACACGTTGCACTGAGTGGTATGGTAAGGGGGGTGGGGCTGGGGGGGTTGGATAAGGGGCAGGGAGTCCCAGGGGACAGGTAGGGGGTGTGGGGTTGGATAGGGAGGTAGGGTCCTTGGGGGTGCAGTTAGAGTGGGGGATCTCAGAGGGAGCTGTCAGGGGACAAGGAGCAGGGGAGTTGGATGGTTTGATGGTTCTGAGGGGGTTGTCGGGGTCAGGAAGTGGGAGGGGGAGGAGCCACACTGTTTGGGGAGGCACAGCCTTCCCTACACAGTCCTCCATACAATTTTGCAACCCCCGACATGGCCAAAACGTTTGCCCACCCCTGGCCTACTCCAAAGTGGACCAGTGAGGTTCCCCTGGCTATACCTTGGCTTGGACTGGGAAGATTAACCATGCTTTACTGTTTGGGGTTCCCACTGTACATTAAAGGAGGAAAGCAGGCATTCTATGGCACATGAGCTTCTCTACCTGTCTCCTATAGAAGCCAAGTTCCATGTATTTAGCGATATGCCAGGTGGTGACAGATTTTTCTCATGCTTTACAACACCTGCCAACATGAAATATTTCTAGTAATCTCCATCAGATCTTGTTTCACATTTGCCCAGCTACAGGAGTATGCCTCAAACTCAAGGGAAAATGGTGAGTTTATTTCCCTGTGTGGGGACGGAATGGAAATGACTAGATACAGTACTTATAACCAGAGCTGAACAGGAAGCGGTGCAGCAAGTGACATAGGCCAACCGATTCCACTGCAGAATTTTGCAAACCACCTCTGAGTGCAGAAGCAGCTACAGAACCAACAGTCTCAACAAGATGGAGTTTAGGATCACCAAAAGCTCCCTGTGTCCTCTCTTTGCAGAGATCTTTGGGTCCTGCCATCATTTGGGGCAACAAGTCCCAGAGCCTCTGGCTTTTCACCAGAACTGAAACTGGAGGGGTTATGCTCAGAGGTAAAAGGGACAGTCAGTCCTTGGCCTGACACTACTAAAACATCCATCAGTGAGGGCACCTTTCTCATCAGCTAACCTGTTCTACGACCACTCCCAGCCCGCTGTGCTGCCCCTGTCTCCCATGGGGGTGCGCCCCCCCCCCCCAGACCATGTCAGGCACATTTCCCCGCTGCTCAGGGCCCCACTCCCGCCTGGTATCCGGAACCAGCCTGCACTGCTCCCCACTGGCACAGCGCCCAGCCCGTGGGCTGAGATGCAGCCACCTCTGGGGTGGGGCTCACTCCCCTGCTGTGCGGAACCAGGCTGGGCACTGCCAAATAGCTGGGCCGGAGCTCCGAGCTTGCCCCATACAGACTAGCTGGAAGCCCTGGCTGGTGTTTGTCTGACCCCTCAGGCCCCCACAGAACAGCCCAGGGGTGGGAATCTGCAGGTGGGGGGAAGCTAAGAGACTCTAAACGTTCCCTCAGGGCACCCTGCCCCTGTTCCCAAGCTGCGCTCAACACCCCCACTCCCAACACCCCTGCGGCAAGAGGGTTAATCAGCGCAGGGGGTGGGGTGGCCCCAGGCTCTCCCCAGCTGGGGTCAGATTCCCTCTGGGGAGAGAGAGGGAAGCTGGTGAGCTTTTCAATTTGAAGGGGGGGGGCGCCTTAGTACTTGCTCAGCAAAGGCCCTGAGAGGAGCTTGGCTGCTGAAAACACTTGTTTTTGGGCTAATTGCTTGGTACGTCTCTCCCACGGCCAGCAATGCTTCTGAAATCTCCCCACATCCCAGCCTCTCTTGTACAACTACATATAGAAAATCAATGGAGGCTGAGTTACAGGGCTCTATATATAGCGGGGAGGCAGGGACTTAGCACTTCTCCCTCGGAAGGCTTAAAAACACAATGGCTATAATAGTGCATAGGTGAGACCAATGGGGAGAGCGAGCGAGAGAGAGAGAAACATTGGCTTCTCTTGTTTACAAACTGTGGACAAATACTCTGATGCAAAACACTTCGGAGTCAATGAGGGTGGGCAAAGCCAAGAAGCATTCATTGTTACTGGCAAAAACCAGGGATTCTGCTTCTCCCCATTTAAGACAGAGGGAGCCATCTGAAATATGATCCTTTTCAAAAGGCATTTTAACTATTATAAAGAAAAATTTCTGAAGTAATGTGTCTTATGTCTGTCACTATGGCAACCTGCTAGTGTGTCAGGAAACCTGCATTCTGAATGCTGTATCCCAAGCGGTTGTATCATTGCTAAGGAAGCATCATCATACCTGTCAAAGAAATAAGTGCACACACATCCAAAATCTTCTTACATTGTTAAAAGAAAATTAGCAACATTGCTGAACAGGCCTTTCACCAAACTCAGTAAACAAACTTCTTTGCCAGGCAACTACTTTGGAAGAGAAAAGCACTTTTACCTTTGGAAGATTCAGATTTTATTGCTTCTTTAACTTATTCATGATTGTGGCCCTAAAGGATCAAAAAGAAGTGAAGTTCCAGAATCTCACATCAAACTGCAAGAATTCCTACATGTGTATTTGTCTAGCTCAATCATGAGAATTTCTTGATATTGAGACATTAAATGTGAAATTATGGAAAACGAAGCAGTGTGAATAATTTCTCAGAAAACTCAGATTATATACTTGCATGTTAATATTACAAATCTCTGAAATCACAAACATTTTGCCTGCCTGATATTTTATTACTTTTTGACATGACAAAGTTTCAAGACAAGAGTTGACTTTGTTTCCAATTGTAAATGCATATCTTTTACTTGGGGAAATATCAGGGAGTGTCACTGGGAAATTAAATGACATATTTTTCTTTTTCAGCTGCTGACCAAAAATATTTTCCAAAAACACCTGAAGTTTCACAGTGAAAAAGGAGACAGTTTATGTATTGTGTAGAGAGAAAAAATGAAAAAGATCTTCAAATGAAGAGTCTCTTTCTCAAATGATTTCTTTGTAGGTATTTATTTACAAATTCTTGTTAAATATTTTGCTTATGTGTTACAGGGAGTAAAATCCTTCGAGAAACAAGTTCAGACATTTGGCAGGAGCCAAGTATCTTGATCTGCAAATTAACTCAAGTTCTGTTGTCAGAGTGCTCAGAGGATAAACATTTCTTGCATACTTATTGAGAACCACCTGCCACTCACCAGGGCCTGATCCAAAGCCCACTGAAATCAATAGGAGTCTTTCCATTGGCTTAGGAGTCTTTCCATTGGCATAGGAGTCTTTCCATTGGCTTAGGAGTCTTTCCATTGGCATAGGAGTCTTTCCATTGGCTTCAGTCCCGCTCCATCATTGCGGGGCGCAGGGCACACGGCTCCGGGCGCAGCCTCCTGCGGGCGTCCCTGTCCATGGAGGGGGTCCCGGGGATGGTGTCACCCGGTGCGGTCCGCACCCCCCGCACCCGCCTAGCTACGCCAGTGCCCATCATAACATGAGGCAAGTTATATTGCCCCTTCCCCGGGTGCTGAGAGGATTGATTTGTTCACCTGTGTAAGGAGTCTGGACAGATGGAGAGTCCAGTAGGAATGCTAATGAACACATCACAGCAAAACATGAGGAAGTTATTCTAATCATTGACATCATCAGAGCAGACTTCCATTTTAAACTCTAGCTGTCTCTTACAGTTCTCAGCATCCAACATAAAAGTGCACTTAGTGATCACTAATACATGGTAAACACAGCTCCTTAGGATACTGCCTTCCAAATACCAGCCAACTGAGTGGCAATTACAGACTCTTCCAATTCCAGGGGGAGAGCTGAGAACTATGTGATGGCAGAACGTCCCTCCCCAAGTCTGAATGCAAGTGACTGGGTGTTTGCCTTGTGTTTCTCCAGGCAACAACATGGCAGGTATACAAGGAACAACCTTTATTTCATTTTACACCTGTTCCTCTTCAAAGGGAAAAAAGCCTCTGGCAACCGCAGCAAGCCCTGGCTGCCCTCAGCTCCATCAGGTCACAGGGCTGCAGCTATGGAAATGGGAACTGGCCTGTTCCTTTGAAGCAGGGTCGAGCGTATATCCCTTCATTGTGCTTGGAGCTGTTGTGTAAATGCACTTCAGAGACAATATGGTGCCATGATGGCAAATCTTCAGCAGAACTGTGGGAAGAGGGAAGGGCAGTCCAGCTGCCACACAGCAGCATCTCAGAGCCAGGCATTCCTCCCAGAGAAGGCGATTTTTAAACCAGTTTCAGATTTCTAGAGTTTGAATGTCCATTAGAAAGCTTTAAAATAGGGTATCATTTTCGTACAAGGACGCATTAAACTATGTATCTGTTGTGTAATTGGAGAGTGCCAACAGTGATGGTGCCTGGTGAGTTTTTGACTATTATTTTCAACAGAAGATAAAACAGTAGTACAATAAGTCCCCTGAATTTCATGTTAAGAAATAAGTTGTGCATCTGAATCTCTGAGCTCTTAGAACCGTGATTTCATCTTTGCCTGTTACAGCCGAGGAACGAAGACAAACCTTCTAAGATATGGTCAAGGAAGTGAAGTAAGGTTCTCTCAGAGCCATGTAATCTGGGGATGGAGACAGAATCACAAGACCAAGGCAATGGGAAATTAAGGCCAAGGCAGGTCAGCTCATACATTATTACCAGCCTAAATTTCAAGGGAAACTGGGGTATGATACACTTGATGAAAGCCAGTCAGAGCCTCACACACCACATCACAAAGCTATCAGTAAAGAAAGGGATGAACTTTTCATTAACTGCTTCATGCCAACTGCAGATAAAAACCTAACATTAGTTTGGGGAGGAGGGTCGCACTTTAAACTCTTGCATTTTCTCTCATCCTTTTAATCTTTTCCACTTTTCTAGGAATGTCTCATCATACAGAAATGATGACTATCCCTAGAATTTCAGGAGTTACCAATAACAATAATAAATAATAGATGTCTGAAGACATGGCATAAAAACAGAGAACAAAATCCAAACCTGAAACATCTGTCAGTGGCACTGAGCACAGCAACACACATTTGGGAATTGGGAATAGACTGTGACATTTGTGGTTATACTTGTAGGAATCCCCCTTAATATATTTACAGCAAAATCCTTCATCTAGTAAAGATGAAGACAAAAATCCCAGTATGAGTCTCTATTAGCCTGTTGTGTTCACTCCATGGCCCAACATTCAAAAAGGGAGAGCTAAATATTCTGATGAATAATCTCTGCTCTTCTCCATGGAATGCCAGGATTCAATCCTTCCTCTGCCCATCAAAATAGTTAGTTGAATAAATTGCCTCCTCTAAGAAGAGGCATTTCCCACACCCTTGTCTAAGTCCATGTGGTCATCTGGTGTCAAAACAAAACCCACTGTATAAACTCCCCAGTTTTGTTTAAATGTAAAGGATCACATTTCCTCCTTCCTCTAGTGCAGGGGTCGGCAACCTTTCAGAAGTGCTGTGCCGAGTCTTCATTTATTCACTCCAATTTAAGGTTTCACGTGCCAGTCAAACATTTTCACGTTTTTAGAAGGTCTCTTTCTATAAGTCTATAATATAGAACTAAACTATTGTTGTATGTAAAGTAAATAAGATTTTAAAAAATGTTTAAGGACCTTCACTTAAAATTAAATTAAAATGCAGAGCCCCCCAGGACCAAGTAGTGAGAGTGCCACTGAAAATCAGCTTGCATGCTGCCTTTGATGATTGATGAGGATTTACTGAAAGTAGTTTTTGAAAACCAAACATTTTTGGCTTTGCAGTGAGAGTGTTGAAAAGACAAACAATTTTCACAGAACATTTTAAAAACATTTAAAAATGTACTGTGAAAAATAACTGCTGTGCTTGTGCTGGCCTCCTCAGAGAGGTGAATGTCACTGTAGCAGGGTGAATAGCACCCACTAGGTCCAACCTACATGAAGCCAGGAAATTCAAGGAGTTTCACAAGCTTGACCTCATGGGAGCTCCAGCCCAATTCCCTGACCAAAGTGGCTCAGAATTATTCAGACAAGCACCTGAACTTATGAATATTTATCTGAACCTCCAAGCTTTGGAGGTTTACACACACTTCGTCACTTCGGAGCTGTAAACAGTACACAAGCCAGACAGGAAGAAATGGCTGAGTTAGATCAAAGGCCACCAATGTATTTTCAGTTAGCAGCTATCACTTTTCTCCAAAACATTGTGAAAAGTTCCTATTGGCCAGCCAAACACAGTCTTTTGCTTAAGGCCCTGTATTGCACAAACTCAGCCAAAGACTTCACATTTGCCCAGATTGTTTTAAATGTGGGGCTTCTCAATCAGCTCATAGGACATTTACAGACAACATATCAATAAGATGTAGATGTGCTGATTGCTAAAACTCTCCTCCTTATAATCCCTCAATTACTTTTCATTGCTCTGTCCGCCTCCTCCCTAGATCAGTTTCCTTATAATGGGTAACATGAAATGTTTGCCATGCTCTATTGCAGCCCCTCCTGTTCTCCTACACATCACTTGACATGATAATTATTTTTTGGAGAGCTCGTGTTCTAATATCCATCTTTGTAATGGCATTTAAGTTTGAAATTCAGATGCATTAATTTTAGGGAGTAGTTTAAACTGGGACAAGATCAATTAACCTTGCAAATATTGTTGCTCCATTAAATATAAATACCTTATTTGGCTGATACAGGATTACCAGGTCTTCAGTATAACAAGTTCTGTCACTGGAAGACTCTGGGTATGAAGACTGCACAGAAATGGTTGCTTCTTACACGATGCCCTTGCAATCCTTTTTTATTGTCTTTTCTGCTCTGGAAAGTTCATTTTCCTTTGAGAATTTAATGTGTGAGTTTCAGGGGCGATTGAATAAATCAGTAAAGGGTTTGGTTTTTCTAAATGTCATGTTGAGTAATGTTGGATCCAATGCTAAGATTTAGTTTCCTTCATCTATTTTTTTTCATTTAATCTTTAAGTATTAGCTCCAATAGATTTCTGCATATTCATCCATCCCATCTTACTTTACATTTTGTCCACTCAAATTTTAAAGTATTTAAAAGCTTGGAAGAGACAAAGAGGAACCACTGGGCAAGTCTGGCATTGCACAAAACATCCAGCCCAGGATTCCTAAAGGCGGCTCTGGATGAATTTGGGGAGCTACAGAATCGTGGCATGGGGTTCCCATTAAAATGGGCAAACCAGTATCAATAAAGTAGCTGACCTGAATGGCCAGAATCCTGAACCTTTCGCCAAAGTTCAAACTAAATCCTGCTTTTAAATTTTAACACACTTTGGGACTCCTCATTTCAGCTGGGAATGAAACATTGTGATATCAGTAGAATAAATCTACTCCCACAAGATTCACAGTGTAATTCCAAACTAAAGAGATTTCAATTCATGTTTTAATTGAAGGTGCTCATCTGAACCTGAACGAACCTTACACTTAGAGTCACTAATGAATGCAACCTTATGAAAGGTGAGATACAATATCTCAACAGACAGCAGGGAGTCTGCTTTAAAGGCAACCCTTTTTATCTTCTCAAAATAACTAGGGCATGGCCTCCAGGTATGGAGCAGTGAGGATAAGCAGACAGGTTGCTCAGGAAATGCTTGTGGAACATGTAATTCTCCTGTACACATATAGTAAGAGGTAGGCCACTCAAAATCCCTAGGCAGGCTGTAATCGGCCATTAGCCTCTTGGTCACTTGCTTCAGAAACACTGGTGAGACCCAAGACTGGTCAGTATCACTAGAACTATTCTGGTAATAAAAAGGCAAAACAACGGGTGACAGTAGCACAGAAGGGAATTTTAGTGAGAAAAAAGACAATAAGCAAGAACAATAACGTGGCATATTTGCACCGCAGGTAAAATGGTGAGGAACACAAGTGGTAGAGTGTCTGGGGATTTGTCTCAGAGTCATTTCTGGCTGAAAATGCAATAGGCCTATACTTATTCAGCAGATAGACACTATTCCTTTCTGATCGGGGCTAGTCCATAGGTGTCCTTAAACCCACTCCTTGATTGCTCTGGTAGTAGGGGCAGGATGTCAGTGGAGAAGCCTCAAACTCCCTCAGTTGATCTGACAAAACATACCTTGATTCTCTTCAGGACATGGTGAAGAGCTCTCTCTTTTTTGCCTTAGGATTAAATACAGTTAAATCTATGGAGTTCATGACAGCAGCCATTTTTCTGCATATTGTCCCTGGAACTTGAGATTTGATGGTGGGACCATTTTTATAAATCTATAAACTGTGATATCCAGTTCTGTAGATACAGAAACACAGCGAGGCAGACGTGCACTATTAGGACATATGAGACTGTTCCTGTAAAATACAGAGCGATGTACTGTATGTACTGGCTCCTCTGTTCTTAGCTGCATCATTGCCTCCACATACTGAACACTGCTCTTCCTGCCAATCAACGTGTTGGGTCTTTATTTTTTCTCTACATCCAATAAAGAAAAATGGATCTGCTGTATAAATCCTATTGATCTAGCCTCTGAAGCCTCATTTGTGCAAATATTTTAGATTAGAACTTTCCTTTCATTATGCAAGGCAGCCTTGAATAATGTTGCAGGCATGTCCGCTACATCCAGTGATGGTGACAAGGTCCCTGGATATGGATATTTGTGATGATCTGTCTGTAATGTTTGTGGACTCAGCTCTGTGAGCTCTTTCATACCACGGGGCATCAGGCCCCCGGAGGGCCTGCAGAATGGGGTTTAGTCTGCCAGACACATTTGCAGAGCTTCAGTAGGGGGCACCCTTGTGTTCGTGAGGAAGAATCAGGCCCCCTTGCTATTCTAACTTAAGTGCTCCCCAAAAACTGGAAAATCCAAACATTAAAAGTAGCAAACCAGACACTTCTCAAGATGGAAATTCCCCACTGCTGGGAAATTCACCATTTTTCAAGATAAACATCTGAGAAGTTTTTCTTTAAGCTTCAATTTCTCATTTTATGGATACAGGATTCAGTCCCTACAACTACAAAAGTTTCGCACAGCTAGAGATCCAGCTACGGATCTGGAGAAGCGCAGACAACAAATATAAAGAGAGACAGAGAGAAATAGAATTTCTTGTAACAGAAAAATCTTCTTTGTAAAGGCATCCCATAAATAAGAAAGAAGAGCAGTATTTACGGAATAGGCTGAATGTATCCAGCTACCAGGATGGCCACATTTGTTTTGACCCATTCCTGGACGTTTCATCACGTGACAATCTTTAATTCAAGATTAATCTTTAATTCCTGGAGACTTCAGGACAGTCCTGGAGATTTGGCAGCCCTACCAGCTATTTTCTGTTCTTAGCCCCAAAATACAGGTGACAAATAATTTCAGTTGAAATTGAAGAACAAATCATTCTGGCTTTTGGCATGTGCCTACATGACCAGTAAATAATGTAACGCCTCCCTCCACTCCCGTAGGTGATCTCTCAGGCCGGGGAGAACAAGCCAAGGGCTTGAGTTCAGTGGCTTCAGGCCCAACAAGTTCAGACCCTTCCTTTCTGTGTCCCCACCCCCCTCCCCAGTGACCCATCTGTTGGCTGTGTGCTGAGCTCCCGTGGAATGAATGTCCATGTCACATGTGATGCACACCCTGATCTGTATTCTCCTCCTGCTGAAAGCAAAGGGGCTTGTGGCATAGACTCTGTAAGCAGGAGCAGACTTCCTTGCAGTCAGCCATAGACACTAAAGTCTCCTCTGCCTCATTCTACAACTAGTTCATCCAGGACAGGGTTAAGGCACAACAGTGAGGTGGGCTGGAGGAAGCGTTAGCAATTGCTGCCTATAATGTACAACTTCAATGGACAAACTGGAGGTCTTTAGTCTCCATGGCTGTCAGGTCATGAGCATAAGTCCTAAGGTACAAGCCTATCAAACGCAATGTAGGTTACATACAAAACACTTGTTGGGGTGTCACCCAGACCTTGCTTGTTTCATCACATAAATATAAATGCACAGACAGATACTAGAGAGAGACAAGCTGGGGGAGGGAATATCATTTATTGGACCAATTTCTGCTGGTGAGCGGGACATGCTTTGGAGCCACACAGAGCTCTATGAAAGCTCAAAAGCGCTCTCACCAACAGAAGTTGGTCCAATAAAAGGATCGATCATGATCAGTCAACAGTTTTAAAAATTAATGGAAAAAATGGTCAAATGATTTCCAATAAATGGGGTGGAACCACGAGCTGCCGATGGGCATTCCGCAAGCAGAAAAAGAGGCCATGTTCATGTGATAAATAATTTTTGAGTTGACTCACCCAGTATACACAAAAATAAAGCACAGATTCCCCAGCCACCACCCAGGTTAGTCTGTGCCTTGGTGATTTCAGTTGGTCCTCTCCCCGTGCTGTGGTATTTTGTTAGCAAAATCAATTAAATGGGTGTGTTATTTAACTGAGCAGAGCAGCACTAACTGCTTACATCAAGGATCAAATATTTTTTTCTACTACCTTATAAGTGAGTTGGGCCCCAAAATTAGATTAGGGAATTCCATTGGCCAAAAAGTAAATTACCCAGGGATACAAGTGAACAGGAAAAAATCATTCTGTTTACTAGTACTGCATGTAAGTACTAGTAATGGACAACAGGGGATGGATCACTTGATGATTATCTATTCTGTTCATTCCCTCTAGGGCTCCTGGCATTGGCCACTGTTGGAAGACAGGATACTTGGCTAGATGGACCTTTGGTCTGACCCAGTTTGGTCACTCTTATGTTCTTATGATTTTCTAGCGACACCCTCTTGGCAATCCCCTAGGGGTAAAGACATCCTCTTTTGAATTGTATGGATGCCCTGTAGTGGGGCAGCTGCCCCACTCCCGCAAGCAGGGATTAAAAGCAGCCCTGGATGGGGCTGTGGCTGGGAAAAGAAGTGAGGGCAGCTGAGTAAGTAGCTGACCACAGGTGTGGCCAGCTCAATCATGGCTCAGCTGGCCCTGACAAGAGGGCTGTGGGCCAGAAGCTGGAGGAGTCTCTCTCTAGCTTTGAAGAGACATGGACATAGCTGCCGGAAGGAGCAAAAGGTACCATGGACAGAGCAGTGCTGGGGAAGGGGCAGGCTGAGCTGGGGAGAAGAACCCCAGGGTAAGGGGCACCGCGGTCCGGGAGGGACCTTGGGTCTGAGGCAGGCGAGCCACCGGCCAGCAGAGGGCACCCAGAGGCTAGAAAAAGTTAATTCCAAAGACGACCAGCAGGAGGTGCTGTGCCAGTGAGTCTCAACTTTGCTACACACCCTAGTCAAGATTCTCAGTGTAAGCAAACAAATTATAAAATGTACCAGCTACAATTGTCATGATTTGCTTTAGCAAAGACGTATCACAATACATTCATTCTGGCAATCATTATTTGAATTAAAAGGCCCATTTATGCATTAAAATCAACTTTCCTACCTGCTACACATGCCATTGTATAAATTACTTTAGAAAGAAAATACATCTTTAAGTAGGAAATATTTGCATTTGCAAAAGTAGCACATTGACATCAGTTCAAGTACAGAACTAAGGGGCCAATCCAGAACCCCACTGACACCTGAGGCAGGCTAGCTTGCATGAGTAAGGGTGAAGAATCAGGCCCTAAAATAGCATCTGCACCTGGACTTAGAGATGATGCATTTCTTAAAGATGGCTGAGTATTCTGACAAAGAAAAGGACAATGAGGAAAATCCTTCGCGTGATTGCTAGCTGATATTTATCAAAGGCTTTGGCATGAATATGGCGCTGGTGATGGTGGAAGGTTTCAGCTGTTTTATGTCTCAGCAATAGTTTAAACAATAACGTTCATATCACAGAATGGTGTAGATAATATCTGCAATAAAACTGGGTCTTTTATGTTCAGAAGCAGACAAAGCGAGGCGAGCACATTGATAAATGAAGCTGAACCTTCCTATTTAGTTGTGGTGGAGCTCCCTCTAGCTTCCGGCATTAAACTTAGATCTGTAAATCATATTTGCCTAGACCCATCTCTCCACTTTCACGGTAGAAAAGGCTTCAGATTCTGAATTCTTAAAAGTGTTTGTGACATTTATAATCCAGCTGACTAAAAACCCTTAAGACCCAGCTGCCGGCTGAGTGGCATCAGCAGGTCTGATGATAATAAATTTCACACTTTTAAGAGGACAGTATAGGGAAAAATACTCTGGCATTCAGGAGATGTGAGTATCACTAGCAGCACTTTCTGCCTTTTCCAGCTTTACAATCGTCTATTAATATTCAAGGGAAAGATTAATACAGTTCTATGCACTTAGCTGAAAGAATTGGCCTTCTTGGACTGGAAACGCCAGGCAATAGAGTTAATGTCCAAGCTGTGTCCATTTTACAATGAACATTTATTTGTAAAAGTACAATAACACACAGAATAAATCAGTTAGTTTATAAATCCCAATTCAGGATAAATGTAGATCAACAAGATGGAGAGTTATTATTTCTGAGGAGCAAGTTGTGAAAGGTGACTAAGAAAGATCACATTAGGCATGAAATGTCTGGAATTAAACCAGTGAATATCAGTACTCTAAACAAGGGAAATGAAGGTGGTTTCTTATCTGATTGTTATCCAGAGTCCATATAGTAGCCTATCTATAGGATCATGCTGCCGTTCAAGTCACAACTGATGATGGTAAATATTAACTGTACCTTTAAAAACTGCTGATTTAATGGTGTGTTATGGAAACAATGTTTTGCTGAAATGCTAATTTGGGGAGATTAAGACGACATTTCTGAAGAATAATATCCCAAATCTGATGTGAAGCTTAAATAACCAGTGAAATGATAAGCAGGCAAGAGCTACAGGAGAAGAGTTAATTAAAAATCTCCAAGGCAACTTATATTCCTTTGTCACAAAATAAATGCCATGCTAGAGATACAGTACCTGTAAACTGAAAAATCACCAGCTGTCCTCGCTAGCCAGAGAGCTAAAAAGGATTTACAGTCTTTCAGTGTCTTAAATATTCTATGTTTTAAATGCATTTGGGCACATATTTTCATAAATACTGCTCTCTGAATTTTCTATTTCTCTTCAGTCACATAGCTACAATAATCTCCATAGTTGTCGGTACTGTACAGTTAAAATAAAGTTTACTTGTATAATTATTTTTAAAATTAACAACAACAAAAATAACCTTATTGCAGAGTCTGGAGAATCTGAATCAGTAGAAATGAATATTAAATTCAGAGTGCAGAATGAAAGACAAAATAAACTATTTATAAGCCCAGTCTGAGAAATTAAAACCTGCTGGAAAATGCACCTATAAAAATCTTTAGAACTGAAAATGTCATTATTTTATGGCTCTTCTTAATGAATTATTTCTTATAAATTACAGCATGAGACTTCTGGCTGAGCATGGTTTAAAGCAATTGTTTCTATTGCTTAGATTCTGAGATTTTAGAAACTCATTACACTGTAAACTAACTAATCAGAAGACATTACCTGCTGTCAGACAAAACTACACATGTATTTAGAGTTATGATACCAAATAGCTATTTACTGATGCTTACTATTTATTAACTAGTGCAAAGTCATAAATCAAATTGCATTTGAATATGTTTTAGAGAAGTGAAAACTGAATAATCTCCTTATTATCAACGTAAGGCTAGCAGGAGATTTCTAAATTCAGTTATTTTGTTCCAGTAGCTTAGGTTTACATGCCACTTGACAAAACACATAGTTTATACAGGTCCCACTCTCTACAATCTTACAGTCTAAACTGGCCAATCTAAAATCTAATTACTGGTGAGGCATGAGTGTAGAAGCAGATAGAGTCATAGTTGATCAGGTATGGAAAGTTAAAGGAAATAAGTGTGTTTTAAGGTGGAATTTGTCACCAATGTTCTAAGTAAACACTTTGTGCTGTGATAGTGCAAGTGATCCTATCTAGAGGATCAGAGCTGAAAGAGACCATGTCACAAAGATCTCACTTGATTTATTGCTCAAAATCTACATTATAAAATTATTGCTCCTGAATAATCATCACAGCCCCGCATCCAGTTGAACAAGCTCTTTGTATAAAATATCTCAAATTCATTTCTGCTGCATGCTCACTCCAGACTGGGTAATTTAAAACAATTATTTTAAATATGCCACATTTGGGTTCAGTTTGAATCTTTGCCATCCGTGATAATCCAGGAGACTGTTCTGAAAGTGAAGCACCTTGTCTGCATCTGATCAAGTCAGACTCTTACCCGCTTTTTCTTTTAAGTGTAACATACAAACAATACATAAAGCTGAGTGACGATCATAGCGGATAAATATAAATGAGTTTGAAATTTATTTTAGTAATTCAAATAAAACCTTGAGTGAAAATAAATGATTGTTCCCATTAACAATGTGACTAGAGCCTTTCTTCATTAAATGTAGTAATAGTGAGGACCCTGTTCCTTAAATAAAATGAAATAAAATGATTATGGATCAAGTTTGCAGTAATTTTCACTTCCTCAGTGCCAGCCTTTCTTCTAAGAAGTTATCTTAATTACAACAGGAATCTTTTTCATGCATTAAATCCTTAAAACAAATCTTATTTCAAACAATAATGATTTAAATAAAATATAAATAATTCAGTTATACACTTTGAATACATAAAATAAAATACAATTTAAAACACCCACAAACTCCTAGCAACAGAAACGAAACCCAAGTGTATTGGTGCAGTATGGTATGGAGTGTTTGCTTCCCATATAATTATATACGGGGCAGAAACCCTAACTCTGAATTCTTGCTGCAATAAACATTCATTGCTGATGACCTGATTAGGCAAACAATTCATTTACTTTGCATGCTGTGTGGAATAGGGAAACTCTCTCCATACATATTCAGCTAAGTAGAATTCTTTGAGTGTGTCAACAAACATGTGAGGTAGCCGTGTTAGTCTGGAATAGCAGAGGTAACAAAGTCCTGTGCCACCTTAAAGACTAACTATAAAGTTTTGAAGCATAAGCTTTCGTGGGCTAATACCCACTTCATCGGATGCAAGCAGTGGAAGTGCAACCACTGCTTGCATCTGACGAAGTGGGTATTAGCCCATGAAAGCTTATGCTTCAAAACTTTATAGTTAGTCTTTAAGGTGCCACAGGACTTTGTTACCTCAACAAACATGTGGATAAGGATGGTCCAGCAGCTCTTGCATACTTGGACTTTCAGAAACCTTTGACAAGGTCCCTCACCAAAGGTTCTTAAGCAAAGTAGGCAGACATGGGACAAGAAGGAAGATCATCTCCTGAATCAGTAATTTGTTAAAAGATAGGAAATAAAGGGTAGGAGTAAATGGTAAGGTTTTACAGTGGAGAGAGGCAAATAGCAGTATTCTCCAATGAGCTGTACTTGGTACCTATGGTTTTAATGTACTCATAAATCATCTGGAAAAAGGGTTAAACAGTAAGGCAGCAAAATTTACAGATGATACAAAATTACTCAAGATAGTTAAGTCCAAAGCTGACTTAGAAGCGTTACAAAGAGCTCTCACAAAAGTAGGCGACTGGGCAGCAAGATGACAGATGAAAATTAATGCTGATAAATTCAAAGTAATGCAGATTTCAAAACATAATCACAACTAGACATACAAAATCCTGGGCTCTAAATTAGCTATTACCACTCAAGGAGGAGATCTTGGCATCATTGTGAATAGTTCTCTGAAAACACCTGCTCAATGTGCAGCGGCAGTCAAAAAAGCTAATACCATGTTAGGAATCATTAGGAAAGGGATACCGTATTTTTCGCCCTATAAGACGCACTTTTTCTTCCCCAAAACGGGGGGGGAAAGTTAGTGCGTCTTATAGGGCGAATGTGCGCCCCGGTTCCCCCCTCCCCGCCGCGGGCGGGCTGCCGGGAGCGTCCCGGTTCCCCCCTCCCCGCCGCGGGCGGGCTGCCGGGAGCGTGCCCGCGGCGGGGAGGGGGGAACCGGGACGCTCCCGGCAGCCCGCCCGCGCGGCGGGGAGGGGGGAACCGGGACGCTCCCGGCAGCCCGCCCGCGCGGCGGGGAGGGGGGAACCGGGACGCTCCCGGCAGCCCGCCCGCGCGGCGGGGAGGGGGGAACCGGGACGCTCCCGGCAGCCCGCCCGCGCGGCGGGGAGGGGGGAACCGGGACGCTCCCGGCAGCCCGCCCGCGCGGCGGGGAGGGGGGAACCGGGACGCTCCCGGCAGCCCGCCCGCGCGGCGGGGAGGGGGGAACCGGGACGCTCCCGGCAGCCCGCCCGCGCGGCGGGGGCGGGGGGAACCGGGACGCTCCCGGCAGCCCGCCCGCGCGGCGGGGACGGGAGAGCAGCGCGAAAAAAGCGGCGCTTTTTGTGTGGTGGTGGGTTTTTTTGTTTGTTTTGTTTTTTTTTCCCGGCTTTTTTATTTAAAAACTCGGGGGCGTCTTATACGCCGGAGCGTCCTATAGGACGAAAAATATGGTAGATATTAAGACTGACAATATCATATTGCCTCTGTATAAATCCATGGTATGCCCACACCTTAAATACTGCATGAAACTCTGGTCATCCCATCTCAGAAAAAGATATATTAGAATTGGGAAAAGTACAGAGAAGGGTAACAAAAATAATTAGGGGTAGGGAACAGCTTCCATCCGGGAAGAGATTAAAACAACTGGGAGTGTTCATTTTAGAAAAGAGATGACCAAGGGGGGATATGGTAGAAGTCTAAAAAATTATGAACGGTGTGGAGAAAATGAATTTGGAAGTGTTATTTACCCCTTACATAACAGAAACCCAATGAATTTAATAGGGAGCAGGATTAAAACAAACATAAGGCATAAGATGAGGAAGACTTTGTAGCACTTTAGAGACTAACCAGTTTATTTCAGCATAAACTTTCGTGGGCTATAGCCCACTTCATCGGATGATTTACAGATACAGACTAACACGGCTGCTAATCTTAAACATAAAGAAGGTCTTCTTCACACAATGCGCAGTCAATCTGTGGAACTCATTGCCAGGGACACTGTGAATGCCAAAAGTATACCTAAGTTCAAAAAAGAATTAGATAAGTTCCTGGAGGATTGGTCCATCAATGGCTAGTGATAGTCAAGGAAGAAACCCCATGGTCTGAGTGTTCTTGAACCTCTTATTGCCAGAAGCTTGAACTGGACAACAGGGGATGGATCACCCAATAATTGCCCTGTCCTCTTTATTCCCTTGGAAGCATCTGGCATTGGCCACTGTCAGAAGAGAGGATCTTGGGTTAGATGGACCATTGGTCTGATCCAGTATGGCCCTTCTTACGTTTATTTTATTGAGAGTAAACAGTGATGTGTACATCAGAAATTAGCACATAAAGGTGATAATAAAGTCCAAAAATGTTGCAGCTAACAGTAAAGTGATGTGCATGAGAGCCGCTTAACACCATGCAGATTCATTTATTCATTTGAGTTTTTTACACTCAACATAGGTTATTTACACTGGAATTTATATTTTGCATTTCATTATAAAACTGATCTTTTTTGTGCATAAAACAAAAGACGCCATTATGAAAGCATTCTCTAGCCTAATCAGTCTTTTAAAAGGTAATTGTTCTTATAGTAAGTACCTATTGCTTTAGATAGCCTTGTAATGAAAATACTTTCTCCTTTTTTAATTTCTGTCAGTACAAACCTGCAATTCTCTGGTTCATATTATAGGTTGATTTCATCATTACAAATACACTATTACTGTGATTAAAAATGATATGGAGAAATGCAAATTGTATTTACTGCTGCTGTATTCTGCAAGCACTTCATGTGATAGGAAGTGTTTTCTGTAGCTCTGTGACATGTGTGAGAATTTCAGAGTGCCGTGAAAAGGAATCAGGCAAATTGAAGGGCTCAGAACACCGGGTAATGAAAGGAATCGACTGTTCAGAGACTTCGATTCTCACTCATGCTCTCTCATGTTTTACATGTCATTTTATGTTTAGAATTAATAAACTGCATTTGACTTTCCAGATTAAATTATCCCTTAACTTCATCCCAGACATTCTTAAAGACTCCACTTAGGCAATAGTTTCCTATTTTAATATTGCTCAGAAGATAAAACAAATTGGGCCAGTATGTGATATCTGAGCAGGAAGAACTTACCTGACTCAGAGGCCAAATGAAACACACACAGAAATGTGTGTGCAAACAGGAGAAAGGAAACACAAAAACTCCCCGTGAAGTCAAAGGCAAGGCTCCCATTACCTTCAGTGCAAGACAGTGTCTGCTTTTTAATACACCAGACTCCTCCCTGCTTATCCACTCTCTTCATATTTTATCTATTGTAAAGAAGGATAAACTGTAACCAGTTAGAATAAAGAATAAGAATCTTTCTTTGTCTCCATTAGCAATTTGCCTTTCGTTCTTAAATAACTGTCTAATATAACTTTTAAAATTCAAGTTGAGTACAGTAAAAGGACAGGGATTGCCAGATTGGATAAGACCAGGAGTGCAACTACCCTACCATCCTGTATCTGACAGAAGAAGGTGCAAGAAATGCCCTAATAAACAATTGTGAATAACCTGCCTATCCCTCAGCAATTAAGTGTTTGGCCTACAGCATTTTTATCCTTTGTAAAAAAAAACAAAACACATTGCTCTTTTTGTTTAATGTAACTCTGAATGTTCCAATTACCCATACAATTGTCTAATCCTTCTCTGAATCCTGCTAAACCTCTGCTTTCAATGAAGTTTGATAGCATGAGTTCCCCATGTCAGTTATGCGTTGTGTAAAAAAGTAGCTCCTTTTCTCCATTTTCAATTTTTTGCATTCAATTTCATCGAACCTCTCCTTATTCTTATTGAGGGGAAGGACAAAGGATTTATCTTCCTTAGACAACTCCTTTCTTCAGACATCTCTCTCAAGTCCCCCTTATTCATCTCTTCTCTAAACTGAACAGTCCCCAACTTTTCAGTCTCTCCACCTCAGGAGGTCCTTCCAGCCTCTCAGTATTTTCATCCCCAGACCCAACTGAGAGACAGTGTGAACAGAAAAGGTGACTTACAAAAAATGCTTTATGCAAATTTCTCCCTCCCTCCTGAGTGCAGTGAATTCCCTGCCCTGCTTTTGGCTGTGGTGGAGAGACATGATGAGAAGAAACTTGGCAGAATGTTTAACTCTTAAACCTTGGGGCTGTTTTTCTCATGATCTCGTCTGAGAGCTTAGATTGAAGTAGTGATCACTGTATTGCTCTCTTAAAGAAACCTGCCAGGTTCTAGCTACTCCAGGCTCTGCTTCCTGCTCCCAGACTCAGCCAGGACAGCACTTGTTTAGAACCAACATTGAAATAACCTCGACTTCAGGTGGGAGGGAGGCACTCATGACAGTATATATTATGCACACCCAAATTGTAATTATTTTCCATGTTAAGATGTTGTTCTCCAATCCTGATGAATACTGATACTGAAAGCCAGAGAGATATGGGAAGTTTATTAGACTAATCCACATTGTTGGGGGGGAAGGGGGAATTCTGAAAGGATTAATTCAGAAAGATTTCTGTCCTGCTCACTGTGTCATTCTTCCATTCAGGACTCCCCCTCATTGCTGGAGTGCAGCACTGAGAGAGTGTGAACCTTTCCAGGACAGAGGATAATCCAGCAAAAAGACTAATCTTGTTTACTGCTAAAGCACTTTTAGAGGACATAAAGGTACCTGCATAAAAATACATCATTTTGGATTTAGGAGACTTCTTACTTTGCAGCTTAACAGCAAACCCTGTCAGAACTATGGTTGTGTAATACCTGAGACTTGTGTTACTTGTAATACACAGTGCATTTGCCCTCAGACAAACCTGACACTTCATTGAAATCCTATCACAAATTTTTCAAAAGAACTCTGCAATTTTTTTTCCTAATCCAAGCATTTGTTTGCTTGTTTGATACGGCCGTTCACATACCATGTCAGCTCTTCGGGGGAAATGCACACTGCTAGTGAAACTGTCAATGCATTATGTGTTCTTGCATGTTACCAAAAGTAACTCATCTTGTGTTTTTGCCTTGAGCTTTTTGCTGTGGTTGTTAGAAATGAAAAAACATTTTCACCCTGGAAATAGTTAATTCTTCCCTGGGGCAACACATGCAAATCCGTGAGTCGTTCCTGGTTTGAAATGAAGTATCAAGAGGTTTGCCTCTGAGTTTGTATTTTAGACATTCTGCAAAACCAGGCCAACATCTCCATTTCCTGCCAGTCACACTGACAAGCTTTGTCCTGTGCTGTTCTATAATAATTTGATTCCTCGGAGTTCTTTAACTAAAGGAGATAATGTAAGTAAAGGGCCATTCGAGGGATAGGAGTCTTCTTTTTCTTTAGAAAATGCACCTTTTTACAGATAAAAGGGGTTGAAACTAATGCTAGCAAGAGGAGAGTAGGGACTGGGATAAACATGACAGAGTAGGTTCTCTAACACCATTGTGCTTAGTGAAATCATTTGATCACCAAAGATATTGGGACATTTTATTGACTGACAGTTACTGGTGAACATAGCTGTGCACTTGTTTTCAGTCTCTTTTCCAGGCTGATCGTGTGCTCCCTTTTCTCATAATGGATCTCTTTGCTGACTCAGGCATTTAATCCAAGCATTAATGTATCTTCAACAAAATCCCATTGGGTCAGCATGTTCAAAGCACCTAAATCTCTAACTTCCAACCCTGAAAAAGTGGCCTGCTTGTCAGCAGTGCTGAGCACTGGCACATGCGTAGACTGCAGCAGGATGTGTCGAAATGTGAAGTCAGTCCACAATTGGGTTAGAGTGCCATGTGTGTACATTGAGCCTGGCTTGGTTCATTTTTCTTCAAAGCCACTCAAAGTCGAGATAAAACCAGAAGTTTCCGTTGAATAAAGTGAATAAAAAGCACGATCCTTTGGCTGGTTCATTGAGCTCCAGAGCCAAGTCCTGCTGGCTGGGAAACTGTTAAATTGGTTTTTCATTGAAAAATGCTTGTTGGTCAGAACCTGAACTGTTGGCAAAATGGGTGGCGATTTGGTGCATTTCCTGACTTGAAAAAATGGAGATTAAAAAGTTTTGAAGTTGTCAAACTTTTCATGTTGGTATATTCAAAGCAATTCCAGTTTTTCACTTCAAAATAGGTTTTATTTACAAATGTAAGTCAAACTGAAAAAATGGGGGTTGTTTTAAAAAAGATCAAAATCTAAACAAAATGGCTAGAAAATGACTGAGACTGTTTTGATTGACCCAAAACAAATGACATTTTGGTTCATCTGAGTCTCAAATATTCTTGAGATTTCAACATTTTGTACCAATTTGAGATAGGAAACGTGACCTCTTGAAAATATTTGCAGAAGAGAAAAACAGATTCCTGGCCAGTTCCACTGCAGGTGCCTTATGCAAGGAGACTCCTCAGTTTCTGGGCACCAGCCATTTACGTCTCCTGTCCTGGCCCCTTATGTAGTTTGGGATTTGAGGCCAGGACAGGAGACGTACATGGCTGGTGCCCAGAAACTGGAAAGAAAGCGACATGCTGTTGGGAATGCAGGAGGCACAGCCCGCCCTGGGACAGCAAAGCCACCGAGGCCAGGTTTGCCGCTCAGACACTTCAGAAAGCCTTTGATGATTTGGAAGCTCTTGTTTCTCAGCTTGCTGCAGGTTCTGACATGAGCTGCACGGGCCATTACTTCATGTTTCTACACAGACGCATTTTTGTTCCCTACGTCCTACACTCAGCACTACTGGCAGCATTGTCATGTGCTACACTAGGCAGAATTCACATACAGCTATAAGGAATGTTTCTGGCACCTCAGGGCAAAACTTTGATCTTGGCTCTTCTTTTGACCCATTTAATTCTCAGCTCTCCTGTTATCCAAGAGATTCAGTCTGTTAATTAGGCAAGTCGGGGAAAAGCACCCTTAAAACCTGCCTGCATGCACAGCCACCCCAGTTCATCTACCCCAGCACCCTTCCACCCCCACACTCTTAAAAGGACTGGGTGGTTTGTTTTCCAGCATGAAATGTATTAGTACTAAGCTCATTGCAACACACTGCATGTATGAACCCACACCTGGAAAGATCTGGGTACTCAGTGTTTATGCCAGAAGCAACTCCCACCTGTCTCGTCCGACCTCCTGTAGGTCACAGGCTGCCAGCCTAACCCAGCACCTGCATATTGAACCCAGCAACCGAGGAGAGACCAAAGTATCAGTGCCCACAGGACACTGCACTGTGCTGAGCCATTGGCAGAGAACAGAAGGACTGAGGCGCCCAGTGCACAAGGCCCCTGCGAAGCAGGGAGATGATTGAGACGGACCCAGACAATCCTGGCAAGTGATCTCCTCCCGCATGGTACAGAAAATAAAACAAACAACCAGGGCACTGCCCATGTGACCTGGGGGGAAATTCCTTCCTGACCCCACATCAGTTACACTCTGAGTGTGGGAGCAAGAGCTGGCCAGCCAGGCAGCTGAGAGACCAAATGTTCTGGGCCACCTCACAGTCCTGGCCCACCCTGCCCAACGTCCCAGCTCCAGCTATGGCCAACGAGACAAAAAAACTCAAACCCAACAGAATGCTTTGGGGGGTGGAATCCCTTCATCGAATGTCATCGAATCTCAGACCTCAGGAGATCATCCAGTCAGGGACACACGAGGTTGAGATTTGAGTTCGGTTCCTCGGGCCAAGGCCAGAGGTGCTGCAAGACCAGCCGAGGGAGAGTGCTCAGGTCAAAAGGGAGAGGAGCACACTGGCTTCTCAATGGGCTTGAAAATGGTGTTGGTGAGCTAGGAAGGAAGTTGCATCTTGCTCTGCTCAGCAAGGAGACCCTGGGACACAGGGCAGGGGAGCGACGGGGATGCTCAGAGAAGTGAAGAACTCAGTCCAACGCTCTTCATTTGGTTCAGCTAAACATGCAGCCACATGGATGTTTATCCAGCCCTTAGAAGCAGGCACAAGTGGACTGGAATGCACAAAACAGGCTTCCTGCTGAGACTTTCGTTACTTGCTGCTTCCAACAGGGGTTGAAATAGCCCCAAAACATTTCATAACAATACCTTACCTCCTCTGTGTTCGGCAGAGACACAAATTATAAACACGGCCCACCCCATCCACCACGGAAATGCAGCCACTTCGGAGTAGAACATAAAAGCTCTTCCCAATGCGAGAACAATGCTACACTAGAGTTAACATGCAGGTGGAGCCAGTGCTAGGCATAAGCAGACTAAGCTATTGCTTAGGGGCCCGTGCAGCTCAACGGGGCCCACATTTGCCCCCGGGTGATTTTAAAAGGGCCTGAGCAGCAGCAGTGGTGGCTGAGAGCCCCAGACCTTTTAATCACCTGTGCAGGCCGCAGGACTCCAAGCCCATGCTTTGCGGGGCCCCGCGGGCAGGCGCGATTGGCCGGTGCAGTTGGTCCCAGAAGTAACAGATTAGTCACTTCCGCCCCAAACCCTGCACCGCAAGAGATGGCCCCAGGGTGATCAGACAGCAAGTGTGAAAAATCAGGGAAGGGGGGTAATAGGAGCCTGTATAAGAAAAACACCCCAAAATTGGGACATCTGGTCACCCTAGACGGCCCTGGCTCTGGGGCCCAGAATTGCTGTCATGGGCTGTTTGCAGGGAGTGAAGGAGCATATCATAGCCAGTTGAAACTACTGCTACCACAGGAACTCTCTCTCTCTCTGAGCCTGCCAGAGCCCAGAAGTGCAGAGATTTGTGAAAATAAACGGCAACGTTTCAAAAAAATGAATTAAAAAATGGTTCCCACGCCCAAAAGCTTTGTTCCGGGGTTTGTTCAAGCTTTAGGGGAAGTTTAAAACTATCCTTAATTTACTGAAACTGGCTCAAGCATCTCTATGGAAAAAATATTTTTTAATATAAGTGATAGAACAGAGTATATTGTTACTATATAGTTTTATGCTTCCTTGCGTCTCTGTTTCAGCGAAATGATGAACAGGAGAGTACCAAACACAGATTCATAGAAAGTCCCAAGCCCATGACAGACTCCTGGGTCCTTACCCTGTGACTCCACACACAAGCAAATAGAAGGCAGCTGAATGCAGATGATTCCAGGGCTGCACAGAGTTCATGGTTATAATCTTTGGTAGAATCTTAAAATCATATTGAAGTTTTAATTTTTAAGGGGGAAACCAGGAAGACTAAGTGCGAATTCAGAGACCATTAGCATTGGTGAAGCTAGGAGACATTCTGATGTGCGATTTAAAGAGCTCATAAAAAGCAGCCGGCTGGCCTTAGAATCAATGGAAAGCAATAAAGCAGTTAAAAATTCTCCCGGTTGTAGGCCCTATAGATTTCCTTATCTTAAATTCTTGGGCTAAACCCCTGGAGCAAATCACAGGGTGCATTGTGGGAGTTTTGTCTTTCAGCCTGGGAGTTCCAGAGACAGTTTCATGGCCTGTCTCCCCGACCCCCCTTCAGCACATGGTGTCTCCACTATGGGGAAGCTTGTCTTGGCCACAGAGTCTAGACATTCCCAGCTACTACCCTTCTGATATTCTCAGGCCAGTGGTAATTTAAAAATTGTTTGGGATAGGCTGAGCCTCTTAGACACAGGGAGCCAATAATAAGCCTTAGTTCAGTGACCCTTGTCGGAGCATCAAAAAGACAGTAGAGGCTCCCTCAGTTCAGCACTGGGTCAGGAATCGCAACCTCTTCTGACCTTTCTTGTAGATTTAAAATTGTTTTGAGAAAGAGGAGAATAAAACAGATACAACTCCAGGCAATTTTGAAAAGCAGCCCAGCCCCCCTCCAAGCCCCGTACTGTACAAATGTCTAAAGGTAACATGTTTAAACAGATGCAGCTCTGGCAGCCCTGGAAAATTAGGATTTGGATCCTCTGTATTTTTTAATGGAATGCATATTGCTTTTTATTTACTCTGAGCACTTTAACGTGGAAAGACAGTGCAGGAAAACATTGCTTCCACAACATTTAGCAAAGACAGTCAACAGAGAGACACGTACTGCTACTAAAAATTAAGAGACCGAGCTAAGCAAAAATGTAGATTATGTTTATTTTCAATTGGCCTGCAAAATTCATTGTTATGTATTTTAGCTGCATACACAAATTGAAAAAATTAACACCCAGATTACTAGAGAAATTGCCTAGTAAGAATAAACTGCATACAGTCGTCGATTGCTTGGATTTCAAAGGCTTCCTTTGTGTACGCAGTACATGCAATCACAACCAATAAAACAAAATATACTAGCTGTATTTGTGGTTTTTGGTTTTGGAACTGCATAATGGTTACTTACATTTTTCTCAAACGCTACTTTATAGGGTTTACTTAGCTGGATTTTCATGCACTACCTGGAAAGTCTGATTAGCACCCAAATGAAATGCAATGTGTGTGTTGCCAAAGGGCTCTGAAGACTCAGGAAGAGGTTTACCAGTTTATGGGAAGAGAGTTGAGAGCATTTCTTCTTTGTAGCTTTTACATGAGCTGGTACAGGTCAGAGACGTGAACTGGAAGGGAAAAGGAAAGAGCAGAAAGGGAGGATATTCATGGAAGGGAGAATAAAACAGCAGGCAGATGAATTATGAACCCAGGGTAAAGGCACAGACATAACTCCAAATTTCACAGAGGAGTCTGGCTTAGCTACACCAAGCAATCAACACTGTTCCTAGTAAATACTGGCACTACAGAAACCCACTGTCAGCCGTTCTCAGGACTCAGGCATTACACAGGGCAACTTGGCCCCATCCTGGACCCTCCCCCAGAAGTAGTCGCAAGATCCACTCTCTCCCTGCCTGCAGTACAGAAGCTGGGGGCATCAGCTTGCAGCAGGGGACTGAGCTTTCTGCCCTTTTCCCCTCTGCTGCAGTGACAGTGAGCTCTCTGGAGCAGCCAGTCTTGGAGTAAATACTCCATTGAGAGGCACGGGCCAGCTCTTCTTCTCAGAGCTATTGTTTCAGGCCATCTGCAGACGCAGGCAGACATCTGCACTCAGGTCAAATCTCCAAACAGCCAGATGCTGGAGGTCCTTTGCATATGGCATCAGATGCTGTTCACTGAGTTGTAGAACTGTAGGGCTGCAAGGGACATCGCAATGTACCCAGTACTCCAGCTCAGGCCTCACTAGTGATGAGTAGAGGGGGACAATTACCTCCCAAGTCTAACATACCTCACTCCTGTTAATACATCCCAGAATGATATCAGCCTTTTTTGCAACTGTGTCACACTGTTGATTCATATTCAGTTTGTGACCCACTATTGGGGTCGGTCCTGCTTTGGGCGGGGGGTTGAACTAGATACCTCCGGAGGTCCCTTCCGACCCTGACATTCTATGATTCTATAACTCCCAGGTCCTTTTCACAGCACTACCACCTAGCTACTTATTCCCCATTTTGAAGTTGAGTATTTGACTTTTTTTCTTGCTAAGCATAGTACTTTACACTTACCTTTGTTAAATTTAATCTTATTGAATTCAGACCAATTCTCCAATGTATCAAGGTTATTTTGAATGCTAATCCTGTCCTTCAAAGTGTTTGCAACCCCTCCCAGTTTGGTGTCATCTGCAAATTTTATAAGCCTATTCTCCACTTCATTATCATGAATGAAAATATTGAATAGTACCAGTCCCAGGACTGACCCCTGCATGACCCTACTAGATATGCCCTCCCTGTCTGACCGTGAGCCATTGATATCTATTCTTTGAGTGCGGTCTGTCAGCCAGTTGTGCACCCACCTCATAGTAATTCCAGCTGGGCCACATGTCCCTGGTTTGCCCCTGACAATGCCATGTGGGGCTGTGTCGAGCGCCTAGCTAAGACTAAGGACTTCACGATCCAGAAGGCACCCAGCACAGCCCCCTAGGATCTCGTTGTAACCAGGCCGTGGCAATTGAAAACAATGACTGGTTTTCTCTTGCACCCTGTCTGAGGTAGCTGTGCACAGGCCTGCTCTTTGATGCCAGCAAGTGTGTTCACCGGGCTGTGTAATGTCAGTAAGCCGATCCAAGCACTGGTATTTAGGGAGACTGAATGAAACAAAAAGCTTTGGTTCCCAGGGATGCCTCAGAGCTGCAAATTATTAAAGATGACCTGAAATTGCTGTTCTCTAAGCGCCCAATTATAACGTCACGCTGCCTGGCTGGGAGAGGTCCCGGATGGATGGCACTCACCAGCGCTACATTATGAAAGGTCCTTTCAGTCCCTTGGGATCTGCAGATGCTGCCGTTCTTAAAGGGGCGGGGGGAGAAAATCATGGACTTCTGCGGGTTAAAGTGATCCTGCTAAGGACCTTGCACTGCTCTGGATGGAAAACGCCTCACTAGGACAGAAGTCAGGGACTCACAAATACTTGGTGCAAGACGGAACCAACAAGCAACGGGGAAGAGCAGCAGCCTGGGTTCACACACTTCAGAATGAGGCCCCCAGCGAAGCTTCCCTCTGGGCTGAGCCAGGGACGCGTGGGGCTGGGCAATAATAAAGACTGGAGTCTGGGGCCGACAAGAAATGGGACGGATGTAACATAACCGAGCACTCCTGGCCGTGCAGGGTCTCCTACCGAGCTGCACATTCCTTCCCAGGACTCACTGAGCCTCCTCGCCAGACCAGCTGTGAAGGGCTCAGTGAGGTTTGCCCAGGCTCACACCTTGGGTTTCATGTTTAAAGGTTTCCTTCCACAGCTGCTTCAGCTTTGTTTGAAACAAGAATCCAGCCATGTAGGCAACAATGCAACAACAACAGTAATAATGGGAGTACCAGTGCTAGATGCTACTATCAACTGGTGCTAATAATGAGTTGCAGTAATGTTAATACTGTATTAACAGTGTAAATAATTAAATGGGTGCGGGAGAATCCAGCAGGAAGCCCAAGCAACCAAAAAGAAAATTACTTCTAAAAGTTAACATCAAATTGATTAATTTTTGAGGCCTGTATTTCTGCTTCCCATGGGGCTGAAAGGGGAGAGAGAGAGGTTAAACTCAACTGGATGCTATTGTGTTTCTATGGCAACACGGTGTTTCAAGTAGCCTTTGCCATTACCTAATGATTGGTAAAAACACAAGACAGAGTGTAAAGTGGCCAAGAGAATCATCAGCCAATAAATGCAGAAAATCTTTAAATCACAGAAATGTAGAAATAAGAAATGGAAACAACCTGCTAGATTATTTCGCTCCTTCACTGGGTCATGCACCAGTTCATTAACAGTCTCAAGAATCTCAAAAATCCTAAAAATTCCAACCAAGACACTAGTAAAAACTTACTGACGAGAAAGTGATTTTTCTGGAAGCTATAAAGAGCCTTTCAAATCCCCTTTCTGCAAGTCTGAGCACATTGCATGGCGGATGCATGTACATTGCATTTTCCATCATCCGGAAAATGGGGATAAACGAGAGGTGGTATAGAGCATTACCCTAAAAGTAAGTACACAGTAATATCCATAATAAGACATTCATCATCATCATTCACCCCCCATTTAGATCCCTCCCCCAAAACAGCTTTCTGTACCCCAGAAAGGAGAAGACCCAGACACTCCCGGAAGCCCACAAGGGACTTCACTGTACACAAATATCACTTTTCACAGTGGTGGACATAACAGTGAACAAGTCTAAAAAAAAAAAACAAGAACCAAAAGAAGCAAAACACGCTAAACACCTTATTTGTGTTTCTGTTCTATTTAGGTCCAGTAAAGAACAGAGACAACTGGACATTATTATTATTATTATTGTCTGCAAAAAAAAACCCTACATAAATAAATTACAATTATTTGGACCTGGATATGTGCATATTTATTTATTTTTCCTAAATTTAATTAAAATTTTGGGAAAAATTGTCGGTGCGGCCACCAGCAAGAGTTGGTGGCTACACTCTGAGAATTGTTGGTGGCTACACTCAAAAAATTGTTGTGAGAATCCCGGCGTCTTGAAATACAGAAACCTTGTGGGTGGTTTTTGTTTAGCTGGGATGCAGGAGCTTTCCATAACTCATGGCAGTCATGTATGTTCTGTTTCCTGGGTAGCTCCTGACTGTTGCAGCCTGGCCTTGGTAAGTATCTATAAACGTAAGGGCCTCTTTGAGTGTTTCCCTATGGTAGGACAGCAGCTGTAAGATTTAATTTTCAGGGTTATCTTAGCAAAAATCAGTCAAGAGAGAAAGCCCTTGAAAGGCCTAAGTTACCACCTCTGGTGCGTACACACGAGCTACCACGCCCACTGCTCCACTTGGGGCTAAGCCATGCCGGCACCCGCAATGTTTTTGTGGTGATTTTGAAGCCATCCTGCCAACAGAAACGAGTTTCTCCGTCACCCACACACCTCACCCGGCCATTAATTATCATCAAAAATACAAGGTAGAGTCCCAGTGCCATTGCACAAATCTGGAGACTGCATTACACCCTGTGCATGAGATAGTCCCAGAAGCCATCTCCCGAGAGGCCAACAGAGTTTAATGACAGTGACTAATGTTTTGCTTTTGTGCAAATCTCTTTTGATGTTGCAACAGCCACACCTACATGGACTAGTTTTACAAGTGGCAAATGGACCTTATGAAAAGCGAATGCTCAGCTTCAGTACAGGGAGCTCTCGGTTCCAAAGGATCCAGCCTCTTTCCCTGACCAGAAGAAAGAGACATGAATTTCCCTCCCCGCTCTGCTCTTTAGCCCCAGTTCAGTGCCAGCCCCAGATCCTCACTCTAGGTAGGAAAGCCCGGGGGGGGGGGGGGGACGGCAAGAAGCCTGAATGGTTCTGCAAGTTTGAGGCAAATCCACAGACATGTTTTGGCAGGTCACTGTGCCTCAAATCTCTTGGGTCACATTAAATAGCTGTGTAAGGCATGTTCTCAGAATGTTCTCAGTCAGCCTCATCTGACAAAGAAGCACAAGTCACTGTAATTGCAGAAATTCTCCTTTTCGATAGTCTTGGGCAAGCTTGTACAACTGGCAGGCTATTCACATTGCCTGCTATATCCAAGTATTGATGCAATGTGCATTTCATCTGCCTGTGCATTGACAATACACCCATCACCTTCAGATCTAGGCCCACATACCACATCAAGGCACCGTTTGCAAATTCAGTGATTTAAATATTTAAATATATAAAATAAGAAGCAGCGCAACACTCTCAATGACATCAAACACAGAGGCAGCAAATTGCACAGTTTAAAGAATCTCCCTCAAACCCTAGTTCAGAATGATACTTTTAATGTACTGAGTCCCCACTATCCTTTACTCTTGTAATAAGAATGCTCAGCTCCAATAGAAGCATGGCAAATCTGAAATGCAGGAAAGGGGGGAAGAGAAGGACTAAAGAAAAGAGCAATGTCAGACTTTTGTTAGGACAGTTCTGCTCTTAGTTACAGCAGGATAAGTAACTCTAGAGTAACTCCATTGGCTTCAGTGTCTTCCTCTAGAATTGCACGCATCACACCAAGCGCCTGCCAGGCCTATTCTCCTGTACATTGGAGTTGTTTTAATATTCAGAGCGTTGTTATTTGTATCATGGTAGTGCCCAAAAATCCCAGCCAGGACCAGGGCCCTATTGTTCTGGGTGCTGCACAAACACCCAGGAAGACATGGTTCCCCTCCCCACCCCAAAGAGCTCACAATCCAAGCTTCCTTTCAAACGTCCCGTTTGATTGTTACGGCAGAGTTGGGAGGGAGTTATAGTTGTTGTTGGTTTTACTGTTGGGAGGTAATGGGAGCCAGTTTAAGAATTTAGACAGATATAAAAACCTGGATAATGTAAGTCAATATATAAGCTCCTTGAAAGATGTTATCAGCACTGTACATAGAAGCCAGCCATTAATTATGGGTGTGGATTCCATCATTGGAACAAAGGAGGGTTATATGATTACGATACATTTATCTGTGGCACCAAACTATTAACAACATAATAATATAGTAAAGTTATGTAATGAACCACACTTTGCATGTCTCCAACACCCTCCACTTGAGAATCCAAAGGCTCTTTACACAGATTTATATAATACTAGCAAAAATACCCGGCATTGCTAAGGTCCGTCGGAGGGGGGGTGGGGGGAGAGAGCTGAGCGAGTGGGGGGGGCATTGGAGGGGGGAGGGGAGAGAGCTGAGTGAGTGGGGGGCCCTTGGAGGGGGGAGGGAGCTGAGCGAGTGCGGGGTCTGTTGGAGGGGAGGAGAGAGCTGAGCAAGTGCGGGGTCCATTGGAGGGGGGAGGCGGGAGAGAGCTGAGCGAGTGCGGGGGCCGTTGGAGGGGGGGAGGGGGAGAGAGCTGAGCAAGTGCAGGGTCCGTTGAAGGGGGGAGGGGGGAGAGAGCTGAGCGAGTGCGGAGGCTGTTGGAGGGGGGAGAGAGCTGAGCGAGTGCGGGGGCCGTTGGAGGGGGGGAGGGGGAGAGAGCTGAGCAAGTGCAGGGTCCGTTGAAGGGGGGAGGGGGGAGAGAGCTGAGCGAGTGCGGAGGCCGTTGGAGGGGGGAGAGAGCTGAGCGAGTGCGGGGTCCGTTGGAGGGGGGTATTATTACATCATAACTATGTCACGGAGAACAGCAGGTGTTAACCTGCTGCCCAGCTGATGTGAATGGGCTTTAAAGAATTTCACCCCTAGGGGGCGTCAGAGGTGAGATTTGAAAATTTTTCTATCCTTACCCTGATTAGGACCCTAAAGCCTATAACTGTACCAAATTTCAAGTCTCTAGCTCAAACGGTGTGGAAGGAGTAAGGCAGCATGCATACACGCACGCACACACACACACACACGCATACACCATTTGACTTTTATATATATAGATGTGTCACAACAGCCCTGGGAGGCAGCTGAATTGGTAGGATCCTGAGCCTAGTCCACTGGTTTCTTGTGGTCTAACTGGATCAGACCTGGCGCCTGGCTCAAGGTCTTCTGGCGTTCCGCTTGTTCTGTGGCGTTCGTGGTGGTGACTCATGGTCTTCACTTGGGCACTGCAGCATGGATGGCTATATGTCTGCGTGCCATGTGGCATTGGCCATGGTAACCAGAAAGCCGGATTTCCATTAAAAACATGGTATGGAGGTTGTTAGGCACTAACCAACCCACGTCCATCCTGCCAAGTCTCCCCGATGATGGGTAAAGGAATGCCTCATCGTCTTGCCCCGGGCTCAGACAGCCTGGCTCCTGCCCTCATCACTGCCAAGCTAAATGCAACATGGGCTCAACCAAGCTGAAGAGGGCGCTGTAGATGAAGGCACATGACAGGCGTGTCACAATTATAGAGGTGTGCCAGGGCTTAGGATACACTCCTGACATGCAGAGAGCAGCTACCTGACATAAGTACAACCAGCTGTACTATGGATTGTCTATGAAAAACTCGCTTAGAAATTCAGCTGTTGCCAAAACCAATTAATTCAGCTCAGCTCCCTTTGGAGGTTGGCTTGTTCAGTTGAGTTAATATGTGCTCCTATGGCAAACTATAATCTATGGGAAATGTTAAACTACTTCTCTCGCTCTTTATTTGTACTGAATTTTGTTTTGCTAACAAGAATTATGGCCAAGTCATTCAGTATCACCCACGGACATCAATCATTTCCCCCAGCATCCTCCTGCCATTACCTACTCACTCAGACATGGGCAGAAATGACCCACCAAAAAGGGGTTATGGGCAGAAAGGAGTCACCTGCTAGAGAGGGGAGTCAGCCCTGACCCAGTACAAATTCCAGACTGGGATCCTCTCTCAGAGTTTGTGAACAGTCTCTGACAGAGGGCTGCCTTCTGTCTTTCCCGTCTTTGTGAGCCACTTCTGTTTGTATTTCATCATGGTGGTGGTGTTATCCTAACACAGCTCCTATTCCACTGATGAACTTTAACATCTAGAGCTAGAGTAAAACTGCTGAAGATGTCCCAAAAATGTCTCCACATGTCTGGAATTTGAAGAAGCTGTGGGGCCACTGACATGTCTCATAGTGTGTCATGGGAAGGAAGGAGGTTGGTAGCAGGGTCCAGAGCCTTTTACCTCTATCTCACTCACTCTGGTCCAGCCCTGGTCAGCCAGGAGAGAAATTTTTGCCCAGCTGATGAGATGTCAGGGTCCTGCATGACATGACCTGGAGAAGGTGCATCCTCATAACAATTCACACTAACCACTTTCCTTCTTGGCAGCCCAGCAGGGAGGCTAAGGGCTGAATAGGCCATTGATACAAAGCTAACTTCTCTCCCTCAGAGGGGAGGTTACCTCAGGTCAGGGTGGGGCACCTTAGCATAAGGGGACATATGCAGGAAACTTTCCAGTACTGTACCTGTTCTGTGGCTGTCAATCCAGCAGCACTTAGGAACAATTAACTTAGGGACAATTAAGCAAGCAGGAATGTTGATCATTCTCTGAATTGCAGGTGACTCAGAACTACTGGCATCCCTGCGCCCTCTCTATTCTTCTTGAAACCCTCTTTTGATTACACTTGACCTCTGGAGAAAAGCAAACCTGACAGCTCATCCCGTGTTTTTATTGTTCTTTCACTGCTCTTTCCAAGAATGGCGCCCTGCTCCGGTTCACACTGAGAACTGACTCCTCTGCTGATAAACAAATGTGGGCTTTGAAGCTATCCCAGGCTGGGATCACATCACGAGGCCCAGGGCAGGCTCGGTGCATTCACGTCATATTTTATTTACAGATAAAAATAATAAAATCCCCAATTATCCCAAGGGTGTCATTTACATTAATTTAGCAACTGATTCCAAGGAGCTACAAAGTTGGAAAGACCTTACTAAACAGTGAGAGCCCATCCTGGATTGAGTTACTGACAGAATTACAGCTGACACTAAGAACTGCTTGAAAGGACTTGAGGGGAACTGCAGACAATGGGCTGCATTATTAAGCAGAATAAAGGTGAAGTTACAGGGGATACTTGAGACCAAAGACTCAGTCAGCAAGTCTGCCACTTGGAACCGAACATCAGCTGTGGTTATACTAATAGCCAGCAGGGATCCAGGAGAAAAAAACAGGAAGATTGAAGTCAAACAGGCCGGTTTGCTGAGGCTTTTGTGCTTTTCAGCACTTGGGATGCAACCCCGTCATTGGGCAGTCATGCCCTCAGACACTATCATCACACTCCCAGTCCCTGGTCTTGTCACCTGGCTGGTCCCACTGATAAACCTCCCTGAGACAAGGCTTCCAGCACAAGAAATCTCAGCTCCCACACCACCAGATGAATGTGGACCTGTCCTGACCCTCCTTTTTAAGAGGGCTGGGAGATGTGGCTGGTCTCAGTGAATCTGGCAGAGACAGGTGACTTTGGGCCTGTACCTTTGGTAGAATTGGTATATGGGCCACTTCTGGAAGGTAAATGGCACAGGATGCATCAGAAGGATCCTACACCCTAGTGTGGTTGCTAGGCGGTGGCAAAGCCCAGCTTCCACAGTTTCCTATGAAACATCTGATTAAACACTTCATGCCAGACTTTCTGTGCCAGCCACCAGTTTGGGGACATAATTTTGGTCTGCTCAGTTATAGCCATTCCAAGGGTTCCATTCTCTGACCTTTTATGCAGGTGCAACTGATTGAACCTGTATTGATTTTTGTTCTCGCAGTTGAAAGTAGCACATCTTTTAGATTAACAACAGTTCACTGTGTGCCCAAATCCTCCCACTTGGAGGCCTAAGAATGCAATTTACAGGTACAAGTGGCTGCTTAGCTATCTGCTTAATAGCATTTATGCCCCCAGAGCTCCCAACTCAGCACAGATGTACAAGCTTTAAGGACACAACACTGAAAACAGTTTTGCAAACTAGAGTTTGAAGCAATAACATTCTGACAAGCCAAAAGTCCTAACCTACTGTACAGAGATCTGGGATGATGGCTAACTCCACCATAACGGTTTCTGTCCCCTGAGAGGCTCAGATTTGTTCTGTACAATAGAAAGACATACGTGCCATAATGGAGCAATTTTCATTATATATCTATAACCTTAGAAGTAAATGTATTCAAAAAGTCAGGTTTTTTTTACACACAAGTTCGCCTGTAATTGAGTTGTATTGTAGCTAGCATTTTATGGTCAGCACCTAATTATCAAACCATTATTAACTCTGCCTAGCAATAAAAGTGAATCGCGAGCTCTGAATGTGGCTTGGAACCGGTTTACAGTCCTTTTTCACTTGAAGCTCATTCTTCATGCCTATGTCAGCTGCTGAGCAGAGAGAATAACAGCAAGAGCCAAGCAAAGACTTGGATCCATTCAGCAACTCTACAGTCCGTGCCATGCGGATGGAGTGTGATGCACCAAGTGCCACGCTACGGGGACACTGACTGAATCACACGGGAACAAGCTAGTAGAGAGGAGAAAGGGACAAATCTTCTATTTCAATCACACCTGCTTGCACTTCTTGGGTTAGCATCCAACATGCTGGCAGAGGAATACGAATTGGAGGGACCATTGAGAATAAAAAGAGGAAGCCTCAGTCTAGCTGAGCACCAGGGAAGGACCATAAAATAGAATGAGCATCAGAGCTGAGTGGAACAGAGCTAACAGTGTCACCCAAGGACCCGCCTCCCCCGTGCTGGCTCATGAGTAAGTGTAGAAGGCACCTTTAACATTATCAATCTTCATGCAGTAAAAAAAAAAACAAAAAAAAAACCACAAACCCACCAAATAGGGTACTCCAAAATTGGACACACTCAATCCAAAATAAGACTGTTCGCACACAGACCAGAAGGAGATAAAGCTACATCTGATTTAGTAATTGTGGTTCTATTCACAGTGTAGACAAGCCCTCAGATATAGTGTAAAAGCAGCTCTGTCCAAATGGCGTTGTAACACACACAGCCAGTGCAGACAAAATTTCGCCTAAAGACAAGGGTTGGAGCATTCCCACTGGGTGGTAGCCAAAATGTGAATGAAAGGGAAAGTTCTGTACTGAGCTTAGAACAGTTCCCAGTCCAGGGACGAAAAGGCCTTACCCACAGCTTGGGACTGCTGCCCAACGAAACAAAATGCACCCCAACTACTAGCACTGGGTGAGAGGGAAACATAGCTGGTGAGTGTCCACAGTGCCATGTGAGACTTTTTTGCATATTATTTAATGAGCTAATTTGCATAACGAAATCATTTTTATTTGTCTGTGCTGGAATGTATAAGAGGGCAGCTGGGATCTCTTAGGGGAAGCACGCTGGGATCCAACGGGAGAGCTGGCTTGGTACTGGGGGTTTTCTGAGGTTAGGCTGGAGAGCAGGGGATCAATGCAGGTGAGCTCCTGGCTAGTACTGAAGCTGCTCAGTTTGGGCTCTAATCCCAGTCTTTGTTTAGCAAGGAGATGCGTTAGAAAAGGCTCATTTCAGCAGACAGGTGAATTCCTTTGGTAAGAGAGGAAGATGCTGTCTTGACAAATAACAGACAGTGGTAGTAAATGTTATCTGTGGCGTCGAATGAATCTCCTGTCTGTAATTAGCTATTAAAGCATTGAAAGTCTTACGTTGTGTTAGAGAGCAAGGTTTATTGCATTGTGGGTAGGGACAGTGTCCAGATCTTCCCTCCACACACATCTTTAGACACAGCTCTCAGCCAGAAATGTCTACGCCTGGCCATTTCATGGGGCTCTTTATGAAATCCAGCTAAACTAGTTTTCCTTTACTGCCCATGTCAAGGTACTTCTGACTACCGTGAGAAAACCTACCGAGAATGGAGAAAGTCCAGTGTATAAAATGCTTTAGCAAGTCCCAGTTAAAGTGCATTGTCAGGATTTTCCAAATCATTTGTCACTCAGTATTTTTATAAGTTCCTCTTACATTGAAACCAATTTCCTCGTCACTGCACACAGACACAGTGTGCACTGCACACTGCTTTGTTATTCTAGGGTAGCTTTTGTGCTGTGAGCTAAGTACAAGACTAGCTCAATTGATAACACACTTGCTTAATTTACTTGGGGCATGAACACCAACCACAAGCAATTAGCCAGGGCTAGTAGCCCACCAGAAGCAAGTGTATTTCCCCCCTCACCCTAGGTAAAAACAGGTACAGTAATAGCAGGTATTGCAATCTCATTACCAACTACTTCACCTCTGTTTAACTGGCCCAATGAAGAGGTCATCAGAAAGTCTCAGTAATGAGATTTTTTCTTTTACACATCTAAAAGTGCAGAGATGGAATTAACTATCACATTCCAGAACTGTCACAGTCAGACAGGAAGTATTTACTGGACTGGGTCACTGTGTAAGATACGGTCACTTCAGGGCTGCTTACAATAAACCACAAAAGAAAAAAACTTACAGCCAAGTTACCTTAACAGTCCAATTTCCACCTAGATGAGCCAGGATGTTCAGAGTTAAGGAGCCCACCTCAACTAAGGCTCTGTCCCTGTGCTCACACCCAGGTCAAACAGTGTGAGCTAAAGATGGACATTAAGAAGTAATAAACCATTAACCCCTGTGCATACGTGTATGTAGGGGAGAGGGGGAGTTTTAAAGGCCCACTCTTCCCCTCTCTGTTAACGGGGCTGTTAAAGCTGGTCTTTGCCAGCTCATCCCTCTGATTTTCCTGTGAAAGAAAAGTCAGGTGGTTTTAGTCCAAGCTAAATGTTCATTTCTTACCTGTGTCCATGGGGAAGATGTGTCCCTTTGTGCCCCTTTCTCCACTGCCTGGGTCAGTGGTAGGGAGCTAGGGTGGTTGACACCAAACAGCTAAACAAGGGGACAAAGCCTCTTTGGTTTGGTTTGGAGCAGGCTCAGACCAAACAGCCTTCCACTCAAAGTGCACCAACCCCTCCAGGCCACCAACCCAGCAACTGGGGTTCCTGTTTCCTGCCCCACCCTATAGGAGGAGCACAACAACGACGGTAATCGGCCCTGACTCTGCCCCAGCCACAGGGCACAGCTGGGCCTTTCGCAGACTCGTGCACCCGGCAGATTGCCCAGCACAGAAAACGATTCACTTCGTGGCCAATCCCAATCAGGTGTCTGAGTTCTGCCAGTCACGGACTGTGGCTCGGACCCCGAAATCTAGCGACTGATCGCAGGGGCGTAGCCAGGTTTCAACAGCAGGGGGAGCAACCACAAAAAAAAGGCGCCACTTCCAAAAAAGAAGGCGCCACCAAAATAAAAAAGGTGCGACTTGCAGCTGGTGGAGCTGCCGCCAAAACGCCGCCACCAAACGAACCGGTGAAGCGGGTATAGACACCGAAATGCTGCCAAAATAAGTGGAACCACTTTTGGGAATCTGCCCTCAGGGGGAGCAGCCGCTCCCCTGGATCCTCACCGCCCCCACTATGCTACTGACTGATCACTCAAGTGCCTCTGCTGACCCCAGAGCCCGAACATGGAGAAAGAGTTGATTTCGCTGACAGCCGGGCCCTGAACTGTCTCAGGCTTTAGAGACCAGTATCTCGGCCTTCTCATCATCTAAATGTGGTCCAAGCACCTAGCAACTGACTGTCCATTACATAGTGATGCATTGCTGGCAGGAGCCATCACAGAACTGCAGACTGTACAGGAACAAGGTTTGTAAAAATTGAGTTTTCATCTTTTTGAGCAACCGTCACTAGACTGTGATCAGCTGGTCCTGGAGAAGCGGCAAGTGAATTTGTGCGAAGCTCAGAGAAGGCTGGCAGGGGAGTCCCAGAAAGCTCAGAGACTTGTTTCAATCTGAGTAAGGGGCCAATAGCTTAGAGCTTAGCAGAACTCACCGTGTCCCTTTGATCTGGGGACTAGGCCGACCCCAAGCTCCCTAGCCCCATTCCCCAGTGTGCTGATGTCTCAGCTTCTCTTGTGGCATTTCACTGTTTCCCAGGAGGATGAAGAGATTCTAGACAAAATGAGAAAGTGCAGGGGTGTCCGGAAATTCAACCACCACATTTCCAGCTTCAAAGAAGGTTTGTTTCAGGTGAGAGTTTCAGGTCCTGGGTCCTGTCAGTTCTGAATTTCTAAGCTGGTTCCTTCATCCCAAATCAACAGGGTGTGAACACAGGTGAAGGAGGCCATCTCTGATGAAGTCCTACTTAATGGACGCAATTAACAAAGAAAAGACAGGGACAGAAACGTACCTATGCGGCATGCGCGGGAATGGGGGAGAGAATTCCAGTTTCAAAGTTTGAGTCAAATCTCCCCAAATAGACACTGACAGGAACCAATTATCTCTTTAGAGGAAAATGACGGTTGGATCAGATTCAAGAGTAAATTTCTGCTTTAACTTTAAATTCCAACGACCTTTTTTAATTAAAATGGTTTCTCCTCAGGATGTTCCGAGTTAACAATACCCACTCCCTCTTTCCAGCCATGTCTAGTAGGAGGTGGCCTGATATCAATCTTCTGTCTCACCAGCCACTCAAAACCTGGGCCCCTACTTTAATTCTGGGGGAGAGGGGTGAATTTAACTCTACTGCCGTACCATACTGAATATGCTCCCATCTGCACATGTACACGCATGCACTGTATGCAAACTGCGCTGTATCCTGAGGTCACTGCAAACGCCCACAGTCTTCATTGCCTCCAAGAAGAACTTTGCCTCAGTAAAACCAAAGCAAGGACCCCCAGATCTGACTCCTAGCCGATGCTCGATTTCCAACAGGTTTTCTGTTCTACCAAGGGGGGAGGTTTGCGAATCAAATCCGTTGTGAACATGTTATCGGAATGCTTTCATTGCCAGAAAAGCCATGGAGATTGTGTCCAAGATGCTCCTGGGCTTATTCCAGGCTCTCGGTTTGGTTGTGAGAAGCCTGGAGAAAACAAACCCTGTTCTGAATTCATTTTCTCACAGGTAAGTATCACTTAGGCCAACAGTGAAATGGTTTTCGTGCAAGTCCAGGTCAAAAGACAGGGACATTGGCTTGAATCACTAGAGGCGTCCAAGGCCAGGACTGTCTTGAGGCCCAGGTCTGGAGCCGCAGAGGGTGCTACACATCAGGACTGGGGTACACTGGGAGAGGACTGAACCATCACTCCCATTATTTGCATTTCTTTAATGTTTAGATTTGACATTTACCTTTGGAGAATCCCCCACAAACCAGAAGTTCCTGGATCTTTGCTAAGTCCCTGTATTCTTCCCCCAAATTTGAGGGGAGATGAGGGACCCTTCATGGGAAATATTAGCCCCTCAGTAGGCAGCAGTGACATATCCGGGCAGAATAGGCCCGAAGTGGATTCACCCACAGGATAAGCAGTTGCAGCGTCTCCGCTCACAATGTGTCACAGAACTAACTTCCCTTCCGATTCAGCACCACGGGAAAGAAAATGAAATAAATAATCATTAGATCCCAAATGGTGATGTCATGGCTGCTAGAAAACCTGCCCTTCATGAATATGGATGGTGCTGTTGTCAGAGACCCGATGATTCTCATCAGAACAACAGGTCATTTATCTCTCGCTGCAACTCCCTTTAATCACAAAGAAGTGGCACACATTGCCCCTGTAAAGATCCCAGCCTCTTGCCTCCAATTTCCCCACATTTCTGTTTCCTTTCTGCATCCCTCACTCGTCTCCTCCACTGGCTGGTTTTCCAGCCTGGAACTCTGAGGCCCTACACGTGACGGTACTGGGAGAGGGGAGTGAATCCTGCCCCTCCCGCTCCCACTAGCAATGGGGGACCATTCCTCATGTATTTTATTCACGATTATTTTGACATTCTTAAGTTAAAACAAGATCGGTTGGCACTTGGGCCAGCGCAGCAACATTTCCCTTTGATCCCAGGGTCACTGCAGCAGCTCCTGCTGCGTTGCCTCACAGTTTGTGTTCGGTAGCTAGGCTGGGGGAGTATTAAAAAAAAAAAAGACTTTGATTCCAAGCAGCACAGTGCAGATGACTCCTTTGCAGAAAGGGTGTGCAGTGCTTAAAAGCAAGAAAACACTTGCCACTAGACAGTGACTGACTTTCCCTGCCGAGGGTTTTCCAGGGGAAACAGCCTTGCATTTCGGTAAAAAAACTGAGGCAAACCCCAAAAGTGTTTTGCGTAGTTGGAAACTAGGGTATGGTTAGACTGGGGCTTTTTTGTGCTAAAACCCTTCTTTAGCGCTACAATTGCACTGCCAGAACACACTTTCAAGGCACTTTTTGCGCTTTTACTGACGGTTTAAAGCGCTACTGGTAAACCTCAAAATGAGAGGAATAAAGCTTTTAGCGCTGCCTTTTTAGCACAAGGGTTGCAATGTGCACACCCCTTGCGTTATAGTGAGCCTCCAGCCTCCAGCATCCTGGCCCAGAATCCCCATTGCATCCTCTCTGGCCAGCATTTAAAACTCTTCTGTCACCTCCTCAGGTGACCCCACGTCATACCCTCCTCCACTGCAGGCGGGCTAACAGACCCTGCCGCTGCGGGCAGCAGGGCTGTTACATCCCCGCTGCTGCGGGCGGGCTACCGGACCCTGCCGCTGCGGGCGGCAGGGATGTCAGATGCCCTGCCGCTGCGGGCGGCAGGGCTGTGGTGGGCAGGCTGAGTTTTAGCCGGATGCAGAATGGCCGCAATAAACGCCCCCTTCCCCACAAAGCACTGTGCCAGATTTCAGAAGAGGTGCTCTGTGGGATACCTGTCCTATCGCGGTACTCTCAGTACCGCCAGAAGCGCGGATAATCTGTTCACTCTTTGGCGCTAGAGGGCTTCAATATGAACACCCTCTAGCGCAACACCTGTAGTGCTAAATAGGGAAGCACTATAAAAAACAGCACTACACCCTGTAGTCTAATCATACCCCTAGTGTTTCACTGCCCTGCCTGCTCTGCCAGGCCCTGCACAGCCCTATGAAAAATCAACGAGTGTGAAATTGGTCATGCTATGCAGATGCTGCGAAATACTCTTGATGATACCAAGTAGTTTGTTCTCCCTCCATCCCCAGCCAGGTTTATACAGTGCCTACCCCTGACACTTTAGCAAACAGAATTACACACTGGACTGTAATAACAAGAAGCATTTCATAAGCTTTAGTATTGGCGCAAATCATTTCGCTCGGACAGACAAGCTTCCTGGTTCCCGCAGGACAAGAGGCAATTTCTCCCCAGAGATTTAAAATGCTGTTTCCTGAAGCAGCAGGATCCACAAACTCACCATTCTTCAGTCATAGAATAAGATTAAACCTGAGCAGTTTAGGCAGGAACCACTGGGTCCCACCACACCCTTTAAAACTATGCTGGGGAAAACTGGGTGGGCGGGGGACTTTCCTTCCTATGTTTCATGCTGACCTAAGTTATTGGTGTTTATGGCAAAGTGGCCCCCACCTCCCCAGGTTGGAGTGATGTCAGAATAATCCTGCACGTGTGATATCATAACCAATTCCACAGCAACAGATTGCAACTCCCGAACAGAAGCCGAAGACTCACTCTGCAGGTGGTGTGGGCAGGCAAAGGCCTCCAGGAAACCAGCCAGACACCAGCAATATCAGCAAAGGGATGCAGAAAATGCTGGTATTGCCTATTTCCCACTGCACAGGCAGGTCCCCCTTTGGGGTGGTGCTTGGACCTGGTTACTGGGGCGCTTCCAGCAACATCCAGCAGCTCCTCAGGCTCTTGGTTGCATTGAAGCCCCTGGGAGGCTAAGATTAGGGGGAAAGAGTTCATGGGAGCTGGCTGTATTTTAAAGAAGCCTTGCTGAGGACGCAGGAAGAAACTATCCCGATTTGCAGAAAGACTAGCAAATATGGCAGGCGACCATTCTGGCTTAATAGTGAAATCTTCAGTGAGCTTGAACTCAAAAAGGAAGCTGACAAGAAGTGGAAATGTGGAGTGATGACTAGGGAGGAGTATAAAAATTTTGCTCAAACATGCAGGGGTGTCATCAGGAAGGCCAAGGCACACGTGGAGTTGCAGCTAGCAAGGGATGTGAAGGGTAACAAGAAGGGTTTCTACAGGTATGTTAGCAACTAAAAGGTCAGGGGAAGTGTGGGACCCTTACTGAGTGAGGGAGGCAACATAGTGACAGATGATGTGGAAAAAGCTGAAGTACTCAACGCTTTTTTTGCTTTGGTCTTCACAGACAAGGTCAGCTCCCAGACTGCTGCACTGGACAACACAGTATGGGGAGGAGGTGAGCAGCCCTCAGTGATGAAAGAACAAGTTAAGGACTATTTTAAAAAGCTGGACATGTATACGTCCATGGGTCCAGACCTAATGCATCTGAGGGAGTTGACTGATGTGATTGCAGAGCCATTGGCCATTATCTTTGAAAATTCGTGGTGATTGGGGGAGGTCCTGGACGATTGGAAAAAGGCAAATATAGAGCCCATATTTTAAAAAGGGAAGAAAGAGAACCCAGGGAACTACAGACCAGTCAGCCTCACCGCCGTCCCTGGCCAAATCATGGAGCAAATCCTTGAGGAATCCATTTTGAAGCACTTGGAGGAGAGGAAGGTGATCAGGAACAGTCAACATGGATTTATCAAGGGCAAGTCATACCTGACTAACCTACTTGCCTTCTATGATGAGCTAACTGGCTCTGTGGATATGGGAAAGCTGTGGATGTGATATATCTTGACATTAGCAAAGCTTTTGATATGGTCTCCCACAGTATTCTTGCCAGCAAGTTAAAGAAGTATGGGCTGGATGAATGGACCATAAGGTGGATAGAAAGCTGGCTAGATCAACGGGTACTGACCAACAGCTCGATGTCTAGTTGGCAGCTGGTATCAAGTGGAGTGCCCAAGGGGTTGGTCCTGGGGCCAGTTTTGTTCAACATCTTTATCAATGATCTGGATGATGGACTGCACCCTCTGCAAGTTCAGAGATGACATTAAGATGAAGGGAGAAGTAGATACGCTGGAGGGTAGGGATAGGATACAGAGGGACCTAGACAAATTGGAGGATTGGGCCAAAAGAAATCTGATGAAGTTCAGCAAGGACAAGTGCAGTGTCCTGCACTTAGGACAGAAGAAACCCATGCATTGCTACAGACTAGGGACCGAATGGCTAGGCAGAAAAGGACCTGGAGATTACAGTGGATGAGAAGCTGGATATGAATCAACAGTGTGACCTTGCTGCTAAGACGGCTAACGGCATTTTGGGCTGTATAAGAAGGGGCATTGCCAGCAGATCAAGGAATGTGATTATTCCTCTCCATTTGGCACTGATGTGGCCACCCCTGGAGTATTGTATCCAGTTTTGGTCCCCACCACCACCACCACAAAGGGATGTGGACAGATTGGAGAGAGTCCAGTGGAGGGCAACAAAAATTATTAGCAGGCTGGGGCACATGACTTACGAGAAGAGCCTGAGGGAACTGGGGTTATTTAGTCTGCAGAAGAGAAGACTAAGAGGAAATTTGATAGCAACTTTCAGCTACCTGAAAGGGGGGTTCCAAAGAGGATGGAGCTCGGCTGTTCTCAGTGGTACCAGATGACAGAACAAGGAGTAATGGTCTCAAGTTGCAGTGGGGGAGATTTAGGTTGAATATTAGGAAAAACTTTTCCCCTAGGAGGGTGGTGAAGCACTGGAATGGGCTCCCTAGGGAGGTGGTGGAATCTCCTTCCTTAGAGGTTTTTAAGGCCTGGCTTGACAAAGCCCTGGCTGGGATGATTTTGTTGGGGATTGGTCCTGCTTTGAGCAGGGGGTTGGACTAGATACCTCCTGAGGTCCCTTCCAACCCGGATATTCTCGGATTCTATGAAAAGCTGAAGGGGAAGAGAGGCCTGGTCTGTTTATCATAATATAGGCCAAAACTGCTGAAGTGCAGGGTTCCCTGCTCTGCCCCACAAAACCCGCTCGCTGCGCTCTGTAGTACGATGAGAAGATATTTTACTCCCTGTGTTTATTTATCTAAAATTATTTCACTAGGCCAACCTGATGAGATCAATCTCTCATTTAGAGAGGCAACCTATCTATTCACCCCCTAGGTCTCATTTAAGTGAGCAGGGTCAGTCATGGAAAATCTATGCAGCTTTTGTGATGTGGACGACCCCCTACCACACCAGCAGAAAACTTTCCAAATCTAGTGCACATGTTTTGAGGTGCCATCTGATCCATATTAGAGCAGGCCTGGGCTGGGTTCCCCTGGTCAGCACTGGTTCCCGCTGTGGTAAGCCACTAACACAGTGACACCTACTTTCTAATTTGACAGTATTTTACATTTCAATACAGTATGTCTGAACTTCGAATATTTTCCACTGGAGGTGAATTTTTCCCCCATTTCATCAGGCAACCCAAACCATTTGGTACAATCTGCCTGTAACTGCCTTTAAAGCCCCCGCAACTCCCCGAGAGGCACCTGGCAATGAAACAGAGCCCATGGGGGGGGAGTTACTGGCGGCCCTACAGCTGATCTCCACTACCACACGTGAGTGAGGAGCGGGCATAGGAGCCCTGACTCTGAAAGGGCTGGAGGGCAGCTTGTCTCGTTGGCTCTGTTTCAGTCTGAGGGGTGAATGGTGTTTGGGTCCATCCATCTCTCATCTGAACCAATGAAGCAGTCCCAGAGCATGACCTCACCAATAGAGCACGTGTCAAGTGGTCATGGACCACGTCCGTGTCGACTGCTTGCATGGCTAGGGATGCAGAGAATCATGACAGCACATCTCAGCTAACTCCAGGGATGCTGCCCCTCCTGCACCTACCAGGCGAGGTTCTGACCCTGTCCCCCACTCAGGGAAGTGTCCCACTCCCCACTGAGTCTCCTTGGGGCCCAGCACCGCTCGCAAAGGAAGGTGCTTGTTGCCAGCAGAAAGTGGCCCACTGTTTCCTGAGAACATGAACATTTGGACACACACACACACACACACACACACACACACACACACACACACGCCTGAGCAGGCCCAGCACAGGCCAGACCTCCCCAGATTACTCCAACCCCTTTGTTCACTTCTAACAACTGATCTGGGGGTGTGAACACCAAGAGAGGAGAAACTGCTCTTGTAGTTAGCTAGCCACTCATAGCCCCTATTCAGTCCTGAGCTGATGGTGTCAAATTTGCAAATGAATTGCAGTTTCTCTTTGAAGTCTGGTCTTGAAGGGTTTTTTTGCTGCAGGATGGTGACCTTTAAATCTAGCTAGCTAACTACAAGAGCAGTTTCTCCTCTCTCGGTGTTCACACCCCCAGATCAGCTGCTAGAAGAGAACCTCATCCTCCCTGATTAGAGATAACAAGCTGGTTCAGCCTGATTGAACTAACCTTGTTATCTCTAACCTGGTTCTTGCCTACTTATCTATACCTGCCTCTGAATACCTCCACTGCATGCATCCGATGAAGTGGGTATTAGCCCACGAAAGCTTATGCTTCAATACTTTAGTTAGTCTTTAAGGTGCCACAGGACTCTTTGTCACTGTCCTTTACTGAGTGCACAGGAAGGATACACCATAGATTCCAGGACTCTGGAGAAGGCTTTGAATGAGATTTGCAGAGAGAAGATAAGATCTCTCTCACTTTCTGCACCATTGACCCACCCAGGTGCAGTTCTTCACAAGTCAAAGCCTCCTGTGGTTTGCACCTGCTCTGTGAACTATGAAGGGCGAGTAGCAGCACACAGCCGGCATCGCATGTTTCAGGATGTAAACCGACTGCACAAAGGACATTGGGTGAAGATTCCATAGAACCACTGAATGCACTAGGTTAGGGGTTGGGAATCAAATCCCTGTTAAAGAATATCATGCCCCAGGCCATGGAAAGCCACACCAGACACTAGAATGAGAAATTCAGAGTCTGATTAACATTCAAACTCCAAAAGTTGCTTCCAAAGCTGTGCAAGGCTGAGTTCTGGGCTGTGTTTAATCAGGATTCGTGTTTCACAGGGGAAGAGAGTGTCACTGTAAAAAAACTCTTCATACCTCCCTCTCCAGCCAGCATACAACCTCTGATAAATGGCCTCATGGCCCAGGTTAGTTTCTGGTTGAATAACTGAGCCAGCTGCCTACAATATCAGTAACATGAGGATGGGCAGATAGTCTATACAAGTCCAGCCTCTCCTTCATGTCACCAAAGCGCAATGGGACAAAAGACAGTACCCTCGAAGGAGTTTCAGGAATGGGTGCCCATCTTCATAAAGTGTAAGGACGGTACCTACAGCTTTAACTTCTGGCCTCTTCTAGCAACCACAGAGGTGTGTCCTCGGGGACAGTATGGCTCCGGGGAGTAAAGTGTTGGTAAAATGATGAACTGCAGAAGCCTGGTGTTAAATGTTCATTGCTTAGTGAAACATGCTTTGTTTTCCTTCTTGTGCCTGCTGTGTTCTTGGACAGCAGATGTCTGGTATCCCAGAGGAGGAAAATGTTTCTGTTGAATTGACCCCCGTCTCCTCTGCAGTGACAAGCCTGCTTATGTCTCAGGAATGGTCTGGAACCGAACAACCAATACACTACGTAGCTCTGCATGTGTATTCACAAAGATCTCCCATCCCAGTTCCTCTGGCCTATTTGGAGTCAAAGTGGCTTCATATCTCTATAGTAAAATCATTCCTCTGAACTATGTGGCTCTGAATTTCCCTTCACCAACCAGTGCAGGGGGCTGTGCTGTGGCCCCAGAGAATGTTCTTGATTGTTCACTCAAGGAAATGACATACACTTAGTGGTGTTGGAAAAGGTTCAAGAAAAAACCCTGCAACAATGACTGGAGGTTTTGTTAAAAAAAATTTTTAAAGAATCTTTGACACAACCTGAAAGTTCATCTCCAAATATGACATGCAAGAGAGGAAGCAGGTGCAAACCACATTTCCAAGGAGTGCCCTTTGCAACAGCCAGGGAACAAAGGGACAGTCTTACCAGCCTAGTGAGGCATATCACAGCAGCTCACCAAGTACACAGGAGCCATTTTCTTGTGCCAAAGGCTGAGCTGGGTTTTCCAGGTGATCCTGAAGTGTCAGGAGCAAATGATACCCACAGTGAGCAAGTCAGTTTGAAAGTGTCCAGCGTAACTTAAAACAAGCTTTGCAGACTTAAAAGCGAGAAGCAGCAGCAGACTGCCCAGAACAGATTGTGCAGCATGAGAATTCTGGAGATGAGAAAATAGATATTAAAGCCTCGCTTCTCTTTAGCCTCACATACTTTATCTCCAACACATATTCAGAGTGTCTTGAATGCTGATGATTTGAACCATCAGAGATTTTCCAACTCACAAACAGATTTAGTTTCATCTGGTGAAATGGATAAAACATGTTTCTAGGGTCAGACTAGAAGTCCAATCACAATAGAAATCGAGCAAAAAATTAAAAGGCTATAAATTGAAAAACATAAATAAAAGGCAATACTACTTTATAAAGCATAACCAGTGGAACTCATTGTTACTGGATGTCAACAAGTCAAAGCCTGGATTTTAGAAAGAGCTGACTAGTTTTATAACCCATGGCCTTTGTAGCTTTCAATGCTCAGCAATTGACTAGGTGTTATGAGGTACTTTGGATTTTGCGAGGCAAGGCACACACACATGGTTGTAGAAAGTAGATGAGTTTATTGGAAGGCCCGGTCCCTCGAATAGGTGCTGAGGGGCCCGATTCTGATCAGCACGACCACAGAAAGGGGTACCTAGCACTTCAGAGCCATTGCTAGGTCGGAAGAGCCCATGAGCAAATACGGGAGTGGGCTTAAATACACTCACACATTTGCATCTCATACATACTCATATCTCATTTGCAAGCAACAAGCTGATTGGTTACACGCTGTCCTGCCTCAGTTTCCCCATTTAGTTTCCCACGCATTCATTCTCACACAGACAGGGTAAACACTCATGCAGCTGGGTTCCCAAACACACAGATAACAAGAAGGTCATTCTCAGACTAATACCATCATTATGCACTCTCCTGGAGTTGACTCAGAAGCGTAACTACATCTTCTAGTGGTTGCCCGTCACAATGTCTTCCGGTCCTAACACTAGGATATAATCACACTCAGACCCTGCCAGAGACTACTGGAAGAGCAATCTCCCTATGTACACTGATGCTCAGTTGGTTAAGCAAGTTGTCAGGGGTGAGGAAAGTGAGCTTCACCTTTCTCTAAAGATGGGATCAATACTGATGCAGGCAGGGTGCTGGACTTGGTGGCCAACTGGTCTGAACAGGCATGTGGCAAACCCTACGAGAACGACAATGGTGAGGCTATAAACCGGGGCTGATAGAACACTATGCATGCAATAGTTTCCAAATCCGAGTCCCGTGCTCCCAGAGATACGCCATGCTCTCTAATGGCGAATACATGCTATCTAGCCCATCCCAAAGGCCAGGCTTTAAACACATTACAAAATCTGTCAACTTGGCCAATCGGATTAAAGTTCACTGAAATACTCAGATACCATCATTTCCTTTGTTGGTTTCAGTTCAGTGGCCTAAGGGCACCTTAAACAGTGACTGGTTTCATAATATGAGCACTGACAGGCTTCACCTGTCAGAGAGGCAGAGCCGTATATAGCAGAGCTGTGCCCACCTGGAAGACGGTCCAGGTAGCTGTGTGACTTCCTGGAACCCCAGTCCCGAGTATCACCTTTCTTCTGCCTAGTGCCTCACCTGCACCCAGGTCTGAGCAAAAGAGCTGGGACCATCAGCGTTCCTGGCAGGAAAAAGGCATGCACAGCTGGACCCAAGGGCTGGATTCTGCAAGGTGCTGAGCACCATCAACTCCCAAGGGGAGCAAATTCTTTTCTCTGAAGTGTTACCAAGAGGGAGATGGGAGAAGACAGAGCAAAAGGGAGGTGTGTGTGTGTGTGTGTGTGTGTGTGTGTGTGTGTGTGTGTGTGTGTGTAGACACTCAGCCCAAATTTCTTATTTGTAAGAATTCACCAAGGCTGACACAAGCTCCTCAGTTTCCAAGGGCAAGGTGCTTGCTGAGCACAGCTGAAGCTCCCTTGACTGAGGTAGGACTGTTGTTTGCTGGAGTCTCTCAGGCTGTTTTCTTTCGATTGTTTGAGCTGTCACCAAAGGGGCTGTATCGCAGAGATTGTGCGCCAGTGTCACTCGTCTAGTCCCAACAGCGCTCCCGACTGATGTCACTCCCACTTGGAGCCAGTCTTGCTGCTGCCTAAAGATCCCCCTCAAAGCGAAACCATGGGTCTGCCCAGCCTTGGAGGATGCTCAGGAGAGGTTAGGGATGCAGAGTCTAGTCATTTAGAAAGAAAATGAGTGTGTGAAGGGAGCGTTGTCATTCCTAAACAGCTTAAAAAGCCTTCCCGGATTTGGGTCTTCAGCATGCTCCCTGTTGTGCAGGGTTGGAGAGTGCACGTGATGCTGGAGAGGGAGCGAGCCTGCCTGGATCAGAGCTGGAAGAGAATAACCCCTGGCTGCTGCGCTCCCGCTCACTGCACAGACACCCTGCAGCAGCACCAGGCACAGAAAAGGGCATTGCCCTCCGCTCTAACTGCTCACCTAAACCAGTTTGCTTTGGGGGACAGCGTGCCAAAGGGAAGAAGATCCCCATGATGCTGAGTGAGATCACGGAGGGAGTCAGTGCCAGATCCGGGAGCAGGCATTAGGTGTTTCTGGCTGAAGACACCCGGCAGTGGCTGCCAATGTGCTAACCATTTTATGTGATGTGCTTCTGCAAGGCAATGCCAAATCCGTATTATGCCCCCGGGCAAAGTGAAAGAGAGGACTGAGGAAGGGGAGGACCAGTGTCTGCATTACCATCGCTGTGACTGCTCCATCAGCTTCCTGCTGCTTTCTCATGCCAAAGCAAATCAGTGAAACTGAGCATCCTCTGCTCCTTATCTATCTTTACATCAACTAACAAAGCAAATACCAGCTACCAGGCTGCAGTACCATGACAGAGCCTTGGGTCCGGGGCTTTTTTACTCCAGGCCGAACAAGTTCAATGTAGTAATGAGTCAATGACACAGCCCCAAAAGATTCATAAATTCTGATAAGTGGGCTAACAGTCGGGACCTTCTCCCGGCTAATCCACGCTGGGCAACTAGAAACAGGGATGCAAATCTTGCATGGTTAGGCATCATTATGAGATGTCTATTGCTTTCTGATCCTGGCCTGCTGGGAGATTCTACCGGAGCTGCCTCTCCTGGTATTTGGGTATTTCAGTTTCTGGATCGAACAAGGAAATGAAAAGTCTCTGAAGGAGAAAACAGGCAGTTTGAAAGCTTAAGGAAGATTCAGTCAGGTTCTTATTTTAGACAAACACGTCTCCTTATCCCTAGCTAAGCACATCCCAGTACTGAGGAGTTCAGTGCAAGCCCAAGGAGGTCGCATGGCTCCCAGAACCAATGGAGAATTCTTTGAGTGTATTGATCGAGCCACAAGATCAAACACAGAAAAGACCTGTCAGGGCCCAGCTAGCCCATCTCCTGGGTGCCAGTACAGGATTTACGATTTTTAAAATCCTATGCCATAAAATTGTCCAAAATGGACTGTGACTTTGGTAGGGCCCCAGCAGTGAAGCTTCCACCCCTTCCCAGGACAGACAATTCCACAGGCTGATAGATCTCACTGTCAGGAAATTCTTATTATTCTTCAGCCTAACTTTTTCCTGTCTTCCTTTCATGCTACTGCTTCTGGCCATACCCCTGCATTCCTGTCCCCCCACCCCCTTGGCATTTTTACGCTCTTCAAATATTTGAAGACTTATCATATTCCCCCCAGTAGACTAGCAAGCTAGACTTACTGGGCTCTTTAATCTTCCCCCTAAATCACTGCCGCCAGCCCCTTGACCATTTCCATAGCTCTTCTGTTGTTTCTTTTTAACTTGTCAGGATCTTCCTGAATCATGGTGTCCAGACTTGAGCATGAGACAGGCTCCAGGAGCTCGTTGGCCAGAGGCTCTCCTGCTGCGAGGAAGTGCTCACACTTACTGGAGAATGAAGCCCTGCTATGGATCTTGGGACAAGATTTCACCTGCTACAGGTGAGAACAGCCAGCAGAGTGTCCAGCTTTCCCTGCATTTGCCCAGCCCAATCCAAACGCCCAAGGCCTCCTCGCTCCCTAGAATCCAGCGGTGTGAAGCGCTTTGCAGTGATGCACTGTGCAATGACTTGGGGAGAAGGTCTCCCGATCCTAGTGAGTCAGTGGCCAAACTGATGCATGGGACCCTGAGCCTATCAACAGAAGTATAGTTGCTGCCAATTCCGTCGGCTAACCACCCCCCTCCATCCACTAGCGCAGATGACACAACTCCACAGCTGGCTTCCCTGGGTTTGCAGGTGATTGGATCTCTTTCAAAATTAAACCCAATAATCATCCTGCTCCTCCACTGCAGCCAAACACTGCGGCATTATTCTGAGAACAGGCTCGGAGGAAAAGCAACTAACCTGCAGAGTGACAGGAGAACTGCAGAAAATGATCCTTACAAATAGCTCACTGTTTAACCCTCGAAGTAAAGAACCGCTGTGGAAACCAGACCAAGGTGGGGTGGCTAGTTGAGCAGGAAGGGTGATGTGCCCAGCTGCTGATACCAGACACAGCAGTATTATCTGGGACGGTGGGACTTACCCTGGAATCCCAGAGATCATTACATCAAGGGAAGCATAAAAAGCCAGGATAATAGGGCAAGTAGGAGGCTCTGATGCTCATACTCGGAGGTGAGCATACACGCTCATACACACTCACAGATTAGGCCTGAATATTTGTATTTGGAAGTGAAAGGCTCACATTTGTAACTAACTATGCAATATTAGTTGTTGAACTCTGTCTCTGATGTTAACACTGCTCATATATTTGTGAATATTTCTGATTTGGCCTGCTCTGCTAATATCAACACACAGCACTTTCCACCATCAAAGAACTCTGCAGTCATTAGCTAATGAATCCCCAGGCTGCCTTGGTGGTTTATTATGGCCAGTTACAGAGAGAAGCTGAGGTGACTAGTTACTTGCCCAAGGCCCTGGGGGAGTCAGTGCTAGAACTCGGGACCTGCTGGTATACAGGCCTTTACTGAAAGGTCTAAGCTCACCTCTACCTTCCCCAATCCCTTAGGGCTGGCAGAGGAGTGGAGCTCTCTTAGCTAAAGAGGCGGGGGCGCCAAGATACAGGGCTAAATGACAGCCATCAAACTAGGTTTGCTTTTCACCGAGATTATATAGTTAGAGTATAATGATTTGAGCAAGTCATTAAAATCTAACCAGTTCAGACCCGCAGATTGCTCCGGTCCCACCCCAATTTCCTATGTTTACACAAGGGAGTTTATTTTAATTTCAGCTGCTTCCCAAATAGTTACGTCGGGGACACTTGATTTCTTAACATCCTTCCTAGCTGCAGCCACCATTCTTTCCGAGAAGCCTCTGTGGAAAGAGGGATTAATGGAGTGAGCACAAGGGTACAGGCTTGAATTTGGTCCCAGGTCAGGTCACCTGCCCAGGTTCTAGATTTGGCTCCACTGCCTGCAAACCAGGTGATGAGCTGAGCCTCGGAAGACAGCAAGGAAAATCAACTGCCTACAAATGAAACCTGGAAAAAGAGGACACTTTGCAAAGCCTGCATAGTTCATAACTGGAAAAACGCAACGTGAGGGCAAGTGTTGCTTTGGTCTGTAGAATATAGTTGACATGTCCCGTAATAAAGACAAGTGATATACAATGGCAAAATGAAAGTCAGTCAATTAAAGACACATAAATGGAAATACTCCCATTGGCAGGTCAGCAAGACAAGTCATTTAACAGGATTTAAGAGAGAGCAAGCTAATGTGATGAACACTAATAACATGGAGAGCTGTGCAAGGTATGATGGTGCAAAGGAAATCATGCTTCGGGGTGTAAACTGATGATCCATGGGGTCAGACAGGAATTCTCCGTGTTCAGCAGCATTCAGGAAGTGGCTGAGTCTGTTACAGGAAGGAGGGTTTTAGCTTCCTCTGTAGCATTGGGCACAAGACATAAAAATTGACCAAGGGGCACCAACCTGCTTTGGCAAACCCCAGCTCTCTACCTTCTATGGCATCAGCCCCTCCAGGCCTGGCAGACAGCACCTGGACAGAACAATATATTTCACTCAGCACACACACCAAAATATGGGCCTCCTCAATGCTGTATTTTAGAGTTGCCTTTGCTTCCTAGAAGAAAATTAAACTAGTAACATCTTTGAGGAAAAGGTTTTTCTGTTTTTGTTTTTTTAAAGAAAAAGCAGGGGCACCACCTAATGGTGAATCACAGCCTCTGAATTTTCATTTTTATACCTTGCTATATATTGGTGCTGCAATGATCTTCCAGAGAGCAAAGGAGATGAAATTTGGCCTATAGTGTTCAGCTGAGGTTACACTGCAGATTATTAATTCAGAGCATTGTAAATTCCAACCAGATTACCCTGTGAACTACAGCCTGTTATCTCATATTACACACAGAGGGACACACTCAAAACTGACATTTAAAAAGGAAATGACCAGGAGGATTAGGCCAAACTCTTGCTAAATTAAACTTAGTTTTCAGAAACGGAGTTATTTCAGTTAAGGAAAATAGCCCTGAATACTGTTCAGGATCTGCAGTGACATTCCAGTTTCTCCTTGCTCAGCAATATTTCAGGTGGAAATTTATAGAAGAGACCGATGCATGTGCCTTGATATCTCAAATTAGAAATGAAAATAAAACACTCATCTTGAAGTTATCATTGTGACTTATTCTTGCACACAGGCTTTTAAATTAACCCAAGGAGTTTGCTTTCTGATGGCAATGTGCAAAGAGAAGAAAACAAATTAAGGGAAAACATGCTGAATTAGAGAAATCTGGATGTTGCCCCTTTGCACTATCTGCATAAAATTGAATCTCCTAGTTTCTCAGGCCAGGGAAGAATTACAGATACTCAATCACCAGCTCTGGAACTCTGAAGGGGCAGAGATTGCCTGGGAATGGGGCTTTTGGGAAGTTCAGCATGTTTGGGATGGTTGATTACAGTTCAAAATAAGATTAAAGGAACCTCTAGCTGAACATTCCTCAAGCTGATAAATGTAGCAGAGAAAATGCCTTGACAGCTCCCCAGTTTCACATCTTTGGCTGTGTGGAAGATTTTGTGGCCAGCAGCATGGAGGTAAAACATCTAGCACAGAGCCAACTAAAAACCCAGGACTGAACCCACCCCAGGATGTACATGACAAGCAGATGCTACGAAGGACCAGGCAGAGGGTACCTCCCAAGAGAAAAGTAACTGGATTAAGATGGCAGTTCGGCCAGCTGCATAGCTGGGACAATAGCTCTTTCACAGACAAATGACAGACTTAGCATCGCCTTCTCTCAGCTAGCCAATGGTGGGCTCATTATCAAGGTAAATTTGAGTTTGGGTCACTCCTGTCACAGAAATGTACAAAGTCTGATGTTCAGCGTTGCCATTAGCTCGTCATACAAACCATGCAGCGTTCCTTGGCCTGCCCAGTCTGCATGTGACAGAGGAGAGGAGGAAGAGGGAGGAGACAGAATGAAGAATCCATAATGTGCTCAAAGGGACAAAAGAGCCAATTGGCACCAACTAGCCCCTTCCTGGGTGCCTGCCAGAAGGCCAAAGGCAGGGAACTCCCCTCTCACCTGAGGGGATCCAGTCAGGGCAGAACTGAAACATATGGAGGATGCAACCAGCACAATCTGGGGTTCCAAGACTAGCTGGCAAAATTATTTTTTATCACCCAACTGGGGGGAGAGGTAGATACACTGGAGGGTAGGGATAGGGTCCAGAGTTTAGGTTCTCCTCTCCTCCCACTGTGGCCCACATTTAAATGAGGTTTACAAGGGTCGGTTGTCCAAGAGAGCAGGGGGTTGAGATTGCTGGTCTCCCAGCTGCTGGAAGGCACTCTGTGCAGTCCTTGTACTAATGAATAGCAGAAGTGACAAAGAGTCCTGTGGCACCTTAAAGACTAAGTAAAGTATTGAAGCAGAAGCTTTCGTGGGCTAATACCCACTTCATCAGATGCAGCCACTGCTTGCATCTACACAGCTACACAACTACCTCTCTGATTAATGAATTGCAGTACACACTGCAGACCCCGCTGTTACAGGTAGGGGACAGCACCATCTCCACAGAACTCAACACATGCTTTACCTGGTATAACCACTGGGCAGGGCTATGGCTTGTTTACAAAGGGCTGGAGCCAGGTTGTATTCTGCATTGTACTGCCAATTCTCAAGCCACATGGGGATGTGAATAGCATCTAGGATGCAAGACTGAGTCTTATTTCAGTGCAATGTGCTTTAAAACAGTCAAGAGACTGGGAACCCCAAAATGCACCAAAAGCACTACACTCCTATATTAAATTCCAAAAATGTACTTTAACAAGTTGGATTAGAAAAGAGCTGGAAGGCTTTAGTACAATACATGTATCTAAGATTGTTTTGAGAACAGAATTATAAAATCATTGTAAGATACTCCAGAAAACTCTGTAGATTCATTTCAAACCATGGGGCAAAACAAACACACACACACATCAGATTCCTGTGGTCCGGGATTAAGCACCTGGGTTTGCAGTCACTAAATAGCAAGGGACAATATTTAGGATACATGGACAATTCATTGTTGATACATTTTGCCATATCCTGTTACATTCTCCTACAGTAACAATGAAAAAAAAATTAACATTTGAAGGAAAAGGGTCCCTTTTTCAATACATCTGCCACACACAGTCAGGAAGTGACATGGATCTGTGTTCTGTGCAGTACAGTTTGGGATTTGGACTTGACTGTATGAAACAAAGAGAACCAACCCCCTTTCCCCTGAACAGAGGGGTGTCTGATGGAACATCCTCTGGTGTGGGCAGCATACCTTGACTGAGCAGTGGAGGATGTCTTGGGTTCACGCCTAGGTTCTGTAAACAGAGTGGAGACTGAGTGAACTAGACAAAGAAACAAAGCCTGCATTCCCCACGGAGGACAATTAGAGTTTATGAATAAAGACTTCACGGGCTCCACTGCTTTATAAAACAATTCTCAAAGCCACTTCATGCATAAGGCCAGCTAGGAAAAAATCATAATATTTTGCATATGTTTGACTCCAGATGACTGGAAATCTGTCTAGCCACCCTTTCCTCCCAGTTTTTGCTTTGGATTAATTGTATTTTTAATTCCTTTTGTTTTTATTATTCTTTTCTTTGAAGGATTTCTAACTCCAAGTTGATTGTTACACATGTGCTGCCACTGAGCGGAGTCTTATATCCTGGCCCAGCACTGAAAAGGGCAATATAGACATACCCCACCAGCGAGAAGGACATTATGAACATTCCCAGTTTCTGAGAGACACGTCACCTGATGGAAGGAGATGGAACTACTCAAGAAATCAGAAACACTTGTAATAACACTTTGCACTTCCATAGATAGCATTGTATAGTTTCCAAGCACTGTGCAAACATTGCTAATTCAAAATAGTACAAGGGTTGTTAGCAGAAAGTGAGGTAAACTGTACCTGACAGTAACAGAGTATAGGATATTGTGAAATTCAGAGTCCATGGCCAGAAGGGACCACGGTGATCATCCAGTCTGACCTCTTGTGTAGCAAAGGCCAGAGACCTGCCCCACAATAATTCATAGAGCAGAGCTTTTAGAAAAACATCCCACCTTGATTTGAAAATGGTCAGTGATGGAGACTTCACCACGACCCTTGGTCAATTGTCCTAAAGGCTAATTACTGTCACCATTAAAAATGTACCCCTTGTTACCAGACTGAGGCATGGGTGATGTACCAGACGTGATAGGTAAAGACAGCTTAGGCTCTCTCTCAAACCACTTTGCTAACCCAGCGCCAGTATCCCTGTCTGCCTTCTGTCCCATTGCATCACATGACAGGACAAAGCCCAAGTTCACACCTTCCTCTGTGTTCTGCCCCTGCCTCCTCACCCAGCATTTGCTGGGGACATCCTATAGGCAGCAAAGGACTCCATTCTACGCTTTTCTTTTTGTGAATCTCTCCCTTAAACATTGGTGGCTGCCCAAATATTGCCCCGTCTTCTGGCTTTCAAACAACTCCCAGCCTCTCCAAGCTCCCCACAGACCAGGACACACCAACTCAAAGCACCACCACCCCCTGCTAGAACAAGGGCTGCAAAACCTGTCGACAGAGCTCCACTGCTGTGAGGATCAACGTGTGTACTACACATGCTGAACATCATTCCGTGCACTGACTTCCCCGGTGCCAACTGAGTGGGTGAAATCAATCACTGTGCTCTGGGGTGAACTCACACAGGACAATGCCAGCTGCTGGAGAACACTCATCACAAAACAATCACTCCACATCTGCATCTCAGTCCTCATGCCCAAAGGAAATCTGCAAAACTCCTTCAAAAGCCAAGGAGCTGAACTTTACTAGACACAAAAAATGAGGGAGCGAAGAGAGGCCCTGGATTTATGGCTTATTACAACAATCTGTAACCTACTAACAACTCCCCTGGCCCCAAGCTCACTCCCCCCACCCCTTTTCCTTTCCTCCCTAGGACGGGAGGGGTGTTCATGGGCCGCTGCACCTTGAATGGCCCCTTGAAATATGTGTTACCTACTTATGCTAAACAATCCATTCACCTTGCACTTTACTGGGACACTTGGAGTACGTTTCCCAGGCCTGAAGAAGAGCTCTGCATAAGCTGAAAGCTTGTCTCTCTCACCCACAAAACTTGGTCCAATACAAGATATTACCTCACCATCAGCACTGACAACTACAACAGTGCCAAAGAAAGAGCCAGGTGCCAGCACTGGGTGAAACCGGTCTCTGTGCAGAGCCAGCCCAAGGCCCAGCCCCACTTACACTCTATCTGGGGACCTTAGGGGGATTTCAGTGGTGCTGGCTGAATTGCTCTGATCTGCCTTGTATAGACAGGAGTCCAGGCTACCTCTGACACAAGAGAGGGATGTAAGTACAAGTCCCTCTCACTGTTATTAACTATCTGGCTCCACATGGCACTGCTGCATAAAGTCCCAAACACCATGTGCACTGATGAAAAGATGAGACTCCCATCCCCCAAGCTGCACAGCCCCAGGCCATGGTTGTTCAGTTTGACCCCAAAGCACAAAATGTTACTTGACACATACGGGGAGAGACTCAGTCATAAATGATGCTAATGCTATTAGTCTTGGAGACTGGGGGGGGGGGAGGGGAACCCTAGTGAAAAGTGATTCAAGATCTTTAGAAACCTTAGCTGGAGAAGAAAAATTGCAGTGGTTTGCATTTGAAACCAAGGCTGAGTTCAGGAATCCTTGTGTCATCAGTAAGGACCAGTCTGGCACTGCAGAAATCTGCGTTCCATTGTCTTCCTTCGTTCCTGGGCTGTCACCGACAACACTGAATTCACGCTCTTACAACTAGTGTGGCGCAGCCTCAAAGAGCATGGAGGCCCATTTCTGTCCGAGTATTATTGTTTGCTACTTGTGTTTCAGTAGCTCCTGAAGACCGGAATCAGGATTAGGGCCCCTTTGTGCTAGGAGTAGGTTATCCATAGCATGAAACAGTTCCTGTCCCAATCCAGTCACCATAGAAAGCAGGCATCCAAACAGCTCCAAGCCTCTTTAGTCTGGAAATCAGGCTGGGATCAGATGTGAGGCTGTCCTGACCATTCAGCTACCCTTGGTTTTCACTGGTTACTGACTGTGGCAGGCAACCAACAGACTCACTAGGTCATCACTAACCAACTGGGGAAAAGAGCAGCTACCTGATGGCAGTGAATGCATCTGATTGCCTCGCTCGCTGTGGGGCCAGTGCCGATCACTCACTGCCAGAGGTGACTGCTCAGGTCAGGGCTAAGATCATTAGCAGGGTAAATGGGGAAGTTCACGCAGGAGCTGCCTGACACTGTCTGCCCTGTAAATAGAAAAGATTCTGTCTCCTGCACTCCTAGCCTTGTGAGACCCTGAGCAGCATGGATCAAAGAGGTTAGCCTTGGGGCCCACAATGTCTCTCTGCTGTCTGCAGAGCTAGCAATCTCCTTCATTCTAGACAATGCCCATGGGGGAAAAGCTATTTCCCATATGTTTAATCAAATCCACTGCACAGATCTGTAGCTCTTGCACTGGAAACATTACAAACCTGGGCAAGTCGCATGATGTTCAAACTCTCTGGCAGGCCAAGGTCTGTTTCGAATACAGGAGAACTGTAGAACAGCAAGAGTTTGGTAAGAGTTTAAAGAGCATCTTCTCTAATGTCACCTAGGAAGGATTTTCTCCTGGACACACGCTCAGGGAGCCACCTTATCCCCAAGGGAGCTCTAGGTCTTCGTTCATGGTTTTCAAGCACTTTTATAAGAAAATATGTGAGCAACCTTCACTCTGGGAAAGGTCTGAAGCCTTTCCCATGCATGCAACCAAGTGATAGCAGAAAGGTGGTACACTCAGGAGCCTTCTCACAGTCCTTCCCCAGCACACACAGAATGACATTCACATGATGGCCTCGGCCACTTTCCTTATGTGAAAACACCAGCCTTAAGAGCACCAGGATGGTGAGCAGAGAAGAATCCCTTTGCACCTGAACAAGAAGGACTTTGTTACGGACTGCCATTTATTTATTTTCACCTATATAGAGGGCAGAAGCCACATGTGGCTGGAGAGTCTACACAGTTTGAGAGGCTACCAGGACTGAGCTCCCAAAATTGTGAAGGAGCCCCAGTATCTCCCCTGGGGAAGTGAAAGTAGAGCCTCCTCCATGCACTGTCAGCTATTTACATTTTCTGCAGAGACCAGGTTTACTGGCGTTTGTGCATATTTTAGTCCTTAGCTTTGTCAATGGTGTCTAATGATTCGGCAAACATTTTAAACCCTCTCCCAGGACATGGCGTGGATCACTCTAGCTTTAGACTGCCTGAGTAGGGCTGGTGTATTTGTTGTGCTCATCTTACCCTCCCCTAGCCTAGAACATCACTTTCCCAAAATTCTGTTGCCTGCCTTCTGCCCAGACTTGCTTCACTTTGGCAGCTGCTGGCATTGCGCTGCACTTCCTCCCTTGTGTTAGGGTTAGATGGCTGCTAGCAGGATTCTGCTTCCCTGTAGAAAACTCTTTAAACATTCCCCGTTCTAATAATTTCAGTGGCTTTCTGCAAAGCAACATCCCTTTCCAACATCACCTGTTTAGCTCATCTTGCCAAGAAACTATTTGCCGTTGAGCCACACCTGAAATCCACTTCAGAGCCTTAAACTTTCTTGCTTTACCTATGAAGGATGCCATGAAATCCAGATCAAAGTAATACTACAAGATATGCAGCCAGGGAAGTTCTTGCCACTTTGCTTTTGGGCTTCAGATATTTAGAGTCAATCTAATGTAAGAAATGCCAAGACTGTCTATCACACCTATCTCCATTGCTGGAGTATAGAAACGCTGATTGTATGAGTTCATATGTCAACGTTTTTAAACTACTGTCATTTCACCCAGTCTCTCAATGTTGCATTTTAGGGCTAGTTTCCATTCCATGTCAAAGTCAATGGAGATACACCCACTTACCCCAGCTGAGGCCATGGCCCATTCTTTCAAAGCCCCCTGACCCTGTGTGTGCCAAAGGCTGGTGCACATTGAAAGCTGGCTGCAGAGAGACAGTGGAGTAGCCGCAGGGTGAATATCGCTGCGGTTTTCATTACCTGTATTTGAACAGGTTTTTGTTTGTTTCTGGCAGAAGCGTCGGAAGGCTCTGGCTACACTGCAAGGTCTGTCCATGAGCTAGCCTGGCTCCACAGCGCTGCAAACAGTGCAGTGTGGGTGTCAGTGGCAGTAGTAACAACCCAGCACAGATCTTGGCTCTCTGCTCTCCTACCTGTGATAGCTGGTGCACAGCTTTTGTGACACGGACGTAGCCTCTGGGACAGGATGCTGTGCAAATGCCCTTCTTTAATCCCTGCCATTTGGGCCTTGCCTGGGTCACCAACATTCAGCAAAAACACATGAAAAACACAGCCAGGCTCAGACTAGCAGAAAGCCAGCAGACCCCTTTGGCCAAGGCTGCCAAACAATGCCTAGTCTCTGTGGTCTATTTCACAGACAGGAATTCAACCTGATTTCAGCTCTGATAAGGGAGGATTGTGTGAAGCTTGTTTTGTGCCCCCAGCCTTTCTTGGGGAGGCGCTCAGGGGTCCTGACCTCCTGTGACCTTCACTTTCATGCTTTTTTATAGTTTTATATTGCAAAAACAACCTGACCGTAATGAAATTGTTTTTACTACCCACAGGGTGTAAAACCTCCTTGCACCCTGCCTGCAGGGGAGCGGTAGGCCATGCACATAGCTAGTACTATGCTAGTCAGCCCAGGATTAGGTCACTGCAGGGCAGGAGATAATCCCCTAAACCACTAAATAATTTAAAGGGTAATTTGGTGGCCAGCTAATGTCAGACCTTTATAATTCTGTAAATCATCTCTCCAAATGATCCCTAAACTGCATTAGACAATGGATTTTACACACTTTCCCTATTGATTATCTGTTCTGTGCAGGTATTGATTTCAGGTGGGCAACCACACATGCTTCAGTTGTTCCGACCATTTAAATGACAACAAGGAAGCCAAGCTGACAAAGTCATTTGCATTCAAGAGCACATGGAATGGCCCTGGTACCACACGCCCCTCCAAGATGATTCATCAGAACCTGCCCTCTGGCCTGGACCCTGGGGGAAGGCACAGGAAGGAACCCAGGGCATGGAGGTGCCAATTTCCAAAGGCTAGGTCACTGGTGCCTCTGGACTCTGCAAAGAGAAACTCAGCAATACTCCCACTGGCCTGAACAGAGTGACGGTCCCAGTTCTGGTCTCTCCTGCAGTAAGATGCAGGACATACATGCAGCTAGTCTGGCTACTGGTTGGGAATCCACTCGTTGGCTATGTCTGCCCTAGGGGATAGAAGCACCGGGCAGTAAGCCATCCTGAAATCCACATTGCTCAGTAGATTCTACTGAACAGAGGGTTTTTCAGAACTCAGATCTCACTTATGGAATCAACAGAGCAGAATAGACAGTTCTTGGGGGGGGGAGGTTGTTTTTTTGTTTTTGTTTTTTTCCCAGCTCTGACCTTATGTTCCAGCTGCAGTTATAGAACAATGAGATCTGGAGGAAACGAACGCAGGCATTTATTTAACCCATAAAAAAAGACGAGCAGATTATACAAGGCGACTGTTGCTACTTCAGAGATTAAACATCATTTGGAAGTCAGAGGGCAACTACTTATTGGGAGCAATGTATTTGATTCAGAGCCGTGAGCAGGATTATATTTCTTGGGGGGTATTTGTGCTAATTTCAAAAGCTAGATAGACAGTAGCTGAAAGCAAAAGTGGAGAGGAATGGATTTGTGCTGAACATTGTTTTTTCCAGAATCCAGAGGAGCATTATTTTTCAGATGCTGGACTAAAAACTACTTGCATGTCCTCAGAGGATCAAGGTCTATCAAAACAGGCAAAAAAAGGAAGATGCACAGTTTAGTGGCATCACAATTCAGATGGTTCATAGTTCTGCTAAACTCACCAGGCTGTTTCACAGACCATGTGGCTCAGGATTGCTTTCAGACACAGAACTATGCACGGAAGTAAAGATTTAGATACAACCTGAGATACCAAATATCTGTGGATGTACTTCTGAACAATCTGTATTGAATCAAACCTGATTACATTAAAGTATTAAGTACATGTTGCCTTTAGAAATGTTCAAAGGCAACCTTTGGGAAGTTGTTATGTGGAAAATTTAAGTAATAGGTTTAAAGCGAACGGACAGCATGCCATCTGTCCAAACAGACTTTGCAAAGCATCTCTTAGGGCTAAGGACTATCTCACTTGTAACTACCATACCAGTATCATTGGGTTTTGTTATTCTAGCACATGCTGTAAATGAAACACATTTTTCAAAGTTTCTTCTTTATTAAAGCAAATTTTTTTGCATTAACCATTTCATTCAGAGCTCCCCCTGCAGGGTTTGAATACCAATATGAGAGAAGGAAATGGGATGGCTGAGGGAATTTACAGCAGGCCAGAAATCATGGTTTGATTGTTGACCAACAGCTGCAGTGACCAAGTTTCTACCATCTAATGTGTGCGTGGTGGTTTGTGAGATGAGTTGAGGGACTTAGTCCAGTCCACCCTTTGTTGTGGGTGTTGCAGCATGGGAGTCCTGGGAGCGAAGCACAGTGGAAGGGTCTCTCCCCGTGCTCATGTAACTTCCTAGGGAAGGGTGCACACATCAAGGGAAGAAACTCCCCTTAAGCAGTGCTGGAATGATGAAAGTCAGTGCCATTTCAGCAGAGGCTGCTGAATCACTCTAGGACTCCACCCAGAAAGCCAGGAGCAAACCTCATCACTCTGAACAGGAAAGAATAGTTTTTCTTCTCTTTGACTATGTGGTGCCCACACCAGGTGTGTAGCATCTGTGCAGGGACCACTACACCCACGCTTATTTTAAAAAGGGAATCAGCAACCCCTGCAAAGACCCAGCAGTAACAGGCACAACCCTGCCCCCCTGTGGTCAAGTTACATTATAGGTTAAGATTGTGACAAAGGAAAGACTCTGAAGGTGCTAAAGGACCTTCCTTGTGTTACATTTCAGATTTCACCAGGGTAGCCACAGACACTGGCCAGCTTTCTCCTGGCTTACCAGGAGCACCCAAAATATTAACAAGCCAGGGCACAAGGGGAGGCAGGGGGAACCTCCTGCTGCAACAAGCTCCGACTGTTATCTGGGATGTTCCTCTGATGGTAAAACACATTAGCCAGATGGCCCCTGAGTGTTGGGCCCCTTTTATTTGGGTGTCTAATAAGGGTACTTGAACAATATGTCTGTTTCATTTCCTAGAGACCAACTCATCTCTTTTGGAAGAAGTGTTGGTCTTCTACTCCAAGTTACTGGAGCAGACAAATTATGATGCACACCTGAAATCTAGATACAGACATTAAAATAACTTGTATGCAGTGTAGTTGTAGCCCTGTTGGCCCCACAGTACTGAGAGTTCTAAGGGACCATTCAAGGCAGAGTAGCCCATTAACAGTGGCTCTCAATCTTTCCAGATTATTGTAACCCTTTCCAAATTTAGTTTGTCTTGTGTACTCCCAAGTTTCACCTCACTTAAAACCTCCTTGCTTACAAAATCAGACATAAAAATACAAAAAAAAGTGTCACTGCACAGTTACTGAAAAATTGCTTATTTTTTCATTTTTAACATACAATTATAAAAGTAAATGGATTGGAATATAAGTATTGTACTTGTGTTTCAGTGCATCTCATATAGAGCAGTCTAAACAAATCATTGTTCGAATAAAATTTTAGTTTATACTGTACTACCTCTTGGAAGAACTCAGCATACTCCCAGGGGTCCATGGACCCCTGGTTGAGAACTATTGCCTTAGAATATGCACTAGCTACTTATGCTAAACAATCTGTTCAACCTTGCATTTAGCTGTGCTCAAGATTCCTCTCCCAGCCCTGAAGAAGAGCTCCAAAGCTGGCCTCTCACCAACAGAAATGCATCTAACAAAAGATATTACCTCCCCGACCTGGTCTCATTCAACTAACCCATCAGTGAGTGGCTGCACCCCCCCCCCCCTCGAAGTGCCCCCTGCAGAGCTCAGTGTGGCCTTGCAGACAGCACACACACACACACACTTTCCTCTCAAGCTCAATTTCCTTGTCAGTAAATTTCACCCAGAGGCTTTTTGTGACCCAAAATACCCCCCTGTGAGTTTTGAATTAATATTTTTTTTGAATTAATATAAAGTAAACCCCTCAGGTCCCACTTCAAGTCTAGCACAAGTCCACCCAAACCAAAATGTCTTTTTCAACCCCCAGCTCTTAGTCCTACATCCTAGGACTTCCTCCTCCCAACCTCTAATCTTCTTGAGCATTATTTTCCCTTCTTCTCCAATGCAGCCTCCTGCTGCTTTTATAGGGAAATCACCTGATACATACCCAGGTGTGGCTCCTTAGTACTCAGGGGTGGCTGACCACAGGCCTCCAGGCTGCAAACTGCAAGGCACCCTGTTACACAACTAAAGCTCCCAAGCAACTGAGTACAAACACTGCCAGACCCTAGTAAGGAGACAGACTGTCAAAAACAAACTCAGCAGTCTTTGGGCAACACGTCCACACCCATGTGAAATCCAATGAGGGATGGTTTGAGGGGAAGCTGGGTTTGGCTGGCACTTACCTTATCATGCAGAGATGATTTCAGAACTGCCTGTGCTGGAGCAGGGCCGGTGACAGAAATTTTGGGGCCCCGTACTCTGATCGTTTGTGCCCCCCCCCAGCCTATTCTCCTTCCCCCACTGCCTGACCTGGCCCACCCAACCTAATCTCCTCCCCCAGCCTAACCTCCTCCCCTCCCCACCCATCCCTTCCTGGCCCACCCCGCTGTTGAGGGTGATCTTCCTTTACCCCTACCCAGCCTCCCCCCATCTCTAACCGCTTTCCCTCCCCCACCCCTGCCTGGCCCGGCCCATCCCACCGAACCTAACCTCCTCCCCCCTCCCCCTCCCACTCCCAACCCAGCCTCCTGCCCAGGGCCGGCGACAGGAATTTTGGGGCTCCGTACGGCAGATCGTACGGGCCCCCCACCCCCGCCAGTCTCCCGCCGCCCGCGGGGCCCCCTCCCCAGGTCTCCCGCCGCCCACGCCCCCCCCCAGTCTCCCGCCGCCCGCGGGCTTCCCCCCCCCCCCCGCCGGTCTCCCGCCGCCCGCGGGGCCCCCTCCCCAGGTCTCCCGCCGCCCACGCCCCCCCCCAGTCTCCCGCCGCCCGCGGGCTTCCCCCCCCCCCCGCCGGTCTCCCGCTGCCCGCAGGCTTCCCCCCCGACGGTCTCCCGCCGCCCGCGGGGTTCCCCCCCCCCGCCGGTCTCCCGCCGCCCGCGGGCTTCCCCCCCCCCCCCCGCCGGTCTCCCGCCACCCGCGGGCTTCCCCCCCCCGCCGGTCTCCCGCTGCCCGTGCCCCCCCCGCCAGTCTCCTACCTCCCGCGGGCCCCAACCCCCACATGCACTGCAGCCACGTGGCCAGCCGGGAGAAGCAAAGGGGGGCGGGGGAGGCTGCTGGGTGCCGGGGGAGGGGGCTTGTGAGCGCTGCAGCGGCTGCCCGGAGCCGCACCTTGCTCACAGCCCCGGCGACAACGGAGTACAGCTGAGTACCCGCCCCAGACTTCAGGGGCCCCCCCTGAAGTCCGGGGTCCGGTACAGCTGTACCCATTGTACCCCCCTGTCGCCGGCCCTGCTCCTGCCCCCATGCCTGACCCGCCCAGCTCAGCCTCCCCCCCACCCAAACCTCCTTCCCTCCCACACCCACGCCTCGCCCACCCCATGCAGCCTAGTCTCCTGCCCCCCTCCCCGCCCACCTGGCCTCCTCCCCGCCGGCTACCAGACATACCTGGGGTGGGGGTGCGACTGGTTCCGGCGCGGAGCTGCCTATCCATGAGTCTCTCCGCTGCGCCCCCCCGCTCCGCGCGCTCCCCGGCGGCCGGCCTGCAGGTGTCTCGCCTGTGCCAGCGGCAGCCGCAGCATTGCTCCCGGCTCCGGTGGGCTCGGCGCTCCACGGCTGCCCCGCCTCCCCCCGCTGGGCTGCCATTGGCTCCCGGCCCCGGGTCTCCCCAGCCCCGCTCGCTGGCCCCCGCCCCCGCGGAGCGCTCTCCGATCGCTCCTCCGACAGGCCCGGCGACAAGGGGGGACGACTATGGGTACAGCTGTGTACCGGGCCCCGGACTTAAGGGGGCCCCCCTTAAGTCTGGGGCCCGGTACAGCTGTACCCGTATTACCCCCCTGTCGCCGGCCCTGTGCTGGAGTCTATTTCTTTCTCCTGCCCTTCGTGTGTCATTTGTCTTCTCAGCTGGCTGTTTTTTGGGCAGGGACTGGGCCTTCCTCTGTGTATTCAGCACTTAGTACAATGGGGCCTGGCTCTGATAGTACAGCAGACAGAATTAAACTGAGGGGCAGAAACACTGCTCCTGTGAAATCCCTTCTTTCTTTATTCCATGTTTGCTGCAGGCTCCCACAGAAATCCAGCCTGCTCTGTGTTCAGGCTGTCTGGAAAACAATGTTTGATTTAAACATCTTCCTTTTTCTTCCATATCAGCCTCTCACTGCTTAGTCTACTCTACCCAACTGTAGTGGGGTGGTCACCCCACTCCAGCTCTGAAGGGCTCAAATCAGCCCTGGGGAGGGCTGCAGGGGAGGGAGGATGGTTTGCCAATCAGCTAGACTGAAGCAGTCACAGGTGGGTCATGCCCCAATCAGGCCACAGCTGGCCCTTATAAAAGGGCTGTGAGCAGGTGTGGGCCCAGCACAAGGCTGCAAGGCTCAGGGATGCCTTGAGGGAGCATTTTGATGCTGAAAGCGAGTTCTAATGGGAATTGCAAAGGGAGGGAGGGTGCATTATGTTAATAGGATAAGGCATTTGCTTTTCTGTAGCCATTAGTAATATATGTGCACCAAATGAAGAAACCCATTTATTAAAAAGAATTCATTTATTGAACAGCTTTTTCAGATTTTGAAATAAAAGTTGAAATAAAATAAAATGTGTGAGGGAGGAGAGAGAAGGACTTAGCTGCTGGGGAGAAAGGGGTACCTGGAGTAGGGCAGGTCTGGGGAAAGGCCAAAGGAGCTCTAGCCTTGCAACTCCCCAGGCTGCAGGGCCTTGTGCAAGGCCTACAGAGGTACCTGGGCTGCAAAGGTGCAGCCTGCGGCTAGGCAGAGGCACCAGTCCCTACTCCCATTGCCAATGATGAGTGGCTATTACAGACTGAAGTCTGCCCCAGAGAATGGGGGCTAGATGCTGACTGGCAGTAGCCACTGAGGCAAGGTGGGATTAGAGGGTTGGGGGTTCCCCTGGGAGGGGAGAACCAGAGCTTGGGGTACTGTGGTGGGCAGAGCCCTAGGGCAAAGGGCCAGTGACAGGAGAGTCATCAGTCTGCAGTGGGCACTCCAAGGCTGGGAAGAGAGCTAATTCCCGGATGACCAGCAGGAGGCGCCGCACCAGTGGCCTCACTACCCCAACCCTCCAGTTGAGTGGAAAACATTTCCACCCACAGTGGTGCTCAGCTGTTATTGCCATTGAGAGCTGATAATTCATGTTTAGAGGAGTAGGATTATCTCTCTGAGTAATGAACACAGTGCAATTACTAGGTCTGCTTTGCAAGGACATGCACAGGAATGCAGACCCCGCTGGGAAATAACATGTATCTATATAAATAAGGCACATGGCTTGGCAGGCCATGCTGTTTATATGTAAACTCAATGGAACCTGCACACAGAGCCGTTATTGTGAGTGTGGGGAGGGTAGCCCAGGGATTTCTAACCCCAAGGGCTGGAGCTGTACTGGGGATTGTCCCTGAGCTGAGACTGCACCTCCAAGCAGCCACGAGGAGGGGAAAAGGCCCCTTTGACACTGACATAATTGTAGGTGGCATGTAGTGGCATTCATCAGCGAACACGTCGGAATTTGTTGGTTTTCCATTCTAATAACATGTCTATGCCAAGAAAGCCACCAAAACCAAACCAGTGCTGATAGGAGTGATTGCTAGGTTCAGCTTCAAATATCCTCAATTCTGATCTTGCCATGTAATATGGGGCAGCTGTGATGCTTACTAAAGGGCAAAGTGACCTCTACACTAATACCCCACAAAGCATACTTTTATACTATTTATCACAATTTCATAACACCGGTGGGATATCATTGGAAATGTAACCTGCTGAGTACTGTTATACTGTGTACATCAACATTGTATATGGAGGTATGAAATTGTTCTGTATGTTTGTAACTCAAACATGTGAGTCTGGGAAATGCCCACAGGTTAGCTCTTCACGAATAACAAAAGAACTGTAAACATGGGCCTGTGCATGGGCCGAAGACACCTCAAACAACACAGACACAGGAGGTGCCAGCAAAATGTACAATTCATGTGAAGGACTGATGGCAAAGCACATTCCCCATGAAATTGCCTGATCCATGATACAGCCAGGATTTTTTCAGACAAAAGAGTCAAAATGTACAGAGGGAGAACAAAGGTCACTGATTATAGAGGATCTTGGTCAAGCACTTTGGGCCAGGAGTGATTCCTGGGCACTACAAGCAGAGCTCAAAGCTCACAGTCGGACAGTGGAAAGCTCATGCTGTAGCACTGTGAATCAGTCTGAACATCTGTGTGATATGCAGCAGGTCTCCACCCTGCTCCCTTGGTAAGCACACCTACAAACTGAGCCTCCAACTCTCCTTACCCCACTGGCTGGAGGAGGCTGCTTGCTCATACAGGCACTCTGGGCCTGACCCAAGGCCTTTGGGTCCAGCCCCGTGAGTGAGGAGATGTGTCAGAGACACCCAACTGCTCCCCAGACAGACATAGCTGGTCTGGGGCTACCAGACCTGCTGAGGGGGAGCCTGGCTGCTCCCCAGCTGGAAAACTCTCCCTGCTCTCCCCCTCTGTGCCTCACACCCATCAGAGTCCCCCAAACTTTGCAGGTGACAAAGTGAACATGCCTGTCACTCCAGAGTGCTGAGTCCAGGCTCCCTGCTAGTCACAGAGGTCCTCAGTCATTCAGGGCCAAATACTGAGTCTGCCCCAAACCCATGTGGTTCTCTGGGAAGCTGTGGTAGAAGGATCCTTCCAGGCTCCAGAGCGACAGTGGAGTTGCTCCATCGCCACTGCTGCAGCCTCCAAGTTTCCTGTGTGGGGTGCCACACCACATACCCCATCTGCATGTGCAGCATTAACTGCCTCACCTCCAGCGTGCCCTAAGCAATCACTGCAGATCCAGGAGCCCGCACACAGCTGTGCCCATGGTGCCACCAGCCCTCGCATGCCACACCACAGACAACAGCGGGAAGTGAAGGCACTCGGTGCAGCATTAGGGGAGATGCCAGTCCCTGTGGTTTCCTCATGCTGCACTGAGTGACTTCATTCTCCATTCCCTTGCAGCCATATCTGTGGTGACGTGTCCCATCTCCACATCACCCATCTCAAGAGATTCCTTTCTGGCACATTGAAAAGTCTGTCGATGGAGAGCTACACACGGGTTTAGCTAACTCTGTGGTTAGTGCTGTGGGACATTAGTTCTGGATGACTAATTATTTGGTCTAAAAACAGGTCTTCTGTCTCTTGGGCTATAAAGACAATATGACCACTATCTGTACTTTTGACCCCAGGGAAAGAAAAGCTACAGATAATAGAATTAAACCCTCATTTCACTTGAAATAATATTTGGGTTAGCTCCCTTAGTAAAACGTCATGTTCACTGCCAAGTCTGCAGGTTATCACTTCCACGGTCGAGTGTTTGGAGACGGAGCTTAGAGGTGAGGGGTATTTGGGGAAATCTCGGCGATTATAACAGCTGTAACCATAGAACTTTTTTCCTACTCAGCCTGATGTTTCCTTCAAGATTTGAGCTCAGACAAAATAATGGGTAGGATATTTTTTATTGGCCCAACACAGAAACATTATATAAGGTTTCCAGGCCACACAGATTTCCCCTCTTTTAGCCCAGGTCTTTGAAGACTTTGCAAGGGGAAAAATCAACACACACAAGTGTGATTCCAACTGTGTCACTCTTTTAGCACCATGAAGCAAGATTGTGAGTCCTTCCCATCAATCCTCAGAGCTTTTCTTCACTACATGGAAACCACACCTACAATGATAAAGTTCCTTGGCATAGCATGAGCTTGTGAGCGATCTCATTCCATTTCAGGGGAGAAACAAGTGCTCCCTTTCTGCCACCATCCCTCTTGCTGCTGTAGTTCTGTTGTGTTTGGATCCCCAGTTCGACTCAAACACACTTTTCCCCATATCCCAGGATTCGGTCCTTTTATATCCATCTTGCTTCCCCATTGTGCATTGCTCTTTAAAGTAGTATTACCCTTAAGAGCACAGTCTATGTGACATGCAAGCAAACACACAACTTTACAGCCTCTTTTTGCCAGGTAAGAGAAAGTCATTTCGTGTGTTTCACAGAAACAGAAAACAAAGTGAGAGTACTGAGCCGGTGCCGGGATTTGATGGTATAGGGCTACTGTTAAATAAACACACAAATAATACTGAATTGGTGGAATTGGGACTGGTCCCTGCAGCTTCATTGTTATCCTTCCTCTGCCTGTTCTCTGTGGTCTGCACTATCTTTCAGTAAATACCTTACAGCCAGGTGATCTCCTCAACCCATAGCTCCATGCCCTGTGCTCACCGTCTCCCTCCTTGCAGGGATTACATCGACAAATCATTGGAGACAAGTGACTCAGTGTTCAGGGCTGGCCTTCGTGGGCAGGCTCCACTCTCTTCTAGGGCAGGCTGGAGCCAGCCAACGGGAACATGAGAGGGTGAGAAGCCTTGCCTTGGTTTGGGCCAATACTGAATAGTCAGTCAAGAGAGAAGATCACAGTCCCCATGTGATGCTACGGCAGAGACGCAACACAGCACACAGGCAGCACTTAAATAAGATGTATGCAGTAAATGGATCCTCCACCACTGAACCCAAAGTCACAATGAACGTGCAGAAATGAGCCATGACCAGGCTGCCCCATCCACAGAATTTAAATACGTCTGTCTAGCACATACCCAGTGTAAAGCGGTTTCTGGAATCTTGTACAGGTGCCTCCAGGAACCTCACATTTGCAGCCACATTTTGTTTATTGCCTGGCATTACAAGTCTTCTTACTGTAGACTAGACAAGTCTGTCTTTCTAGTAGAGCGTTACTGAATCAGAGCCGTCATTTGGTTAATTAGGGGCTGGAGCCTTTGCCAGAAACACTTACGGGTTTGGGATTAAACCTTGTCTGAGAAAGTTGAGCTGCAAATTCAAGAGGGAAAAGGAAATGACTGGGGACATGATGAGAATTAGGAGAAAGGGATTCAAGAAGACAAGACCATAAGGGCTAAATGGCAGGATACTGGAATACAGTGAAGTGAAGAACAGTAGGGATTGGGATATACTGAAGGAATGATTTAAGGCAGTGGGTCCCAAAAAAAATTCACTAAGGACTCCTTTGGCCTCTGGTTAAATTTCCTGAGCTCTGTTCATTTTCTATACGTATGTTTCATGTTATTATTATTATTCTATTAGTTAAGTTAGTTTATTATTTAAATATTTTTGTAATTAAAACAAGACTCACAAAGGAACCAAAAGTAAACTGTGCGCTTATTCTAGGTTATTTATTTATTACAACCATTAAACTGTGTAACAATGTGGGATCACCTTTGCCAGCCTGGTTTCTCACGCGCTGTGCATCTGAGGTCACGCTGTCCAGAGGACACTCCTCTGAGAACAAAATGGCATCTTCCATGCAGCAAAGTACCCACTTCAGCATTCTGGTTCAAGGGGTGGACTCCCAAATAACCCACAGTGGACTCCCAGGGGTTCAGGGACCCCACTTTGGGAACCACTGGTAAAAGGAGTAATCAAGCTTCTGGGTTGGTGGTGGCCAGTTCAGACATTTATCTACCAAATCCCAAGCTGACACCAAGTACAGAAGAGTGGGATTGTAACTCCTGGCTCATCCAGTGGCCAGGAATTAATCCTCATTCATTTAAGAGGAAACAGCCATTCACAGATTGATACAGTATATGCACAGTAGAGAGAGAGAGTCTCCACTCCCCCACTTGATAGAGTCCACGTTATTAACGGGCTGTGGGCTCCAAGACACATCCGTGGTAATATGATGCCATATGCATAGCAGTGCACCCCTCCACAGGTTCAGCAGAAAGTCTGTGGCTGTGGTCCAGTTTGTGTCTCTCAAAGAGGCATTGGAATCGCCCTAGTCAGGGGGGCCGGAGCTGGGAGGGGCAGCCAACTGTGGCAAGGAGGTGTCCAGCACTTGGCTGGCTCAGGATGAAGAGAGACTGTTGTATTCTTTGGTTGCAGATTTTTCTCTCTGTAGCTCCAGGCAGACACAGCTTGTGTTTCCCGCTGTGAGTTTTAGACAATCCCAGGCAGCTTTTTCTTATAGGTTCATGGGATTTATATCTGATTTGCTCTTAATTCTAGTTTTATTCATTATTTATTGCTTTTAAATATGACTCTGGGTACACAGACCCATAGGCTTGTGTGTTTCCTTTGAGTACTGGATTTGGAATGTATTACAGGCTTATCTTAGGCCTGGTCTGATGATTAAAACGAGCTGGCTGTGAAGGAGGAGGCCTGTTTGCCCTGGCCATAAGCAGTCAAGTGATATGATCGTGTAGTGCCAGTTATGGCATGGTAGCATTGGGCTCCCACACTTCATTCCCCTCACTCTTTGTCATAGGGCTTGTAAGATCCCCACAGTAATCTCATAACAACACTGATCTCTTTTCAGACATCAGCTCAATAACCCAAGTGAATTCTAAATGGATACCGTCAATTCTGAGACACTCTCCAATCTCCTGGTTCCCCTCCTGGCACATGGGCCCCAGTACTGCGCTCTCACGAATACAGACACTACATAGAAGAGTCACCATAAATTGGGACAGTGGAAGTTCAAAGATTAATAGATTTTTTTAGGCCAGAAAGGACCACTGTGATCACCTAGTCTGCCCTCCTACATGTATGGTATGGAATATAGTAGGTAGGATTTTATGCCAATGGGTGCATTAGAGACAAATTGAGTAATGGGCTTAAATTAAATAAGTAAAATGTAGGAAAAACATCAGAAAAAAATCTCTAGTAGTGAGGTCTGTAGTGAGACTCATCAATGGTCTCCCAAAAAAGTGTTAGAAGCCCCAACCCTTGAGATGCTTAAATCTGAACTAGACAAACCACTGGGAAATAAGTTGTGTGGAACAATCCAAGATCATTCCCAGGGCACAGACTAATTGATCTTTTCCATCCAGAATTTCCAGAGTTCTAGAAGTAACCAAAACTGCCAATCTCCCCCTTGTGGATATTTATAGACAAGCCGGATCTTTTCTGTTCTGTCAATCAGCTCCACAATGGAACGGTTGCCACGTGAACATGACTTTTCACTCTTTACATGGCAACCAGCTTTCCTTGGCTTAGGAGAAAGCTAATGACAATGTGCCAGGAGAGAATTTGTGGGCATTTTCACTATGAAAACCATTCTTTTTTGGTTTGGTAATAAAATGACAATTACCAACCTGATGCATGAAAAGTGGGAAAAAATTGAGCTGAGGATAAAAATATTAAATGTTGTTTGCAAATATGCAGAAAGCTAATTTCTTTGCCAGATTTACCAGTGCAGGGAAATATGAGCTCTGCTTACAGCCCCAAGGGCGATAAACTAGAAGAAATCAGGAGGGGCTACCACTCAGTCCTGAAAAGAAGGGCTCCTAATGGAAATGCTGACAAATGGTGGCACTATATTATCCTGCAGAACAAGGGATGACATTAGTCACTAGGAAGGGAAAAACTTTTATCTTTAACTCTCTTAAAGGTGCTACAAAGGGGAAAAACAACAGTATGATGGGAAGGAGTCGACTAAGAGACATACAAGGGAGGTCTGGAATTTGTGTGGGTTTTTAAAAAAATTTAATTGTTTTTTAAATTTGAAATCTCAGTTGTGATCTATGCTGTTTGTACAAGAGGATTTTCTGGATGACAAAGATATGACAAGCTACAAGAGATCATCTGAACAAATGAGAAGGGAGGGGATTTTCAGACTTCTTATGGGACTCTCTAAACACAAATTTGCAGCAATTTAGTTACACTGGTTTAGATAAACTGGTGCAAACCCTTGGGTGGACACACTTAGTTTTGTTTCAGAATATCTTATTTTGGTTTAGCTTAAACATGTTTCTAATTGATTTAAGCAAAACCAAAATTAGTGGTGTAAATTGATATAAGTGTGTCCACCTGCCTTCGGCACTGGTTTGACTGAATCAGTTGAAAATCACACTTAATTAACCAGGTGCTTTTCTACAATGTAGTGAACCCTCACACATCTCCTGATAAACACTGCGGAGAGACAGTCTAACACCTTGACCTAAACTGTGAGCAGAAACTGCTCCCAGGAGTTCTAAGCCATGGAGCCCTCCAGCAAAACTAGGGAAGACAGGAGCCCATATTCCAGATATTTTTAATGTGGAAAACAAGAAAGAATTTAAAAAATCTCCCTGGCCTTCTTTATCCATCATAAAGCAACAACAAAGGACACAAACACCATTTTCTTCTCTTTTGCAGGTCACCTGGCTTTAACAGACAAACTGCTTCTGATGGATCCCATACTGGGACCAACTGCAAGCAATGCATCTGCTGAGTTTGTGTCTGTGAAGCATAAATAGAGAGACAGTCCATAAAATGTAGAATCACAGGCGGTGCCCCCAGGGGCATTATGGTGCATTATATGTGTGAGGTCAGAGTGCTGCTCACAAGATATATGTAGTAACAGGAACAAGAGCTTCCAGGCTTTCTGAATAAGTCATTATTTACTGTTTGCATTGTTAAGCTCTGCTGTGCATGATCACACAGCAGGGGTAATACAGTAACCAGAGAGAAAGCTTCTGCAGTATGCTACCTTCACTTACCATGATACAGTGAATGTTTGCTGTTATAGCCAGGGTGAGTAAGGGCATTAAATTGCTGGTTACTAGTGACCCACTAATATCTTCTGGAAAAGAGTGAAAAACATTCTGTTTAGGGATAACTTGTTTTCCATAATACTTTCTTCATGTTTCTTTCTTATCACTAGGGCCATTTGCCTGAAAGCAAGATCTCTGAGGGGAGTGATGCTGTTAAATGACCGGGCAAATCACTGTGGAAGAAGAGGACTTCCAATATTTTTGGTCACCACAATTAGACTGATCATTTCTAAATAACAGAAAAGAGAAAGCACCCAACATTTTCCCTTGGCTGAGAAATTTTCAGGGTGCCATACACCCATATTTGGATTGGAGAAACTGAAGGGATTTTTTTAATGAAAATATTTTTCAAAATCAAGATCATTGTTCCTTTAGCATAACCAGCTCTTTTTAGGTTTAAGATTAGCAGCCATGTTAGTCTGTATCCGTAAATAAAACGAGGAAGACTTTGTAGCACCTTAGAGACTAACCAGTTTATTTCAGCATCAGCTTTCGTGGGCTATAGCTCACTTCATCGGATGCATAGATTCTATGCATTCCATTCTATGCATCCGATGAAGTGAGCTATAGCCCACAAAAGCTGATGCTGAAATAAACTGGTTAGTCTCTAAGGTGCTACAAAGTCTTCCTCGTTTTATTTACAGCTCTTTTTAGTTAGCTCTTAGCTCAGAATGGAGATGATTATGCTGCCAGTGGGGATTTTGGCTTCAGGTGGGGGAAAAGGCAGGTGAATGCCTACAGAACAAAGATCTGGTTCTTCTTAGGAATAATAATTTTTTAGAAGTGGTAGGAAAAAGTCTTATTCCTGAAATTTCAGAATTTCTTATACTGGTCCCAACACACAGATGTCTGGACATGAAAATAAAATTAAAGCCAAGGGGATTTTTCCCCCGACAGCTCATTTGGGTATGTTTCAAATGGTGGGTGGCGCTATGGGGTGGGTGTTATTATACCTGAGCCAGGTGCTGCCTCTGTTTAGCGTTTGCTTTCAGTGATGAGTGGATGTATTTCCGGATGGATGCGTTCACAGTAAAACATTGTTCCATTTTACCTCTTTTTGACATTGACCTGATGGAGAGAGAGGCAATGAGGGAGGGAGGGAAGTCTGAGTGGCTTAACCATATGCACAACCTGACTTAAAATTAAGCCTTAATTTTAAGTCAGGTTGTGCATATGGTTAAGCCACTTCCAGCTCTGACCCCTTTGAAGATCAATAGAGAACAAAAATCCATTCCACACGGCTTGGGTCCTAATTATTAGCAGTCTCCAGGCACTGGGAGGAAGTGCTGATCAGCTGACCATTTGCAGCCCTAATTATGTACTAGACACACTTGATAATCTTGAAGTTTATGAAATAACAACCACCACAAAATCTGCTGGTTCATTGCAAAGAGGTTCCCAGCGCCTTCTGGTCTGTAAGGAATTCTTTACATCGGGGGCTCATAACAATATTGCTCCTTTGACTTTTGAACTACAAACTATGGACTAGAAGCAGCTGCAATTAATTATTAATTAAGCCATCTTGTGGGGATTTCATCCAGGAGCAGAAATACTCTTTAGATAACAACTTCTGCCTAGATTCTGGTAGCCGGATTTGGAGCCTGCTGCTAAGCACCACTTGGTCTTTCACACGCTCTTTGAATTGGTCTCATACCTGCCCTTTCTGAAGCTGGCTCTAATAGTCAGGCTGGACAATATGGTTCTGTTTAATAACTTCACACATCTAAATAGCACTGTCCGAAAGGCAGAGCAGCACCGAGCAACAGACAGAGATAGATTCCGCATGTTGAAGGGTGTCACTTTTACTAGGGAAATCAGTACCACATTTCCCTTCTTATCTTGAAAGCAACAGGAGGACAAATTACATTAGCATGGATCTCTCTTTTAGCTCCTCAGACTGACATATTCCTTGCAGAAGAGCAAGCTGTGGTTTTTTAAACCTTTGCCCTTCTAAGGCCTCAGCAGTTCTCAGGTAGGTTGTGACAGAATCGTGTGTGTCCCTGGCTGGGACAGTCTTTAGCACTTCTCGTGAAGGAAGCAGTGGCTGCACGTGTACTGAGGAAATAGCTCTGAGCCATATTTGATGGGGAGAGAGAACCATTAGTCCTGGCTGGTTCTGGGATTGACGCATGCTTAGGCTTTGGTTACACTTACAGGATTATAGCGCTTTTGGTTATAGCTGTACCCATATACAGCAATAGGTATAGCGCTATAACATATCCTGGCGTGGCCACATTTGCAGCACTTGCAGCGGCACAGGGAGTGGTGCATTATGGGCAGTTATCCCAGCATTCAGCTGGGTGGAACGTGCTTTTCAAACAATGGAGGTGAGGGGGAATGTGTAGTATGAGAGCAGAGAGAGAGACTGAGGGGATTTCTACGGTTGACAGTCTGGTCAGTGGGTGTCCTTTGAAATTAGAGCCTGCCTTATAAGTTTCTCACCACACAGCTCCCTTTGTAAAACATTTGCAGTGCTTATCTGCTGAATTAAGAGAGAAACTCTGAAAAGGTACTTCCGCATTCCTCCTGCCGAGTTGAAAACAACACAGAGACGTCAATTGCCTTAAATGGCTCGGAGGCGTGCCAGAGAACACTTATAGCGTAATGACTGTTTACACTTGCCATAACACGCTACAGTGGTAGCGCAACAGCCCTTATTCCCCGTGCGGAGGTGGTTTACCACAAGCGCTATAAACTCAGACTTATAGCGTAATATGTGCCTTGCCAGTGTGGTCGGGTACAGAGTTATAGCGCTCCTGAAGGCTTTATAGTGCCAGTGTAACCAGGCCTTAGTCTTCACCAATTGGCCAACAATTGGTGAAACTCACCAGTTTGAAGGGGCTAATCTGAGTTTACCCAAAGCTGAGGGAGAAACACCATGAGAACAGACTTTCTGCTCTGTGTTTCTCAGTCCTGCCAGCTTTCTGTTGCATAAGAACAGCTCTTCTCAGAAGCCCAGATAGAAGCAGGCAGCTCCTGGAAAAACAACAACTTCAAACTACTTGCAATGTCCTGGGTTCAAGTTGAGGTTGGTTATTTATCTGCTCCAAGCTGCTGCCTACAGAATCAGCTCAAATGAAAAAGGGACTTTTTCGCATGATACTGACCTGTTGTTAATCATTTTCCAGAGGCTGCGGAAAGTGGGAATAAAGCCCTTGGTCCCATTTTGCCAATGAGGGGATGACATGGACATTTCTACAGGACCTGCTGATCAAGGTTTGATTCCTCCCAGAGGAAATGCATCCTCAGAGATGTGACACACACCAGGCTCCTTTCAAACAAAGCTGCACGAGAAGAACAACAGGCCCCTGAGCATAAATGACCCTCGCTGTATTACAAGAAAGTGCAGTGTGCTCCCAAGGCTAACCCCTGCCTCCTTCCTCACGATTTCTTTTGTTTTATATCTGTTACGGGGGTGGGGGGTGGGGGGGGGGAGAGGAAAGGCCTTCAAAAGTGACAGGTTGATGCTTCTGCAAACTATTGGCTAATGTCTTTGGCTCACTGGAGAAAGGAGGGGAGTGAAAGCCCTTGGTTAAATGGTGTACAATGCAATATTTCGATGTCTAAGAACCAATTTTTTTAAAAAATGGTTTTACAGCAAGAGTTTTGCTTTGCCTGGCTCAGAACAGAACAAACCAATTTAATTTGCCAGAGTGTACTACAGACACTCTAAGTTTTAGAGAGAAAGAAAGGAAAGGAAAGGAAAGGAGTTTATTTCCCAGGTAAATTATTTGGTGGTTTGAGTAGTTTTTTTGTTTTGTTTTGTTTTTTGTTTGTTTGTTTTGTTTTGTTTTTTTGCTCTGGCAGTTTATAGTTTTTTCAAGGCACTCCAAGGAAATCTATGGGTCCTGAATTGATTGAAACTCCTAATTTAAACTAATTAAATTTAGCTTCTCCAAACTCAAAGCAGCTCAGAAAAACAGTGAGCCAACAGGCATGTGTTAAGACCCCGCAGCACTGCTCCTGGGAGTGGGAAAGAAAGGAACAATGGCTCAGTGCACACAAAATGTTTAGGCTATCTGAATCCACACCCACAGCCTCATGTCCCCAGGGCTACAGGTGAAGAGATGGAGGAGTTAGATTACAAACCAAGGGTGTTAACATGATTTATAGTTAGGCAAGGCCATTCCTGTGGAGTAAGAGCTGAGAAGAGGCAACAGATTATTAACCTACTAAAGACCAACTTTTAGGATGAAAAAAATCTCAAAATGCAAATAAAACCCTGAGAGTTAACAAAAATGGAGACATCCCCCTCCACAATGAGAGCAAGAGCAGGGCTTGAGTGAAACTGTAATGAAACAATCTTTGGGCATTAAACAGATCCTTAATCTAAAATATAATCCTTGGAACAATGAATAAGAAGTATAAATACTTCCATTTTGCCTTCCACCGGTGCCTTTCATCCAAGGAGTTCAAACTTCTGTACACACCTCCATCACTGCATCACATTGGCTAAATAATTGATTTTAAAATGACCATTTAAATATCTTATTGCATAAAGCAAAAGAGGCAGCATTAATGACTGGGAGGCTAATCACCACTGATATATATAGTGGGTATATATACTATATATAGTGGGTGACAATAGGATCACACCCACTATATATAGTGTTAAAATGATGCCACCAAAGCCCCAGAACAAAGACAAGATTTGGGTAGATATTATTGTACATTTGCAGTTTACCCTCAGGTATCATTTCCACTAGAAACAAACTTCCCCACCTCAAGTATCTAAGCTTCCTTCAAAGCCCCAGCAGTGCTTCCATTTGGGGGAAGTGGTAGGACGGGCTCATCCTTTACCAAGATGCAGGTGATCAGACTGGGCCCCATCCCAAGGGCTGATCTCCGTGGGGCCAAACTGCTCATCCAGCAGAACACTGCTTTAAGAAGCTCACGGTTTTACATCAGGAAATTCAGGGTTAATTGTGGTTTAACTTTCATTTAACGCAGGGAAATGAGGGACAAAGACTGTCCTTGGAACAGTGACAGGAGCCTGAAGAGGAGGAAGGGGCAAAGGTAACTGAGAAAGAGAAACAGAATGAGAAAGCCATGTCAGCCTGATGAGAAACAGTCAAGCCCAGAGAGCCCATGCAACCACTGCACCTGTGAATCTGACATTTCTATGTGCCAGAGTAGAGACAGTAAGCCATTCAGATGCAGAAGCATATTAAGAAATTTGTCCTTTTCTATTGTGCAGTTAATAATATTTTTATTAGAGAAGGAGTTTTGTAAAGCACAAAGCCTTTTAAGGCTCTTCCATCCTCCTTCCTACAAAATTAAAACATGACCGTTCTGAGCATTGTCCGAGACCTGTGGCGTTAATGTTTGTAAGTGGACAAGCTTTGCCACGTCCACTCCACATTCCAAGAGTTTAGAAGATGCAGATTCCAGCATATTTTGTTTCCAGTGTAGTGTGCAATGGCTCGGTAATGTTTGTTGGAACTTGACGAGGCGGGGGGTAGATGAAGCATCCAGTACAGATTATGGGCCTGGGGCATTATGCCTGAAGAGAGAGGTGGCAGATGCAGTGTCTCCAAGGGCACAATGGGAAGCGTGCTTCCAGCCATCCTTACTACACACCTGCAGCTGCTTCTCAGTGCACAGGCAGATGGACCATGAACAAACATCCATCCAAACCAGACGTGGCACCCAATGCTGCTAGAAGCATGAGCAGCCAGCTCTGGGTGAGGCTGAAGCCTGTCTGTGTGAAGCCTCAGGAGACCACCAAATAGGTGGTTTTGTGCCCTGAGCCAGAATGGGATAGTGGACTCTCCCCAACAATGAGCTGTGTGGATGTCATTGCCATGTCAGACAGTGTCTCTCCATCAATCCCTCTGGGGAACCTTTCGATCAACAGATCTGAGATTAGCAGGATGCCCAAACTGATCTGGTCTCTGGACTGATCAAACAGATGCAGCCAAAGAATGTAATGCTGAGAGGTCCTCTGTACAACTGGACCCAGAATGCCCACTCCATCCCCAAGTTGTGCTTTCTGATTTAGGGTAGGCTGGGCGAGGGGGGGTGAGGTGAAAGGCCAGGCAAGTCAGCACTGGGATGGCGGTGTCAGTACACCGTACTTGGTTGTGATGCACTGCAGGTCAGGTGACTTGTAAGTGATGAAACTGGCTGGCAAAGGGCTTCTTCACAGTGACCTTGGGTTAGTCAGAGTGGGGTGGAGCGCTGGGCTTTATCTTGCTGGGCCCTGTACCAGGTGACAGGGTGCTGAACGCACCAACATGGCCATAGCTGAATACTAGCACCTGCCGCACAACACAGACCTTGTGACATCACCGACCCCGGCCGTCCCCATCTCTGTTATTTTCTGTGGAAGGTTAGATAGGCTGAGATGGCTCTTTGGGTGAATGTAGTTGCCTCTGACATCAACCACAGTAGATTTTTTTGTTCAAATGCAGGATTTTTGCCTCTAGTGAACTAAAGATGAGTGCAGTGCACATGGGGAGCCACCGCTTCAGAGCCAAAATCATCAACACAGGCAACATGCAGAGTTAAAGGTTAAACATCGATCCACACTTTATAAGTTAATATTTGCAAAATACCTTCTCTGCTCTAACCTGTCAAGTCCTGACCTCAGAGTCCTGGAATTCCCATGTTAAAATGATGATTTCACACACCCCTTAAAGCGGGGCAAGAAATGCTCTTTTAGGTGGTGGTGATGTCATCAGTTGCTCCAAGAAAATCACAGAAAACCCTAACTTCAAGTCCTGGCAGGTACACCACCACAAAATGACACTCAAATATTTTGCTTTAAATATGTGATTATTTACATACGTGCTGTAGAGTCAAGATTTGGGACCTTACAACAAGATTGGGGGGGGGGGTATGAGTTTATTTTCTGTGAAGTTTTTCAGGCCTCCTTTTGTGAGCATGAGTTTCTAATTTTCTTTCTTTCTTTCTCTTTCTTTCTTTTGTTGTTTGTTTTGTTTTACCCCTTCACAAAAAAATGAACCCCTGAACAGGTTGCATCTTGCTGTAGGTTTGACTGATCCAGTTCATGAATGTTCTGGGAAGATTCTATTGGAACAGGTCATCCAATTCCTTCTGTGATACCCACCATGGCCAGCACAAACCACTAAAGTTTCTGTCTTACATCCTTTTTATAGAATGTATGTAGGACACCACTTATAGCTTACTCAGGCTAAGAAAGGGAACTTGCTGCAGTGTGACATTCTGGAGAATTGTTTGAGGCCAAGGTCATGTCACCAAGTGGGACATATTCAGATCTGCCAAACCCAATTCATTCAAGGGATCTGTGCTTGAGTTGCATGTCCCGGGTGAGATTTAAACAAAGTGCTTGGAGGCAGAGAGCTGTGTACATTTGGCAGAGATGACGACCAAGTTGTGGGTCCTTACATTTTTTTAAAGAAACCTTTCCTGTGATGGCTAATCTCAGAAACAGTCAAAATAGAAGTCACCCAAAGGCTCTGACGAAAACCCTAGTGGCATCATTTGTCAGATCAACCCCCAGCTCACACAGGATCTTTCTTTACTTTTTTTTTTTAACTCTAGATTTTTTTTTTCTTTGCCTGAGTTTTACAGCATGACAGAAAGAAAAAACCCAAGTTGGTATTGATCCTTTAAGGTTAAGATCTTGGTGCACTTAAATTATTCTAACCCAGAGAGTTTGAAATTTATAGTCCCTCTTGAACCTCCCTGCCTCACCAGCTTCTCTGGGAGGACTCGGCTGCAGGCTGCTTGCCAAGTGCAGTAAAATTTAAAGAGGTGAGAGAGAAACTTCCCAGAAAATATAAACATTTCATGGAAATGAAATAAGTCTTCCCTTATAGGAACTCACCTCAGCAAGCTTTAGATAAATGGAAAGGTATTCAGAATTGTAAGTGGATATAAAGTGTGGTGTTTTACATACATTTGTTTATGAGCAATGCAGAAATGAGTATTGTCTTAAGACCACAGAGTCACACAGCAAGCGCCTGTCAGTCCCTTCCCCCACCCTCCATCCCCCAAGTCAGTAGTGAGCACTAAAGCAAAATTGCAGAGCCAACTGGCTCTGTTTTATGCCTCCTAGGATGGATGGCAGTCGCACACACCTCCGCCCCCCAGAACATATCCCCTGCTTCGACGATCATAATACAGGCACTCATGACATCAGCACACCCAGCAAGGGGTCTGAAGTATTCCCCATATCAGTCTTGGTCTGCACCTCACTCCTGCCCCGCTCCTCACCCATTCTGATCCACCCCAGGGCTCCTCATACACCATTCTGTCATTGGTTCAAGAATAGCAGGGGTGTTAGTCTGTATCTGTAAAGAAAGCCAGGAATACTTGTAGCACCTTAGAGACTAACTAGTTTATTTCAGCATAAGCTTTCATGGGCTATAGCTCACTTCATCGGATACACAGAATGGAACAGAAGTAAGATGCATTTATACACAGAAAGAAAAAAAAAGTTGTACATTAGCATACCAATTCTAAGAGGCTGTTAAATTTAGATGGGCCATTATCAATAGGAGAAGAAAATACCTTTTGAAATGGATTTCTGTCGGGCAGGATTTAACACCTGAAGGTAAATTTACATTGAAAGTAAATTAACAAGGGAAATGCAATCAATTAGTGTAATGAGAGAACCATTCACAAGTTCTCTTAAGCCCTTGGTTTATTGTGTCTAATTTGAAAATTAATTAATTAATTGAAAATTAATTCTGTCATTGCTCCTCATTTTGACCTTCAGTGTCTCCTACTATTTTGGTAACGCAGCATTTCTGCATATCTGAGCATGGAAACCAGGTTGTGCATAGACAATCCCAAAGGAAGAGAAAGTGCTCTCCTTCCTGATCTTTCTTTTAACCATTGATTTCTATTTTGGGATGCAGATTTGTAGCCCATAGAATTATTTTGCTAGCTATTATATCCTACTAATCCAGTCAGCAGTATCAATTAATGTTTCTTTTCCTGAAATTAATTTATTATATTCTTGTATTTTATCTGTATTAATTCCTTGGAATTTAAGATGTGTTGAGGCATGTGTTTTCTAATAATAAGTTTTGCTGAAATTCAAGAAGCCTACCGGCCTGTAAGATCTGGTAAGATCTGATATATAGCAAAAAATATAATTAGTTATGAATGTCAGCATAAAAGATGGCAACCTTTGGTACAGATAAGAATGGTCCCTGAACTTTGGGGAACCAAGGAGAGGAACTATCCACATCATATCACAGGTTTATCCAGCATCTACAACCGGTTGGTAACTGCAGGGGAGACCACAACTTGGAGGTCACCAAGACAGCCTCGGCTGGCAGTTTTGGAGTGAGATAATCCTTATTAACATATTCAGAAAGTAAGTGTCGTAATCCAGTAACCTATAGGAGAAGGGTACCCATACATTTCTTAGAATACGGAAATAAAATTTGGGTACAGTAGGTTGGGCCTGAATTACATAGGTCAGGATCCTATAAAATACCTGGTAAGAGGAGGATTCGAGGCTCTTCTAACTCCTGAAACTTCAGTTTCTTGGAGTGCTTCTTCTAGATTTCCTATATTCTATAGACTATTTTTTCATCGATCTATTCTATCTTCTATCACACTATCAGCTCAGCTTGTGCAGCGTAGCACAACGACTCAACATTCCTAACCATTGGGAAAGCCAGGGCCTCCGATTACCTCAAGGAAGGGTGTGAGTATGTTAGGTTAAAGTGCTTATAACAAAAATTAACTCTGGCTCAGAATTAACTCTGGCTCAGAGTTTTGGAATTCTTTTACTGTTTTGCAGTTATAAGTTTCATTGTATTTCTTATTTTGATGTTAATTTCAATAAAGATTTTATCAATTTGGTATTGTCCTCAGTGTACAAGTTCTAGTCGAGCACCCCGAGAGTCCTCTCCCGATACAGAACTCTCTGAGTTCTTGAACTCTGTAGTCTGCATTGGATAAGAAGCTATAAATCTGGTCAGATGCTATCAGTGGCAGCCATAACAACTAACCCGTTAAGTTCAGGTCAACACTGTCAGGTTTTCTTCTGCTTTTGGGACTGAGGTGAGCACTGCAGAGTGATCTAAAGATCGATAATACAAATAAGAAGAGGATGCCTAGAAGAAAGGTCTTTGGGGAGGGCAGACCAGAGTCTTGGACCTGCTGTAGAAGATGCTCTTTGTGAGGCTCCCTCGTGCTGACCACTGTGCTCTAGTAATTGTCAGACACCCAACAATCATGAATCATGGAAGAAACAAGCATCCCTGAGGTAGAATGGATCAGTACCAGGTCTTGAACTGGACCACAGGGAGCCACTGCAGGTATTGAATAAGGGTATAATGTGCTCTCTGGCCGGTCATGCCCAGGAGATAGGCTGCAACATTATGTACCCGTGCTGGCTTCATCATGAACATTGCACCTAGATCCAGAGAGATTTGCAAGAGTCCAGCCAGCAGGTGTTCAATGCATGAGCTGCAGTGGGCAAGTTGCCCTCTGAAAGGGATGGACAGTCAAAGGGGGAGACAGCTGCTTTGTGACTCCCACGGTTTGAGTGTCCAGTGTCAGTCCCCAGGCTAAGACCCTTGTCAATGCGGAGAGGTTTGCGTATCCCTGTGCACAAGGAAGGACACATAACTCCCAACTCACTGAAGCTGTAAGAGGCTAGTCAGCATCCAGCAACTTGGGCTGATGCCAGCCAGCAAGCTGCCATTTCCCAGAACCACAGTCATCCTCATCACACACCTTCTCCCCCAGGCATTTATGCCACTCCCATCACCATGGTCCTGGACCTGCCCCACTGTCTGCCCACCTGCTAACGAGATGGAGAGTTTGATTATCGCTTTGGGCCTGCTCCTCTTGTGCTGCCTTTCCCAAAGGGATTCTATGTGGGGGTGTCAGGAGCCAGACATGGCTTGGTTCTTGGGAGCATGTTGTAGCATTTCTGAGAAGCCACCACTTACCAATTGACTGGATGTAGTAAAGAGACACCTCCAAACAGGCGCACTGGAGGAGAGGAGGGAGACGCTGGGGTTTGCTGTCACAGTGTAATATATGTGCAGTATCCCGAAGGCAGGGATGGGGAAGGTGGAGGGGTTGCAGCAATGCTGCAGCGTCACTGGTTTGTGACATATTACATCCAGGAGTGAAGGAATTGCCTTGTAGGGAACATAAATCAGGGGCCATTCTCACCTTTTAGAAAAAACTAAAGTTTGTATGAATATAATTATACTCTTGATGCAAATAAAACAAGGTATGACAGATTTAGAAGGCTGCCACTACTAAGCTAGGGCTATAAAACTTCAGTAAGTGACTTGCGGTTGGCAGGAGGTTCAAAGAGGATTCTGCTCTCCCTAGACATTGATATTGTGCCCAAAATATCTCTTTTAGAGCTCTTTCTGCTGAACTTTACACACACTTTATACACTGAAAATTAGCTGATTTTGCCTTGGACCACACAATCTATAGCCAGTATCTCTGGGGTGACAATGTCAGAGACCCAAAGCCTTTCCCTGGATCTGCTTATAGATACCCACTCCAAAGGGTTTGGTGCTCCCATTTCTTGAAAGTGATTTTATCATCTTCACCATAATTCCTAAACCAGAGTCTAACAGGCACCTTCTCTCCAGGGCCAGGATTTGCTCTGTCTCCCTGAAACACTGCTTTACTACTTTTCTGCATGTTAAACACATCAGTGCAACGTACTCAGTGAATCGAGCATTTATCATCTGCTCATACTGCATTAATGTCAGCTCAGCAGTGAGCGGGGTTAGGTTCCTTCTTGCCCAATGGTTCTGAGCTGGTTGGGCTCAACATGTGCACCTCCCACTGAAAGCAGAGTGAGCTGAGTAAAGCCTCAGCCTCTTTGAAAATCAGGTCACTTGTCTAGTAAGACCCAGTTTGAAAACGCCACCCTAAGGGACTCGCCCACAACAATCATGGCCTCAAAGCAAAAGTGGAATTGAAAGCTGAGAGCACCTGTCACCCGGTCCTGCACTCTCATCTCTAGCACTCTGCTTTCTCAGTTAGCTAAGAAGTTTTAAAAATCTGCTGGGAATACTCTGATGTTTGGGTGTCTCAGAGCGCATGGCTTTAAATCCCAAACTGTTCTCTGAGAGAACTGCTCTCATCTCACATGTATAATAGAGCAGTGTCCATATTTGAGCACATGGACAATAACACATCTCCCAGGATATTGGAAAGACCCCAGTTTTCCTTACTGAACAAAATGTTCATGATCTGGTTGTTTCAGGGAGGGCAGCTGGCACAGAACTGCCCTACCCAGGAGCTTGCCAAACTGGTAGATTCTTTAGCGTTAGAGACAACTACAAAAAATCTACTTCCTTCTCTATTTCAAGAGTTACCCTGCCTCTCGCAGCCTAGACACTAACCAATGTAATCAATCACCTCCACTCTGCTTGGAGATAGTGTTCTGAGCCAGAGTTAATTATAATGGTGAAGTCTTCAATGGTACACTTAACCAAACTATAATTATAATAGTTTACTATCTATGACACTCGTCAACAACATGCACCTCATCCCGGTCCCCCACAACATGTTATTGTAATGTACAGCCAGCTATGGCTACATTTCCATCTGAAGTAAGCACATTTCCAAGCTGCTCGGGGATGACCTAGAAAACTGCATGTAAATTAAATTATCGCATGTACATGCTGCTGTTTGTAACACTAGTCACTTTGGGATTGACAGTCAGGCCTCCACAGTGATTGGGAGGGTGGAACAGTTCAGTCTAACACAGGTCAAGACTCCAGCATTGCTTTTAGTGTACTAAATAATGTGCCTCGTTTTCACACATTCATTTTACACATTGCACATAAGATGAACAGAGATACCCCAAACCTCAGGAATGCCAGGTGTCTGGGGTGCTGCTGAGCTTTAAATGAAAAACGGCCTCCCTGTTCTCCAATGCCCAGGCCACAATAGCAGTAGAATCAGGTGACCCCAGGAAGAACTCTGCAGCTGAGGTTCCTGTGCCCCAGTGCAGAGTTCCTTTAAAGATGAAGTGGGTGGGTGGATCCTGCTCTCTGTCTGCTGAGAGTGCAGTTCAAGTTTTGCTGGAGCCCTGAGGATGCCTTGCAATGGGGTTCCAGCTGCTCCTGCACCAGCCAGTGAGGGATGCTAGTTATCCTGGCTGTTTATTATCCAGAGAGTGCCAACAGCACACGAGGGGCAGCCTGACCCTGGTCATAGCAGGCAAGGACAGTGGAGATGGGGCAGCTCAGCCTCACAGCAGGAGGCCCCACTGCTCAGAGGTGTGAATCTCTGTTATTTTCCCACTTATCATCGGGTCCCTGGTGAATTAGCAGTAATTAATGCCAATGTACATTGCTCCAAGGCAACCAGCCAGGAGCCTCCCACTGAGGGTTGGTGGAGCACCACAACACACACACATGGTTACCAACACAGCCCTTCCATCCAGTCACCCTGCACACTCTACATTGCATGGTAAGCCCTAGAATATGTCTCTTGCCTGGTGTGACAGGGAAGCAGGATCCAGATGCCTGGCTCATCTGCTGACCAGCCCTGTTCGTAGGAGTTGGAACTGTGAGTACAAATGTTTAGTCCCTGTGGCAGGTGCAGCTTTTCTACTCCCCCAGTGCCAAGAGAGGTGAGTGTGACCCGTGGATCAGCGGGAACAAGGGCCAGAGACAGGGAGGTCCTTCAGGACACTGGAGACAGCCATGCTTGGGGGAGAGAACTTGAGCTGGGTTTCTGTTCCATTTCTCTTCCCAGAGTCACCATAAAAGCCAAGCCCCAAGTGGCAAAATGCGCTAGGTCCAGAGGGCCCCTGCTGGAGACTCTGTGGTCCACCATCACTCTGCTCCAGAATAGAGCAGCGAGAAGTCCTCCACGCAGCCTAGAATGGCTGCAGAAGAGCGGCCAATAAGAGGGGCTGCTGGAGCAAGCAATGAGAGGCCAGAAGGGCCCTATATAAGACAAGCAGCAGAGCAGAGAAGTACAGTTGCTGTATGAAGCCTGATGAGGGAGGACTGGGTATCTGGCTGGCTAGATGAACCACGGATAGATAGCTCACTGCAGAGAGTTCACCAGACAGAACTGAGCCCAGCGGAGGCTACCAAAGACCGGGGGCCTGGCTGGCTGGATAGAGTAGCAGACGGAGCATGAAAAAGTCAGCGTGGACAGGCTGAGCCCAGGACCTGGCCAGACCAGGTGAGAGTACCAAGATTGGGCCTGCTGGTCTGGTTGCAGACTGAGCTCAGGGAAAAGAACACCCGCTGAGGGTACCAAGATAGGCCCCGTCTGGGTGGCTGAAGAAGGCAGTGCCTCAGGGAAGAAGCCTTAGAGCTATGGCCTTATACAAGGGCTGACAAAGAGCTTTGACTGTACACTCCGGAAGAGGGGACAGCATGTGCGGCTCAGTCGAAGGGCTGACCTGCCAAAGATCAGCCGAGAGAACAACCAGTCAAGGTGCCACCCAGATATAAGACCAAAATATAAAAGCAGGCTCGTATCTGAGGGAAAGAGGGCCGCCAACGAGAGGCAGGTGCTGCCCCGCTGGAAAGACCTGTGTTTGCAGGCACTATTGGCCAGAGAACAGTGGGACATGCACAAGAGGTGGGTGCTGACCCTGTTACACCCCAGAACAAAGAGCAGCTGATGTGGAGTGGATACAGCGCAGGGTAGGCATGCCAACTGCTCACTCAATGCATTCAACACGAGTTGACATGCTGTTGAAAAATCTCACCTTCCTCGGGTCACCTCAGCAAAAGGGGGGAGGGGGGAGTATCCCTGGGTGCAGGCAGTGCAGGCTGACATGGGCATCTTGTCATTTCTGTCCTTGCCATGCCCTTGTCTCTTTCTGCATTGAAGGCCACTCAGTCTTCACCTCAGCCATAATCATGAGAGCCAGCTCCACTGTAGCTGCTTTCAGTCTCTGAGCCATATTAAATTTCACAGAGTCATTCTCTGTTTTGAGAGTAATAAAGTTTTGCAAATTGCCCATTTTTCAACCCTATTGAATAAGACTCTCTAGTAACCTAATACAACCCTGTGCCAAACAGCAGGCACTCCAGCATTGTCTGCTGAATGATGGAGGGATTATTCCCCTAGGACTATGGCTGATCTCAGCAGACATCGCAGGTCTTTCCTCCACAACTGGGCGCCTGTAAAAAAGAGGAGTCCATGAGCAGCCTAGAATAGAGAGGGAGAATGAAGCCAAGCACAAAAACTGGGTAAGACGTGCCAACACAGAGCCTTCGGGTCAACTAGCACAGCTATTGCACCCGCTCTGCTACCATGGCAAATGCTCAGCTCCAGTGTTAGGAGTTCTGGGGTGGCTGCTCTCGTTCAGTGAAACAATTAATACAATCAATTACATTTCAAGAATGTCTTGTCGCGTGAATCATTGGGCCATTAACCTGAACAGCTCCAGTGTATAGACCAACACCATCAACACTGCCTGACTAATCCCCCAGAGAGTAATTAAAAGAGAATCACATGGAGGAATGTGTAATGCATTATTGGATCCTAATAAATACGGCAACCAGTGCCCTGACAGTGATATAGAAAGGAGTTGCTAGATATGGTGGGGGAAGGAAGGAGAGAGGTGGGATTTGTTGCTGCTAATACTACGCTATTAATTTACAGAACAACATTCATCCTGCTCTATCCCTTTATACCATGAGAGAGGCTCACAATGGGGCACTGAAGTGAAGGAGCAAAGTTATTTAGCACCCCATTTAAGTAGTGCAATTAACACAGTACAAGCAACCAACTTCCACAAGAAAGGTTGTAGACTGGCTTACAGGGAGACAGTACACAATGACCAAACCTAATACCCCTAATGTCCATCAGTATGTAGATACAGAGACATCTTGGGCTAGTCCAGGGCTTGGAACGAGCACCCCTGGGTTCCATTTCCAGCTTGACTAAAGGTTCTGTTGTGGTTCTGGGTATGTCACTTAACATCCTGCCTCAGTTTCCCAACTACTGATACTCTCTGGCTATTGAGAGTATTAATTCATGTTTGTACAGAGGTTCTATGTAATGCTAACCATTATCAAGGTAGGTTTAAAAGAGCAAGTACAGAAGAATAGGTTGTAGCACTAGAATCACCTTGTCTGCCCTCTGTTGACAGCCTCATCCAAGAGGCAGATCTTGAAGTGGGGTGCCCGATGATAAAAGTAGGAAATAAATTGCTTTAAATTTTGGGCTGAGTTTATCTAACAACAGCTAGGGGTGTGTGGTTTTGTTTGCTCTCTAGGGAAACACTCGGGTCATCTTTGGAAGTCTTAGTTTAATCTGGGTAATGAACATCTGACGTATATTGTGAAGGGAATGAAGTAGCCATCAAAAATCTAGAAACTATGATAGTATTGACTATAGTTCCTGTTGGCAGATATAAGCAACTAAATATAAAGTCCCTCCTTTTTGCTTTGTGCTTTATCTATCAGCATTGATTCTACCCTTATTCTGGTCAATATATTCTTCAGTAAATCATGGAAGTTGAGATACAAAAGCCTGTTACGGGCATTTAGTCCATCCCTGGACCCCTGCAGGCTCCAACTACGTTAACTTTGTTGCATTGTCACTGATGGCTTGCAGGGTAAAAGCACGGTCAGTGTTCCTGACTTGTTGCACTTAGGAAACCTACAAAGTCCCAGTATCCAGCCAGCCCCATCCCTGCACTTCAGCAGAATCAACTGAGGAAATATTTCTGAGCTGGCAGCCAATTATTTTTCAATGGCAGAAGTAACAGACACTTAACCACTTAACAGACAGTGGATGCACATGCAAAATTCCAACATCAGCTGGCCAACTGTGATAGCTCTTTGCCATATCAGAGTTTTCCCCCTGCTCTGCTACTAGGACACTTGTTGACTAAACAGCTCTTTTTTATATAGAGAGAAACCTTCATTCTAGGCTTTAAAAAGCTGTTTCTCAAACCCCAAGTGTATCTGCTTTTTTAAATTATAAACTAGGCTGCAACTAAATCAAACTACACATAAACTTCCTCCAGTATCTTACTTGGTGCTTATTGTCTGTTAATGTGTATATATTTACTGGGTATGGTGAATGAGTTTCAGTAATCCTAGTTACCTACCTTATGGCTAGCCAGGTGTGCAGAGTGCAGGTCGCTTGCCAGGCCAAGTCTGCCAGTCTCTTCTGAAAACTGAGTGCTACTGTATGAGCAAAAGACAAAAACAAACAGAAAAGGAGAAATTGTAGCTCCATCAGGAACCATGTTAACCATGACTACACTTGAATATTATGCTTTTGTATGGTAGTAATGAGGTAATTGCACTGAATTATAGTACAGTGGCAGAAAGAATCACAACAGAGTCTCAAAGCTTCCCCCTCCCTCTCTCCAACCCTCTCATCCCCCCCAATAAAATGTTTGTTTAGTTTCAGATCAAATAGCTCGACATGGTCTGAAGCCAAAGCTTTAGGGCAAGCACCTGGCTCTGATCCTCTTGGCCCTGGAAAACAAGCAGGATTTTTTAGGTCACTTTAGGTTGATGTAAAGTTCAAGAATAAATTAAAAATACTCCCTGTTCCCGTGAGTTCAGAATCTAAAGGGATCTTCACCAGTGAGTCCCTGGGAAGGTGAACCAGTAGTAGCTCATGTGACGTTGCTCCATATGCATTATGAAAATATGCTTATGAATGTGACTATGATGTAATTGAACAAGGATTGAACAAGGATCTTGAATGGCTTGCTAATTACAAAAACAGCTTCTCCTCTCTCCGAGTTCACACCTCCAATTCAGCTGCTAAAAGAATACCTCACTCTCCCTGATTTGAGATAACAAGCTGGTTCAGCCTGATTGGACTAACCTTGTTACCTCCTACCTGGATCTTGCCTACTTATCTATACCTGCCCCTGGACACTTCCACTGCTTGCATCCGACGAAGTGGGTATTAGCCCACGAAAGCTTATGCTTCAATACTTTATAGTTAGTCTTTAAGGTGCCACAGGACTCTTTGTTACCTATGATGTAACTGGAATATGCTTTATGCAAAAAGTCTCTTGTAAGGTATTATTACAAATCTTATAATCTACTGAGTGCGTTCATCCAATGTGTTTGTATGTGTTATTTCTGTCTGGAGTTAGGAGAATAAGATATAAACCTGTATTACTGATGTAAACCTATTAAGTCAGCACATGTTGTTCGTTTAAAGAACACTTTCACTGCAAATCTGACAAAACGCAAAGAAGATACCAATGTGAGATTTCTAAATATAGCTGCATCTGCAAACCCAAGGTTTAAGAATTTGAAGTGCCTTCCAAAATTTGAGAGGGATGAGGTGTGGAGCATGCTTTCAGATGTCTTAAGACAACACTCTGATGCGGAAATGCCTGAACCGGAACCACCAAAAAATAAGTGGCATCTGACTTAGATAATGAAAATGAACATGTGTCGGTCCGCACTGCTTTGGACTGTTATGAGCAGAACCTGTCATCAATATGGACGTGTGTCCCTTGGAATGCTGGTTGAAGTATAAAGCAACATATGAATCTTTAGCACATCTGGCATGTAAATATCTTGCAATGCTGGCTACAACAGTGCCATGTGAATGCGTGTTCTCACTTTCAAGTGACATTGCAAACAAGAATTGGGCAGCATTATCTCCTGCAAATGTAAACAAATTTGTTTGTCTGAGTGATTGTCTGAACAAGAAGTAGGACTGAATGGACTTGTAGGCTCTAAAATTTTACATTGCATTAAAAATAAAAGTTATTTTTTGTAACAAAGGTAGAATTATGAAGTTCAATTTTCAAGATAAAGAAATTTCACTACACCACTTGTATTAGGTGAACTGAAAAATACTATTTCTTTTGGATTTTTTACAGTGCAAATATATGTAATCAAAAATAAATCTTTGTATTCTGTATAGTGTTGTAATTGAATTCACTATATTTTAAAATGTACAAAGCATCCAAAATATTTAAATAAATGGTATTCTATTATTGTTTAGAAGTGTGATTTATCATGATTCATTTTTTTAATCGCTTGACTGCCCTACTCTTTATATACTGTGGTATGGCACTCAGCTACCATTGCTATGAACACCAAAAGAACGCCTAGGAAGATAGACACAGCAGAGTGAGGATGAGGTGTAATTCCCACACTGCAACTTCTTGCCTCTATCTCAATGATCAGGAACTGCTCTGGAATCAAGTGGCACCTGCTTTCCATGTATTCCCTCTCTGCCTGCATTCGAACCAGCCCAGAAATGTTATGCTGAGAAAGCATCTGACACTCAGAAGAGAACAGTCCATCCTGTGATGTGACTTGGCAATATGGACACTGTCATTAGTCATCACACAGTGACAATGATGCTCTGGCTAGTGGCTCTGCAAGCCCGCAATAACAGCTAGCACTGACTATGCAAGATGAAGCATTGTTGGCGGGTTGCAAAATAAACTTTGTGGAGGCCATACTTTATAAACCTAAACTCATGAAAATACATGAATAATAAATAAATAAATAAATTACTCCTCCGCTCTTCCTGCCCACTGCTTTTAGACAAGGTTGACATGGTGAGAAGAAGGCAAGGAAGCTACAGAACAGCAATGAGGATATGATATAAAAATAAAAATGAATTTTTTCTGAGTATGAAGAGTTCATTAAATAAACTTCATCTCCAATAGGATAAGAAATCTAATGCCAGCTTAAGTAACTTAAAATTTGTTAGCAGTTATATATTACTGGCAACGTATTTTACACTAGGCAGCTATGAAAAAAAAGTCATAAAAATGCAATTACATGTCTGAACTGTTGCTATTTTGGAAATTAAAACAACACACGGTATCCTTGCTGCAGCTTATATTACTTACTTATGACTTGTACACAGTTATTTTCACCAGTTTAACCATGCTTCTTTTCCATAAAAATCTGTTGTTAATGGGTCACTGGGGAACTCTGAAAATAACAAGATCTTTAATAAAAAAATTAATAATTGTGAGAGCAAACTCAAGTTAGAAAGGCTGCTTAGAATACATTAAAGGTTCTATTTTGAAAGAAAAATATTTGCACAGAAAACCTCTACTGTTTGATTTTCTACACAGCACTGTGCAGCAGGTAAATCAAAACCACTATTCTTCCACAAGAAAAAGGGGGAAGGGGCAATCTTGAGAAGAGGCACAGCATATCATTTCTGGAGGTCACTGCAAACACTGCAGGTTAGTCTTGCTGCTACTGAAGTTCTGAAATAAATTATTTCTTGTGAAACAGTAATGTAAAATAGTAAAATCTGCCAAGTAACAAATCAGTTACGTGTAAATTGTTTTTACGTTTAGACTCATCTGGTCATTAAAACTTCTAAACGGCAGCACTACTTTCATCTGCTTAGTCAGAAAAGTATTCAGCAGTTGATTCATTTGCGGTACCGGTCTGCTAGATAAGAGATATCAATTAAGAGACACTGGATCTAAACCACACAAACAGAACATGTTAGTGTATGTTGTTTTCTGGCAGAATGCAGAGTTCTGCACCTCTGTGTGTTCAAACGCTAATGATATGTATTCCCCAGTTCTTAACATATAGAATTTGTCATATATTTGTCAGATCAATGTGTCGGCATGGCCTTCATCTGGCTATACCCTGGAACTAGATTCATAGTTGCCTCACACAACTTTAGAATTTCTGACATAAAATTTAGCTGTCAGGATAAGCAAACATAACCCTGCAGGCTATTTTCCTGGTGGTCTGTGCTTCCTTTGCTTCTCGTTCTCATGGACAAACTTCTGTTTACCTAGTAGTTCCATGATCCTATGATGCCCATATCAAAGATTCAATTCCACTTGTGGTTCATGCCACAAAATTCCAAAACGCTCCCACAGTGGTCAGAAAAGCAGACAGGAGGTTCATATTCATGGCATTTACTTGTGTCTCTTCCTCTGTATGTAGGAGTATGCACTCCATATGCCTTCCATCACTGCAGCTTCCTTGTGCTGCTGCACTGCCTTTAAATGACTCTTCTAATAAAAATAAACTCTAGCTAAAGAGATAACAAAGAGTCCTGTGGCACCTTAAAGACTAACTAAAGTATTGAAGCATAAGCTTTCGTGGGTGAATACCCACTTCGTCGGATGCAAGCCACTGCTTGCATCCAACCAAGTGGGTATTCGCCCACGAAAGCTTATGCTTCAATACTTTAGTTAGTCTTTAAGGTGCCACAGGACTCTTTGTTACCTCTGCTATTCCAGACTAACACGGCTACCTCTCTGATTCTAGTTAAAGAGAAAGAGCTGGTATAGTGTATTGACATAGGGTGATGCCATTCTATACACAGAGCGGGTGCCCTCCCCGGGACACTGTGTTCAGTCACCCAGTTCCATCAAAGATACAGCAGAAATGGGAAAGGTGGCCAGAATGCTGAGAGCCCTGGAACAATCCATGGGAGAAGGATTTAGCTGATGGGAACTCTTAGCTCAGGGCCAGACTGTAGGTTCCACCACTTTGTGTGGCAAGTGTAAGGGCCGAATCAAATTGCAATACCTGCACTCGGGAGTACAGCAGCTGCTCCATCACTACAACCCTGCGGTGCACAGTACCCAAAGCAGGGAAAGAGAAGTTGCATCACTGTCCCCGCTCCGTGCATGCATAAGGAGCAGGCTGTGCCCTAAACTGGGGCAGTAACAAGTGTCAGGGGTGTGCCGTGTCCCAAGGAAGTGCTCTCTGTGCTTCCCAGGCATGTGACAGTCCATCCTGCCCTCTGCTCTGGGATGGACCAATCTTACCCTCAGCGGGGACATCAGAGAGTTGTGTAAAGTAACATATGCTAGAGATGGGTTTAAGATTAGCAGCTATGTTAGTCTGTATCCGTAAATAAAACGAGGAAGACTTTGTAGCACCTTAGAGATTAACCAGTTTATTTCAGCATAAGCTTTCGTGGGCTATAGCTCACTTCATCGGATGCATAGAATGGAACAGAAGTAAGATGCATTTATACACACAGAAAGAAAGAAAGAAAAAGTTGTACATTACCATACCAATTCTAAGAGGCTGTTAAAGTTAAATGGGCCATTATCAGTAGGAGAAAAAAATACCTTTTGAAATGGATATCTGTCAGGCAGGATTTAACACCTATTGAAGGTAAATTAACAAGGGAATTGCTATCAATTAGTGTAATGAGAGAACCATTCAAAAGTTCTGTTAAGCCCTTGGTTTACTGTGTCCAATTTGAAAATTAATTCTAGTTCCTCAGTTTCTCGTTGGAGTCTGTTTTGGAAGATTTTCTGTTTCAAAACTGATGCTAGAGAGAAGGTAAATCACATGCTCCTTCTCCCAATATACCAGAACATCCAGAGAAATTGAAAGGCAACAACAGATATAAAACTGATCAAAGGAAGTACTCTTTTTATTATATATATATATCCTTGATTAACCCATGAAACTTCTTGCCATGTGATATTACTGAAACAATGAGCTTGACAGAACTCAAAAAAGGATTAAACACTTACATGGTTAATAAAAATATCTGCAGTTACAGTAGCTGAGATACAAATTATGCAAAATCATCCTGCTTCAGGACATAGGACAAACACCAACTTCCCCCAGAGGCAAATTATTACCTAATCAGTTACAAGTTCTGTACCTTCTTGCATAGCATCTGTCACTGGTTTTTGGAAGAGGTGGGAGGTGGAAGACCAGACTAGATGAACCTGGTCTAGATGGTCTGATCAGTGTGGCTGTTCCCATACCCTGCACCCTAAATCACCATTTTAAGGATCTGCTGAGTTCCCGTTGTAACCCACACACCTCCTGGGTGTGATGTTCTGTCCCCTCTAGTGTCACTGAGACCACTTAGAGATTAATAACTCTGCTATAGCCTTAGTTAAGAGCCATGTGGCTTTTAGGTCATGCAGCTGAGGTCCCAGTTTTGATCCCACCCAGAAATGACTGGGGTTTGTCAGTGTTACAAGTGAGGGCTTATCCTGGATTTCAAGTGGAAAATCTCTGATGCTCAGGACACGTTTCCTCATCTACGGGACATCTGTAACCCACACACCTCCTGGGTGTGGTGTTCTGTCCCCTCTAGTGGCCACTTAGGGATTAATAACTCTGCTACAGCCTTTGATAAGGGCTAGGTAGCTTTTGACTCATATTTAGCTCCAGAGGTCCCAGGCTCGATCCTGCTCTCCCACCAATGACCGGGGTTTGTTGGTGTTACAAAATGAAGGCTTAACCTTTTCCTATTGGATTGCTTGTTTTAAAGTCAGCCTGTCTATCTCCAGATTTCTAGACCCATGATTGGATTGGATCATTCCGATTCAGTGACCTCTCCAGGGCAGTACAAACATCTGGGAATCTGTTCCCTTCCGCTACTGCCTGTATTCACTCAGCTCTGACCAAAAGCATGGCAGGCTTTCATGCAGTACATATCTCAGAAGCAGCACGCAATAGATATAAAGCCAGTTTTCTAGATAGAAACCTTTTTACCTCTGGCTTCCTCTCTATTTCACACTGCCAACAACCTTGGCTAGCATTTCTTTAGTAGGCTGGGATATTGTCACTCACATCCCAACAGGCCATTAATCCTTAATTCTTCTTCGTTGCTGCTGATTCCAACCTAAGATGTCTGGATCTTATTGGGGGTTGATGTGAGCTGACTAAATTTGCCTGCCGCTAAAAATCCTGGAATCTACAGAACAAATATTAAATGACCACAAGATGCTGACCACAGGGGGAAAATATATATATAAAAAAACAGAGCAAAAGCCCTTGATGGCTTCTCTAGCTCTGAGCTCTGAGCAGATGCTGCTGCCTTCCTCAGCATAGAAAATGTAAGTGCGAGGGATATGAGACAGGACCAAGGGCTGGGAAATATCAGTCAGTAGGTCTCTCAGTATGCCCAGAGGAACCACACAGAGTATGAGTTCCACTGAGGGAAGTGCTGGAAGCAAAGTCTGCTGCAGGAATAAATCAATGGCACTGTGAGGTGAGTAACAGTCTAACTGCTTTCCCATCGCTCAGCTGTGGGAGGAAACACGAGCCGCTGTAGATGCATTACACCCACTTACAGAGTTTGAAGAAGATTATAAGGGTTTGTTGCCACATTCCACAGGAGCCACCAAGACTAATAGTGTAGAACGCCTAGAGGTCAATCACCTCCCTTTGCAAAGTGATGGAGATGCAGCATCCCAAAGGGGCTCCTGCAACACACAAAGGGGATGAGCCTCACAGAGGGGCTTGAGGATTGATTAATTAATTCACTAAATCTCTCTGGGGCAAATGGAGCCATTCTGTAAAACCCTAGTTCAACTTTTAAAAGAAACCCTGTTCAGAGCTCTCATGTATACACTCTAGTGTGCAAGGCAGCAAAGATACATGAGAACATTCAAGTACAATGCATCATGCAAAGGGCCATGAAAATAAGCAATAATATGCAGCAGAATAGTGATGGTGGTACACAAGGGTGACTGTATTTCTGTGCGTGCCTGTGCCTCCCCACTATGAGCACTCTAGTCTCTCTTTTGTTGGACAGTATTTGTGACTGGAGCTGTATTTATGTTGTAAACCCAGCATTACATTAAATGAAATTACCACTCTCAAGACAAACCCAAAAGACATTGCCCTTGGGGGTTAGTTTTTGTTTGTTTGCTTTACCACATTTCAGCAGTTATGGACCAGCAGAAAAAAGGGGGTGTTGTTTGGTGGAAGAACACACAAGTTCCATGTTGTGATGAAAACAACTCAACAAAGGAGGAATTCTCACACATCTGGGCTATTACAGCTCATTTTTATTGTCCTAAATTGAAGGATCTTGTTGTGGAAGATATTTTAGAAACTAAAACTTCCTCTGCAGAGGTGCACAAAATATTATTATTGTAGTTACCATTTGCATTATTATTTGTTTCTAGCAGTACCCATAATGTGCTAAACACTATACAAATAAAAAATAAAAAATATTAATACTGGTGACCCTTAGAGGGGAAATAAGACTTCAGATTCTTGTACTGATCACATGATCTATAAAGTTGCTAAAGATCTGAGTGTCATAACACTAGATGTAATAAGATGCACTTTGTAAGTACTTGTACTTACACTACATCATAGAGCCAGAAAATCATCCACTGTTTTTAAAACTAAAGGTTGATGACAATTGTTATTTAGTCTAACAGCAGTGAATTCCAAGAGCTGGGTCTTTGATAACTGATGGCAGCCTCAGTGAATTCAGAGCAGAATGCTGGTACTGACAACATTAAAAGATGAGAAGATGGTAAGTTATAGAACTGCTCTCTTGCACTCTCTCCCAAGAGCAATTTTGTGTAACTCAGAACTTTCTTAATACACAGAGAAGTAACTTGGTTAGCTAATGAAACTGACATCTGGTGCTCAGAAAGAGCCAAGAATGTTATTGTAGGGGTCACAAGGTGAGTCGCATAGTCACAGAATAAACCGAACCAGGAGATCGCATATACAGAGTATCATGTTTCTGAACATACCCTTGACATCCTGTCATATACAAATCACCACTATTATAAATGAGTCATTATAGCACTTCCCATTCTATGCAGTGCTTTAATGTAGATTATTTCTCCAAGGAAATTCCTACTTCGAAGAGTCTTGAAGCTGTCCATTTTTAAAACAACATGCTCAATAACAATAGTAAAAGCTAACAATTTGAACCTCATTACAATGGTCACAAATCACAGTGTAGCCAGGGCAGTGGGCTCACATGAGACGACCAGCAAAAACCCAGCCACTTCCTCCTCTGTACATTTAAGGGTAACAGCAGCAGAGGTGATGGGTGGAAGCCAAAGGGTTTGGTGGTGCAGTTTACAATGTGATCACTCAGAAGTTTCACTGCTTCTCCAGTGGCTTTCCACACATATCCAAACCTCTGCTTCTGGAAGCCTCACTAGGTGTGAATGAATGATCAAACACTCCAGTGACCAGCACCATGAAAAAGCCAGGCAATAAGAGAATGTCCAGCACTTTCTGGTTTAATCAGCTCAGAACAGGTTTTCTTGCTTTGTGTTGTGCGCCTGTCTCCACTCCCAACTGAAAGCAATGATTTATAGAGGTACCCGAGAATAGGGGTGAACTAAACTAAGGAAAGAGCCAACCAGAACGTTTGACCTTCTCTGCAGCTAAACCCTCCCTGGACCTTCTGGAGATTTTGGTAAGTTCAGCTATGTTTCTCCTCTTGTCTCTCAGATGTGAGATCAGGATCATTCCTGCTGCTCTTAGAAGCTTCCCCTGCAGAGATTTCCCAGAGGACACAGAAGCCTGGAAAACTTCAAATCTAAGGAATTCTGGAGCTGCTCAGCTTTGCTGGACAAGTTTGGGGCACTAATGCATTGTAGGCCCCTAAGATCTGAAACTCAATGCATGGCAGCGAACCCAGCACTGACACTAGTCCTGGAGTCCTGATTGTCCTGGAGTCTTCAGGAATTAAAGATTGATCTTTAATTAAAGATTATGTCATGCAATGAAACTTTCAGGAATACATCCAACCAAAATTGGCAACCCTCGCTGGTTGGGTGGCTGTGCAGCTGCCACAGAAGGGCACTGCTTCTGCCAGAGAGTAGGGGGAAGCCAACTCACCAGTAAGGTTTGGAGTTTGGGCAGCTGGTTTGCTTCAGCATTTCCTCATCTGAATGGAAGGACGAGAGAAATGCATGGCTCCTCAGCTGCTTCTACCCTTGGCAAATTCTGCTTGTATAAATGCTGTAAGACTTGGGGGTTCGGCTGACATTGTGGACGAGGTCTTTATTTAGTCATCACAAAACTCTGAGCAATGCCTCATCCTCAACTCAGGGGGGCTTCTCAGCTACTATGTCTATCTATTACATTGAAAAATGTGTGTAAATATTCAGCAGTGTCAGACCCATATGTTCAAAACCATAAGACAAGCCACCAAAAATCAAGATATTTCTAATGTAATAAAGAATGGATTATTTTTATTTTCCTTGTGGATTCTGAAGCTTCAGGGGGTCACATTTTTCTAGCTTTTCTCCCCAGCCACAGGCAAAAAGGATGCAAACTGCAACCCCTGCACTGAGGGGGAAGAATCAGGGGCCATCTGTACATCTGCAACTGCTGCTGCTTCCTGCATGCACCTTCAGAAGCGAAATACTGTGCATAGCTTGGGAAATGGTGTATATCAGAAAGAGAGAGAGAGAGAGAGTGAGAGAGAGAGAGATGTCCATTCTAAGTGCAGAGCTGAAAGCATTTGAGAGACACTTACTGTGGGGCTGTGTGTATAGGGGTCATTTCCTTTGAATTGATCACTGGAATTTGGTTGCATTCTTCATTACTACATAAGATAAATATGCCATTGAGAAAATTTACTTTCTGTTCAGGGTTACCCACTGGCATTATGGAAGAAGGATAGTTTTGATTGTGTGTACTTTATACATTAGTATACTCTCATATTAGGACAATACCCTTGCCACTGCCAGCTCATTGTGATTACAAAAGATCAAACTGGGGTAACAACAATGATATTGCAATAGATTTGCTCCAGTTCCACTGTGGTACCCTATACTCAATAATGGGAAAAGGGTGACCACTGAATCTTATTGCTGTGGTATTGCTATGTTCAGATTTCTACCAGGAGTGTGTGGGAATGTTCCCAATGCCATATCAGGCACCCAAAGTTCAAAACAACTACCAGTTTGCTAAGCAGTGAAAACACTACTGTCTTAGGAACAATGGTTTTTTAAAATGTATTTTTACTGTTTTCAAGCATCTTGGAATTTTAATTGGAATTGTCATAATGAATTTCTCAGTCTTTGACTGGCAAAAGCTGTAACTTGATTGTGCATTTCCTTTACTTTTAAGTTTTGTGCTAGTAGGAACAACATTTAGGAAACCTGGTCTCTGACAAAAAAAAAATTATGCTTATGTTAACGTTACTTCAGAGCCATGTTCCTTACAAAATTCACACCTGAACTCCATTTTCCCTGGCGTTCTGGGAACAAATACTGACCAGCAGCCAGCCATGGAAATGTAGGCATTAGAAATCCAGCCAGTTATGATGACTTTCTGATTCACATCAAAAGTCTATAGTTCCTAGGCTCAGATAAGGTGGAAACAGTCTGTGTGGGGCTTATAATGTCATCTCTTACATCTTCTTAACATAACAGTGCAACCTGCTAATGTGAGAGGTGTTTCGTATATATTAAGTATTATCCTTAACTGCAGTGTCAGGGAGTGGAGTTAGGGTACAGTATCGGCACTGGTTGCATTGTACTAATGTATTCATTTGCTTAGGATAAAGACCATGACATTCCAGAAAAAGCATTGTCCCCAAAGCCAATTACCGTGAGGTGTGAACAAGCCATGACAGGATCGTTTAGAATAGATAGATGGTTATGGGTTCTGTTTTCCATTGTAACCTAATCATTCTTCAGCTCATAATGGAGCTTTTGTGGATTGGGTCACCCTTCCCTCTCTTCTCCCATTCTTGCCAGCTAAGGCTGCCTTTTCTGCCTGAGCACCAGCAATGAAGTCACTGTAGCTAAAATACCTGGGCAGTCACAGACTCATCAAGCAACTCACATATTTGGCACATATAAAAAGGAATCTGTTCCTTTGATAAGAAAGTGATGAGGACTACAGACCTGATCCCCCAACGTTCACCCAGCAGTCACTGTCCTAGGCATCTTCAACCACAGTAACCTTTAAAAACTCAGCAGTCACCACACTCTGACATATGGGCTTCCAAATCAATAATGGCTCTTCTGGGGAACACCTGACAAGATGATTATACCACGGGCAACACAGCAAAAGCTATTTAAAAAAAACTTTTTAAAACTGTGATACTGCAGAATTCCCATGGATGTATTTGCAGTATCACATGATCTGGAATTATCCACTCAGTTCCTACATGTGTGCTTTGTTCAGCCATGCTCTAACTGCCACCCTAATTCCTATGCACCCACTGCTTGAGCATTTGGGTGCAGACCCTCATCATTGCTCTGGCTTTGTAGGAGACATTTTTGGGAGCTAGCCCTTTGTCACCACAACCTTTCTGAATATCTTCTATTGTAACTATCGACAAATGAGCAAGTTTGCCTTGAAACAAGAACTGGAAATATTACCGGGATTATCTTGCACGTCAAAGTTGCTATCCAGTCACTTAACAATCACTCAAAGAAATGATATAAAATATCACTTTTTTACATAGATGAATAATAGAGTGTTTGTCAGCCAATTCTGGGCTGACTGAGCCCCTTTAACTGTCTGAAACTAGAGTCCCTTTTTTTCTAAACCTCCCGAGAAAATGTTGACAAAACAGGCAATTTTCTGTAATTTCCCTGCAAGCTTCTGTCAGCACGAGAGGCAGTCAGAGCCCACTCATTTCAGATAACACTACTGGGTAACCTTTGACATTTACCTCCTCGCTGACTTCGGAGGCTCCTGGAAGTGTAACAGTTGTGTCTTTCAGGTTGCAGGATGCAGGCCCACAATTTGGGTCTTAGTTCACTGAAGGCAGCCTTTGTTTCCCAGCTGACTAAGTAGCTCTTCTAAAAGGGATAAGAAATGTAGTTAATAGCTCAAGAGTGGCCTAATCATCAGCTGCCATTACCCCTCCAATATTAGGAGGGATGACAGACTTATCAATAACAGAGCCCCAGGTGAGGTACATGAGCCGATAATGTGAATTTCGGCTTGATCTCTGCTCCGCTGAGCACAGCACTCATTTAAAAGCACCACCAGTGTCTATTTTTTACTTCATATTGTGCCAAAAATCAGTCAGCTGCAGAGCTTTTGTTGTGTTTTTCTATCTTAAACCATGATGATTTGACCAATTTCATTTATAAGCAGAAATGAACTCTCCCATTAAATAGCTTAAGCCAGAGAGATGGCCCCTGTGTATTTATTTCATTATGTGATAATACAGGTGGAGAGCCTGCCTGTCTCAAAAAGCATATATGCAGAATTATATATATATATATACACACACACACATGCACATTCACTGAGTGCAGAATGTGTGGATGGTGTGAAAGTATTGTTCTCTACAACTGAATAAAAGTTTAAAACCTAAACATTACATAGGTTATCTCTGAGGAATTCTTGAACAAAGGGTGTCAACATTCGTTTAATAAAAATCCATTTGTTCATTAAAAATGAAATGAAGTAATTAATCACTAAACACTTAACATTCATTGTATACATGGTATGGGATTTGTTTTCTATTTCTCCAGGTATTTATATGGCCTCATCACCATAGTTTTGAAGCCGTTGCAGAGAACATTTTGTCTGACTTGCTTGAACAATCTACATACCCGATATATATATATATAAAGCCCAATGTCTGCCACAATTATTAATTATATTATGGTTGCAAAAAAATAAAAATACAGCCAGTGCAGCCAGGGGAGTTCAAAACTACTAGTCTGACTGACAGTGAGCCCAATCCAACTCCCATCAACCAGAAGGAGAACAGGGTTCGGCACAGTGTTTCCTGTGACTTGCCCTTTCATGTACATTATTGCCTGTTTGGTATGTAAACACAGGAAATGCCCAAGTGGATCAGCCCCGTAGTTCATTTCACAGTGGCCAGTACCAACTGCTTCAAAGGAAGGTATAGTAGGAGATGTGGGATAATCTGCCCTCTACTTTAAGTCACATGGCCGCTAAGAGTTAGAGATTAGCTTTAAACTTGAAGCATAATATCCTTTCCACAAAGTTGATCAGCATCAGTTATGACATCTCTGAATAGCCTTGATATGCATATAATTGTCCAATCCCTTTTTGAATCATCTTGAATTCTTGACCTGAATTACTTCCTATGACAATGAGGCACAGTTTAATTATCCATTGTGCAAAAAAATACAGTATATCCTTTCATCAGTTCTGAGTTTCCCACATTTTAACTATATTACATGTACTCTTGTCTTAGTGTTATGACAATGGATATGATTTTGTCATGGTAAAATTAAACAAAATTCATGGAACAGTCATGGGGAAAAAGGACAAAATCAGGGTATGGTCACTGCAGGGCTGAAGCTGGAGCGCCACCACCCAGGGCTCACAGTCTGAGCCCTGCCACCCAGAGCTGAAGCTGAAGCCAAAAAGTCACAGAAATCTGCTAAAGTCAAGGAATCTGTGACAAATCATATCCTTAGTTCGGAGAGAGAAAGAACAGAAGTTCCCAATTTTCCCTAGCTAAGCCATTCATTTTTATATATTGTTATGTTCCTTTGTCTTCATTTGATTCTTGAAAAATGCAAATAACATGAATGGGTAATTAGTAAACCTTAAGCATGGCCCCAACTTGGGTTCCTTCATGTGGCAAGCCTGGGCATCCTAAAAGCTTCATTCAGTGCAGTGTTCCCACAGCATCATGCGTCCAAGCCACATAGGGAAATGCAGCCGTGTAGAACTAGAGGGAAATATCAGCCATCCTCTGTTTGGGCCTGATCCAAAGCCTGTGAAAGCCAAAGTACAGCCATTGATTTGAATGGGTTGGTGTTGGTGCCTTTTGCACACAGTGAAAATCACACTCTCCCTGGTACTGCAGTTAACTACCTCATCCGTTCTCATGTGGGGCCTATACCTTGGAGAGTTTGGTTGAGTTCACTTTGAGGCTCTTTACAAAGGGAGATTTACAAAGACACAAATGGTAGTTAGGGAATAAACTGTCCCTTTTGTCGGAGTCTTTATAAACCCAAAGTACTTCTTCCACTGAATCCCAAGCTAGCAGCTCCACCCACAGTGCTGCACTGAATGAAGCTCACTGTGCAGAACAGATCACATCTAAAAGGGTTTCTTGATTGTCAAACTATGTTCCGTTTGTTTTCTTTTTTTAAAACTCTTAAAATTATATTTCTTTTTAATCCTTTTCTTTTGAAATAAGGGAACCTTTAATACAGCCAAAGTGTATGTTTTTTTAAATCATATCCAATCTTTCAAGAATGCCTTGTTTTCATCAGGTATTTGATTAGAGTTGTGTTACTAATGCTAGACTTATAGTAGCTAAATCCAATATAATACTTTCCTGAAATATTACTCAGAACTGCTTAGGCCAATATTTCCAAAGCCAGAATTTTTTAAGCAGCTAAGGGCACAATCTCAAATGGCTTAGAGCCACATACCACAATGTCTGACATTAATACTTTTCCTTACTCCAGAAAGCTCGTTTTTAAACTATAGTGGCAATTCTTGCATTGACTTCTGCTCTGGCAACTTTTTGTTAAGCATTACACATGGCAGCATGAAGAGGGAAAGAATTTAGAGCTCTAAAACCCAGAGATGATGTAGAAGGTTCCAGTAAAAAAACAGACTAGGTTCTAAACACAAAGAAATCTGAGTCCCGGAAAGAATAATCCCACTGAGTGACCAGCAGCAGCTAGCAAATGTTAAGATACTACCCCAACCGCATAGAAAGGGGCTCTGGGTAGTTTCCTGGTGGAGAGGATTCAGCAATGTGAGGCTATAAAGATCCCCCCAAAAGGGAAAAGTGTGCTTAATGTGCAGGGACTTTTTCATTATGAAGAAAGGAAACTTCAGAGACTTCTATTGTTCTGTTTCAACAGTGAAATATGAACTGTGCAAAACTCTTAAGGGCTTGATTTGCAGGAAAACTAAGCATCCACAACTCTAGCTCAGGTCAATGGAAACTGTAGATCTCCTCACCTCTGAAAACCATCCCGATTGTAAAGTTATCTGCTGATTTGAAATAGTAGCTGGGGACAGGTTCCTATCTGATCTGGGGCCTGTCCGGTCCCTAAAGCCAGTTGTATCATTATTTTCCTCTCCTCCTCCCTTTCCCCAGCTAATAGACACATTAATTTTAATATTCTGCTGTCTTGAAATTAGTTCTGGCCTTCCATTTCCAAGGCTGCTTTGGGGCTGAGACCATCCTAGCAATGCCTGTATCTGCTCAGTGTAAGAGGAGAAAAAAATATACCTGCATTCACCTAAGAGGAGGTATACAATAACTTTAATTGCCTGATGAATAAAGAGTGTGTTACCCAAGCTACCAGGAGTCAGAGAGCAGAGATGGGGAGCTCAGAAAGGTTCTCCTCTCTAAAACCCTGGAGGGGCGGTTCCTTCTTGGGTTGATTAGATCATTTTTAACTGCCCCTAAATTTGTTGTGTTACTATAAGTGTATGTCTTCACTACCCACTGGATTGGCGGGTAGTGATCAATCTATTGGCGATCAATTTATCACGTCTCATCAAGACACGATAAATCGATCCCCAGAAGTAGTCCCGTTGACTCCGGAACTCCAGTTCGCCAAAGGCACAAAGTGGAGTTGACAGGGGAGCCCGCTGCCGCCATGAGTATGGCAGGTAAATTGGCCTAAGATGCGCCGACTTCAGTTATGTTATTCACGGAGTTGAGGTTGCATATCTTGGGTCGAGCCCCCCACCCAATGTAGAACGAGCCTTGGACTTCCTTCTCTGGATTAGTTCTTTGGCACAGGGCTAGATCTACCACAAATAACTGGGCTTCAGCTGTCAAGAGTCCATTTTGAGGGGGCATAAAGATTCTTGGGGCTACAGTATCAATGTCAGTGAAATAGCAGCCAACTATACCGAGTGCCTGAGTCCTCGGCCTACTGGAGCTAGTGCAGTCTCTCTCTTAGCTTGCAGGAGATAAGTATTTTCCCAGATCCCAGTCTTTGCTCCTGAAACATTGCAGTTGGATGGATTTTCTAGTTCCTCAGCACCCTTGCTGGGAATGATGAAAGGTCTGGTGATTCGTTCACACACTGCACATGTGTAGTGCTGATAATAGTGATGGAAAGGCACTCATGCTCTTGGTTCAGAGGAGGAGCGAGATGGTGACAGAGGTGGCCACACAGCTTGGCCCCATGCTGTCAATGGGACTCATTCCTCATAGTAACCCATGTCTCTGATGGGACACTGAGCATCCTGGCAGCTGCCAGTTTGTGTCACAGCCTCAACATGTACTTTAAACATAGGTTTCTCTTTTGTCTCTGAAGCCCACTCTGTTTTCTAGGAGTGAACCAGGTTTAGTGTCCCCATCCTGCTGCCACACTGCCATTTGTTATTTTAACTACTCTTAGGCCACAGATGACAATCCAGCATATCTCCAAATTAGCCTTTTTATTGAAATCAATAAAGGAGAAAACACAACACTAAACTATTTGGTGGCAGCTTTGTTATAAACTCATTACTGGGAAAACAGCAATTGCACAGACCTTTAACCACTGTCATTGATTCCAGCGCAGAGAAGGTGATCTACTGAGTTAATCAGTGGTGTTCCTGTGGGCTGCACTGTCCCTGTGCTGCCCTGCTTAGGGTTCAGTTAACATTTCCATATAAAACCCTTTTTATAATTTGGACACAAATATCTTCACCAAAGTAAAAATTACCAAAAAAGTAATATTGACCTGAAAAGTCAATATTAAATATTTTAACACACTTTAAACCCATAAATATAATGCCAGTACATAGCTGGCTGACTGGAACATTCTCTGCTAATTTTTGTTTTGCTTGTTGTCACACGGTTGTAAGTCAACTTTTCCCCCAAAACAGAATTTGTCCATTTCTTCTGCAACACTTTTTGGTTACTAGGTTAGGAAACAAACCACTAACTCTTCCTCCTGGGTGTCCTGCTTACGCCATTGACCCCAATGAGAATGTGCACAGGAGTAAACACTAGGTCCCCTGCCCTACACAGAATGACCATTACATCCACAGGGAGTCAAAGTGAAGTCTATGGCATTCTGCAGGGGGCAGGGATCTGTTTGCTTCGATCAAGTGGCAGGGTCACACTCTGTGCTTGGTAGATCGGTTTGGCAGGATTGGGCCCTTCATTACCTCTGTCCCTCCCACATTAAAAGCTCCATCCATGCCTAGCTGAATCCTGCATGTCCAAGGAAAGGTTAACATTTTTTCTAGGACTGTAATTTTATGTCCCATTCGTATTCCTCTGAGTTCCTGATTTTATCAAGTTTGCTGAAAGAAAGGTTGGTTCTCTGTGGGTGTGCATCAATGCAATGCTTTTGTCTCGTGCTTTGTGTCAGTAACATAGTCAGGAAAACACTTTAAATGAGAATTGTTTAGCATAAAAGATTATGGTGATTTTTTTGCTAGTATCTGGTATCTCCAAGCTTTAAAGAGCCAGCATCTGATAACAAGAATCAGAGAGGTAGCCGTGTTAGTCTGGAATAGCAGAGGTAACAAAGTCCTGTGGCACCTTAAAGACTAACTATAAAGTTTTGAAGCATAAGCTTTCGTGGGCTAATACCCACTTCGTCGGATGCAAGCAGTGGACACTTGCTTGCATCCGACAAAGTGGGTATTAGCCCACGAAAGCTTATGCTTCAAAACTTTATAGTTAGTCTTTAAGGTGCCACAGGACTTTGTTACATCTGATAACAGATTATTCTAGCCAGGGTATGATATCAGTTTATCCCTAAATATATTTACTTGTACATCTTTGGCAGCAGATTGTCTCATTATTACTAGCACACTGTAAAAGACACCACATCATCTTTAATCATTCCTTTTAGCTGCCTCCCCCTTTTCCCTGGATAAGCACCTTCATATAAGAGTAAGTAGGACTAAAAATAACCACACAAAAAAACCCACCCTTGCAGACACAAAATGAACCTTTGTGTGCAGATCAAATGTTAGAAGATCCTATGCTCTGTCACAAAGATTTCTCTTTTCACAAGACTGTTTTACCAACAACCATACTTTGGAATATTTATTTCAGAGTTTTCCCTGTTTTATTGATGGTGCTCCAAGAGCGGGACCCTGTCCCATGTCACTACGGGCTGCCAAGGCATCCTAGGCCACATCAACTTGTTTCTCTTTATGTGCAGAATTTCTCAGAGATTTACTGGGCAGTCCATCCTGTAGCCTGCAAGGGCCATTGATCTGAGGGAATTTGCAGCCTCTCTGAAGGTAGCTACTGTGGAACCATGTTTGTCAAAGACACAGCAGTGACAGCAGAGGTATACTGTTTACACTGGGTGGCAGCATTAAAGCAGAGCTAAGAAAGCATTTTACTAGATTTTTCACATGCAGACACTGAGCTCTTCACAGGGTTTTGTAAGAATACTCAAACTTACACTAGGGAGAAATTACTCAATTTATTTCAATGAGAAACAAAAATAACACATGGGCATTAGCTGCAAGTTTCTCCCAAGTTAAAATTAACCATTTTCTCAGAAAAACATTGACACCTTTGTCACAAAGCAGAAGTTTTATAATGAAATAACTGTGCTTCACAGTAGTGAAAAATGCCACTTGTTTTAATGGAAAACCGCAAACAAACTGAGCCAAATGTCACAACATATGTTTCAGTTACTTATAAGATCTCCTATGGCACCATAGCATCAAAGTAATTCCAATACAGTAATGTATTGAACCTTGCAATACTGTAAAGAGGTGCACCTGTGTATGGAAACTGAGGCAGAGAGATTAAATTGACTTGCCCAGGATCACATAGGAAATCTGTGGCAAAGCTTTGACCTCCTAAGTCCCAGTTCAGCAACATAACAAAAATGCCCCCCCCCCCTCTTTCCTTTGTGATTCTTGGAAGAGACACCAAAAGGTGCTTTGTCAGTGGCTTCACTAGTCTTCTAGATGTTTTTTCACAGAACTCTAATCACTTCCATGTGTGAAGTCTTGTATTCATTTGAAAATGTATTATGCTGCATCAGCTAATATCAGAAGTCTATTGTATTTCAATTTAAAATGCACCGATATACATGTACATGATTGCCTCAAGCACAGGATTAAAGTTGGTAAATTCTATAGAAACCATACAGATCCAGAACAGAAGCATCAACCTAGTGGATTTAACCCATAGTCACTTGTGTGTTCAGAATATTATGTGCAGTAGCTCAGATGTTAAACATAATGAGCCTTCTCAGCTTATCAAGCTGCACAGCTCCACTCAGGGGAAACTCGATAAGCACAGGAGTGACATGGCTGGTCCACACACCTGCAGAAGGTCAGCGGTTATTTCATTTCAACAATGGCAAGGCTCAGATGTTGACAACTTGTTCCAGCACCTGTTTCTGGACAACAAGTATCAAATCAGCTCATTCAGAACAACCACTGTTTAGTACAGCACTTTTATGGTTCCATTCCATATACAGCATCAGTACAAAGAAAGCAAGAGAGGTTGACAGAAGTCTCCTTCCTTTTTAAAGCAGACTCCCTGAGAGCCAGGTGACCCAGTATAGTTCTTGGGGAAGATTCTCTGGACTGAGCAGCTCCCACCAAACATCTGGCAACTAGTGACTGCATGTGAAAGGCACAGGCATAGCCTAGATGTATCTGATGTACCTCATTCTACAAACAGTAAGAACACAGACTGTTTTACTCTTACAACTCATAGGAAAATATCAGAGGTGATCTTCCTTGTGAGCTTTTCCCTGCCCAGGGACACTAAAGTACCGTAGTTCTCTGCTCTCTTTGGTGAGGATTTCACCAGATAGCACAAAAGGTCTCTCATTCTGCCCCAAGATGCACAAAAGAAGACAGCAGACCATGCACTCTACCAGAGCTGGCCAGCACAAGAGTATCTCTCACAGGGACCTTTTCTGCTACATATTTACTGTCAGGCACGATCCAAGTTTAAATTCCCATGGCATACAAGCAACGCCCCTGCTCAAATCATACCAAAGTGCCTGTTATAGTGCCTAGCCACCAGAAAGGTTTACAGAAGAACCATTTTTATAGGGCCCTCGCATGTTAGCCCTTAGCACCTGATTGGCCTCAGCAAGGATCCCTGACTCATTATCACAGAAGAGGAAAGCTTGATGCTGGGCTCAGGTATTGACTTTATCACAACATAGATCCTTAGTATATCTCTTTTCTCTGCCAAGTGGAACAAGAATTCTGGTTGTACAACCCTTGAGCAATGGGACACAATGAAATGCCTTTAGGCTCCCTGCACAGCACACAGCTTTCTGCCTTGTCCTGGGCTGATGAAGGGGTTGGTTTGTTCATTTGTGAGGCTGTTCCAGTGTTTGACTACTTAAGAGAAGTTTAGCAACTTGGTATTTCATTAATGGTAGAATTGTGACTGGATGAAAACAAATATAGTTGTTTAAATATGTTTGTCCATGAATAACTTGAAAATAGTTTTTGTCGGCCTCTATTTTTAGATTCAGCTGATGTAAGTAGGCTAGTCCTTTGCTGAGATAATGCAAATGGACTACTGGTCATTTGCTCACAATGCTGACTACAGGCATGAAGCAATACATGATACAAAATAGCAAAGGAAGTATACAACCTATGTTAGTGAGCTAAAGCACTGCAAATAGATTGTGTTTTAGCATAATAAAGAAAAAAATAATTCTGTGAGCAATAAAGTAACGGAAAATACATTTGTTCTTTGCTGAAGAGAATTCCTTGTTATTTCTATGTTATCCAAGGGATTAGGCTGTACATCTTTTCATCTGATAAATGTGGATTTACATGGTAGCATCCTTAGGTTCTCTTTCCCTGGTTAAATTAATCTAATTGCATTTTCATGTTTCAGATTACAAATGTTTGGATTTCCAAAGTTTTTGCTTATCATAGTGAGTGGCATCTCTCTGCCAGATAAGCTCCTTATGAAAGGTAATTTTTTATTAACAAAGTTCAAACTTTAATGGCTTTTTATGAAACATAGTCGGATAAAAGAGATGACTCAAGGTTTCCAGCATTCCAACCTGCAACAAGCTGCCTGGGTTATGGGTCACACTCCAGTCTTCTCATGACTAAAAGGCTTCTTTTTTGGCTGATGCTGCAGGATTGTCTTGCTATTATTTCATTCCACCGTACAGACACAGCCGTGGAAGAAATCTGGTTGTGTTTATGGTAGAGAGAGACAAACTGCCTCCTATCTTTCACATGGTTTTGTGTTCTCTGCATCGCCTGTCTCTTGGTCTTCCCTGCTTCTGACTTTCCTCTCTCATTTCTTTGAAACCTGGTGGCCACACTCAAATCCACTTTCCCAACATCCAGGGCCACCCCTAGCTATTCTGGGGCCCTACACAGCCCCCTGGGGGGGGGGAGGGGGAAGGAAGGCCTCCAAGGAGGAGGAGTGGGGGGCCTGGCCCCAGGCCTCCACGGGGGGGGGGGAGGGCTGGCTTGGGGGACAGTGGGGAAACCACCCCCTAGTACTCACCAGTGGTGCGGCTGGGGCCAGATTGCTGCATTTCCCACCGCCAGTGAGTGCAGGCCCAGCCCTGCTGCAGAGCTCAGGGGATGGGGGTGGGAAGAGATGGAGCAGACCACAGGCAGGGGCCCTGGGGAAGAGCCGGAGCAGGGGCTGGAGCAGCATGCAAATGTAAGGACGGCTCTGTCTACATCTCCCATTCCCTGCCCTTTCAATTGGATAAAAGATTTTTCACTTCCTGTCCTACTTTGCGCCATAGCACTGCTGTGTGCTGCTGCATTTCACGGGTAAATGAAACAATCCTTCAGCAGTAGTTTAGGGGTCTGATCCTGAGAGGTTCTGTGATAAATACCATTCTGCAACAATCTGATGAATGGTGCTAAAGATACAGCAGATCCTTAGCAGCAGTCTAGAGAAGATACCTCTTTAACCCCATGCAACCAGAAAATGTACAATAATAAAATGGCTGTTTCCCCTCCCCCTGGCTCAAGCATCTAGTACAGTGACTTTGTTACCTCAGACATTATTTTACACTAGATTTATTTTTAAATAAAAAATTCACACACGTTTATTTTACTTACAAGACAAACACCTCACCTCTACATATGTTAGTTCAGACGTCCGCTGGGATATGCATGAAGTTGGGAAACAACAGTCAGAAGGGTTCCCGAGGTTAGAAATATGGCCAACAGCAGCAGACAGCATCTCTTGTTGAAAAGCTGCTAAGCTACACATTTTGCCTTAAAAATACCCTCCGTTTCATGTTCCAGACTAGTGGCTTCGGTGGTGGGAATTTGGGGTTTTCATAGGTTGATCCCTATTTCAGTTCAGAGGAAAGGAAAGGATACTGTTAAACAGCTGAGTCCCATTTATTCTCATCACATTGCATAGCCAACTACATCCCACTTCAAGGTGAAGGAAAGGAGATATGGCTGTAAAAACCTCCATTTAGTCTAGGAACAGACTAAAATACTTACAGTAGGGAATACATGAATGTGTAGCTTAAAATAGCTCAGGCAGTATGCTGCCATGCAAAATGCGAACAGACATGAATAACCCCCAAAATGCTTTTTAAAAAAACCCTGGAAATCCCAAATGAGGGGAAGAGACATTGATGCTGTATATTGCAAAACTTCTTATCATTGATACCACTAATTTTTAGTTCAATGCATTACTTTTTATCATCAACCCCATATCCAGCAAAATTAGATTTACTGTCCTTGCTTCTTATGAAATTACACAGAAGCTGCTGCTTTATTCCTCTCCAGGACAGTAAAAAGCAATAAAATTCTTGCAGATTTCGACAGTAGGCAATTCAATAAAAAGCTATGTATATTTTATAAGTACAATAAAGACAAGTCTATAGCTGGATCATAAATGGGTTTTGTTTGTTTTGTTTTTGCTGGCATCCCTGTTGCAGTCTGTTGGCAACCCAGGTTGGTCTTCACAATAGCACACAAGACACAACACTGACTTTTTGGGGAGAGGCAGAATGAAATTTATACCTTTATAATATATTATTTAAGTTTTGCTCTAGGGATTTTGCAATGTGGGTTGGTTTAAAATTTAAAGGTGTTGTGGAACTCAATACTTTCCTCTTCTTGATTAGTGCCATAAAATTTTATATATATAGTTTTGTTACACTGTAAAACTTTTCTATCTTATCATTGTGACTTTCCTTTTTTATAAGATAACAGTAAATATTTGATATGTATATAATTATTTGCCAGACTTGCATCAATGCGCAGATATTAGTTTTTGTTTTTTTAAATATAGGATTAACAAGAGACAACTTGGAGATGAATGGTGTGGTGCGTTCCTGAAGAATAGTGCTGCAACAGATTTACTGGGAGTATCTCTCTGCTGAAATGTAAAATTTCCCACAAATGTAAAACACTAACTTAATAATATGCAAATAACTTGTCTTGAAGAATTACAGGACTGTAAATTTCATTTTCTGCTCACTTGAAATAGGAAAATCAAAAATATGCAGCAGTTGGACTCAGATTTAAAAATATGCTCTCCCTTTGGAGTTTCTGGGCCAGGCGCTTCAGTGCCCAAACTAAATAGGAGATTTTTCTGTTGCAAATTACTCCATATGTGCATTGAAAGTTGCCCCCAGGAATAGCTTGCAAGATCAGGCACTAACTTAGTATACCAAGGATCATTTGATATAATATAACATGGGGTTACAGCTTTCAGAATAGTTGTCATTGTTCCAAGCTCTCTGGGTATTTTAATGTTATGGGACAGACCTAGCAATTCTTTTACACCAATGATCTACAAATATCTGTGTTCTTGTGTTTACTGTGAGAATTGAAAACACAAAATTTGGTTTACAGGGGGACAGAAATATACTCGGACCACATCTGTTTCAAAACCACAGAAAGCCCCAAACAGACATTTTCACCTCCCCATGAAATAATGAGGAAAAGTTGCCTCGTTAATAATTTATTAAAACAATTCTCCTTTTCATCATAACCTAAAAAATCTGAAACCCACCCTTAAAATAAATTATGTAAATGAATCACAGTAGGAGATGCAGAGCACACACAAAAAGAAAACCACCACTATAAAAAAGCACTCAACATCAGGAAGAAAAATGAGGGTCTCAGCTTAAAACTACTAAGGCACAAATGAAGAAACAAGAGAATAAAAGCAATGGAATCAGTAACATCTCAGATTTCTGTCTCAAAATTGCTGTGTGTTGTGCAGTAACCTATTCTGAGATACAATCCATATCAGGCCTGGTACTTAGAGCTTGGCATGTGAGTGTGAACCCTTCCTAAAATAATTGCAGCTTTCAATTTTCTGCCAAAATCTAAAGAGCAAATTCCACATGAGCATTGCTGATTAGCAATTGGAAGGAAGGAGTCCTAATCTGACCATAAAGTGTTACATGTTTGTGACTTTGGTTAAATGTTAGTGACTTTTGATTTTCCATTGCCCTGCACCTCGTCTAGTTGTTTGCACCAATGCCACACGGATGTACTGTTACCCATCAAAACAGTGGCAGATCATACTGGATTTGCACTGGTATAGGTGACTTCACAAGATACTATATAGTTCAGAGGCCTCCTGGCTGATGGTGAGAAGGTAGGTATGCCCAGAGCAAGAACAACCTGCACACTGTCCATTTAGGGGAATTATTACAAGTTAATTAAATAATAAATTAATGAATAAATAATTAAATGGCATTTGTGACCCACAACTGTGAAACAAACAAATACCTCTTCCCCCCCCAAAAAAAAACTCTCTGAGAAGAGAATAGATGCTGCCCTGTGACCCCAAGAATGTGCAGGACCCCATCCCCCTAGAAAGGGTTCAGAAACTCAGCCCCTCCAGGGAAACCTACCGGCTGCTCTCACCTTGGGCGGGGGATGGGCCAGGTGCGTGGGCTGGGTTCAGGCTAAGAAAAGAGCAGGCCTTGCTGCTACTCCTCACCTTGTGATGGTAACTAAGAGTCCCTACCTCCTTTGCAGGCTGCTCCACAAAATTTAAGCAAAAGCTGCTGACATTAGATGCTTCCATTCTTTAAGTACATCACATCTGAACTCTCCACTCCCTGAGATCCCCACCTGTCGGGCTCTCGTAGGGTGACCAGAGAGAAGGGTGAAAAATTGGGACGGGGTGGTGGGTAATAGGTTCCTATATAAAAAAAGTCTCAAATATCGGGACTGTCCCTATAAAATCAGGACATCTGGTCATCCTAGGCTCTCTCAGCTGGCACAGTTCATCCGGTGTGCCCAAAAGATAGACAGGAATCATTGTTCCAATTTTAAAAAATTGAAAAGTTCTCAAAAGAGAAGATGTGGCCAACTGCATTTTATTAAAAACAGCCATGCATTGATCTGGGCTGCCTCACCCCAGAGAGGGGGACCAGTCTGGAAGCAGCACTATTAGACTTGGAGGAGAGGAGCAGCAAGTCTTCCAGAGCTGTATGCACAAGCCAGGAAAAGCTATATAGAAACATCAGTGAGGGAAACACCTTCTTGTCCTGACCCATAGCAGATGCTACCAATAGTACAGAGCTTCAGAGATATTTCTCCAGGAACACTCCACTCAGCTGCTTCTCTTCCATCCTAGTGCTACTACTGCATAGAAAATCAAGTTGATGTGATTTGTATTACCTAGTGATGTGCATATAATATGTCATTTATTAACCAGAAAACACTATTGCAGGTGTATGTAAAGCCAATGTTTTAAACCAGTTTTCACCACTTGGGCAGTCTGTGTCTTCTACAGAGGACTGCAGGCCCTAAAGAAATCACATTGTACTGTCTGGGCTCTGCATTGGTGCCCACTCAGCACCCCTTGTAACCTGATCTTTCAGTTCACTTATTACTGTCCTATGTGTTTATACAAACGTGAATTTGTCCAGCATGATTCGCTGGGAGAACTGTGATTTATATTGCTGAATAACTCCCTTATGTCTATAAATCACAGGTCAGTAAACATTATGCATACCAGAGCTGTGTGCAGACTAGACAACAACGCCGCATTACTCCTTGTTTACACACATGTATCCTTTCTTTTCATGCCTCCTGCATGACAGCATCAGTTTTCACTAGGATTTTTGGACACATAATTGCCAACACATACAGCTCTCCCAGTGATAGCATCAGTGGAAGTTACAGTGTAGACAAGACTCTTCCAGGCTCAAACACAGAGCCCTGCTCTCAGCAGATGTGTGGTAAAAATGCCTGAGCCCTGTCTACGCTACAGCTTCCAGTCTCCTAGTACAGACAAGGCCAAAGAGGTTGGCTTATGAATTGCGGGTCTGGTGTATTGCACAAGCTGCCTCATGGTGAGCATAGGTGGCTCTGAATGGACATTCCATGGCCAGGCTGAGCACTCTCTTTTTTAATTTCTTTGGCAGAGGGCTTGAATGCCAAATCCCTCCCGAATCAGTTTAAATGGCTGAGTTATGGTCTGTAGAAAACACTTCATGCAGAGTGGGAATACTAATAAGCCCCAAGCACTACTTGCCCCACTGTAGGATATACCATGTGGATGAGAGTAATAGAACATGGAACAGAGATGAGAATGATTGTGTACTACACATGGCTGTTCTACACATCACACTTTCCGCTCCACGCAGACCACTTTTCTTTTAGCGCCAGGAAGGCTTAGATAGGTCCCTGCCTATCCCTGACTGTGGATAAGAAATGAAGCATTTTTTCTTGTCTGTGTTAGCCAGCCTGTTTTGTAACATGCTGTGTTATGCTGCAGAACGTCAGAAAGCCAGAACAATGCAGCCTCTGTTGTTGTTTTCTTTTTTAGCTGGCCTATCCCCTGTTTGCAGACAGCAGGTATCCTGCTGGAATTCTTTGTGGGTTGTTTAAGCATCTGGTACTCATGAAATGCAGGGCTTTATGAACTCCCCTCCCCCACCAAATCCTGCAATACTGACCCACCTTGTGTCTGGAGAAGTTCGATGGGACTTAATTTCTCTCCTCAATGAACACCATGGTCAGGAACTTGGCAGTTTCAGTTCTTTGCCTTCATCATCTGTGTTCAAGGCTGCAAATATCTCCAATGTGTCTCCTGTCACCATGAGCGGGATGTGGAGTCTGTTTCCCATTGGGAATTTTAATGCCCTCCTTTGATATCTTCTTTAAAGTTTGTTTCTTTTGTTGGTGGGTGGCTGTTATGAGGTGTTAACAGGCATCTAGCAGAGACATCATTTGTGGTGGGAGGAGCAGTATGGATTCGCAGCACTTCTTTTTCAGTTATTCATCTTAATTGTGTCAGCTTCTACGTTGATTGGTTCAAAGGGGTCTGACTCTGAAAGCTTGCTTTCTGGTTTTTATTTCCCCCCTTGTCTGCTTTTCCTAATCCCCCTCCTAATTTTGGGGGGATTTCCTTCTCCGAGTGACGCTTTGGGGATACTTTGATGTTTCTGATGAATGACTGTGTTTAGCTCAATGTGCATCATCCCTGCTTATCCCAGCTTCTTGCAAACAGCACAACCTGATAAATAAGGCTGCATATATTGTGCCCACCTATCTCCTACCGGAGTCCATGATCAAATGACACAGAACAATCTGATAGGACCTTAAAAAGCAAGCCACATGCCATTGTCCCATTACATCAAAGAGCATGCTCTGACATACTGGCATGTGTGTTTGTGCCAATGCCCTAGACGGTATGGAACTTTGTGATATGTATTTCATTCCCCTCTACTGTATGAATTTTGGGAAATCCTCAGTGGGAATGGGCCCATGGTTTCAACATCCAAGTTCAGGAGTTCTCTTCCACGTGCTGTCTGTTTGCAGTTAATGGATGACTGTGGCATCTGGGAATGTTTGCAGCCAGGGAACATTACAACCACTGTTACACTTAGAGTAGGGAAATATCAGGCATTCTTGCCTGCTACTGGTTATTTTAGGTTCATTATTAGGTTGACTAAGAAATTATAAAAAGAACGAGGAGTACTTGTGGCACCTTGGAGACTAACTGTAATAAATTACAGTTTGTAGGGGGAAAAAATTCTTGTTGATTATTAACTATTTCCAGTGCTGTTTAAGTAACTGACTGCAGTAACTAGCAAGAAGTATGATTAGCCACTTTTGTCACAAGAAATAAACATAAGACTGAACACACAGAAAGACAGCCTATCCGTAAGCTGCAAGTGCAGAGAGAGCTGCTAACTTGTATGTAACCACTCAGGATTCTATGCAAGATAATAGACCCAGCTGTGTTTGGGAAGCTCTCATTCCTTCAGCTGCTGCCTTTGGAAACAGAAGAATGGTTGTACATAAAGTTGACTTATATAATTACAAGTCCACTGAATTGTGCAGTTGTGTGGTACATAAAAGCTGTTGTTAATCTCTCTCTCTCTCTCTCTCTCTCTCTCTCTCTCTCTCTCTCTCTCTCTCTCTCTCTCACACACACACACACACACACACACACACACACACACACAAAATAGCTCATAGACTATTCTGCATTAAAGTTTTGAACAAATCTCATTTCATTTGTGGTGAGCAGGCATGAGTAATAACTTCCTCTGAGGAGGAATCTCAGACCAGTTGCTGCTACCCAGGACTGAAACAGTCTGTGGGTGTTTTGAAGCAGTCTGTGGGTGTTTCTAAGTCAGCCTTAGCTGATTTGTGTAACTAGTGTGAAGTGAAATTAACTGCAGTGAATTGGAGAACATTTAAATGCTAAGTCAAAAGTGAAAAGGCAGAAAAATCATTAAGCCTGATACAGGCAAACTACTTTTCATTAGTTTAGGTTGGTTATTGCTTTGTTTTAGTGCTGAATAAATTCTCTATCAGGTGTCTGTGCCTGAAATCAAAGTGCTGTTTCGGGGTGCTTGCAGCCGATCAGGTGATATACTCAGTGGACAAAGAAGCTGGCCTGACAATAAGGAGGCCAAAGCTGACAGTGTTCTGCTAAATTCTTCATCTCTGTAGTCAATACTATGAATAAAGCTTGTCTTGGCTTACTGCAGGATGCTTAGCAGCATTAAACTATTTTAAATCTGTGCACAGTAATAAAGCCAAACAGCAGAAGATCAATCACTGCACAATACCAGGAACAGGGAGAAGACAGACAGCAAGGCCATATACTGAAAATGTAGAGCTCTCCCTCTAACTACCATAGGGCTGGTCCCCACTAGGGCTTAACGTCGACTTTAGCGACGTTAAGTCGATATAAACATGTACCCGTCCTCACATGCATGCCATTTGAGTCGATTTAAAGGGACCTCAAAATCGACTTCTGTACTCCTCCCTAACGAGAGGAGTAGCGCTGAAATCGACCTCTCTGGGTCGATTGTGAACTAGTGAGGATGCATGTGACAACTAGCCTCCGACCTTCCACAATGGCCGTTTGCTCCCCAGGGGACCAGCCACCACTCTGAGCAGCTCTGCGGCCCCCCCGTGCTTGCCCGAGCAGCTAGCTCCGTGCCGGCTCCCCCCCCCGCCCGCCCGAGCAGCTCCGCGGACTCCCCCGTGCCCGCCCAAGCAGCTCCGCGGACTCCCCCGTGCCCGCCCGAGCAGCTCCGCGGACTCCCCCGTGCCCGCCCGAGCAGCTCCGTGCCGGCTCCCCCGTGCCCGCCCGAGCAGCTCCGTGCCGGCTCCCCCCCCGTGCCCGGCTGCCCCAAAATGGTGCCTGCTGGGGACTCCCAGAACAGTGGGATATCTATCCACAGTGCAACACTCCCTATGTCGACACTTGCCACAGTTGTGGGGACAGACACTGCCGACTTGCTGTGCTTAGTGGGGACGCACAAAATCGACTCTATACAGTCTGCTTTAAAAAATCGACTTAAGGGAAATCGACCTACTGCTGTAGTGAAGACATACCCTATAGTCTAAAACTAGCCACTGTGGAAATGTGGAGGGAATTAACCAACAAAGAACATTCACCCCCAAAAGCTGAAAACATGGCAACGTGGATGCTGTCATGTAAGCTGCCCTGATGTCTTACTTCCAGGGCTGGCCAAGACTTGATGCTCCAAAGAATGCTGAATGAATCTCTAGAAGGGATCTGGCAAAGTCAGCAGTGCTGTAGGTTGGAGCCTCAGCTGGAACCTTCAATTGCTTCTTTTCTCCTTCCCATTTTCTACATGTAAACAAGTCAGTTGTAAAGCAAATCTCAGTGTTCAAGGAGAAATAAGATTCCAATTAGGTACAGTATGAGCTGTCCTTACTGACACCAATGGAACAAATCAGCCGTGGCAGAAGGGGGCACATGTAGATGCTGCCCAAACTGAATTGGGTCTGTGTCTAACTTTGATTATAAATACATAGGTGGTAGTGGGTTTTAGCACTGTTATTCTGCCTCAGCACGAAGCTGCTCAGCAGTGCAGAACATCAGTGTAACTACACACCAGCCCTTGGAGCCCTTGCACATAATTCATAGGCTGTCCAACTTAAGCCAGCAATTTTTGCCAAACAAGTGTCTAAGAGTTTCAATTCAGAGTTCCCTGCTGGGAAAATAAGTACTCCCCCCCCCCCCATTTTCATTAGTTTAAAGAAATACATTTAAAGGATTTTATTCTGTAATGAGAGTACTTCCTTTAAAGAGCTGAGCAGTTGGCAGCATTATTACACAAAAGGAATATTGCAAGTGTTTGGCTGTAGAGATCATGAATATCACACTTCAAAACAATTTTCTTCAGCATTGGAAAGGGCATTTCCAGTCCACTTTACCTTGTTGTTTGTTTGTTTGTTTAAAACAAGCCAGAAAGAGAACCCTTCCAACAGTTCAGTTCAGTGTCAGGAGTGGCCAGGTGGGACTAGGTTCCAATCATTGACACTAGCTTCTGGACTGTCACAGCTTAGCTGTGTGATAGAAGTGAAGCATGCAGCTGCATGGGGTAGGAAGCCATTCCAGTGGCACATTAATAATCTTCCATAGCCCTTTAGACCCTGGCACAATGATCCTTGGTCATCAGGTTAGAGGCCTTTTGCAGGTGGCTGTGGAGAGTCCCCAAAGGCCCCTAACACATTGGGAACTGTCAATAGCCAAACACTTTAAAAAAAATTAAGTTAATTCTTCATAGAACAATACGAAGAGAGAAAAGATAATGAGCCACCTGCAACCTCCACACAAGAGGTATCCAAGGGCTAATCAGTTTCTAGGGCTGAGCTAGATATTTTATCTCTGCAGAAGATCCCCAGTAAGTGAAAAAGATACCAGCTGAGTTGTCAACCCGTGCTAGTGGTGACTGAGCCCACTCCTTTCCTGCTTATTTGCTTTGTTCGGACAAGAGAAAAACAAAACCAGTTACCAATAACAACAGCAACAAAACCTGCCTGGAATCTGAATCTGGCATATTAATAAAAGAAGCTATACCTTTGAAAGAATCTTGCGCAGATATTGACATTATTAGCACCTAATCTGCCAAGAACAATAAAGCATATGGGGCCAAACTCAAACACACAAACTCCAGTGCCTCATAGCTACAGGGAAACCTCACAATTAGGCCTCTCAATACAAATATCTCACTAATTGATGTATTATACAATTCTATTATTCCTGTTTTAATGCTGTTTATAACAAATCCACCAGCCATGAGGCCCCTGTTTGTGCTGCAATTAAAATGCAAAGCAAACTTGGACATGCTAATAACAGAAATTAAAGCCAAGGACTTGGCTCAGCATCCAATTTGCTGTTGTACTTCTGCTGTGGCTGCAGATCCCAAAGTGAAGTTTCAATATTTACAGGTCTCAAGAAACACGGTGGAGAGCCAAGATGATGATGTGTTTGTTTATACTCAAGAGTTTTCTCCAAAGATCTATATACGTAAGGGAAACTAGAATAAATAGCTAAAACAATACTAGTTATGCAATTCCCATTTGCTTTCTTTGTAAAACAGAAATTCTGATTTAATAATATAGCCTAACCATACAGCATAGCTCCTGGAATCAACATGAGTTCGACACACATAATGACTGCAGCATTGGTCACAGCTATATAAAGGAAATCCAGAATGTTTTTGGGCCATACTCCCAATTAATTATAACTGGCAGTGAAAACTGATTTTACCTTTAGAATTACAAGTTCCTCTGCACAAAACACCAAACGAAAAAGCCCAACATTCCTTCAATTAAATATTACAGGAGTACATCGCACAATAGATATTTACTAACAAAACAGGTGAGATGTTGGGGACTCATTTATTGGCTCTGACTGAGAAATAATTTTCAAAAATGCAGACCTGCAAATGATGCCCCACATCTAGCCTACGTAACCATGTATTCGGATGATTGTTACTCTCATTTTCCTCTCCTGCAGCCCATCCATTGGGTTCTACACCTACTTGTTACATCTTATCTTCATTTAGATTGCAACTCTTTTGAGCTATTACTGTCTTTTACCATATGCCTGCTCAGCACCCAAAACAGTAGGGCCTCATGCATGATATTTTAATGCTAATAGCGAGTCACTAGAATGTTACTGTATAAATGTCTACAGTGTTATTGTATCTGTGTCCATCACAGGACACTAGAGAGATAAGGTAGATGAGGTAAATTTATTGGACCAACTTCTTTTGGGGAGAGAGCTCTTCTCTATTACCTCACCCACATTGTCTCACTATATAAATGCTTGTTCAAAATGTTATGCAAAAGTGCAAGACAGCAGTTTAATGCAGCATGCTACTTCTGTGTGGATCTTTCCATAATACAAAGAGCAAAGTCCTAATCAGAAAAGTATCTGCTGGATGAGAGAAATAATCATTTCTGAAGCTAAGTTTAAGATTTTTGAAGGTAAATGTAGATATAGAAAGAGCAGCTTTCAGCAGAGACAAACTCCTAACCTACCAGAGATCGTGGAGCCAAGAGGATCCAGAAATCAAAGATGTCAGGGAGTTTCACTGATGTATCCATCAACACAAGGGAGTCAAATATAAAAAAGAGGAGATACTTGTAGCTCTGCTCTCGGACAGTCACTGCGTCGTATCAGCACACCCTACCACTAGATGGCTTCATTAACATAGTGCTCAGTTATTGACTCTAAATCAGGGGTGGGCAAACTTTTTGGCCTGAGGGCCACATCTGGGTATGGAAATTGTATGGTGGGCCATGAATGCTCATGAAATTAACAATTCAGAGATATTGAAATACACTTTATTTACTAAAGATACATTTTAGTGGAAATAAACATAAAACTTTACTATTATAAATATACTATCATAACAACATATTACAATAATTAAACCAAACTTACCCCCTTTCCACTCCCCTTCTCTCTAGCCTGGATTTGTCCTGTGTCAGCTTCCAGTCCTCAATGTACCTCATTGAGATTCCCCTGCTCTCAGAAATCTCCTCCCACGTAAGTCCTGACAGCTGACAACTTTGAAAACTGCCACAGAACACTCCCTGGCCGACTACTTTTTGTTTTATTCTCAACAATGGAAAATTAAAACTACTAAAACATCAGAGTTGCCTAAGCCAACAAGTAGCAGGCATGTGGGCTTGCACGTTCCCAGGCTCTGATGGCTCACACCTGTCACACAGGTCCTGAACACGCGGGAGTGCCGGGCAAGTGGAGCAGGGCAAGCCCCGACCCCACTCCCCAGCTGGAGAAAACCCCCAACCCTGCTCCCCGGCTGGGGAGCCGGAGCGGGACAAGCCCCCGACCCTGCTCCCCGGCTGGGGAGCTGGAGCGGGACAAGCCCCCGACCCTGCTCCCCGGCTGGGGAGCCGGAGCGGGACAAGCCCCCGGCCCTGCTCCCCGGCTGGAGAAGGACAATGTAGCTTGAGGGCCTGATTAAAAAGACTGATGGGCTGGATGTGGCCCGTAGTTTGCCCACCCCTGCTCTAAATGCTACAATTTTGAGGGATTTTGATGGCAGGTCACCTCAGAGAGTGATTTTGGAATGTGAATCAGCAACAGCATCTCAGTGGTTTAGGGAGATAGCAATGGGAGCTGTTATGAATCAGGGCTCCAATTCAAACCCCAAATCAAAGAGCCCTTTAAAATGATATGTCTTGGAGCTTTATTCTGGTGGGTTAAGATGCTGTTACACGTATGGATGGAATTACAGCCCTAGAGTTACAAAGCCAGGTATTAATTTTATCTGTATCATGCAGGGGCAGTTCAGGATTGTAGCAAATAACAGGGGGTGGAGGCGGTAAGGATGAACAGTACCAAGAGGCAGGGAAAATATTCTGAAGAAGAGCAAGGATAGAGTTAGTGATGAAATGACAAACAGCTGCATGAAGTCTCTGGTTTGGCCTGTATGAAACATTGTGTGATTCCCACAGCTGGAAATGTGGCTGTGAAAAGTGAATAATCACCCATGTGACGCACATAAGAAAAATGTGCAGCTAAAACAAGCTCAGCCAAGGAGGTTTCCTCTTGGCTTGCCTACCAGAGTCCTGGCTGTAGTGATGTGCAAGCTGCATATAAAGGGATCCCAGCCACAGCATTGGGGGGGGGGGGGGGATCAGCGGAGGACACAGCACACTAACTGGCATGCACAGCAATGATTCCTTATTCCCACTAAATCCTTCTCATTGGCGTGAAGCCTCAAAGTGCCATTGCTAGGTATAGTTTGGAAGCAATTACTGCGATAGACTATGTAGAGCTTATCATCCTTATGAAAATGTGTCTTGGGTCTTTTCTCTAGCATACTGTGGCAGAAATTCTGCATCTTCCTTGGCTTGCCCCTGCACCCTTGCTGAGCATTTGGTTTGGTGAGCTATTGATCAGCCAACTAACCAAGCTACAGATTCCTAAAAAAGGTCAACAATACAGATACACTTAGGAAACTGTAACTAATTCGGAATGCTGTGGTGCATCTCCTCAGCCACACAGGTTACCATGAGCACATCAAGCATGTCTTCTGCTCCTTACAGCAGCTTCCCACAGAATATCAAAGAAAATTCAAGGTCTTTAGGTCTTATCTTCAAAGTGCTGACCCAGGTTATCTAAAATATAGAAATGTAGAACTGGAAGGGACCTCGAGAGGTCATCTAGTCCAGTCCCCTGCACTCCAGTCAGGACTAAGTATTATCTAGACCATCCCTGACAGCTGTTTGTCCAACCAGCTTTTAAAAATCCCCAACGATGGAGATTCCACCACCTCCCTGGGCAATTTATTCCAGTGCTTACTCACTCTGACAGTTAGGAAGTTTTTCCTAATGCCCAACCTAAATTGCCCTTGCTGCAATTTAAGCCCATTGCTTCTTGTCCTATCCTCAGAGGTTATGAAGAACAATTTTTCTCCCTCCTCCTTGTAACAACCTTTAACATACTTGAAAACTGTTATGTCCCCTCTCAGTGTTCTCTTCTCCAGACTAAACAAATCCAGTTTTTTCAATCTTCCTTCATAGGTTATGTTTTCTAGGACTTTAATCATTTTTGTTGCTTTTCTCTGGACTTTCTCCAATTTGTCCACATCTTTCCTGAAATGTGGCGCCCAAAACTTGACAGAATACTCCAGTTGAGGCCTAACCAGCATAGAGTAGAGCAGAAGAATTACTTCTCACGTCTTGTTTAAAATATCCCTACTAATTCATCCCAGAATGATGGTTGATATTTTTTGCAACAGTGTTACACTGTTGACTCATATTTACTTTGTGATCCACTATAACCCCCAGATCCCTTTCTGCAGTACTCCTTCCTAGGCACTCATTTCCCATTTTGTATGTGTGCAACTGACTGTTCCTTACTAAATGGAGTATGTTGCATTTGTCCTGATTGAATTTCATCCTGTTTATTTCAGACTATTTCTCCAGTTTGTCCAGATCATTCTGAATTTTAATCCTCTCTTCCAAAGCAGTTGCAACCCCTCCCAGCTTGGTATCGTCTGCAAACTTTAAAAGTGTATGCTCGATGCCACTATCTAAATCATTGATGAAAATATTGAACAGAACCGGATCCAAAACCAATCCCTCTGGGACTCCACTCATTATGCCCTTCCAACATGACTGTGAACCACTGATTACTACTGTCTGGGGAACGATTTTCCAACCAGTTATGCACCCACCTTATAGTAGCTCCATCTAGATTGTATTTCCCTAGTTTGTTTTTGAGACGGTCATGCAAGACAGTATCAAAAGCCTTACTAAAGTCAAAATATACCATAGCTACAGCTTCCCCGCTATCCACAAGGCTTGTTACCCTGTCAAAATCAGGGTTGATTTGACAATTTATTCTTAACAAATCCATGCTGTTATTTATAACTTTATTATCTTCTAGTGTTTGCAAATTGATTGCTTAATTATTTTCTCCATTATCTTTCCAGGTATAGAAGTTAAACGGAGAATAATCTTAAGATTAGCAGCCGTGTTAGTCTGTATCCGCAAATAAGACGAGGAAGACTTGTGGCACCTTAAAGACTAACCAGTTTATTTCAGCATAAGCTGTAATTCCCCTGGTTGTCCATATTTCCCTTTTTATCTGCTAACACGCCAGATTGAAGATCATGCTAAACAGCTACATTCCTTTGGCACGATGGAACTCTCAACAAGAGTAAAGCTCATCTGTGTGAGAGACAGAACTTCTTCCCAGGGAAGTCCAAGACTGTGGAAAGAACTTCCACAGGAACTAAGGACCATCCCAAACCTCACCACCTTCTGCTCCAATTGCAAGACACATTTGTTTATCTTTGTCTTCTCTAACACGTATATAGCAATATGTAAATTTAAAGACCAAACCCCTACAAAAATAAGACACCCTGTGCACATGCTTATCCCTTTGAGGAGAGGAAAAGAGACCAAACAACACATGACCAATGTGTAGTTATGTTGTCTAATCAAATGCACTACAGGAAGGTTCTGCGATACTACAGCAAGACGTGTGGTATAGTAACCTGTACAGAATAGAACTATCAGCATTCGAGAAACTTTTCCCTGTGTCATCATTGCAAAGTCCGTGGATTCCAACCTGAGTTAAACGGGATTCCAGGTTCTAACCTATGCCCCCAGCCAAGCAAACTAGCCCAGGATTAAAGCCCCTCCAATACCAGGTCAGAGATTTTTCTAGGTACATCTACACAGCAAAACACCCCAAACTTAGCAGCAAGTCTCAGAGCCCAGGTCAACCAACTCAAGCTCGTGGGGCTCATGCTACAGGGCCTAAAACCCAGTGAAGTGGAGGTTCTCAGACCAAGCCCAAACAGCTACCTGGCTATTTTGAGCCCATGGACAGAGCCCCATGAGCCAAGAGTCAGTTGATCCTTCTCGGAGACTCGTTGACATATTTCTTTTTTTGGGGTGGGAGTTGTACCCTATGGGTGGATGGTGATGGGGGTAGGAGAGGAGGGTTGACTAAAACTCAGGCAAGACATACCCTAAGTCTCCCCACTGTTGTTCTGAGAGACTTCTCCTCTGCAGATCTCAGGGAGCAGACTCTGTATCTCTCTGCCTCATTATATCACCAGTACCGTCTGAGCTTTGCCTAGTCACTCTGCTCCCCTACACCAGTATTCATTATGGAAACCTGTAAAACATTTGGGGATACAGTATGAAAGATGCTATGCAAAGTGCCATATATTACATATGTTTTTATCCCTTGGTCTTATACAAATGAACATCAGCAATTTCTGCTTGCGACTGAGGGGAAAAAAGCTGTTTGCCATTTTCCATCTTGAGTAAATGAACCTTATATAAAAAGAATTTCTTCTTGGTAGTTTAAGCTGAGAACAAGGCGGGAAATGACATAGTTCACTTCAGAAACACATATTAAAAGACCTTCTAATAAACTACTCCTCTTTTCTTTGAGTCAGAGAATAGTGCCAATTAATGCTGCATCAGTGGTCAATATTCCAAGAATTTGGACCACAACAGAACAGCTGGTTTGCTACTTGCCTTGCAAAACCATAAGAGACATTCTCCTGAGATAATCAGCCCAATTAGTTCAGTAGGAAAGAATTTTTGGTCAAATGAACAGTGCAGCAGGTAACAAAGGCTACTTTCAGAAAAGATTACAAGAGAAGACAGGAAACCCTTTGATTAAAAAGCTGTTTGAAATGTTATCAATACCTTGATCACCTGTCGAAGGTCAAGAAAACCATTTCTAATCATTCAGGCCTTGCTTTCTCAAAGAGAATTCTCTATCCAACATACAAAATGAATCTGTTGAACAAATCAGGTCTGTAAGAAGTACATGTAACAATGCTTCTCGGGCCACTAGCCTCAAACTGCCCACCTGTTTTTAAAACGAACACAAATATTCCAGGTGACTGCCAAGTTGTCAGTAGTGAGCAATTAGGTGAGGTAGTCTTCTGCTGTGTGATGTGAAAAACTAATTTAAAAAAGCAGAACAGGAATAATATAAGCCTTATTAACCATTTCAGGCATCATCGGGATGGACAAAGCATAAAGACTTAAAGGCTTTTAATGCTTCTTTACACTTACTTTCTGCTTTTAGAAATACCACAAATCCCGTGTAAATTGGGTGAGGATTGGAACATCCCAACAGACCTTTTGTTAGACAAATCTAGCAATAATAAAACATGAAAAGCAGTGATAGGACTGCAGTGTGTCAGCTTTGTGCCTCTGTTGGTTTGCATAGCTGGAGACATATATATTTAGCTGATTTTAAAATGTTCCATTTTCTGTGGGAAAATAGCCCTAACTCAAAGACTGATTTTTACATAATTGCTATGACATTAAAATAAGGCAAGGTTAATTGTGACCATCAATCTGTGGTCTTCTTGGGCAATTTGATCGAGGTCTGCTGAGTCAGCTATCTGTACAGAGCTGTTACAGCACACAGAGAAAACACACACACACAGCCAACAGCCAGCTGACAACAGAGATAAACTTACTAAAAGACTTCACTGAGTTTCTCATGTGTGTAACTTTCCACTGCTTTATCTGAGTAGTTCTGCTCATGTGTGCATAAATTAAGAGGCATAACTATTATTAACAGGAATTTGTTGAGCATCAACAGTGTGCTCAGCATAACACAACATGAAGTAAAACACGGTCCCTGTCTAAAGGGGCTTATCTATAATATATTAATGATACAGCAGATGATTAGGAATCGGATGGTCCAATCTGACAGTATTGTGGTTACCTTCTTACTTTTAATAATATTTTGTAGGTCAGACTAGATGATCATAATGGTCCCTTCTGACCTTAAAGTCTATGAATCTATGAATCTGATGATTCTATGAATATGATGGATTAGCATTGGACTATTCTGTGGAAAAGCAGTGTGTGACTTTTCTGTTTTTCACACAAGATTTATCAATACCTATAAATATGGCATTGGGCCATTTATTTTCCCACCACACTTAACTAATGGGATGTAAGATTATGCTAACTGCACATAATGAAATGTAGTTGTTACTCATGCTTATATAACTAACTTATTGACAAAATGGATAAAAACAGAAACCATGAAAAAATTATAGGTAAAATACCAGAGGACTCCCATAAAACTGGAAGAATAAAATTGTTGTGGATTAACACAAAATACATTCTTTCTTGATTCAGTGAGACATGAAACAGCTTGAAACAGTGAGACATATCAGAGCTGAACAAATGTTAGCATTGTACTCAGGGCCGGATCTAGGCACCAGCCTTGGAAGCATCTGCTTGGGGCGGTACCCGGCAGCGGGCGGTATTCCATCCATTCTTAGGGCGGCACACTCCAGACACTTTTTTTTTTTTTTGCTTGGGGTGGCAAAAAGGGTAGAGCCAGTCCTGATTGTATTGGCAAAAACATAGCTCCTCCAGTGGGGAAATGGTCCCAAAGTTGGCTTAACTATCTAGCTGAAGATTCCTCTGGTATGGGGAAATCCATGGGTGGTATAGAGTTGACATAGGCTTCTCTGTGATACCCCCCTCCTCAGGTGTAGGGGGCATGTCAGATACATGGTGAGTAAAGGGAGTGTAGATGAAACAGTCTCCAGCCAATGTAATAGCTTCTTGGGCCCACTCAGGTAAGCTGCATCAGTGCAAATTACTTTTTGCACTGGCACAACACATTCTTACAGAGGTTTGCACCAGTGCAGCTGCATTCATGTAGCTACACTGGTGCAAAACTCTCCAGTGCAGAGTTTGTATTTAGGAAGAAGGATATGATTGTTAAATATTCAGCTGAGGTACAAAAAGAACTTACAACACACATTACCTTTTAGACCCACCTCCCCAAGACTTTCTCCTGCAAAAGCAGGCCATTTTTTGTACATCAGAAGCAAAAAATAAAAAGGGACCAAAAACATTTGGCCAGACTGTTCAATGTAATCTGCACCAGACACAGCATGAGATAGAGTAGCCAAGGTTAAACTGTTTTAATGTACGGTAATATACACCAGTTAATGTACTTAGACAGCCCCATCATCACAGTATCTGAGCATCTCACAATCTTCGATGTATTTATCCTCAGAACACTCCTATGAAGTAGAGAATTACTCATATACCCATTCTAGAGACGGAAACTGAGGCACAGAGAAACTAAGTGACTTGCCCACAGTCATAGAGGAAGTTTGTGGCATAGCAGAAATGTGAACCCATCTCTCTCAAGTCCTAGAATACAGTAGCCTAACCACTGGACCATCCTGATTCTCACTAATGAATGGCAAAGCAGAGTTCTGCTCACACCAGTGGAAATCTCAACTAATTACAGTCAGAGACTGGCACAAAGGGATACAATCCTAACAGAGTATGTCCTTCCAATTTAAAAAAAAAACACCTTGTAGAAGAACTTTAGCATAGTTAGAAGTTGATGAGTGAAAATGTTTTTGTGTGTTTTAATTTTTACAGTCATTAAAAGTGAAAACAACTGGGAAAAGTTTTTGCAGCATGATCTGACTTAATTTGCAGAAAATGAAACAATATCATACAGGGAACTGTGATGTGGAGCACCTTGAAAAGGTAACCAAATTCACTTGAATTGTATTCTATGTTGTCTATAATGATCCCACAGGGTAATGGGATATCAAATGCAGCCAGTCACAAAAGTGACACTGTGGAGATTAATGTCAACTTTTATCTGTCACTTTGACGAGTTCTCTTGTGTGAACATGAAATTTTAAAGGCACAGTGTCAAAACAAAATGAAAAAGCCGTAATGCTCTCAATCTACTATCCTCAGAGGGATAGAGCAAAGGAGCGGAATACAGAAAAATCAATTTAATGATCAAAACACAAATATGTGCCATTCCCCATCTTTTTTCCTGTTTGCTTTTATCTGCATGATCTGTTTTTGTCCCTAAATCAAGAAACAATCTGGCATTTAAAAGTAAAAAGCTCAAGGTAGTGCTAATATTCTTAAAGAAATTATACTGAATCCACCTCTTGTTAGATTCAAACATGTAACTGTAATGCTGCAGTCAATCTTATCATATGAACAAAGAAGTGCAAAGATGTCCAACAACTCCATAGAGCTCCTTATGCACTTTTGGACCCAGGTCAGGATTGACTTTCTTCTTTTGAAAATCCTCCATGGGCTTGTTCCAGGATCTCTTCAATCCCTTTCTTCCTCTGTTACTAGAGGAATTCTGCACTACTGTATGTATGCATAATCAATGAGCCATGCAATCAATGAGCAAAAGCTTCTGCCAAAATGTTGCTGCAGGTCTGCCTTTTGCCCACCAGAGGGTGATGTAGTGCTAGAACAGCCACAGTTCCCAGCAAACAATAACTTCTGCAGATCTGCCCTTTGCCCACCACAGGGCGCTGTGGCAATAGAACAAGGCAGCTGCTCCCAGCCAGCCAGGGAAGAGAAAGAGCCTGCCTTCTTTGCAGTGCCTGTCAGGCCAGGTCAGGAGACAGGGGCTATAGGGAGACAGACAGTGTGGGGTTCTGGGAGGGGCAGACAGGGTTCGATAGTGCTAGTGGGAGAGGATAGACTGGGGCAGGGACTGAATGGGAGTGGAGGCACAGAGCCACAGGGGGAGGGTGTGCAGAACTACATAGGGACAGAGGGTGGCTGAGTGGGGCACAAAGACACATGGAGACAGGGGAGAGGGGTGAACAGCCACATGCGGATGGTTGTCTGAGTTGGGGTGGAGGGCCACATGCAAGGACACACGGTGGTGCAGGAACACATGGGGATGGGGAAGATATGCCTGACTGAATGGGAGAGGCTAGGGGTCAGCCACAGTCTGCACTGGGGAAACTCCCTAACATCTTCCTGCCCCCTGAAAAAACCTGTTCTATACTTTTCCCACCAATACCCAACAACACTCCAAGTTCACAGAACGGCTCCTTCCCTGCAATTTATGTCCTTCTCCCTTAGCTAGGGTGACCAAATGTCCCGCTTTTATAGGGACAGTCCTGATATTTCGCGCTTTTTCTTATACAGTAACCAATTACCCCCACCCCATCCCGATTTTTCACACTTGCTATCTGGTCACCCTACCCTCAGCTCCTCCGTTACTCCTGACTGCCCCAAGCCGTTGCACTGCTTCTGAGAGGTGCAGGAAATACGGCTCTGTATTGTAGTTTAAATGAATTATTACTCAGAGTGCTGTATTAATATGCCTAGTAAGAAATCTATTTGTCAAAAAACACTTCCTGAATCTTTATTGTCTATATTGCTGACAGGTATTTTGAAATAAATGACCAAAAATACCTGAAACTGGTGTGATTATATTGTTATTTTGACAAATAAAATAGGCAAAATTTTAAAATGTGTCCAGAATTTTTAATTTTTTGGTGCAGAATTCCCCCAGGAGTATTCTGTGTATGACTCTAGCACAGGTCTCCTCTATTGCTACTGGATGTGCAAGAGATTTCTCCCCTGTAGTAGCTACTGCATGAAATGCCTTCTCTGAGCACCTCTGCTTATTTTCATATTTCATCTGAAAACATTTCTAGTGCACATCTCTTCATTCCTCTTTCCTTGCACTACTGCTTATTATAGAGGATTTCGTTTCCCTTGCAATGTTTGTAGATCTTTGCTTTATGCAATTATTATTTACCCATAAATAATAGACTCTAGCTTCCTAAAATGATCAGGAGCTGTACCAGCAATTGTGAAGTTACATGAGAGCCATGTTAATGACCAAAATATGAACTAGGTTAAGTAAGAAGTTGTCCTAGCCTTCAGCACCATCTGCTGTTTTACAAAAGTCTGACAACTATTTCTCAATTTTACCAAGCTTCTCTATCCTTACCCGCCTTTCAGAGCAGACTCAGGTCCAGCCAGAGACCTTCAGACAATATTAAGTATTTTCAATAGCTTTTCCTAAGGTGAAATGCCTGAGCTATCACCTAGCTGAGAGCTGGGCATTCTCAGGGAAGGATCCTTGACTCTAGAATTTGATTTTTACCAACAGAGTGAGAGATCGAGACCCTTATGTACATGCCGAGTGGCCAGCTCACCATTAATTCAGATTTTTCCTGAGGGGTTGTATTAAGCAGGGAGGGCCTTCTGTTAATTTATTTAGCATTGGGGAATTCTCTAGTATTACTGTCATCATGCTAGTGTTACATAATTCAAATAATTTAGTCATAGTGTATGTGCCCCTAGAAACACAGGGTAAGTGGAAAAATAAATAAAAGATTTTTATAATTAAAATTTTGCATTGCTATCTGATCAATGGTTTCCTTAATGTTAGTCTATTATTAAAAACAAAGTATGCAGGATGTCTAAAGGCAATCAGCTAACGAGCACAAAGAGTCTTTGTCTGCATGTGGGACCACTGCAAATTAATGTTCTGGAAATAAAAACTTTTGTGAAAATGTCTTAAGAAATAAATTCTCAAACCTTTCATCTCTAGGACTCAGTTACTGCTATCTGACAAGGCTCAAGTTCCTTGTGTATTTTTATTTGTACAGTAGTACACTACCACTATAACTGCTATTCGGTATCCTTGAGGGGAGTCTCAGCAGTGAGGCCAGAGGATGAACCCACTGTTAAAACTGAAATTTCCTCTCACCCGTATTGAAATTCAGAGCACTTGACAGAGTAGCACTAGGAAATTTGCATTGCACCTCTTCTGTGAATTTGCCAAGCTTGCCAATCCTTTATTATCCTTTTACTTGGAAAAAAATGACTCAGATAAATTTTCTTACACAGTATTTAGCTCAGATTAAAAGGTGTAAAAGGAAAATTGAACACGAAATTTACTTGGATCAAAAAATCATTCAAATCTTCCCAGTTGATCTTTCACCAAGAGTAATGGGCCCTTATCTTGCTTAAATCAAAAGATTAAAAAGGGGAGGCAGCATCAACCTGTTTTGGGGCTGTATTCTCAGTCATACTTTACTGGGAAGCACAGACTCTACTTAAAGGAATTGTCTTGTTTTATCTAAGAGGCAAGAGAGATTATGAGTCATAAAATCGCAGCTCTTTAACGTCGGCAAAATGTCAACTACACAGCTCTCTCTCTCATGTCAGATAGTGTCTGAAAATATATCAACTTTTTGTCTTGAGGTTTGATTTCTTATAGGAATAGTCACTGCTCTACAGTTTAGGTACAATCCAGCTAGCTTTATGGTCATGAACAAGCTTAATATCCTGGCATAAAACCACTATCAAATTGCCACGGGCTTGTTTGGAAAGTTCGAAGTCTTTGATCTTTTTTCAGACTGTAATTTTTTCATATGGAATCCCATCATACTTTTAGAAAGTTCTCATATGTGCTTGCCATATGGCCAACCTACTATTTTCATGGCAGCATGCTTCTGTGTCGAAAGAGGATCCAGCTAGATGTCCTTTGCTCAGGCCACATCTACATTACCCACCGGATCGGCAGGGACTGATCGATCTATCAGGGATCGATTTACCGTGTCTCATCTAGATGCAATAAACAATCCCAAGTGCTCTCCCCGTCGACTCAGGAACTCCACCACCCCAAGAGGCGGAAGCGGAGTCGATGGGGAACGGCAGCGGTCAACTCGCCGCCGTGAGGACACCAAGGTAAGTCGAGCTAAGATACATCGACTTCTTAGATCAACTTACCTTGGCGTCGACGTAGCTGAAGTGGTGTATCTTAGGTCGAACTTTCCCCTCCCCCCCAGTGTAGACCTGGTCTGTTTCTTCATCCCAGGCTAACAGAGGCTTTCAACACAGTTGGGACAGCACACTCAGTTTCTGTGTTAATGTCTACTACTGCTCTCTAGTGGCCTCTTCTTGCTTTAGCATACAGCTCTCTTCACCTGCTCTGGAGAGCATAGTGGCCAAACCACCTCACCAGGAAAGAATGATTACGATACTGATACTTGAGGATCAGACATTGGGCATATAAAGGGAAAGTATAGGAGAATCTCCAGTAAAACACTGGGGAGGAATCTGTTTTCATTGACTATTTATATTAAAAATTATCTTACCTCCACCAAATCAAGCTGGAACAAGAAAGAAAGCAATTATGATGTTTACTGCTTGGCTGCTAAATGGATCACTTAATGCAAAGTAGATGGAATATCAGTGATTTTCCCACAATTTCCTGACTTTTCTGTGTTCAATTCTGTAAATTAAATTAGGTCTCTAAATCATATACAGATAGAGTAGGAACTGAGCCTTCAAACCATTCATCAAAACAAAGTTTTCATTAGGGGCAAAATGAATTTAAATTTGTAAAAATCTTAGGCACTATGAGAAATCCTATAAGATATTGTGTGGGCATTACTTTTTAAGAATTATTTAAACCCAGTCATAAATGATAAACATCTGGTAGAAATTAAGCGTTGGCTTCTCACCACTGAGTCCATCTCTGACTTCAGAGAAGATAGTTTGAAAATCTATTATCTGCATTTATGTGACAATAAGCACAGTGCAAAAACAAAACTAGCCATTATTAGGGACTTTATTTCTTCAATCACCAAACCCTAACTTTGTCCAAAGACTCCAGAGAGGTTTGCTCCATTGGTCGCCCAGATGCCAAATGAGCTGAAAAATAATCTATGCAATTGCATTTTTTCATTTAGATTTCAATCAAAAGTATTTTTCCTATTAACAGCCAAATGAAAAGTTTAATTCTCAGTATTAAATTAGAGCTTTCCTTAAATAAATAAATAAATAAATAAACATGCTTCCCAACATGCTTCTGAGTATCTAATTTCCCCCCACCTATTCTATCGCGGGACCATAAGTAGCAGTTCTTCACTCAATAACCCTTACTGGGGCCCTCAATTACATTAGTTACTACAAGGTTCGTCAGAGAGGTATGACAGAATTTTCATCATTCTAATTTAAACCAGAATTCTCCACCCTCCCAATTTAGTGCATAATCTCATATCCACTGTAGCCAATAGGCAGTGGATCAATCACTTACCGTATATACTCGAGTATAGGTCGACCCGAATATAAGCCGATGCACCTAATTTTACCACAAAAAGCTGGAAAAGTTATTGACTTGAGTATAAGCCGATATCAAATCCGGACAAAAAAAAAAAAAGCGCCTCGCTCTCCCGTCCCCGCTGCGCGGGCGGGCTGCCGAGGTTCCCCCTTCCCCGCCGCGGGCGGGCTGCCGAGGTTCCCCCCTCCCCGCCGGACCAAAAAAAAAATGTGCGCCCCGGTTCCTCCCCTCCCCGCCGGAAAAAAAACAACAACAACAACAACAAAAAAAAGCGCCTCGCTCTCCCGTCCCCGCTGCGCGGGCGGGCTGCCGAGGTTCCCCCTTCCCCGCCGCGGGCGGGCTGCCAGGGTTCCCCCCTTCCCCGCCGCGGGCGGGCTGCCAGGGTTCCCCCCTCCCCGCCGGACCAAAAAAAAAAATGTGCGCCCCGGTTCCTCCCCTCCCCGCCAGACAAAAAAAAAAAAAAAAAGCGCCTCGCTCTCCCGTCCCCGAAGCGCGCGGGCGGGCTGCCGGGAGCGTCCTGGTTCCCCCCTCCCCGCCGCGGGCGGGCTGCCGGGAGCGCTCCGGCAGCCCGCCCGCGGCGGGGAGGGGGGAACCGGGACGCTCCCGGCAGCCCGCCCGCGGCGGGGAGGGGGGAACCGGGACGCTCCCGGCAGCCCGCCCGCGCGGCGGGGACGGGAGAGCGAGGTGCTTTTTTTTTTTTTTTTTTTGTCCGGCGGGGAGGGGAGGAACCGGGGCGCACATTTTTCACTGACTCGAGTATAAGCCGAGGCGGCTTTTTTCAGCCCAAAAAGTGGGCTGAAAAACTCGGCTTATACTCGAGTGTATACGGTATTTGCTAGTGTCACTAATGCAAAAGCAGCTGCATCTTCACACAGTGCAATGGTCAACAGTAGTTGCAGCCTCCTGTGAGAATCCAGAGATGCTGGGACTGGCACTGGCGTGTAATACAATATGTGTACTTCCCTCAGTCTTCCAAGGCTAACTTACTTCATTTATGCAACTGCTGACACAGAGTTCTCACAAGATATTTGCCAAGCTGAGAAATACAAAAGATATCATTCTTTTCATTTTTGTCTTGACTCTTCCTCTTTTGTAGCATTCTACCACCTTACATACATACACTTTTCTCTTCCTTCATTCAAGAAAGGGCAGGTAACCTATGCTCAAATCCTGAAGCATGGGAGATATCAGGGACACCTGGCTGATAGACTGTCGAACAGAGGATACTGAATGAGCAGAACGGCTGCTTCTCTATCCCTCAGAGACCATCTTTAACAGCTTTTATCCACTGTAGCAGAGACCGGAAGTTTGAGTCAACTCTCAGACTGTTTTCTTATGGCCAGTAGAACAAATATCTCAGTGCCTCAGGACTAGCTTGCAAAACAGCTGTTTTCTTAATTCCACCATTCTTGATCTGCTTGACATAAAAATAATTCTAAAAAATAATCCTGTTCTAAATCTCATGCTGGAATAGAAAAAAATATTAGTAAGAATTAAAAATATAGCCAAGAGTTTTCGAAGGCTATAAATCCTCATGCTTCAGAACATAAGCCAATCACTAACTAATAGGAGGTTAGAAAGAAACTTTCTGTGTGGGTAGGTTATTCCACAACTGCCTGCTGAAGGGTTTCTTACACTTTCCTATTAAGTAGCTATTACTAGGTATCGTAGGAAACAGGATGAAACAGATCACTGGCCTGATCAAGTATGGCAATAACTCCTGTATTCCTATTTCAGAACTAGCAAAGTGATATGTGTCAGGAGAAAAGCTTGTCTGTTTTGATAGCTTGTTGGACTGAGCCTCTTTTCCAATTTAACAGCCTTCTTGTTTTAATACACTTGGGAGGCATTATTTACCACGCTGTTAGGAAGTTGCAATGTATACATTAGATTCTACATCACAAAATGATTTAAGCCCTTAACAATCTGATGAAAATATAATACTGTCTTTAGTTATTGCCCCAAAATGTTTGGTTTGCAAATTCAATTTTGCATACCTAATTTAATTTACTTTCTACTGACTTTCATATTAAACAGAAAAGATTAAACAGCCACACCTATACTATATATTGCAAATTTGTATTGGAGTGGCAACCAAAATATTCTTAAAATTATCTACTGCACTCAAAGAGCAGTTGGAGAGAGTGAAGAGAACCTGAATACAAATCCCTATTATATTTTATCTCATGCACTTTTGCTCCAGGGGATTCTTAGAATATTTAGCTCCTGGTGAATAAGAGATGAGGAAGCATACATCTCAAAAATCTACATTTACTTCATGTCCCACAATCCTGGAGCTTTTTCACTCTTCTTATAAATTACTTACAATAGAAATGTTGTATGTGGAAGCTGAATTTACAATCAACAGTTGGGGATCAGATGTCCTGCACACATTCCAGAAGTTTCTAGATTCAATCAAATGAAGTCACTCCTTACAGTGCACAACTTCATCTGCTCCTCTCTCTTCAAACTCCACTGACAATTCATTCCACTCAGTAATCACATCCCTATCACTAGCTTCTCACCCAATTTCCTTCTAGGGCTTCCAGACAGTTCTCTGTTTCCTAATAGGCATAACAAGAACCCTGATGTTCTGATCACTTTACCTTTAACTTTTAGAATAGTTAAGATTTTACTAGATTGACAAGAGAGCCTAATGTTTCTAATATCAAAATATTTTCAAATATGTATTTATATATTATAAATACAGCCAAAGATTAAAAAATGGGTCTATTTTCCTGGGAAAAATAATCCCTCCAATCTAGGTTTCTCACAATTCTGCCTAAAACTCATCCCAGTAGCATACTACTAAAATGTCACCTTGGGGAAAACTTTATTTCAGCAGCAAAAAAGAAATCCTGCTTTACCTAATAACAGACAGCAGTGGAGGAACAGGAGCAGATCAGAGGGCAGCCTGATCTCTGAAGATCTGCATCTAGAATTGGGATTTACCCAGCTATTGCTTGTTTCCAATTTATATTCAGTTAGAATACTACTTTAAAAAAAAATAGGAGTGTTTTCTATCTAAGCCCAAATTTGCTTTAATCACCAATTAACACAGGACCAAGGAATGTTCTGTTGTTTAAGTTTTAATATCTTGAATCAAAGAATATTTAGTAAGCCAGGAAAGTACCATGCACAGTGAAAGCTAACTATAGCAAGATAAAAGGGAAATCAGAATTTTGGCCACATTTGCAACAATTTACATTATTTTATTTACTGACTCTTTGGTAGTGCCATGTAAATTATATAAACATAATTATTAAAGTATCACAATGCTGGGTGTTTTTTTAGTGGTTCCATGGCCACATAAGCCTCAGTTTACTCTGGGTCTGTGTTATCTGTTCACTGAAAGGGGAATGAATGCCCATTGTGAAGGGATGATAATGGCTTCCACTTTTGACAAGAGGAGCTCTAGACCAGTGGTCTTCAAACTGTGGTGCGCGCAACCCCAGGGGTGCGCGAGACCCTAGCGCCGCCACCAATCCCAGCCGGGAGACTGCCAAACTCCCGGGCAGTCTATTTTAGTACCGCTGAAATGCCACCGCGAAAAGGGGCCATGGAGGAAAAAGATTAAAGACCACTGTTCTAGGTGACCAGATTCCCTGAAATGAATGCCAGTGATTGGCCCCCTCCTTCAGTGGAACCATGCTTTTCCAGAGGTAATAAAAGCCATAATTTAAAACAGTGAAAATCAGCATAGGCAGAGACTATAAGCAATTAAATCTTTTTAACTGAACTGGGATCACATGGGCTCCAACCCTGCAAATACCTATTCACATGCTTAACTTTAAGTCCCCTTCCACAACTGAACTCAAATCCATGATCTTCTCATTGTATTAGTCCTTTCTCTTTTCTTCCCCTATCTTAATTAACTAAACTTACTTGTTTAATTTTGTCTTTAATCATGCCTCAATTCTGCACCCCCACACAAAGCACCACTGACTTTGTTTAGTGGGTGCATATCTGCTTACCTGATTTTATGCTCTTTGTGGAAGGGAGTGACTTTTACTCTGTTTGTACAGCACCTGGCATAATGAGGCCCAATCCTGAGTGGTGTCTCTGGTTTGTACATTATACAAATGATAAATAACAGTATTAAGTTCCTATGCTGGAAACAGTTAGCCAATCTACAGAAAACCGAGCATTTATTTTTATAAGAATCACAGAGATAGCCGTGTTAGTCTGGAATTGCAGAAGTGACAGAGTCCTGTGGCACCTTAAAGACTAACTAAGGTATTGAAGCATAAGATTTCATGGGCAAGTACCCACTTCGTCCACTGCATGCATCCGACGAAGTGGGTATTAGCTCACAAAAGCTTATGTTTCAATACTTTAGTTAGTCTTTAATGTGCTACAGGACTCTTTGTCACTCTTTTTATAAGGCAATTCTTGTAACACAGTTGTCTGTGTTCTACAAGCGTACAACAGACTTGAGTCGAATTGGGTCATAAAGTTTCTCAGGGATAAGTTCTAATGAATTTGCCTCATCTTTGGAGCCTACCTATCTGCCAAAAGGAAAGATGAAAGCCCTGACACTCCATCAAGAGCCATACAGAGAGACCCTGTGCTTCCATGGTGGCCTAGTGACACCAATAGTGCTCTTCACACAGACACAGATGTTCACCACCACAAGTTCCTTGCAAAATTAGGCCCCAACTCTTTATCATGGTCTTCTCAGTCAAATTTGTATTGTGAATTATTTTATATCAAAACATGATTGAAGTTAAACTCGAAACCTGCCTAGCCCAGTACAAGTATGAGAAACTGGATAGCTCAGAGACCACATCTGCTCTTCTCAGATGCCTCTTTCAGCAATGTCCCTCCTTTTGAGCACAATTTCATTTACTTTACTCCTTATCGGAGTAAGACTGCAGTAGAACATTCAGGCAGAGGACAGTGTAACTATCAGCTTAAACTGACCCTACATTAAAGGCTGATGATGTATCAAGGGCATGAGCAGTCTAATCATCAATGCCCCGCAGTGTAAATGTACATACATTATGAAAAAAACAGCTCGATCCGGAAGAGCTTCCGATCTAAACCATTCCATATGAGCTGGAAGTCTTCTGTTCTATTTAATCTATTATCAGATTGAAATAAAACACCAAATCCTCTACCAATTATGTCCCTAAATCTACACCGGCTTCTCTGCATGTTAGTGAGCCCATGGTGAACACTCTTCTCTGCACGTTAGTGAGCCCATGGTGAACACTCTTCTCTGCACGTTAGTGAGCGCATGGTGAACACTCTTCTCTGCACGTTAGTGAGTGCATGGTGAACACTCTTCTCTGCACGTTAGTGAGCCCATGGTGAACACTCTTCTCTGCACGTTAGTGAGCGCATGGTGAACACTCTTCTCTGCACGTTAGTGAGCGCATGGTGAACACTCTTCTCTGCACGTTAGTGAGCGCATGGTGAACACTCTTCTCTGCACGTTAGTGAGCGCATGGTGAACACTCTTCTCTGCACGTTAGTGAGCGCATGGTGAACACTCTTCTCTGCACGTTAGTGAGCGCATGGTGAACACTCTTCTCTGCACGTTAGTGAGCGCATGGTGAACACTCTTCTCTGCACGTTAGTGGGCCCATGGTGAACACTCTTCTCTGCACGTTAGTGAGCGCATGGTGAACACTCTTCTCTGCACGTTAGTGAGCGCATGGTGAACACTCTTCTCTGCACGTTAGTGAGCGCATGGTGAACACTCTTCTCTGCACGTTAGTGAGCCCATGGTGAACACTCTTCTCTGCACGTTAGTGGGCCCATGGTGAACACTCTTCTCTGCACGTTAGTGAGCGCATGGTGAACACTCTTCTCTGCACGTTAGTGAGCGCATGGTGAACACTCTTCTCTGCACGTTAGTGAGCGCATGGTGAACACTCTTCTCTGCACGTTAGTGAGCGCATGGTGAACACTCTTCTCTGCACGTTAGTGAGCGCATGGTGAACACTCTTCTCTGCACGTTAGTGAGCGCATGGTGAACACTTTCTGAATCCAATTTCCTTCTGTAAGTAAATTAATCAAGAGCTCTAGGTGAGGGACCCGAGCAGCCAGCCGGCTCGGCGGACATACAAAGGGGTCCACTTAGCCCAGTGTCTGGAATTTACAGATCCTCGGTTCTGTTCCCGCCTCTGCACCCTGCCATGGGACCCCAGGCCCGTCACTTCACCTCTGGGGCGGCTCCTTCCCCCCGCGCCCGCCTGTCTACACGGGGAGCCCTTCGGCCCGGGGACGGACTCGGACTCTGTGTCAAGTACCTAGAATAACGGGGCCTCCTAGGGCTAGTGTCACGGAAACGACCGTTGGGAGGTTCGCGCGCGCGGTAGAGCTCGAGGCCCTAGACTGAGCCGGGGTCGGCAGCAGCGGAGCAGTTCCGGGGCCGCGTGACCCGGAAGCGAAGGCGCGCACAGGGGCAATCGCTTCCGCGCGCTGCCGGGCTGAGGCCGGGAAGTGGCGGCGGTAGCGATCGAAGCCCCGCAGCGGGACCGGCCATGTGAGAGACCCCCACCGCCCAGGTGAGGCCCGAGCTGGATCTAGGCGCAGCGGGGGGCGCCCGGAGATCCCCCGCCGCCCCCGCGCGGTGCTAGGGGCCTCCTCTCATCGCTTCGCTGCCCGGGTCTGGCTGCCCGTGGCGCGGCCTGAGGCCGGCCCCGGTCTGGGACCCCCGACCGGCGCCGAGGGCGCGGGGCGAGCGGCCGAGCCGGGGCCTCCCGCTCGGGACTTGGCTCGTTGTGTTCCGGCGGGCGCCTCACTGGCTTCCCGTAGCAGGGAAGGGCAGCCCCTGAAAGGCCGCGGCCCAGGCCTGTCAGGGGGGCAGATGCCTCTCGTGGGTGTTCCCTTCGGAGCCCCCTTTAACCAGCCGAGGGGCTGCGGCATGCTGCCGAGGGTAAAGCTATGTAGTGATACAGGACTTCACAAGCTGCACCAGTTGTAGACACCTTCTACCTTCCGATATACAAGGGCACCTCCTTCCACCTGTGTTCACTTCCTGGCTCTGCTACTAGACTTCTTTAGTAACCTGGGACACCTCATTTAAACTCTCTGTACCTCAGCTTCTATTTCTAAAACGGGTATAATAGTTCCTTTGTGTTCTTTAGATTGTAATATGTCCTGGGCATGAACTCTTAATACATATAGTGCAGCTAATATGCTTGAGCTTTGAGGTGCTGGCATAAGAAATACTAAAGTACAAGTTTTTGTAAAAACAAGCTTTTATAAAATTTAAGACCAATTATTTATTTCCAAAATATAGTATTCTAATAATATTTTCTCTTGCAATGCTTGAACCCAAACATCCTAGTACTAAGAGTATGGAACTTTCTTTAAACAAAAAGGGAAAAGTTTTATTGACTTTAATTGTCCAAGATGAAAGAAATACAATAAGGAAATACAGACAGTAAATAGTGAAAATAAAACATTTTAAAAACACTTTCACTTTTCATATTTAACTTCTTAATAATATGTAAAGACATTTTTGTTTACAGTATAATTAAGTTGACTGCCTTTATGTAAACACTTTAATTTTTAATGGTAAACTTTGTATACAAAAGCAAGAAAACAGATCCCTTCTAGAAATGTTACCACATTGAACCCACATGTATTCTGTTATGTACATCTTTATGGGATTAGGATGCATGCTTGTTGAAAGATGGTAGTTTAGGGTAGTCATAGTAATGCCTTTCAAAAATGCATTTAGCATAACATATGTTATAAAGAAAAATATTTTTTATAGTAGGATAATGATGGAAGACAAGTTCCTAAAAAATATAGGAAAAGTGTTAATGGCTGTCCACTTCTTCCTAAATAATGGCATTTTTCATCGTAACATGCAAAAAATCCATATGATTTATTAGAGATTGTGTAGTAGAATGATTCTTGCCTGTTATGCTGTTACTGAAGAGCTGCACTGCGGTAGCCTTGTCATGTGTTTCTTTAAAGCAGAAAATAACTTATTAATGACAATACTATTTCCACATCACTCCCATGATAGGCTGCATTGGCTGGAATTCTTGCAAAAGGACTGGGTTTCTTTCTTTACCTGGGATGCCTGTAGTCCTAGTTTAGGCATAAGGAAAGTGATGCTGCTAATAAGAGCTGATTTCTATAAATATTGCTGCTCTTGTACAGGAGTGCAAAGAGTAAAGGGAAAGAGAGAAGGAAAATGAGGACCATCGGTAAATAGTAAGATTAAACATTCAGACTCCATTATACCTTTTACCTGGTTCCTACTTCCCAAAAGAGCCCTCTTAGAAGCAGATACAAGGCCATTAACTGGTTGGTAAGACCTCAGAAATAGCTTTCCTTCCAATAACAGATTTTAAAATCTGATACTTTTATTAATAATTTGATGGTTTAAAAGGAAATCAGCCATTCAGCATTTTGACTGGCTGGCACTTTCTCTTTGTTATTGGACAAATTGATATCAGATCATGATTACCCAGCATGAGTGACTGAAAATGATCCTATGACAATTCAGTACATGTCTGTTTACCTCCTGTAAATGGTAGTGAGGGTAGGAGGAATGCTGATTAATCACAATATACTTATTTGCAGGTGTGTATAACTATTCACCTTCAATGAGTCACTCCTTTTTTTTCTAGGCCTCTGAATAAAAAAGGCGAAACAATTATGCTGCTTTAATTTTTAGCCTTAATGTAGATATTTCCTTTTCCCTTATTAAATTCTGGATGGAGGAGTTCTGACAACTTCTGTTTTGAATGCAAGGTGGATCTCTCCCTCCAAAATCATAAAATATCAGGGCTGGAAGGGACCTCATTAGGTCATCTAGTCCAACCACCTGCTCAAAGCAGGACCAGTCTCTCAACTAAATCATCCAGGAATGACCAGGAAGAGATTATATAATCATGAGTTATTGTTTGAATTGATACGGCTGACTTGCATCATCATTCTCTTTGTGTAGTCTGTGCTTTGCATGCAAATAGTGATGTTGTTTCTTTAGCATCTCCTAAATGAAATAATCATACTTGTCAAATTTTGTATTCATGTGCTTGTTTATAATAAGAAGAATGAGCTTAATCTTCAGCAAGGGAGTTTTAGGTTACATATTAGGGAAAAATTTCTAAATGTAAGGGAGGTCAATCTCTGGAATAGGTTTCCAAGGGAGATCGTGGAAGCTCTATTTTTTGGGAAGCTTTTAAGAACAGGTTGGACATCTGTCAGGAATGGACTAGGTTTACTTGGTCCTGCCACAGCAGAGGGGACTGGACTTGATGAACTCTCAAGGTCCCTTCCAGCCCTACCTTTCTATGATTCTATGAGTGAACAGGGGCTTCTTTCCTAGATTTTCATCCAATCTCTGTTAAACATTAGAAGGAACTTTCATAAAAAGTCAGAACTTTGTTCTAAGAAATAAAGATGTCAACAAGATAGATACTTTGAAGAAAATCTAAATACTATGCACTGAAAAGTTTATTCCTTGGACTGTCACAGTCTAACAGTTTCTTCCATTCTGTTGATCATAAAAAATAATAGTTTTCCTTTCAAATAGCTGATGCACAAAAACTTCTGGAAGCTCAAATAGCATCTAATCATACCACATCTGATTCAAGCTTGTGCTCTGTTTAAAGTTTTCAGTTACATAATTTACAAATATATCCACACAGAAGTTAAAGTTGGCTTTTCTGTAGTTCTTGACAACATTAGCATTTCAGATGCAATTCTATAATTTTTTTTGTTTTTTGGTGTTTCCATAATTCCTGTTAAGGATTTGTAATCCAGTAACTTTACATCCCTGTTGGCCTATGTATTTGCTTATAATTTGGTACTTGAAATAAAACTTTAAAATATCAATCATCTCTGTTTCTTTTACTATCATGTAACAGACTTTGAGCCCAGGTACTTCTCATCCTTTTGTAACTAAACAGGTAATTATTTGAGACCCTTAATAACCTTCAGTTTCCTTGAAGAGTTTAGTCTTGTTAGGTTCCAGTTTAAGCAAGAAAAGCACTTAATTTAAAAGGTGTTAAATCAAGGGGTTTTGCAATAAATTAACATTTGAAAAAGCTCAAAGTTTGTGTCACTGTAACAGTCTCTCAGCTCCCCACCAGCAACATCTACTTCTTTCTCCTTTTTAAAAATGAGTAGCAGAAAAATATTTTTCATAATAAAGGTCTATTATGCTCTGCTCTATTTAGGACTGACAGTCACTTTCTTGCAATATATGTGACTTGTCATATTGAACTATGAAATAACATATAACATAAATAACTTAAAGTGAATTGCTTTCTTAAAAGGGGTCAGTTTGCTCTTATAGAAAGGTTTGAGGAGATGATTTGGCTGACAGTTGGAAAACAGAATTGATTTCTCCCACATGAGAAACTTTGGGACATTCTGGAATTAGTTAATAAGAAATGCAAGCAACCCTACTGCTGTAATCTCATCAAAATAACTACTTTTTTTTTTTACCCTTGACTCTCCTAACCACATGCATGAGTAACCCCACCCCCATAGAATAACTATCTGTACAGAATGCACAATACAGTTTATATGTCCAGCCTTCATGTTTGTGCACAGATGGTGTAGCAGCTTGTGATCTTGTTTTTAAAAATTTTAAAATTGAAAGACTAAGGGGTATAGAAAAGGCAGAAACAGCTGGCAACTGTGGAGGTTCCTAAAAGTTTTGTTTCTTTGGGTAAGTAAACCCACTTATCTTAAACATGTCAGCCCACTTAAGTGTTCCTTCCCAAAAAAAGGAAAGACTTGAAGATAAGAGAGTGGAATGAGCAAACTTAGTCTCATCATAAATGCTACTTAGTTATGTTGAAACTGGTTATATTTTCCTCTTTCTTGCAGCACAACACTAGATTTGTAATGAAATGGAGTCTGGGACAAACTCTTTTCGAGTGGAATTTCCTGATTTTTCTAGCACCATTTTGCAGAAGTTGAATCAGCAGCGCCAGCAGGGACAGTTATGTGATGTTTCCATTGTAGTTCAGGGCCATCTGTTCAGAGCCCATAAAGCTGTCCTTGCAGCCAGCTCACCTTACTTCTGTGACCAAGTGCTCTTGAAAAATAGCAGGCGAATAGTCCTTCCGGATGTGATGAATCCAAGAGTGTTTGAGAATATCCTTCTGTCTACTTATACGGGACGGTTGGTGATGCCTGCTCCAGAAATTGTCAGTTATCTGACAGCGGCAAGTTTCCTTCAGATGTGGCACGTAGTAGACAAATGCACTGAAGTGTTAGAAGGGAACCCAACAGTTCTCTGTCAGAAGATGAATCATAGCAGTGATCATCAGTCCCCAAGCAGCAGTAGCTATAATGGGCTTGTTGAAACCTTTGAGCTGGGCTCTGGAGGACAGCCAGACTTCCACAAAGTGCAGGAGCTGAGGGATGGTGAAAATGAAGAAGAAAGCTCTAAAGATGAGCTGTCATCTCAGCTAACAGAACATGAGTACCTCCCCAGTAATTCTTCAGCAGAACACGACAGACTCAGCACAGGAATGACAAGTCAGGATGGCGAAGAGGGAGCCAGCGACAGTGCAGAGTGTCAGTATACAAGGCCTATCTATAGCAAACCAAGCATCATGTCACACAAGCGTTGGATCCATGTGAAACCAGAAAGATTTGAACAGGACTGTGAAGGTGTAGATGCACATACTTATGATGAGCACCAGGTGTCTGAATCCATGAATGTCATTCAGACAGAGCATTCTATCCAGTCTTCAGGAGTTGAAGACTTTCACGTAAGTGACAAAAAGATGGAGGCAGAATTTGATGAACAGGCTGAAGAAAATAACTATGATGAGCAAGTTGATTTCTATGGCTCTTCTATGGAAGAATTTTCTGGTGAAAGGGCAGATGGAAATCTAAATGTTCACAGACAAGATGTTATGATAGCAGCAGGGTATGGTGAGACCATTGAAATGGCTACAGGAATTAAAGAAGAAACTACCCTCTCTGGATTCTCACCTACTGACAAACTATATCCTTGTCAATGTGGTAAAAGCTTTACACACAAGAGTCAGAGGGATAGGCACATGAGCATGCACCTAGGTCTTCGGCCTTATGGTTGTGGTGTCTGCGGTAAGAAATTCAAAATGAAACATCACCTTGTCGGCCATATGAAAATCCACACAGGCATAAAACCTTACGAGTGTAATATCTGTGGGAAAAGATTTATGTGGAGGGACAGTTTTCATCGGCATGTAACTTCTTGTACTAAGTCATACCAAGCCTCCAAAGCTGAGCAGAATTCTACTGAGATGAAGTAAAACATTAGACTTATAATTGTTTAGCAGAGTAAGCAAAATAAACTAATTATGCAAATTATTGTCTGGTACTTGCTATTGTAAAATTTAAGGTTTGGGTTTTTTCAAAGTTCTAAGGAGGTTGCTGATACAGCTGTGAGCAGACCAAATTTTTGTCCATCTACTGTCTCCACTGCAGGTGCTTCAACACTGCCCTGATGGGATCCCTTTAGAGGTGAGAGGGAAGTTCAAATCTCCATGGCTTATTCATAGGACCCTCTGCTGAGACTGTAACTAATGAGGCCAATTGTGGTGATGTTTTTTGTTATATATTATTGCTGTTATTTATTATTTGTTTCACAGTAGTGCTCACGGGCTCGGCACTCCATTGTGCTAAGAGTTAAATAAACATACTGTAAGTTCCAGACTCAAACCCCACAATCTTAAAGCCTCAATCCTGCAAACACTTATTCCTGTGCTTAACTTTATGCATGAGAAGGTGGCAATAAGGGTAACAGTAGCACAAGGTTGCATAGGTTAGCTATGTGTAGAAATTGCAGGTTTCAGGTGTTTTTGTTTTAAATAAATGAAGAGAGGATTTTAGTTATATAGAACTTGCTGAAGGCAGGGAACTGAACAGATGTCACCAACTTACTTAACACGGTCATTAAACAGCCTTCAGATAGCTATATTTTTTAGTGAAAAGACACTTTTTGAGTCAGGCCTTCCTTTACTTGTTTGTTTACCCATTTGTTTTCCTCTGGCAGAGTGTCTGGTTCTGTCAAGTTCCTGGGCCTACTTCTATTTGTTCATTTTTGTAACACACTTAGATCATTTGTGCTGCATACATTTGAGAGAGAGTTACATTAAAACTTCATTTGTTTGTACCCCCGTAGTGTATAATGTTAAAGTTGGTTGGGATGTCTTTCAACCTTGGCTGCCACATCGTAAGCGAACTTGTAGAAATGTGTGTAGCAAGAGGGCATTTTATCAAAATGTTTTTATTTTTTAAGTGCATAGTTGGTATTATTCCAACACTCAATAAAGCCTTTAACCTATAGCTCAAGTTTTAGATTTTCATGGCTTATTGCAGTAGCAAGTACCAAACTCACTGTACAATACAGACTTGTTTTTTTGGTACTAAAACTTGTTTGAAAATTTCTGTCCTTTTAAATCTGAAGAGCTAGAGACTTGCTTCAGGAAGTTCTTATTAGTCATTGATAAATCGGCATGTAAATATTTAATCCTCTACTGTTTGAACAGTGGGGTCCATAATACATGTTCTTGATTGGCAACTACTGTGACTGATCACATTCAGAGGCACAAGCTGGTCAGAATTGCTTTCTCTCCAAATAAAGGTCCTTGCTGACAAACAATTTAAATTACTCTTGTTGCATCCCTACAGTAGGACATGGTGCCATGCACAAGTTTCAGGTTTGTGAGCAATTTCTGGATTCTTAGCTGTGGGAAGGTGGCATTCATGTGCCATGAGGCGTATGTATTATACACTGTACTCATGCTTTAACAGATGGAGAGTGTCCTAGTTTTGGGAGATTTTGACAACCATCAAGGCAAGAGGGAATGCACCACTTGTGAAGGTGGAGATAAGATTTAAGATGGGAGTTGAAGAAGGCAGCTCAAAATGGTTGAAAGCCTTTGCGTTCCTACTCAAAAGCAGTTAACTTTATGATGTAGTTTATTACCTGTAAGAACAAAAGAGCCTCCTTACCATACACTGTAGTCATAATCCGAAGTTTTGAGTGTACATACATGTAGCCCTCTTCCAGCGCTGGTAACTTGTAACAAAATAGTTATCCAGCACCAAATGGCTACCAAACATGACTGGCCTCACGTTGCATCCAGATTCTTCAGTCTAGAATCATGGAACTAAAATATGAAATGACCCATTATGTTAAAGTCACACACACAAACATAATTCCCCCATTCGCTGTTTTTCTTCTTTATCTGATAAACAGCCCAATTAAAAAAATATTTTAACATCTAACCAAACTGTATCCTGAACATAAATGTCTGACACAAAGGTGAGCTTCATTACTTGGTGGGATATTATTACTGCAACTCTTTAGCATATTACTTAAACTTAAGTAAAAATGGGTTTTTTAAAGGCTCTCAAATTTTACTCTATCAATTCTTTAAATATTTTTCATACAGAAATTTGAGTACGGAACATGAGTCCATTGCTGGCAGTGGACATACAAATAGTCAGCACTAAGGAGTTCCTGTTCTTAGCACTTACTTGAACTCGACATCAAAGCAGGGTGAGGGTGATAATTGCTGTCTAACCCATGTACTCAAGGTAACTAAACAGGGATCTATCTGTTCAGTAACACTGTAACCTGATCAGTGTATAGAAGCACTTTGTATTTAAAAATCTTTATACATATTTTTTACATTTAGAAATTATATAGTCCCTCTATGGTTTCTTTCCACATTTACACTATTTAATATTGCAATTTATAATGGTAGCAGGTTATTGTGTGTTTACATCAGTGTAGGGAGAGTTCCTGTACTTACTGTCCCATTTTTTTCCATTTTCCCCACCTCCTTACCACATATAGGGAGTACTTTTTTGTGAATTTCATGTTTCCATTTGGAGGAGATAATGCTCCTGTTCACTTCAAGATTGTTCTAGTACAGTGGTTCTCATTCTTTTCCATACTGTGACCCCCAAACAACAACAGAGAAGATCTGGGAACCCATCTGGCCATAAAAAAAAAAAAAAAAAAAAAAAAAGAGGGCGGTTGCAAACCTCAGGTTGCGAACCCATTGTCAAATAACAAGGTATCCTTCCATCAGACCCAGACCCCACCCTATAGAGCTGCCTGTGAAGCCCTTTTGTTTACCTGCTTGAGATGACTTTTGTATGGGACTTTTAAAAATTAACTTCAAATAGGAGTAATGTTTAGATAACTTTGAAATAGAGCTTTAAAATAAATCTACTAAGAGACACTTTAAAGGTTTTATACAGGTGTAGTAGTTTGTGTGTGTGTGTGTGTATCCTTTTAATGACTTTTCATGAATAGTAACTCTAACATCTAATACTGTTCCACCCAATAGGTTGTGACATTTTGAGTTGAAATTCCAGCATATATGACTCTATTAACATCTGTAATCCTTGACACTTGGATTTTTTGTATTAAACCGTATTAAAATGCTTTGGTTATAGGTAGATGTTGTCTGCATTTGGGGGTCTGGGGCAGGAAGTGGTAAGTGGTTCTCCTGGATCCTCACTTCTACATGATCCACACTTGGCTAACTAAAAGAAGAGAGGCTGTGAATGCAGCTTCTTCCAGAGCTGATAAGCACCACTATTGGGATGGCCTTGTACAAGGGATAAAAGGTGCATTCTGGACTGAGAAACAAGGGATCAACTTAATATATATTTTAAGGTGAATGTTATGTTTATGCTTTATAATTTTAGGTAAGACCATTTAAAAACATGGTTTTGTTAATTTTGTATCCTTCCCTTAAATGTCCCCTCTTTTTGCTAGTAGACCTTAGCAGAGGGGATGTTTTATAAACACCTGGATCATTGTAGAGAGAGAAGTGGTAACAGTTTCAGAATCTTCTATTACTGAGAGTCTACTGCATGGCCTGCTGGTGATAAGAACTCCTAAAGAGACTAAAGTTAAATTCCTTCCAATTCCATCTCTAGGTTTCTAAGGCCATCATTACCCACGGTATCTAAGCAATTGAAATTCTCAAGTACAGTGTCCTGCAGTCACAGTGACAAATACCTGACTTCTTTTCTCAGTGGAGCTGTGAATCTGTCTGTTAGGAGTCATTTTTTTCCTTTTTTGGGTTTATATATTAGCATTCCCATTTTGCACACTAGTATTTTTTTTTAAAGGCAGCACCTTCCCAGTTTCAAGTAGCAACCATTCTTGATTGCTTCATGGACAAGCAGAGAGACCCTAAATGGTACTACTGGAAGATCTTTGGTCTCAATTTTTCCCTGTGATGTAGCCTTCCTGTCAAGACTGTGGAAAAAATACCACACATCAGAGACCATGAGGGAACTCTGAGTTTGGCATATTTCAGTGTCTTTTATTGTAAGGTCCAACTTTGGGACATGAAAGAATGGACATCCTTCAGACCACCTAAAGTGAACATTATTGGGCTGGTGCCAGAGAGCTAACCCATCTCTGAATCCTGAGAGCCAGCAGTTTTGTGTTTAGTTTGTCATTATTTAGTAGATTTGAAAGTTTTCACAAAACAGCAAAGGAAGGTTGCTACTTTTCATCCTTTTAATTATATTTAACTAGGTAGTTAGTTTTTTAGTTAAAAAGCTCTAAGCAGTCTGTGCCCCAAGGGGAGATGCTGGAAAATCAATATATTTTTAATGTGATGCAATTATCAAACTTTGATAACTCTGCTTGAAGTCTGTGTCATAAGTCAATTACTGCTGCTTTTTTGTTCTCCAAGGGATCTTTCTTCCAGAAATGTAACTGTTTATGCAAGTGAGCTACAAAAGTTTTTATTATAAACAAAATGTCATTTATAATAGTAAAGTTGCATATCTTATTGATACTTTGTGAGATGTTATGCCTGTATTGCAAAGGTTGGATAATTTTGTCTATATAATATTGCTGTTCTAATTGCACAGCATGGTTTTACTTAATTTAATGTTGCTGTTTAATATTTTCTTCTTATAGAAGAGATCCATGCCCTTTTTGGTATAACATGTTTTAATAAATGTTATCTGTCAACTTTTTAAATGTTTTCTTTTTTAATTCTAAGTAAACTAAATGAGTGTCCGTTTAGCTCTAATAGTGTTTAGCTATTGCCATGAAAGAGAACAGCTCAAACATAATTTCAGTACATCAAAAAGAAGATAGTACAATGAAAAATGTCATTACATATTATGGTAAAAGTATACCTAGTGATGCATCTTTATTGACATATTAAGTTTACCTGCTAATTTTGCCTAATAAGTTTTTCTTTTAAATACACTTCAAGCTGATGAACATGTAAACTGTGTAAGTGAGGGACATGTGCCAGCTTAACCAATATAATGCATGTTCTTGATTCTTCCTCCCCCCCCCCCTTTCTTTCATTAGGCTACTGTATACCACATTTGGACTTGGTAGTGGGATAGCTAGGGATCTAGACTTAAACTACTTGACTGCCAATTTCACAGAAATCAGTGTTAGTTACACTGTTTCTAACACCTATTGCAAGAATAAAATGTTCATATTTTGTCAGCTACTTTTGTCTTCTGTCTTGAAGACTCTGGGAATTCAGTGAATGGAAATGCTGTAGGATTCAATCCTGTTGTCACCATCAATTATGCATGCATGTGAAGAGGCAAACAGAATTTTATTGGTTATAATATAGTGCCATTTATAAGTCAAAATTAACTTTAGGAATAGAGCAGATGCTCAGTCTGCAACCATATAAAAAGGAACACTGCTGTCTCTGACAGAATTTCCACTCTAGATAAGGTTTCAGTGTGCTTTTATAATTCCTTTTGGTACTACCAGCTATAAAAGGAAATTGCTATGTGAGACCACTGGGCTTGCGGCCTCTAGTGTGTAATTCAATGCCACCAAAATACAATAATTAATAATTATCATTTAACTCAGATGCTTAACTCCATCTTGCAGCAGATTTGATTTACTTATACAAAGTTTTTTACTTAGAGTTAGCAATGATGGGTTGCAATACATCCTGCGCACGTGCCCAACACGGAGAACAGCCATACCTATTCTGCTGTAGGGCTTTCCCCTGGCAGTTCAGGAACAGGCCCTTTCCTTACTACGGTACCCCCATTCCTTATATAAGCAAGGATTGCCTTCTATTGAATAGGCTTTTATAACCAATGCTGGTGTGCAAAATGTAGAAAAAATCCTCTAATAGGAGACTGCTAAAAGCATTTAATTAAGCTCAACATTGAATAAAATATGTGGCTCCCATCACTTAAATTGTTGATTAATGTTTTCAGAGAAGTTTACCATAGTATATACTGCGTTATAGGCAATGTAGGTTCATGTGCCAGTCCTACTGGTGGTAAGTGGGACACTGATTACTATCAGAATGGGAGGAATAGTTGAGTTGTTTTGGAGAGAAGGAAGGATCTGTAGAAAGAAAAAGAATGAGGTGAGTGAAAGGAACAGGGAAAAATAAAAGGTAGCAGGAAGAGGAATACTTTAATGGCCCTTGGGTTGGTTATGGCTGGTGGTACTATGAAGGGCTTGGGAGTGTCTTGTATTTCATTCCTGTGATCTACTGAGTAGCTCTAAATGGAGAACCTAAAAATGCATAGACCAACTGCCAATGAAGTCTCAAACTTGGCTTAGTTTAGTCTTAATATGTATAACAACACATCATTGTGGCAAGTGTTTCTAAATACGTATGAGCGGGTTGAGTAACTATCCCAAGGTTCTCAAATACTAAAGTCAATAATGTGTACAGTGTTCTTTTTTTTTCATGCTTAAAGTACCCCACTAACTGGAGGAGTACAAATACAGATCATGTTCAAGTGAGTATATAAGGGCAGCTTTACATAATTCAAATTCTTTTTATGTGACTGTGGAAGACAGTAATTTCACACTGCAATTGTAAGAGATGGAATTGAATCTCTTCTCCTCCCCCTGTATCCAAATTTAGGTATTTCTTCTGAAAACATATCATTTACCCAGATTCAATCCATTTGGCCTTCATTCAGCTATCAAAACTGACATTTGTTGCTCCAGATCAGGAAGAATGTTTGATTTCCAAACAAAGACTGGATCTACTTCAGTTTAAAGCAGGTCATTCAGTTAATCCTTAGAAAAATCAATATTCACACACAGCTCCTTTTTCATGCTTAGCAACTGATCTCTGCCTCCAAAGAGTTTACCTTTTCAGAAGACCTATAACATCTGAAAGGTGGGGTGCAGGAGAGAAAGATACAAGAGTATAGACGCCTTATAACATTTGCTATTTTGTTTTTATAAATACGGTACATAAAATAAGAAATAACTATAATCTTCTCCTTAATCTAGCCATTGTTGATTTGCTAATTGCTGGTCTTTGAATCATCAAGTTTAAGGCCAGAATGGACCGCTAAATTATGTAGTCCAATGACTCTTAACCTTTCCAGACTACTGTACTCTTTCAGAAGTCTGATTTGTCATGTGTACCCCCAAGTTTCACCTCACTTAAAAACTACTCGCTTACAAAATCAGACATAAAAATACAAAAGTGTCACAGCACACTTATGGGAAAATTGCTAACTTTCTTGTTTTTACCATATAACTATAAAATAAATCAATTGGAATATAAATATTGTACAGTAAACCCTCGATTTAACGGACCTCGATTTAACGGACTTCGGATGCAACGGACAAAATTTCTGAGCAAGCTGATGCATTCCTGATTCATTTCTGGCGGGCTGGCTGCCGGCTCCCGCCCGCGGGCAGGCCGGCTCCCGCCCGAGTCCCGCCAGCAGGCGGGCTGGCTGATGGTTCCCCACTGCCGCCCGGGTCCCAGCAGACGGGACCCGGGCGGGCTGGCTGCCGTCCCCCGGCTGCCGCCCGGGTCCAGGCAGCGGGTGGGCTGCAGAGCTGCCGCCCCGACCCTGTGGCTGGCGGGCTGCTGCTCCGACAGCTCGGTTTTTTTTTTATTAAATAATGGACATTTTCATTTAACGGACACCCCCTTGCCCGAATTAGTCCGTTAAATGGAGGTTTTACTGTACTTCCATTTTGGCCTGGCACAGTGGCGCTCACCTGTAATCCCAGCTGTTTGGGAGGCTGCAGTTGGCAGATTGCTCAGGAGTTCTAGGCGGCCGTGCGCTATGCCCGTTGGGTGTCTGGTGCTACTGACAGCCTGGCCAGCGGGTAGGTGAAGGACTGGCTAGAACAAATATGTCTTAACATGTTGTGATCTGCACTCTCTCTCTGAGGGCTGATGGGACCGATTAATCAAGGTGACTTTCATTTCAGTATATAGTACAAGTAATTGTTTATATGAAATTTTAGGTTGTACCAACTTAGCTAGTGTTTTTTATGTAGCCTCCTGTAAAATCAGGCAAATATCTAGATGAGTTCATGTACCTCCTGGAAGACCTCTGTATATCCTCAGGGGTACGCATACCCCTGGTTGAGAACCAATGATTTAGTCTGACCACCTATACATTACAAGCCACTGCCACCATCACACCAATACACTAAACTGAACTATTTGAATGAGGAATGGATAGTGGCTTTATAAATCAGTCCAGGCAGGGAGTTTCATGTGTAAAGGGTAATATGGTTTAAAAAATAGACTTCTCTCAAAAACATTCTCCCCTTCCCTCTTTGAATTTGCAGACTCATAAGGTAATTTTACTCTACATACTAAACATGTGCCATCTTTGTTTTAAGTAAAGGAAGTTTAATAGAGTAGGTACAATTAGCAGTAGGAAAGCAAAAGAATGTTGATGCACTGTACTTTGAACAAAATTGATAGATCCCTGCACAGACACAAAATTTGTAACTGCATGTGAGCTGCAAAAATGATCCGTGGATATCAGGGCTCTAACAATTGATACAAATCATAAGAAGTTTCTTTAGAGACTATTTCATGCTGCTCCATATAAACAGATAGGGTCCAGTACATCCAATAGAAATCTCCACTGCTGCTTTGTAGCTATGGTCTGCTTCCCCACATTAACTTCAATAGCTTATGTGAGTCCATGACAAAACTTCTACTGATGGCATTAAGACCAAGATTTAGCCCTGTATGAAAGAAGACAGCATCTTTCTAGGCCTGGGGAATCTGTTTTGGTACTTCCACAACAAGGAGCTTTAAAAATGGAATAACTTTAACCTGGCTGCCACTTACTCCCTCATTTCCAGTCATCTAGGATCTGTTAGGATCATGACTAAGCTCTGAAGTTCACTTATCTAAATAAAAACCATCCTAAAGCTGAGGAACTGGAAAGCCCCTTTCCTAGATGAATGTTTGTTGGGCAAATCTGGATGTAGATACTGATCAAATAGTAAAAAGTTCTCTGCCACATCATGAAAATCACTATGAGACTCCTGTAAGTCCAGATATTCCTGTAGCTGGCCTTTCCTGACCTCGGTAATTGGTTTGAATTGATTTGGCTGATTATGTTTTTAAATATTAATTTTTCCTGGTTTTGTGTCTGCTAAATCTAAGCAGCGTGAAGTAGCTATAGACTCCATGACAACAAGCTCAGCTATCAATGCACTGGGAATTATTTTGACACCTACTATATAGTTTAGATCAGAAAATTATCTCTATAGTTCACAGTTTTAAAACCATGGAATTTCTGATACTGCATGGAACACCTCTTACCCTAACCTTATTGCACCGGGTCTGATAAGGAAACATATTTTATTGCATATGTTTTATCTTCAAAAAGATTATACCGAGGCCACAATGTAAATACCCTCAGAATTGCTTACTGCTAAGTACACAGTTAGCTGTAATGAGATCTGATCATTCTAATGGGTTGTCCCCAGAGAAATCATAAAGTCATCGAAGTTTTATGATTATAAGAAGCTGATGCTGGAACCCTGAGTAGATCATTGGACCCAATATACTGTACTGTGAATTTCAGTATAAGGGTTTACTTCAATAAACACACACGCACAAGCCCTTTAAGTAATAAAGTTATAACACACATTTCTAATAGGTATGTCCTACTTCAACCTCAAACAAGTCATTGGGTTAGATTCAGGGATTGGGTGAAATTCTATGTCCGGCATTATGCAGGTCCGCCTAGAAAGATACCTTCTGCCATAACATCTGTGGAAAAACAGAATATTAATTTTGGACACTATCCTTAGCGCATACCATTAAATCTATACATTAAAGTCAGTGGTGATTCTGCCTTTTATGGGCATTGGACCACACTGAAAATTTACAAAACAAAGTAAAATAAATATACCTTCAGTCTCTTTTTATATACCATTCCTAGCTCTAAAATGGGCCATAAGCTACACAAGCTGTAAAACTGAAAACCAAAATAACCCTCATAGGAGAAAGGACAAAAACACCAGCAGTAGAATCTCAAAAAGAAAGACCCTTGTTTCTAATTTCAATATCTTGAAAGTCATAGGACTGAAAATGAGAAAAGAGAGATCGGAATATACTTAACTCACCTTAGGCTTTTGGTCTGAGACCTAGGGGAAAGAAGTTTTTAGGTCTTGAAACCACCTCCAAAATCTCAAGACTTCTGATTGGACTACACATACTACAACCATTAAAAATGACCTGCAATAATGAGGAGTTGGGTCCTTTCTAGAAGGCTACAAAGCAGACATTCTTAAACCCTAGTATTATATGTATTTCTGTGAAGACATTACTATTCTCAATTAATAAACTCAATTTATTTTCAATTATTTTATCTCAATTATTTTTTCTTTTCCCCCAAACAACTGAAATACAGGGGATGAGGTATCATCCAAGGGGAAAAAGTTGAGGTTGTATAGTTTTTCGCTGTAGACAACAATGGAGAGCAGGCTACTTGTGGGGGAAAGAGATTGAGGTTCATAGGGAAGAAAAAAAAGGGGGGGGGGGAGACATTGGGGAGAAATAGAAAGGCATGAAATTTGTATTTGTGGGAGCTCTACAAGCAGATCATGGTCACTATGTAGCCCAAGCTCTGTAAAACAGAGGAGAATTGTAATCACTGATTGTGAGAGAAGCCATTCATTCAAATTCTAGCAGACAATTGGTATTCACAATAGCTTGACTCAACAGCCAAGTGCAAGGGAAAGTAATACTTGGATAGAGGGAATTATTGCTATGTTTCAGTGAAGAGAAAGGGATTGAGTTGTTTTGAATGCAGCAGAGTTACTAACAGAACTTAATAAAATTTTGCCCCATATGAATTCCCTCTAGGTATGGTAGGGTATATCGTGCCTTGTCTCCTCTCCACCACGACACATACTAAATCTGAGTGAATATGTCAGAATGATACTTTAGATCAAAGGTGTCAAAACCTGAAAGTTTCTAGCCCTCTGGGCTGAGAAGAAAACCTTAATGCAAAGTTAGTATAAGTTGATGTAATGCTATCTGCAGACAGTCTGATTTATATTCATTACTATCAACTTCTCCTTCCTCCATTTTCTGTAAATATTTTCACATTTTCATATAATATATATAAAACTGCCTTCACTTCTCCACTAAACCAGGTTGTTTTTTTAACCAGTACAGCCTTCTTTCTCAATTGTGGCTTTTGGGAAATCTGATAAGGTGTTCCAAAATGATTCCCAATTATCATTTGTTTTTCTGATTAAATTCTCTCTCTCAGCTGATTTGTCTCATAATTGTTTTCAGGTTTGTGAAATTGACCCTTGCCTGCATCATGCTGAGGTTTAAATTGAGGAAATCGGTGGCTCTTAACTCTGGTGAGAGATCCCAAAAAGTGGGATCGAACCAGAAAAATAAGCCAGGAATAGCATTGTGCTCATTTTATTTTTAAGGGGAATAGGCTCTCCGAAAGTGAGATAATTAATACACACGTTAGCTCTCCTGAGAAAGGCCTTCTTAAAATGTGACCTAACTGAAAATTAGTTTGGGCCTCTCTCTGGAGTTGACCACCACTGCCTCAAGTGTCAGCCAGAGGAAAACTGTTCACAACAACCTGTAAGGTTAAACAGCTCCCTCCTGAGTTTTGTCCGTGCACGAACCAGTGACAGTAGCCACTTTATGACAATTTTAGTTGGGGTTTGGTTGTTGGCTGCAAATGCACTTTAACCAAGTGACCTTCTGTCCCCGGGCTCCAGTCTTCTGCTAGGTCCCCCGCGTGCAAGGCAGAGTGGACGTATGAAGCGGATGTAGGAAGCACCCCCCGCACATTGTGAAATTAGCCGCTGTGCACGGACTTTACGTGGGCCGAGTCCGGCCGGACCCAGGTTAACACCCCCGGGGGAGGGGGACGAGTCTGTGCCCGGACAAGACCCCGCGCAGGGATCAGAGCCTCCCCCCGCCGAGTGTTCGCCGCAGACCCGGGCCCGCGCTGGGAGCCGGAACGTGTCGGGGCCGGCGAGCTGCCAGGGGCCAGAACCGAGGCTCGCGCTGCGGGCCCGGGCTGGGCTTTGGCCTAGTGGGCGCCGCGGTGCCGCTGCCGGCGCGAAGGGAGATGGGGGCGGGGGCGGGACTCGCTCCGGTTCGGAGGGAAACGCGCCGCCGAGCCCGCGCCCAGCTCGGTCTGCGGGTGACCCGGAAGTGCTGAGCAGAAGTCACTTCCGGGCGCAGTTAGCGGTGGGAGCGGGCGGGAAGCGGCGAGAGGGAGCGGGCCGGGCTGGGCACCCGCCATGTGAGAGACCCCGACACCCCCAGGTGAGGAGCCGACGGCGGGCGCGGGGCCTTGGCACAGGCCGCGTCCCCTCTCCTCGGCGGACAGGGGTCCCCGGGTGGGACGGGTCGCGGGAGGGGGGTGCGGGGCGTGTCTCCCTCCCGCCCCTCACGGGGCAGCGTCCCCGCCCGGGGCTGCTTCGGACGGGGCGGAGGGGCAGCCCTCGAGCTCCGGCTTCCTGTCCCGTCCCTGGGGTGGGCGCCTCGGCCGCTTTGCCCCCGTCCCCTCCCTTGACGCTGGCCGTGAGCTGCCACCTGAACCCCGCCTAGGAACGGCCTGAGTACGGGGCGCCCCTTGAACTCGGCCTCCCGGGAGACTTCCCCTGCCCTGCACGCAGCGCTCTCCGGGGAGCTGCTCGGGAGACCCCGGGATGTCGTTCTGAAAACCGGAGGCGGGGGATTATAAATACTGAAGCTTTCACCTAGTCCCTGCGACCACACCGAGAATTGTTTATCCTGCCTGGTATAGCACTTAGACACACAGGCTAGAACATTTCTACTGAAGAGTTTAAAACTCGAGTTAATTTTCAGTCTAAATAGACCTTTGTTTTTCCCTTAGGGGGAAAATTGTCTAAAGCAGTTTTAAAAACCTTCCGTCATGCATACCATCAAAACCAGTAGGAGAACACTTCAATCTTCCTGGCCATTCCATTAAAGATTTGATGGTTTCAGTTTTGAAATAGAAAAACTTCCAAAACAGACTCCAACGAGAAACTGAGGAACTGGAATTAATTTTCAAATTGGACACAATTACCCAGGGGCTAAACAGAACTTCAGGTTGGTTCTCTCATTACAGTAATTGATTGCATTTCCTGAGTTAATTTCACTGACAACAGATCTCCATTTCAAAAGGTGTGTTTTTCTCCTAGTGGTAATGGACCATCTACATTTAACAGCCCCCTTAGAATTGGTATGCTAAAGCATAATTTTTTTTCTTTTTCTTTCTTTCTGTGTGTATAAATGCACTTTACTTCTGTTCCATTCTATGCATCCGATGAAGTGAACTATAGCTCACGAAAGCTTATGCTGAAATAAACTAGTTAGTCTCTAAGGTGCTACAAGTATTCCTGGCTTTCTTCATTAATTTTAATTGCTTTAAAACACTATTCTAACTATTTCACAGTTTAGCTTTCACAAAGTAAAGGATATGTATTTTCCAAAACAGATTGTGCTAACAGAATTGCCTCCCATGTTGCCAGTGGCTTGTTGAAACATCTGGTTTCTCAAATTTGGACAAAAGGTTGCTATGATTGTGATTTAGGAACTATTGAATAATTTATTATAAATGGTGAAAATGGAAATGTGGTATCTGCATACATGCTCAGAAATGTGTTCAAAATAAAGATTACACAGATGATTATTTGTTAAATAGCTTGCTGATTTCAAAGCACATTTGTGGTTCTGATGCATATATTGTACTTGTTTGTGTCCAGAGCTTAGTTACAGGAACTTCTCCTTTTAAAGTTGTCCTAGTTAATGTTGTTTCGTTAGTACGTTGCTGATCAGTTAGGGAACTTGCTTGTTTAATGTTATGCAAAACAAAGAAGGGAGCATTGTACATTTGTCCACTGCTTGCAGGAAGAGCAGCCTGTTGGAGCTAGCTGGTGGGGGCTTGGAACCAGGGTGGACTGGCAGCCCCCCTATCAGCTCCCTGCTCTCCTAAGCTCCCTGTGCAGCAGTTGCCCAGGAGGCTATCAATTGCTGGCAGTTCAGCTGTCCCTTCCCCCACTGCGATGTGCTGCTCCTGGCCTCTGCCTTGGAGCTGCTCCCAGGAGCCTCCTGCTTGCTGTGCAAGGGGGGAGAAGGAAGGGCTAATGTCATGGTGTCCCCCTCTCCACTGCTCCTGCACCCCACTTACCCCTTCTGCATATAGAGCAGACTGGGGACATGGAGGAAGAGAGTGCTTGAGGCAGCAGCTGCTGTCTCAACTTCCTGATCCACTTAAAAAGACAATGTACTTAATAATGTGGTTAGCTTTCTTAAAGGGGTAGTATTCATCTCTTTCCCACACACAAAATGTGTGTCTGTATCTGTCTGCTATGCTGTAGAGTGTGAGAGGCTACATTAACAACAATGTGTTAACCATGGAGGGCTCAGCCACAAGCTAGTTCATCATTTAGCAGTAAGGCATTCCCTAGGAAATATCCCACCCCTGACTCCTCCACCTCAATCAAGCTTCACAATCTTCATCACTGTGTACCGGTATTAAATTGTTCGGAACCTAACCCCCTCATTTACATTAATTCTTATGGGGAAATTGGATTTGCTTAACTTCGTTTTGCTTAAAGTCACATTTTCAGAAACATAACTACAACGTTAAGTGAGGAGTTCCTGTATTCCCAGCCTTTCATTGATATGCTTATTGCTGTTGTTGGAATTAGATGTGAACATATATATATCAGGGCTTACATATAAACTGACTTTTTGAGCTAAAATCGGACTATCTGAAACTTGAATTGATCATGAAAAGTTTGTTGTCTCCTAGTCTTTATCTGTTTGTTCACTACAGTCATTTTTATATGAGACAACAATGCACATAGTGGCAATAAGCGGGAAAGCAGTCCTCATGTTTTTGTTTCACAAGTACATTCTCTGTTGTAATATTGCTCAAAGAAGTCTTACATTTTTCTATATTTTAGTGTCCCAATTGCTATGTCTAGATGCCACACTGTTCAGTGCATTGCAAGGTATAGTGTGTTTGTAATAACTTACTAGTTTAATAACTAAAAGTACTCATCTTTAAAATTACACTATTCCCATTTTTAACCAACCACTCAAATTATAGCGCCAGTGGGGATTTTTTTCAACACAACTCAGTTGTTCAAAAACTTTGCTGGAAAATGCTGATTTGTCAAATCAAATGATTTGTCATGGAAATGATTGGTTTTGGTAAAACTTTCATTTGGGAAGGTTTCTTACGTCCAGCAGAGAATTTCTGGTGTAAGAGGGAACTACCCTAAAATAACCAATAACCCAGTCATTAGGGCACTTACCTAGAATGTGGGAGAACCAGGTTTATGTTCCTGCTATGCCTGATAATTTGGAACAGGAACTTGAACCTAATCACTGGATTATAGTCACACTCTGGGCCTAATGAATAATTAATTTATGCAAATTATAACAACTTCAATGTGAGGGAGTGAGAGAGAGCCCCAAAATGGCTATAGCTCTGTTGGGAAGGCACTTGCCTGGGATGTGAAAGTCTTAGAACAGGGATTTGAACCTAGAAGGTTGTTACAGTGAAGAGAACACTGACCAGGGACATGCATCTGTGTGTCCAGCATCTCACTGAGCTGTTGGCTATTGGGGGGGTGAGTCATATTTTATCATGAACATTTTTTTTATATGTCTTGGTTTCATCCTAATGTGGAATGGAAACAATGTAAAAGCTAAATCTATTTTGCAAAATGGAATTCTTGTTTTTTTGCTAGCCATAAAAATTACATCATATTGTTCCTCTGATAGAGAGCTTACCACCAAAGTGTTGGATCTGTTCTGAATGTGTGTGATGAGGACATTGGCTGTCTCTACTATTTCACTTTTTAGTTCCTATTGGGCAAAAGATTGAAATTAACAATTTTTCTCTCTGAAATATATAATCTTTATTACCCTGCCTGTGCACAAATATGGAGGGACTGAATACTGCAGCATTTCCCATGTCTAGTATTCTGTCAGCTGCTTCTTCTCAAAAGCTGGGATTCAGTGTTTTTTTAGGAAATAGGGGAGAGGCATTCTTTGAATTGTTGTCCAGTTATTTTTAATAGCCTTACAATTACAAGAGACGCTAGGGTTCCATCTGTCCTAATCAAAAGTATGTTAATTTACTGATCCCTGGAGAGAACTTCCAAAACCACAAAACACACACACATTTTATTTCAAGTGGCCTCCTTAGTTACATATACAACAAAAGCCATGAAAGTATAACTTTTGACCCCTGCCAAGTGGACTTGTAGTTCATTGTCTCAGTACCTTGTGTTGTGGGAGGCTTATGGGGTCTGTATGTGTTGTGTGACCTGTACGCCTTTCTTAACAATTGGAAAAAAAAGTCTTTTGACTTCTGTATTTGGTTTTGGGACATGGGATTTCTCCCCCAATTATGTCAAGAAAGGATGCTTAACCAAATTTGTTATGAAATACACCACAAACTTCTATATTCCTCCAGTTTTAAGAGACTTGGTCTCCTTCTTAATGTTGGCAGTGCAGTATTGTCATATTACAGATGTAGTTCTTTAGAATGACATTAGTCCAAGTCCGTTTCTGCCTATTTGTGTGGCTGATAAGATAACAATTAAATAAGACAAGGAATACTTGTGGCACCTTAGAGACTAACCAGTTTCTTTGACTATAGCCACAAAATCTTATGCTGAAAGAAACTGGTTAGTCTCTAAGGTGCCACAAGTATTCCTCGTCTTATTTATGGATACCAACTAACATGGCTGCTAATCTTATAACAATTAAAGTTACTATATCTCTCTCTAAAAAGTTCAGGGAATAGCCTGGAGTCATAACCAGCGTTCCCCCTGTCAGTATGTGGCATTCATGCATCCAAGGAGCGTGAGGAACTTTTATATGCATGGTGGCTCTTGGTTTGCCAGTATCTAATACGGTACAATATAAAGTGCTTTGATGTTACCTTAAATATGAAAGGTACATAGAAAAACTACATCCTGTGCTATAGAGAAAATATAAACAAAATGAAACTTTAGTGCAATAGTAAAAAGTGCAGAATGTTACTGAACTAAATTGAAACATTTTTCAGTAGTGCTGTGGTATCATTCTGGACCAAGGGGCTAGCTTCAGGTCCCATTGACTTTTAGTGACTCACAATAAATTGTTACTTGTACTGAGATCAGAATTCTACATTTGTGTACTCCATTTTTTGTACCCGTACTTTGCAACTTGCCAAGGCCCAAATAGAGATTCAAAATGAAGGATACAAATAAACAGGCAGAAATTGTTGTGGGATTTATTCCGTTAGGATAAATTAACTATTTATTTAACTTTGGTTTAATGATTCTTTATTTCTGACATAAATAATTTAAAAAAAAAAAAGTGATGGGGCACCAGGTTTGTGCTGAATGAATGCAACTCGGGGACAAAAATAGTGATTTTTTCCCCTTGAAGTGAGGGATAGTTACGAGGTGTGTCTGTACCAATAATATCCCATACCAGGCACTCTCTGAAGTAAAATTATTTTCTCTGCTAATGATATCAAAGTGGTATCAAAGTTTGACACAGATTGGTAAATATATGAAGCATAATGGAGAACTTTTGAGTAGAGAGGTGACCTGTTTCTGAACTTGGCTATTCAAACATGATTTCAGCGGGTGTTTGATTACCTCAGCACTCCTTTGCCTTTATGCATGGCAATTCTTAAATGTGGGTCCTCCTTTATGAAATGTACATAAGTGTGTTTGGGTGTGTGTTTGTGTATAGATACAGATACCGTTTATATAATTTGTTTTAAGTGTATAGGTTCAGAGTAGATATGACTTTATTATGAACATTTTATTTATTTATTTATTTATTTTATTTATTTGCTGTGTGAATCTTCTGGAAAAGTCCCTTTATTTAGTGACATAAGTTTTGGAATATAAATAATCAATATATTCTACTTATTTCATTGAATTAAATAGTAATAAACTATACTTTTTAGTGCTGTTTTAAAGACTAATGACAAAAGATTTCCAGGAAAATAACAGCTTAAATCTAGGACTGGCTGAACATTGGGCAATACTATGTATTTGTGGTATAGTTAATATAAAGTGAAGTACATGTGCCTTGTGGTTAAATACAGCAATTGAAGTTATTTTTGGTATGTAATAAGCTGTTTTCTCCAGGAAGATCAGTACTTAATAAAATGCTATTTGTTTACTAACTGCAGAAGAGCCACTGTCGAAAGACAGGATACTGGGCTAGGTGGACCATTGGTCTGAGCAGTGTAGCCATTCTTATGTTCTTGCATGACTGAGGGCCAGATTCGTTGACACAGCAAAGACACTGTTAGCAGATTCTCTCCATAACGCCAGTGTATAAGGGCCTGGGAGGATCACCCCAGTGCAAGGGGTGAAAGGTCCTCATAAGTGATAGTAGTGATATATAAGATGTCAGATTGCATAAAAAACTTCTTCGGATTGTTACAGATTAGTGAAGTAAGCACTCGGATCTTTTAAAGTTAAGAAGAGGTCTTCATGAATATCCATTACAGCATACTACTTTCTTTCAGCTTTCTCCTATACTTTTTGGCTACAGCATTCTGATACAGTCTATCTCAGTGTTATGGTATCATTTTTTTTCTTCAAAATAAAATACCGTATTTTCCGGCGTATAAGACGACTGGGCGTATAAGACGACCCCCAACTTTTCCAGTTAAAATATAGAGTTTGGGATATACTCGCCGTATAAGACTACCCCTCTTCCAACGCACACCAAATAAAAATTAAAAAAACATCAGATTTGAAGGGGGTCAGGATGGTCTCAGGGTGTCTGCAATGCTCACCCTTTTCAGCAAAGAAACCCTCACATACCCAGTGAACAGACTCAAAACCAGTTACAGGCAATGCCCCTGGGGAAAAGCCACCCCACTCCCAAATCAACCCCCACCAACCCCAACTCACTCCAGCCTCCACTTCCTAAATCACCCCACCTCAAATCTCCACCCACCCCACCCCCTAACTCACTCCAGTCCACTGCCCCAAATCCCCTGCCCCACCCCACCTCCAGTCTCCACCCCCGCAACCCTCTAACTCACCCCACATCTCTCATCCCCTGCCCCAACCCCACTCACTCCACTCAAACCTCCCTCCAACTCACCCCAAGGGAGGTCGCACTGGGGGGTGCCCCAGGGCTATGAGGGAGTCACTCTGGGGGTGCCCCTCCCCTAACTCGCCCCCCGGTCGCTGCCGCCTCCCCCCAGACCCAGCACCCCAAGGTTGAGTGTCCCCAGCTCCCCGCTCTCATCCCAGCGCCCTGCTGCCCTGCCCGGCTCTGGCTCAGCGCCGGCGGGCTCCGCACCCCGCTGCCATCCCCGCTCCCCGCCCGGACTCGCTTCCCCTCCTCACACAGGAGCAGCCGCCGCCATTTTGAACCCGTCAGACTCTCACACACATAGGATCGGCCCGGCCACCACAATACGCCTGCGCGACCGGTTCAGCAGATTCTCCAGTTTCAGCAGTTTCAGCGACCGCAGATTCTCCAGTTTCAGCACCCGGCGTATAAGACGACCCCCGACTTTTGAGAAGATTTTCCTGGGTTAAAAAGTCGTCTTATACGCCAGAAAATACGGTACATCAATTACATATTGATGACAGTTCAGTCTAAATTTTCCTTGGAACCAAGAGAGAAATACATAGAAAAGTAATTTTAACACATTTGTTACAGCAGTAACCATATGCTATTATAATGTTTTTGTCTTTGGTTATATTGATGATGATCTTTAAAAATCATATATGGCAGGGCTTTGGCTTCCATACATTGAAATACATGAGTATAGCTTCTATGATTCACAAACAGTTTTAACAGATGGGTATGTATCAGCAAGTCAATGAAACTAAACAGGTGCAGACTTAAAAGCAGAAATTAAATATGAGCTTGGTAAATGTATTGCTCCATATAGTAGTTACACAGTGCTTTCCTGCTGTTACCATTATAGGCATGAAAATTCAATATTAAGTATATTGCATCACCTTCTATTGATATTGTATTTTAAATTGAAAATGAGATTTATTTTGGGTGGATCTTGCTGTTTGTATGTTACTTTAAGAAGCTACTCCTATCTGAAGTAATTTTAACCTTGTCCTAAGAATTAGGGTCATGATAGATAACTGAACATAAACTCCTCGTGCACTCAAGATACTATGTTGGTGGATGGCATTATAGAACCATAAGGTAAGGCAGTGTGACACATTAGCTAAGAGGGTGAATGCAATCCTTGTACATATGAGAAGGGGAATAGCAAGTAGGAGTAAGGAAGTGGTGTCACCTCTGTTTATAGCATAAGTGAGACTTTACTGGAACACTGTGTTCAGTTCTGGTGTCCATGCTTCAAAAATGATGTTAAAATTTGGAAGGGTTCAGAAAAGTTATAGAGAATTATTCAGGGTCTGGAAAACATGCCTTATAGTGAGAGACTTAAGAAGCTTCATCTATTAATCTTATTCAGGAGGTTAACTGGTGACTTGATCAGCTTGCAAGTACCTACATAGAGGGAAATATTTGATAGTAGATAGCTCTTTAATAAAAAGGCATAACAAAACCCAATGGTTGGAAGCTCAAGATAGACAAATTTAAACCAGAAATAGAGTGCACTTCTTTTCAGTGTGGGTAATTAACCATTGGAACAACTTACCTTGGTGTGTGGTGGATTCTCCATCACTTGAGGTCTTGAAATCAAGGCTGATTATCTTTGAGAGATGCTGCAGATCAACAAGGACTTATGGTCTTGATATAAATTACTGGTGAAGTGGTTCAGTCTGTATTATGCAGGTCAGACTAGATGATCACAATGGTACCTTCTAGCCTCAAAAATCCATGAATATTTTGGCTTAGTTCCTAGAACTACATGGCAGTGGCAATATGAGTGGTTTTGCTGGTATAGCTTATTTTGCTCGGGGCACTGGTATACATTGAGTCTCTCCACTAGGAGAGTTTGCCATCAGAGCAATAACAGCAAATAGTTTTCTAAATTATTTAAAATGGATATTTCAGACTTCCCTCCTACATTTTAATGGCATACATGTTCTTCTTATAAATAATATATGGAGATATAACCTATCTCATAGAACTGGAAGGACCTTGAAAGCCCCTGCCTACACTAGCAGGGCCAAGTACTATCCCCTGACATTCCCCCACGATCCATAAATGTCCCCCTCAAGGATTGAACTCAAAACCCTGGGTTTAGCAGGCCAGTGCCCAAACCACTGAGCTATCCCTCCCTTCTTAAATATACAATAGTAAGTTTGTATATGTAATAAATATTTCATAATCTAAGAGTTAATATTACAGAAATTCTCAAAGATTTTAGCATTATCTGTTCCTATTGGAATATCTCCATTCACTGGTGAACTGAAAAATACTATTTCTGTTCATCATTTTTCAGAGCAAATATTTGTAATAAAAATAATATAAAGTGAGCACTGTACACTTTGCATTCTGTGCTGTAATTAAAATCAATATATTTGAAAATGTAGAAAACCACCCAAAATATTTAATACATTTCAATTGGTATTCTATTGTTTAATAGTGTGATTAAAACTGCAGTTAATTTTTTTATCATGATTAATTTTTTGAGTTAATTCAGTGAATTAATCAACAGCCTTAATATATATAATTTAAATATCAGCACCTATTACGAAATCACTATGGTTACATGCAATAATTGTCTCAGCAAATCAGACTGTCTCAAATAAAATATTGGGTCTGACTTATCAGGAAACAAAATATTATGCAAAACCTGTTTCTCCTCCTCTGCACAGGCCACTCGTTCTGATTGCACAAGCTTTTATAGAAAAAGTGATTCACTTCCCCAGAGATCTGCCATACTTCCTAGAGTGATCTCTTTTTTGTTCCCCACCCTTACAGGCATTTATGTTAAGGATCAGAATGAAAGTAAAATGTTTAAGCTATTTTTTCAGTCTGTCTACAGACTCAGGATGGTAGCATTGTACTAAGTGTATCAGTTTGTGCATGGGAAGTGATCTCAGAAAATAAAAGGGCTAAAAACTTCTTAAAATCGAAACCTTACATTTTTCAGAAAACATTGGAATCAACGCAGTGATCCTTTTCAGAGTGGTTGTTTAATGATTGGAAATAAACAGGCAAAATGTTACCCTTAGGCCAGTAACTTAGTTCCTTCTGGCCTTAAAGTCTAGCAGTTTGATCTAGTCTGTCTACCTACGTAACACAGGTCACCCAGTAATTCCTGTATTAGGCTCCTACCGTCTGGTTGATCTTTCAGAAGGACATCCAGTCTTTAAAGATTTCAAGTGATGGAAAATCTACCATATCTGTTGGTAAATTGTTCCAAAGGGAAATTGACCTCACTGTTTAAGAGCGGCAGGGGAGAACTGAATGTTGTATTTTTAGTCAGAATTTGTCTAGCTTCAGTTCCCAGACATTGGATAATGTTATGTTTTTGTCTGCTAGATTGAAGAGCCCCGTACTATCCAAAATATTCTCCTCATCTAGGTACTTCTATATTGCAAGCACGTAATCTTTTAACCCCTCCTAGGTTCCATTCCTCCCCTCCCCCCTTGTTTCTTGCTAGTACATGGTGCTAGAATACCATGGTAGGTATATTAGAATAGTTAAATATGCCTTATATTATTTATAAACTTAGTTTCCTAAATCTATGTAGCAGGCCTTAGAGTGGCTGCTTGACAAATGGAGTAGGAAAATGTCAGACTATAACTCTGAAGTGATCATAACCTCCAAATAAGCAGGGGTTGGGGTCACTTTAAAAGAAAGAGAGGAAAAACAGTGAACTGCATTTTCTTTGAATTATATTATATTTGATTTCAGATGTTGCTTGCCCTGCTATCTTGATTTAGAGAAGTGCTGCCACCTGTGAAGATGATTGTGTGTAGCAGGGTTAAGTGGGGGATGGCACCTAGACACAACAGAGAAATCCTGTGTTGCTTCTAGCAGGTTTTACTTTGCTGTCTACTCCTAGTGGCTGTTAAGGTTTTTTAGGAGAGTTCTTTAGCTGTCATGTAATTTAAATTAGATTCTATATCTTTCATATTTCTCATCACAGCACATAATGTAAGATATAAACAGAAGGTAAATCCAGTGGTATATTAAAGTATCTTGATTGATGTGTCTTCTGTGTAAAGCCAGTAAGCAGTACCGACCTTGGATTCTGGTTTCTCCTGTTAGAAAAACCAGGTGCAGTGGATGTGTAATGTATTTGGACTTCAGAACGAAAAGAGAAGAAGTAACTAAAGCAATTTGAATGCTGTGGATATCTGATCAATGACAGTATAGGAATCGGAAAGTGGTGTATGCTGTGGACCTGTTGAAGGGAAGGGATCATTGGATTTTTCCAGTAATATCTCTGTAGCGAAAAATTGAAGAAATGCTTTTCTGTTCAGTTTTTATACTTTTTTTATGGCGCCTCTTTGAACAACACTTCCAAACACATGTTGAAGTTGAGAATGTTTTGAGGGAGTTTTCTGACTTTCCGGATAGAGAGTTGCTCCATTGCACTGTTGTTGCTACTCAAAATGTATAAATAGGATTAGAAGGGAATTGTTAATATCCCAATAAAATCTGAAATTTCTAGACAAAATATGAAAAACAGATATGCTGAAATAAAGGGAAGCAAGAAAATAATAATTTCAAATGCATATGTATAACTTGTAATTAGTAATAGGGGACAGGCTGAAAACCAAAAAGTAAGGAAGTTCAAAGATTGTTGAAAGTTGATCCTTAACACTTTTTTTTATTGTGGCACACAAGGTATATGAGTTTAGCAGTGGCTGGACACCTCTGACCAGGATAAGAAGTGCAGATTAGGAATGGAATGTCATCCTTCAATTGGAATTTCCTTGCTTTTGTGATTCTAATTCCTGACTTTAATATATTCAGTGTAAATTTTGAAAGTAATTTCTGAGGAGTTAAAATATTGGGAAAGTGGAGACGGGAAGAAAAGTGTTAAATATATGTTGCTAGTCTCCTTTGTGTCAGATATGTTGTCTATGGACCTGTAGTCTCTTGATTAAAACAGCATACCTCCCTTCTATGTGGTTTTTTTTTTTTTTTTTTTTAAGGGATTCCTTTTCTGTCACCACTGGAAATAATGCTTCAAGACTTACTTCACTAGCACACTGCAGTAACATAACCTTCTATTCTATTAAATGTGGTTAGACACATTCTAATTATGAATCTCTTTGGCTGTATATTAGTGCATTTTAACAATGCTTATCTGCATATTGGAGATGGATACTAAAAATTCCTCTGTATAGTAAGTTCTGATCACAAGAAGTAACTATTTGTAAGCTTGTGGTTTTCTTTAACAAACTCCTAAAAGATCTTGTTGCACTTTATGAAATAAGTGTTTCCGAAAAATCACTTTGATAGCTGAATGAGTGGGGAGCAATATGCACTTGAGAGGTTGACTCCGGCTGGTATCTTATATTATTCAGGTTCCTTAATCTTGTTCGCCATTCCTGCCAGATACTGATGTTATAACAGGGATGCCATTTCAGTAGGGCAGGGTGGGCAGTATCATATCTTCCTCCCAGACCCCCCACCTCCCCCACCACCATGCTTCATACCATATGTGAGCAGTTCAGGCTCCAGGCCCAGACACTGTCTGCACTCCCTGAAATTCTCTGTGGCAGGAGCCATGAGGTCAACCTGGAGTCTCCACTCCCTAACCTACCTAGCATAGCCCCAGGAACCTGCCTGTCTCACTGCAGCTCTGTTCTAACCTCATCCATTGCCATGCTCCTTTGTCCCAGTGCTCGGGGATGGCAGCTGTGATTGGCGAAGGGATCTGGAAGTGTTGGTTGCTAGAGAAGTGATGAAGTAGGAGATTTGACATGGCTCTTCTGTCTCATGTGAGGAGCAGAAAACGCACAGTTCAGTGGATGTAGGTCTGACTCTACTGTCAGATATCTGATGGTATATAGGTGGGACTTGCTGTCGTGAGATACCGTGGTTGTGAGAAGCCCAATCTCCTCCATAAGCAAAGTGAACATCCCCTCTTTCTCCCCTCCCCATCCCCAGGTTACAAAGCGTGACTGGTACCAGCTCCTCCTGTGCCCAAATTGCCCTATATCCACCCCTAACCCAGCCTGTGGATTGCAAGGGCTGCCAATTTGTGTTTCAGAATCTGTTTTTTCCTAGGATGAATACAGTGAAGTATCGCCTCTTAAAGCTATGATAGGGACTGACTAATTATCGATTTTGACATTTATCCTTCATAATTTGGAGAGCTTCCAGGGCCCCCATTAGAAGTTGCCCTTTCCATCCCAATTGAAATGTGAAAATGCATCCCTGTGTTATAAAGCTACTTTTAGATTGGATGTGGACACTCATGAAGAACCATTGATGTGTCCTGTAATATAAGAGCCACTGAATTGTAGATAGCGGAGACAATTATTCAGTGGACAAAGATGTAAGTTGGAGAGAAACCACTTGTAAAAATACTCCTGGCCTTAAGATGTACCTTAGACCTTTTATTTTAACTTGAAATAATTTGTTATTACACACAGCATACACTTTAACCATGTGTTTGCACTTATCTTTGAAATGTAAAATGTGTATAAATTCTGAGTTTATATATCTTTTTCTTTCACAGATTACGTTCTACATCAGTAGAAATGGACAGCAGCAGTTTCATTCAGTTTGATGTGCCCGAGTACAGCAACACTGTTCTGAGCCAACTAAATGAGCTTCGTCTGCAAGGGAAACTATGTGACATAATTGTGCACATTCAGGGTCAGCCATTTAGAGCCCATAAAGCTGTTCTAGCTGCCAGTTCTCCATATTTCCGTGATCATTCAGCATTAAGCACCATGAGTGGCTTATCAATATCAGTTATTAAAAACCCTAATGTCTTTGAACAGTTACTTTCATTTTGTTACACTGGAAGGATGTCCTTGCAGCTGAAGGATGTTGTTAGTTTTTTAACTGCAGCTAGCTTTCTACAGATGCAGTGCGTCATTGACAAGTGCACACAGATACTGGAGAGTATCCATTCAAAAATCAGTGTTGGTGATGTTGACTCTGTCACTGTTGATGCTGAAGAGACTCAAGAAAGCCACAATGGAGTAAAAGATAGCTACTTTGCCAATCCTGTTGAAATATCTCCACCTTACTGCTCTCAAGTGCCACAACCAACAGCGGGTAGTGATCTAAGGATGGAAACTACTACAGGGAAGACTTTACGCAGTCGTCTTCATGAAGAAGGGCACTCAGATCGAGGAAGCAGTGGAAGTGTCTCTGAATATGAAATTCAGATTGAAGGTGATCATGAGCAAGGTGACCTGTTAGTAAGGGAGAACCAGATTGCAGAGGTGAAGGTTAAAATGGAAAAATCTGACCGGCCAAGTTGTTCTGATAGCTCCTCACTTGGCGATGATGGATACCATACTGAAATGGTTGATGGAGAGCAAGTGGTTGCAGTAAATGTAGGCTCCTATGGATCTGTATTACAACATGTTTATTCATTTTCCCATGCCTCATCCCAGGCTACTAGCATGTCTGAAACCTTTGGAAGCCTGAGCAATTCAAGTCCTTCGAGGTCCATGCTGAGTTGTTTCAGAGGAGGTCGTGCACGCCAAAAACGGGTATCTGCTGGTCACTTACATAGTGATGTTCCGGGCTTAATGCAAGGGGCTGATGGTGAAACCATGGTGAGTAACCCAGGATATGAAAGCAGTCAACGGGAAAGAAACGCAAGAGGTCACTGGTATCCATACAATGACAGGTTAATTTGTATTTACTGTGGAAAGTCTTTCAACCAGAAAGGGAGCCTTGATCGACACATGCGATTACACATGGGAATTACCCCTTTTGTGTGCAAGTTTTGTGGGAAGAAATACACACGCAAGGACCAACTTGAGTATCATATTCGTGGCCACACGGATGATAAACCCTTCCGCTGTGAGATCTGTGGGAAGTGTTTTCCTTTCCAAGGAACACTAAATCAGCATTTAAGAAAAAATCACCCTGGAGTAGCAGAAGTAAGAAACAGGATAGAATCTCCAGAAAGAACAGAGGCATTTCTTGAACAGAAAATAGATAATGACACTTCAGCCTCTGAAGCTATGGATTCTAGTATGGAAATTCACACAATGTCTAACACACCTGATTAAAATACAGAGTGCTAAGTGAAGCTCAAACAAAGCACATTAATCAATGCATTTTTTAAATTTTTGCTTCTTTAATAGTCTTCAGTACAGGTGTACTGTCTTTTAATTTTCCTGACCTTCTGGAAATCTGGTCAAAACGGTTTCTGAAGGAGGCTATGATATTGTCCATTATTTCAAAGGAAGCTAGGTATTTTTCACTCTTGGAGATGCTTAAAGTATAAAGGATAGAGTATTCTGGGTGTCCAGAGGGGGAAGTAGGCTAAAATTGTTCTTTACTGGCTGATCTGGCAACACACAATTTCCACCAGGGAAGGATATTAAAATAAGACTAGCAGCCCTGCTTGATACACTAAGAGGGTATATTCTCAGTCACTGTGCTTCCTAACTTCCATTCCCAATAATGGGGGTTATGCAGCACTTTGGGGAAAGACTGTTTTCTCATGAGTCTCCTCCAGGTGTCAATGAAACTTCTTTACTTTTTGAAATAGCTATTTTTTGATAGCTTACATATATATAAACAACCACTTTCACTTTTCCTATTCTGGTTGGGGTGAATGTAAGAGTATGTCAAAGTTAATATAATGTTTAAGGCTTTCAACTCTTAAGCCTCATCTTTACCTAGGGCTTAGGATTTTGCTGGGATTTTTTTTTCTTTTTTAGAAGAAAGTTACTTGGTTTTCATTTTATTGAAATATTACTTTGTGTCCAAAAGTGAGCAAAGTGAATAATCTTGTTTTAAGTATCCTTGATTTATAGCAGATATATAAACCAAATGCCATAAATCTATTAAATTATGGTTGAATTGTTTGGGGTTTTGTTAGTTGTCTAGAGTACAAGCTGGACAACCTGTGGTGCTGACTTTTTTTATAGAACTTGTATTGTTTTACTAGCAAACCCAAGAGTAGCATTGTGGTTTTAATGTATTTTTACTGGCCTCAGAATCTACCTTCATTTCGTACTGTAGAAACATACCAGGTAACTAAATCTAACTTGATTGTTCTAAATGGTTGGCTAATACTAGCCGGAAAGGGATGTTGTAGTTTAAACTACAGTACTTCCAAGCAGTATTTTATCTTTTTCCCAGAGAGCTGTTTCAGGTGCACAGTAACTTCCTACTTACAGTTCCAAGTGATGTCTCAGCACTTGGAATTTGTACTTTTTTTTGGTAAAAATACTATATGGGAATTGCGAGCAATATGTCTGTTATATATGTGAGTATTACTGAGTCACTATGACTTCCCCATTATTTCAGTGGTTAATGTTTTCTTCATAAAGAGATCACCAATAACAAAAACTTTAAAAATACTCTAAATCGTTTTGTATTACCGAATGTGTTTTTGTTTTTTGGTTCTTATGTGGTGCTATCTTTACCTTTATCAACTTAGGTCAGTATAGTATAGTGAATGTGAAACCTAATGGTAACAGTGAAACAAAAGCAAAATCTGTTCAATGAGATGATAGCTTGAAAGAGACCTCAAAAGCATGACTGGCAAACATTACTGTATAAAATTCTACATGATCGGCAGAATTAAGGAAGTACAATTCTGTTAATCATGCTTTTAAAAATACAAAAGAATGAAGCTTTACATAGATTTGGTCCTATTTTTTTTAATTGAGATTCATTTTTCAATAATTGCTAATGTTCTTGTGATTATGGTATTAAACTTTTAAAATAAAAAAAAGTTCATTTTAGATTAAAGGAAAGCAAAAAAGGTAAGTTTGCTGGCTTGTAATGCTTTTTGGGCTCCTATAACTCAAATAACTGTGTGGGATTTTTAAATATTTTTCAGGCCCGTAGTCCATGAATCCAAGGCATATTTGTGCAGTGACTTTTAAAATACACTATCTCAATATTGTGTCAGTACGCAATAAGGATTAATGTTACTAAATACAGACGTACATTATAAACCCCAGTTGCTCCATAGGAGCAGTTTTAGTTAAATCGGGTACATAATTTGCCTTTTCCTCCCAAAACTGCCTAAATAAGGGATTTGTTCCTCCCTGAAGCAACAGAAGAACTCCTGTTTCTGTTAATGGAAACAGTTTTGTGCATCAAGGAGAAGCTAGATTGCTACATGTTTACCATTTAAACACGTGTTGGTGTTTCAGATAAATGTTTTTTTCTTACATAAATGTTTTTTGAAGTAAATGCAAACAATTGTGTTTTGATAAAATTAAGATTGAGACACATAGAAAAGCCAAGAAATGTAAAGTTAAGCTTGATCCTTTATCTTAAACTTGTATTGTGATGCCTTTGGGTTGGCTTATTTCCATAGTAGTGTGAGTTGAGGGGAGTAGGGAAAGGGCTGTTAACTTTGTATTTCTTGACATTTGTCATTGTGTCACAGTCTTAACATTATTTAAATATAGTTCTTTGTATCTATTCATTTATTAAACTGGTTTGATTTTACCAAAGAGTGACTTATCCAAAATTGTCTCTGACAAAAATATACATCACTTTGATTGTACAGGTTCAGGTTCAAAACATTGTAATGGGACTGTTAAGGAGCAGGTAATCATCACTTTTTCTACAATATCATGATTCAACAGTTTGCAAGTTCCACTTGCTCCTGTTCATTTTGGCATAACTAGCAGTTATTGCCAGCAGTTATTGCCAGCATAATGCTAGCAGTGTTAAGAATTATCAAGCCATAACACAGTACTGTAAGGTTCAGCAGTGCTTCAAAGGATGCATACATGTAGGCAAGCATAGAGCATCTCTGAATATTACATTTAAACTTAAGTGTGTGAATCTGATAGAAAATGAACTTCAGATCTGGCAGCAGCAATTAAATTGTGCCTTGTCACATGATGGTTTGCCAGGATTAACATTACCATGAAACTTAAAACATTATCCACTTGAAGTTTATTTTACAAGATCACCAAGGCAAAATATTTTGTGTAGTTATTTTAAGCATACTTTGAAAGTACTGTACAGTATCTATTTCTGCGCCAACTTAAAACTGTACAGAACTTACACATTTCATTTACAATAAATGCAGAAGTCAAAATAAGTGATGTGAAGAAATATTTGGCAGTAAAATACATCATGAAACCATATAAGGTTGGTTCATAATTGAGTCTCTTCTTGATCTACCTTTTGAATTACATAGACAAATGTGAAAACAGTGACAGTGTCCTTTCTTTTAGATGTTTAACCTATTATTACAAACTGTGAAAAGAAATAATTTTATACTTTTGCTAATGATTGTGTTTTGTTTCAAACAGTTATTTTAGTTTTCCTAATCAGTTATCTTCCATATAATTTCTATTAAAGTTGTAAATACATTTAGAAAATAGGTTTGTAAATACCTTAGTGTCTCAGTTCAGCTGTAGTCAACAGAGCCTCATGAATGGTTCTGAATTTTGTGACATTTAATAGCATAAAGGATACTGTCTGTTCACTGTTCAGCAGAATATACTGTAGCCTAAATTTGTTGTTTTTTAATATAATCTTCCCAAGCATGAGAAAATGTTTTATGCTGAATCCTTCTGTTTATTTCTAGCCAAAACAGTACGGCCTGTTTAACTTTTCTTTAGGTTGAAGTATGGGAAGAATAGCAGGAATACAATCCGGGTCTGGGAAAAGATTGAGCTTGAAAGAGCTTTACGATTTTTAAAGTATCTTATTTGAATCTTTCATTTTAGTTTACTGTGATTGCTTCTATTGTCATTGTCTGAAAGGGTTTCACATGAAACCATTGAAAGGGACTCAAATATGCAACACCTAATCTTTTTCCAAGGGAAATTTACCCTTGAATGGTGCTTTTAGACTGGTCAGGGTTATTTATTAAATTTTATATTTGAAAGTATTTGGGAATTGTGTAAATTCTTTATATGAATCTGTTTAGTTCATGAATTGTAAATTTCAAATACTCAGTGACTGAACCAAAAGTTCAGTAAAGTCATTCAAAATGTTCAAAGTGTATAACCATTGTGCATTTCTTGCATATCTTTTAACAAGTGCCAGAATAATTATATTTATTATAATTATAAGCCCAATATATTATTCACCCATCCCTATAATGAGTATTGACTTAATTATGCAAGTTTACGTACAAATTTTAAACAGTGTAAGCCTGAGACAATTCTGTTCCTGTTTTTATTCAGAGGATGAGAAGCATTGATAACTGAGCAGGCTTGCTTATAGCTTGTATAGACAGATACTGCTAAAGCAGATACAATATATTGCTGTCTCCCCAATTTACGTATACTATGAATTCAACCTCTGGACTTGTATTGCAAGACTTCGGTTGGATCTCTGATTAGAGGTAGAACTCACTACTTCCTTGCACAATGTTAATAGTGTTTATTTCCCTTAACAGAAAATAGTATTTTTAAATAACTTTTATTATTTGTAGAGTTGTTTTATGATAAATATTTGAACAGTTTGAATGACTTAACTCAGTGTCATTATCTTGCAATATAAACTGGTAACCTCACAACTCTACACTTCATCACCATATGAAGTAAATGAAGCTAGCTAAGCTGATGCTGTAATAACTAATAACTTGCCATTAAGGATTATTTTATAGCATGGATTTTAAAATATTTATTCAAATGATATTTTACACTTGTATTCATTTTGTTTTAGATTTGTGACATGAATATTTCAGTGCTGCTTTATTTTGTTCTGATGAATTTTTTGTTTCTTGCTTGTACATTGCTTTTTTTATGGTATAAATAATAAGTCAATGGGAATTGCTGTTTGTAAATTAAAATGCTTCTAGAGCAAACCAGTGCTGTCGGTCTATAAATTCAGTTATTTAGTTTAAATATTAATGGACTCACATCATGTGTCACATTTTATAAAATCTCTATATAAAAGATTCAGGGCTCTATTAAAGGCCAGAGGCAAATCTGTAAAGGAAGAACTCCTCCATGGAAGTGAGCCAGCTAGTCAGTCCTCAGCAGCCCACTGACTTGGTACCATGCTGCAGAGAGCATGACTTATCATAGATCCTAGAAATGTCAGAGATTGTCTTATCAGAGAATCATAGACATTTAAAACTCGCCCATAAGAAACTTCTCAATATTGGGTATTAATTTAATTTAATTTGCATACAGATTCAAGGTTAGTAGCTATGTTCTGCCTCCATAGGCAGGATGTTATTCTGTGCCCTCATGGAGCAGTAGAGGCCACCACACACCTCATTAAGTATAGAATTCATTTCCTAACAAAAGAAAAGGGTGAGATTAGAAAGGAGTAATGGTCTGAAGTTGCAGAGGGGGAGGTTTAGGTTGGATATTAGGAAAAACTTTTTCACTAGGAGGGTGGTGAAGCACTGGAATGGGTTACCTAAGAAGGTGGTGGGATCTCCTTCCTTAGAGATTTTTAAGGTTAGGCTTGACAAAGCCCTGGCTGGGATGATTTAATTGGGGATTGGTCCTGCTTTGAGCAGGGGGTTGGACTAGATGATCTCCTGAGGTCCCTTCCAACCCTGATATTCTAGGATTCTAATATGGGTGTCCAGCAATTTTGGACAAATCTATCTAAAGTCAGCCAACAGTGCCTTATACCTGGCTTTCACCATTAGACTGATGAACTCTCAGGGAGGTTCCATGTCACCAATGATTTCCAATAGTGAAATAATATCCCACCATCAGCCAAAGGCATACTTCATTAATCTGCTGAGACAGACTAGTCCTTCCTTGGATGGTGGTTTGCAGAAGAGTGATTTTTTGCCTGCAGCCCAGGCAGCAATCTTACAAAACACAAATGCTGCTATCTCATTACAACTACTGCACATGAATTGTGACAATTTTAACTTACTTCCATTGTGCATGAGAGTTATGCCTGTGAACAAAGGAAATGTATCTCATCGTAAAGTTGTTTGGATTAGCACCATATGAGTAATAAATTTACTGCTGTAACTTCTGTGAAGGGGAGGCTGAGTTAATTATATGTAAACTTTTTATTTTTATTAATGCTGGTGAAGCTGCAGGATGTGTTCTTCAATAGCTGTTTTAGGTTCTCTACCCAACAGGCTATAGATTTTTCCAAGATGATTTTAGTTGTCTTTGCCACCTATACTTCTGTTCTCTCCAGATCCTCTGGTATGTATTTATTTATTTATTTTCTCAATTCTTGAAGTCAATATGGAGATAAGCACTGGAATTATCAATCTCTTCCAAAACGTAAGCAACTTTTAGTGTGGCCTCCGCTGGGGTGGGGGATAAAGTTTATTGTATACATTGGGGAAGGAAGTCTAATAAACTTGCTAGTTTCCTTTTAACTATAGAAGGAATGTTTGTGTACCATCAAGTGCTCCTAGAAGCTGTTAGGGGAGATGTACAGCAGCTATTTAGAGCTGTGTATATGGGACCTTGTGCGGCTTACTCAGCAGTTTCTGCAGAATCTTTGCCACATTTCCTTCTACTTCAGTGCACAGAGCAGCCATTGTTAGTGTTGCAATAGTGGTTCCAGAAGTAAGCCCAGGAACTTTGTGGGGTATTGCTTGTAGGGCTGATACATTCCTCAGCTGCATGGTATTGTGTATTATATAGACTTGTGTGTAGCCGGCCGAGTATGTGCACAGACAGCTGACATTGAGATTGCACAATATTCATCAGTCTGCAGAAATCACTGTTGACACAAGAGTGTACAAAGGGCTGCCGTGCTGCAACAACTGCTACAATGCAGCAACACAGTTATTTCCATTGACATTTCTTTTCTAGGTAAAAGGATAGAGAAACTTCCTTCCCGTGGCACTGACTGCTGAGCATTTCCTAGGAGCTCAGAATGTTCATTTCTCTTTGTATAAAGCAATCTCCCAGAGAGAGAGAGAAAATATCCTTGTTCACCCTGTGCCTTTGAATTTAGAGGCAAGAGAAAGTTCTGGTACATCTGTCATGTTTCAGTTTGTCTACCAAAGTCCATCAGATTTAGCTTCAGGTGTTTAGAAGATAAAGTGCATCCTGCAGACCATTGTGCTAACTTATTACCTTTGTTTGTGTCTTGGCAGACTATCACAAATTCTGCAGGTTGCCAAACTTTAAAAAAACAAACACCTCCTCTCCCTCCCAATAATTCTATTATACCAATTCCTTTTGCAGAACAGTAATCAGTAACTAATAGCTGAGATAAAAACACAATTCCCATCCCAGTAGTGTACACGTCTTTAATAGCATCTGGGAGTTAATAATTATTTGATGTCCTCTCACAATAGCCCCTCTCCATTCAAGAGGTCCCAAAGTGCACATAAGCTATATTTATACTACTGAGATGCAGCCATCTCTTTCATGCAAAGAGTGATAACCTACTGCCCAGCTGTACCAGAACATTGTGTAGAGGCGCGGTTTGGCCAATGGCACTGGAGCAAAGTGCATGTACTGATGAAAGTGCCTTTGAAATCTTTTATGCTCAAACATGGTTTTCACTTTTCATGTAAAAGAGACCCCTATGCAAATTAATAATGCTGACTGGACATTGGTGTCTGCCAAGCATAACTTAGATTTCACCGGAAGAACTCAGTACTCATTCCTTGCCCTTTCACCTTAGTTTGGTGAGTGTGGTGTAAATATTCCATGTTTGAGAGGGAAATGTTCATGTACTGAACACTGACTTGTAATGCTTAATGCATCTTTGTCTACTGTTATTTACTATCTATTATAATGCTTAGGAGCCCTAGGTATGGACCAGGAGGACCCCATTGTGGTAGGCAATGAACAAACAACAAAAAGTTGGTCCTTGCCCGAAAAGCTTATAGTGTAGGTATAAGACAAGAGACAACAGGTACCAACAAATAGATAGTGGAGATCATGAAAACAGACTGTCAGCATGGTAGGTAGTGGTGTCAGCACAACAGTGCAATGATGCCTATTAAAAAACTTGGCAGTGGGTAGGCCAAAGAAGAGTTTTATGGTGGTAATGAGATAGCTTTGTGGACGTTTACAGGGAGCTTGTCCCACACGTGAGGGCAGTGTGGGAGAAAGCACAAAGGTGTTTGGAAATTTAGGAAGTGTGCAATGGAGGCTGGCATAATTGGTCTATCAGACATTTTGATAGGATGGGAATAGGCTGTGAAGGGCCTTGAAAGTGAAGACCAGCATCTTATGTTTGATAGGATATAGAATGGGGAGCCAGTAGAGGGATTTTAGAGGGGTGACAAGGTCAAAGAGTAGGGTAAGGGAATGATCTTTGCAACTCTGACATATGACAAAACAAAGTCAAGCTAGTAGTACTTACCATGAGTCAGCACCAGGCTGATGCTACTGGCATATTTACATGCCACAGGCTTTAGGTGGCCCCCAAACTTGTACGTCTCAAGGTAGGCCTCTCTCCAAGCACCAGTGTGGGGAAGATTTCTCAGATGCATAGCATCTGAATGCAAATTCATCTGCAGATTAGTTTTTCTTTACTGCAGAAGAAAATATCTTGAGTGCAAAGACTGAAGGTTCACTATGCTCACCAATGGGATGGCATACATCAAAATACAGGTTCTGAAAATTATGTTTAATGTTAAATTATAGTGCAGCAGGTTTGTCAGTGGTTTGTAGTTTCGTACTGAAGGATCCTATCCTGGTATCAGGAGTGGTGCTTGGGGTAGGGAATGTGGGGAACTTCCCTGGTGTTTATATGCATGCATTAGCTACAATATATTTTTTTCATAAATTCAAAAACATTCCCTAGGATGGTCAGCATATGGCAAAATGATGTAGACATCTTGGATTTAACAATCAGTTTTCTTATTTTTACAGTCTTGAAAATTATTTTGCTGGGACAGAACCTGAAGGTTGGTTAATGCTAGAGTACAAAATTTGTTATGGCATACAATTCTAGCTTCACCTAGATTATAGCCACTGAGAGACTGCTGACCTTGAGCATTCCACATTTGTTTAATTTAAGTTGCAATATGTGGCAATAATTACAGTACCATAGTACAGTGTATATGGTTAAACTTCAACCCAACTGCTTGTTTTAGGTCATGAACCAGCATCTCCCATAATACAGTGTCCATGTACAATATTAGCTGACTTGAAAGTACTTTGGGCCACTTCTAGAGTAAATATCCAATGAACAGTTGCACTGCATGGGCCAAAGTAACCTATTTTCCAAAGGAGTGGATCAAAAAAAGTGAAAGAAATTATACTTTAAATTTAATTTCAACACAAAAAATTGACAGATACATGCATAGAAGAGACTCACAGTTGGTGGGGTAATATATTTTATTGGAAATTGGTCCTGTAAAAGATATCTCACCTACTTTGTCTTTCTAGTGTCCTGGAACCAATATAGCTACAACACCACACCAAACACTATGCATAGGGCACAAGTATGAAACACAAAGCTATGTAACCAATGTTCTTGTTCTACCCCTTTACTAATGAATGGGTCTTCAAGTGCAACACCCCCACTTCTCATGACAAATCCAAAGTCACTTTCTGCAAGAGTAGGAGTGTAAAATCAAATGGACTTTGCTTCCCCAAATTCCTTCCGTGGTTTTTGTTGGAGGAGTGATTTGAGGCTTACTATGCAAGCTACCAAATATATTGGGGTTCCAATCCTGATGAGCACCTGGATGTTCTCATAGCATAAATAATGATAAAGTGGGGGGAGTGTTGCTGTGCACTGTTACGCAGCAGTAGCTTTCCATTTAGGGTAACAGTGCAGAGCTGAAATTAGCTTCTCCACTGTGACATGATTATTGCGAGGCCTCATTCATTTACTTAGAGCTGCAGGTCACAGCCAGGGGCCTACTTATGAAATGTAGAAGGGGAACCCAGTAGAGGGATTTCTAGTCATCCGCCACGGACCCCTTAGATCTTGTAGAATTGTTTTTATTTAAAAGCAAGTTGCAAGACTTTCTGGCTGCCATGTGAATGGTCGAGTTGTGTATTTCTGCATTGGCAGCTAGACAGCCAAAACGTACGTGAGTGTGTGTGTGTGTGTGTGTGTCTGCCCTGCAATGTTTGTTTACATAGGAATTCCACTGTCGCAGGAGCCCACGGGTGGAGAGAGTCTGAACCTGAGTCAAGTTGGGATGCAGGTGTGACCGGGGGAGGGGCATGCTGATAGACAAGTCAAATATGATTATTGAAAATCTTCACATAAAAAAAAGTTCTACTAACCCTAAAGGGTCAGACACATTACCTCCCAGGTCAATGAATATTTCAGATCTTACCCAAATACATTCTTACAGCCAATTTTTATTAACTAAACTATTTTTTTTTAGAGAGAGAGACAGTATTGGTTAAAAGATCATTATATATACAGATATGAATAGTGCCCCTAGGTCTGTTTCACAGTAGATATGGTAAGCTTTAGAATTGCAGAGTCCTTTTCAGAATCAGTTAATCAGGTTATAGTCCAATGTCCAAATATTCAATATTAGGGTGACCCAGCTGGGAGTGGAGATCTGTCTTAAGACTCAAACTTCCCTCAATAAAGCTTAAACAGTTCTGAGATGAAAGGATCAGGTCCCAAAGTTTTTAATAGAGATGTTTGCAGCCTCTTGACAACACTAGTCCTTGGATGAACAATAGGCCTTTGAAGTAACCTATTTGGTAAGCATCACCAGTAAATAGCTACATTGATTAATATAAGGCAATTGCCTATCTCCCACCATTTTACAGGTGATTTCCTACAAACTTCAAAGAGAAATTAAGACAGTGACATTAGTATATTTAAATGTTAATTCAGAGCTCAAAAGAAGATCTTAATAGAATACAAAATAGAAACTGATTACATTGTCAACTTCTACAGTATATATGTAACAAAGTCCTGTGGCACCTTAAAGACTAACTATAAAGTTTTGAAGCATAAGCTTTCGTGGGCTAATACCCACTTCGTGACTTCCACTGCTTGCACCCGACGAAGTGGGTATTAGCCCACGAAAGTTTATGCTTCAAAACTTTATAGTTAGTCTTTAAGGTGCCACAGGACTTTGTTACCTCTGCTATTCCAGACTAACACGGCTACCTCTCTGATTCTTAGTATATATGTAAACACATGAAACACAAACACTATATATGTCTCTAAAGGCTGACTCAAGGTCAATTAGCCTGCAAGTTGCTTAATCCTTTCTGACCCCATGTCAGAAGCTGGGACCCAGGGTTCAAGCCCTATTGCTTTACATTGTAGACACAGCCTTGCTGGATTTATTCTCTGTGATTCTGCTAAAAGTATCCCACTATCCTATGGACTAATTTTCTGTGTCTTCTGACGATCAAGTTTGGTGGACAGTCAATTTTTTTTCACACTGTGCGATAAACAGAGGGCTAGAGTGGCCACATTTTGAGGGTGCTAGTAAGTCTGGGATTATAGGTGGTTGGACTGGGGCCCACATAATAGTGTCACCCTTTGAGCCCAGGTTCTAGGCTGAGCCCAACCATCTCTACTGGAATTTTATAGCCTAAGTCAGCTGGCACAGGCCAGCTGTGGGTGTTCTAGAGCACATCTGCACTGCTATAAGAGAGATGAGTTGCCATATTCAGCGTGATAGCATGTTGACTCTAAAGCCTAATGATGAAAGTTTTAAACATCAATATTGTTAACTAGTGCTAGGAAAATTTGTAACAAGTACCTTATGTGATCATAGACTCATTGAATCTCAGGAGGTTATCTAGTCCAATCCCCTGCTCAAAGCAATTAAATCATCCCAGCCAGGGCTTTGTCAAGCTGAGCCTTAAAAACCTCTAAGGATGGAGATTCCACCATCTCTCTAATTAACCCATTCCAGTGCTTCAGTGACATACTTTGACAATTTTGTGTAGAATGTTCATGAAAGTTAGTGTTCTCAGATGCATTATTACAATATTTGTATTGCTGCTCCTCTAAAAGTTATGTTGCTCAGCTGTTTATCATGTCAGATAAATACTGTTTCTGTTCTCTGAATGGGTAAGCAGCAGCAATTTGTGTAAGCCACTTTGGAAGAACTATATATTTATAGACTTCTTAAGGGAAGCTGACAGGCCCTGCAGATATGTTGTCAGAGCCAATTTACAACAGCAGGTAAAGGTCTTAGTATATATGACCCAAACCAGTGTGGGCAAAGCTCAACATGCCTGTCCTTTGCCATCTCTGTTATGTACTCTAAAACTGAAAGAAAACTCCACAATCACCTGTAGACTCAAACCTCTGTTCCATAATGCATGTACAGCCTTAGGGATAAAACTGGACATTAAGGGTGAAATCCTGGTCCAACTGAAGTCACCGGGGTCAGAATTTCATCCAAAGACCTTAGTTTTAGAGTAGAGGTGGTGAAATACTATGGTTATGAGCCATATCAGTGGCTGCATATAACCAGTGTACCCATTGATGCTCTTTCTCCTGCAACCCTAAAAGCATCTTTTGCCTTTTTATGCATTTTGAAAAGCACTGTGGTCACTTACAACACTGTATAAAAAGTTCTCAGTGAATTTAGCTCTTATCAAGAGTCTAGGTATATTTATATGTAAATGAGTTGCCTTCCACAGGCTCCTGGCAAGTTATCCAGGCCATGGATACACTAATTTAAATAGACTTGCAGTTGCTGTTTTTATTAAATAATATTAATGGGTGTAACCTGTAACTTCATTATACTTTAGTCACTTGTTTACATCTAGCACTAGTGTAAACTAGTGACTTCATTATACTTTAGATTTAAAAAAAAAAAAAAGATAAAGAAAAAAATCAGCCATCCCCCTCTGGTGGAGAAAACAGAAAAAACAATGGCAGGTGCCCCAGAGGGAATGAACAGAACAGGGAATCAAGTGATCCATCCCCTGTCACACATTCCCAGCTTCTGCCAGAGGCTAGGGACAGCATCCCTGCCTTTCCTGGCTAATAGCCATTCCCTATCCTCCATGAATTTATCTACTTCTTTTTTGAACCCTGTCACAACATCCTCTGGCGAAGAGTTCCACAGGTCGACTATGCGTTGTGTTAAAAAAAATGCTTCCTTTAGTTTGTTTTAAACCCGCTGCCTATTAATTTGGTGACTCCCCAGTTCTCATGTTATGAGGAGTAAATAATACTTCCTAACTTACTTTCTCCACACCAGTCATGATTTTATAGACCTCTATCATATCCCCCTTAGCTGTCTTTTCCAGTCTGAAAAGACCCAGGCTTATTAATCTCTCCTCATATGGCAGCTATTCCATACCCCCTAATCATTTTTATTGCCCTTTTCCAAACCTTTCCCAATTCTAATACATCTTTTTTGAGATGGGGTGACACATCTGCACACAGTTTTCAAGATGTGAGTGCATAATGGATTTATATAGAGGCAATATAATACTATCTTCTTATCTATCCCATTCTTAATGATTATGAACGGTTAGCTTTTTTGACTGCTGCTGCACATTGAGTGGATGTTTTCAGAGACATTGGGTGACAACAGAGGTTACATTGGTTCTGTTATAAAGCTGTTGATAACTCTAAACACACTGGTGAGAAAAGGGGCTTAAGTAGGAGGTTCCTGCTCAGGTTAAAGCTCTAATTTTACTGAAATAAGTGTTTTCATTTGAGAGAAGTTGAGGGGCAGTGCAGTCCAATGGAGAGGGCACTAGCTTGGGATTTAGGAGACTTGGGTTCTGTTGTTTACCACTGGACAAGTCCCTTCACTTCTCTCCTCTCTCTCTCTGTTTTTCCTCCCACCCTTGTCAGGCTTGTCAATTTAGCTAGTAAGCTCTTCAGGGCAGGGACTGCCTCTTGCTCTGGTTTTATACAGTGCCCCATGAAGTGGGGTTCTGATCATGGTTGGGGCTTCTAGATGCTATCATAATATAACTAACTGAAACAAACCTGGTGCTGCAAAGATGCTATGAACTCCCCCTGTTAGCTCACCAGAGGCAGAAGACCTACTGATTGTGAAAGAGAGGACTTAGGAGGCTAGGGGGAAACACCACCCCAAAGTGGGCAAGACCACTCAGACAACTGTTTTGTTTGGTCACTTACATTGTGTATTGGCAGACATGGTCCAGTCCTTACCCACTGTAATTCTTTAGCTGTGTGGAAGAAGACAAGGGGTAGGGAGAGGCGAGGCTGCTTAGAAATATCTACAAAAGGAGAGAATTAGTCTAAAATAGCAAATGGACATGATGTTTTATCAAGCTCTGCTTCTTTACAGTGAATAATAAAAAGTGGGGTTTTCTCTCAGGTCTAATCCCAGTGACATTTTTATCAGACCTATGAAATAATATTTTCTTAACATTACAAATGAGTTTATGAAGAAATTACATTAAATATTCAGTGCACTGGGTATTATCCAGGAAACTTCCATTAATGTTTTGGGGAATTGCATGGGTAATATCTTGTGATTCCAACTAAATATTCTTCTTTTTCCTCCATGCTATGTGAGGCTTCTCCCAAAAAAACCTCCCAGCAACTCATAATTTTGTGCATGCTTTTTATTTAGCTGTTTTTTTCTGTTTTCTCCACCAAAGGGGGATGACTGATTTAAATTTTTTTTTTTTTAAATCACTTGTTTTACACTAATCTTTCTGGGCAGTTGGAAATGAGGAATATACAGAGACATAGTCAAGCATCAACCTAAAACACAAACTCGAATGTTAAACCAGTTAGGAAGGGCAGAACATGAGTATTTATATTTCAAATGTTTATTTTTGGGCAGTTTGTGATGATGGTGGTATGTTTCTGTGTTTTTGCTGAATTCTTGTGGGGATACTAACATTATTTTTCTGAAAAGAACCACAATACTCTAAAATCTTTAGCGGCTGCATCTCATCCACCATTGTACCTGCTGTATGGCAGGGTAGTATGTAATGCTGGCAACATTTAATCAGAATCACTGTTAGGGCTTTTATGTAGCAGGTGCACAGTGGCTGGATATGCTGTGAATGTTAGGAAGCAGCCAAGAAGCAAATATTGTAAAAAGAGAGCTGGGTAACCATTGACTATGACATTGTATGCAGTGGACTCATTTTCAGCCTGGAAAATATAGAAAGTTGAATTTTAATTTGAAAGTCTCTCCATGTGTCCTGATTTTTGTTTTGGTTCCCACCTGTCTTTCTACAATGCTGAATTAACAACTTTATCAGTGTTCAAATCCTGGGTCAAATATAACAAATACTCAATATTCAGTCTTTATTCCACAAATGCTTTGATGTAATGCAATTTATTAAATAGTCATATTTATTTCATAGTAAAATAAATTACCTCTGAGCCTCTGAGAATTTAGAAAATTATCCAGGTACCACCTTTCTCCCCCTCTCCCTCCTTATGTTCTCTCCTTCAGGTCCGTCAAGTGAGTCAAAAAATTAATCACAATTAATCATGCTGTTAAACAATAATAGAATACCATTTAATTAAATAGTTTGGGATGTTTTCTATATTTTCAAATATATTGATTTCAGTTACAACACAATAGGTATAGTGCTTACTTTATTTTTTATTACAAATATTTGGACTATTACAAAAAATAGTATTTTTCAATTCCCCCATTACAGGTACTGTAGTACAGTCTCTTTATCAGGACCATTGAACTTACAAATGTAGAATTATGTATAGAAAATAACACATTCAAAAATAAGTGTACCTACTTCTTGTTCAGCCACTCGCTCAGAAAAACAAATTTGTTTACATTTGCAGGAGATAATGCTACCCACTTCCTGTTTACAATGTCACCTGAAAGTGAGAACAGGTGTTCACATGGCACTGTCATAGCCAGTGTCACAAGATATTTATGTATCATATGTGCTAAAGATTCATATGTCCCTTAGTGCTTCAACCACCATGCTAGAAGACATTCGTCCATGCTGATGATAGGTTCTGCTCAAAAACAATCCAAAATAGTTCACACTAGCGCATGGTCCTTTTAATCATCTGAGTCAAATGCCACCAGCACAAGACTGATTTTCTTTTTTGGTGGTTCAGGTTCTGTGGTTTCCACATTAGAAGATTGCTCTTTTAAGACTTCTGAAAGCATGGCCCACACCTCGTCCCTCTTAGATTTTGGAAGGCACTTCAGATTCTTTAACCTTGGGTTGAGTGCTGTAGCTATCTTTAGAAATCTCACATTGGTACCTTCTTTGTGTTTTGTCAAATGTGCTGTGAAAGTGTTCTTAAAATGAACATGTGTTGGGTCATCCTCCGAGACTCCTCTAACATGAAATATATGGCAGAAGATGGGTAAAAACACAGAGCAGGAGGCATACAATTCTCCTCCAAGGAGTTCAGTCACAAATTTAGTTAGCAAGATCATCAGCATGGAAGCATATCCTCTGGAATGGTGGCCAAAGCATGAAGGGGCATATGAGTGTTTAGCATATCTGACACACAAATACACTGGACCCTCGCTAGAACACAGGATGTGGGATCCATGCAAAGACCCGTGTTTTAGTGGGGACTGTTACAAGGAAAATTAATGACTGTTACTAAATTTGGGATCCGTGACCGCATTCTATCAGAATTTGTGTTATATAGATGTGCTTTCTAGCAAGGGTCCAGTGTACCTTGCAATGCCAACTATAAAAGTGCCATGTGCAGGACCAGCCCTAGGGGGCTGTGGGGCCCGGGAAGAAGTAACAAATCTTTAATTTCTGGGATTGACCCATCCCTTCCAGGAGTGCCTGCACCAGCCAAACCATTGGTCCCAGACCAGTCATCCCAATAAGCCATACCCAAGGGATGGCTCTGGCCATATGAACACCTGTTCTCACTTTCAAGTGATATTGCAAATAAGCAGGCAGCATGATCCCCCATAAATGTAAACAAACTTGTTTCTTTTAGTGGCTGGATGAACAAGAAGTAGGACTGAGTGGACTTTTAGGACTTGAGTACAGTTATGTAACAAAAAAAAATCCACATTGGTAAATTGCACTTTCACAATAAAGAAACTGCACTACAGTACTTGAGTTAGTTGTGATTAATCGACAGCCCTAATGTATATCCATTTGTATGGATAAACTGTCAGTCATAGGGGGGCCTGAAGGGTCACAAGGAGCCCCAGGGCCTGGATAATTTCTGTTGGCAAGTGATCCAGCTGCTTCCTTGATGAGTATCTGAGAGTTTATTTTGACCATTGCTCAGATCCGGTTTCAGGTGGTAATACTGCATGTTAAGCGTATGTCACCTCTCAGAAGAACCACACGAGCTACCCGACATTAAACACCTGCCTCCCCCAATCCAATGATAGGAAACGGGGCCAAACCTCAGCCACAGCCGGTACCTGCCACGGTCAATGCCGTCCTCAACTGCCGCCAGGCTCGCCCCGCCCCGCCCGAGCGTGCTGCGCGCGGGAACCCCCCGCAGGACCGTCCCCCGCCGCCCTAGGGCCCGTCTGGCAGCCACTGACAGGAGAACGGGCTGCAGCTCCTGCGCATTGAGCTCTCATTTGCATGTTCCCGCCTCTGTACAGCGCTGAGTGGTGAGCTGTGGTGGCGGGGGTGCGGATTGGCTGAACTGCCCGTCAGTGTGGTGAGCCCCAGTCCCCTGCCGGGCTCGGCCTCGTCCTCGCGCTAGCGGCTGCAGCAGTGGGCGGGGGGCTAGGGCCGGGCGGCGGCGGCGGCGGCGGCGGGCTGGGCGCGGCGCGGCGCGGCGCGGGATCCCCGCCCTCCTCCGGCTGCGGGGACAGCGGTCGGCCGGCCGGGGCCTGTGGGAGAGGTGCCCAGGTGAGGCCCGCCCGCCGGGCAGGTGAGACCCGCCCCCATCACCGAGACTTTGCAGCCTTCACCTGGGGCAGGTGAGGCCTTCGAGCTCCCCTCCCCCCCCACCTCAGGCACTCCCCGGCGCCGCTCCCGGGCGGGGAACCCCTCCCTCACACTGCCCGAGACCCCTTCCCCTCCCCCGCCCCCACAGCCCCCCGACCCCACGCTCGTGAAACCCGCAGCGCCTCTTTCCCCCACGTCGCTGAGACCCCTCCCCATACGCCCTAGGATCCCCCTGCTGCCTCCTATCCCGGAGACCGCTGGTGGGACTCCCCCGCTTCACCCAGACCATCTGCCCCCCCCCCATCCTTGGGATGCCCCCCACCCATCCCTTGCCACCCACCTCTGGCACCCTCCTATATTGGAGGTCCCTCGGCACCCACCTGCTGGAACCTCCCATCCCCCTTCTCGCCTCTCTCTGGACCCCGTCTGCCCCTTAGACCCCTCACCAGAAATCTCTGGGATGCCCCCCGCCTTCTCCATTCCCGAGACCGCACATCCTTGGGACCCCCCCCATCCCATTCCTGACATCCTCCTATTCCAGCCACTTGCCCCCAGCCCTCCCAGCAGGTGAGTTCATGGGAAACTTCATCTATGTTGCAAACTCTATCATGTTGCAAACTCCCTCTCCAGGAACCGGTGAGATCAGAACTGCCTCCCATCTCTATCACTCATTCTTCCCAGGATAGGTGAGGTCTTGGAATGCTCTCCCTTGCTCATCTTTGTCATAAACACTCCCTTACCTGGGGGATGTTCCTGAGGCACCTCTCCACTCCTACAGCTGCACACCCTCAGAACAGGCAAGACCCTAGGACCACTCCTATCCCTGTCAGTTACACCTCCTCTCTTGAAACAAGTGACACCCAGCACTGCCCCCCTTATTCCTGCCTCATCCTTATTCCTGACACACATCCTTGCGACAATTAAGACCCTGGGACATCTTCTCCACATAGCTGTCATAAATACACTAGGATATCTCCAGTACACCTGTCAGGAGAGGTGATACCTTTTCACTCCAGGACAGGTGAGATTCAGAACTGCATCCACAATTTCTTTTGGATTTGTGTATGCAATAGGTGAGGCCATCCCTAAAGTACCCCCATTCCTGTTCCACACCCTCCCTCATCCCAAGGTCAGGTGAGACCTAGAACCTTCCCCTCCATCCACAAGATCCTCCCTACACCCCATCCTTATCACATCTAGCTGGGACAGCTGAGACTTTGCAATCCTGCCATCTACCCCATCCCTGCCTGTGTCTCACTCTCTTTCACACACAGTTCAGATGAGACCCCAGGAATCCTCTTCTCTGTCCTAACACTGAGATGCCCAGTGGCCCTAATCATTGCTGTCTCCCTCTTTCTTCAAGGTTGGAGGGACCCAGAACACCTGCCTATTTCTGCCACTGGCACCTGGCATCCCCAGGACCTCCTAACTCTAGGACACAAACAGGGGACAAGTAAAACCACAGCCTTGTCCCTTGTAGAGACTTCAATCTCTTATCTCTGTGATACCTAGTTTTGTTGGCTGTATGTGAGACTGCATGCCATTGGGAAGTGTCCTGACTCCCTTCCCAGCTTTCTGCTTTCCCATTCCCCCCGGACAAGTTAGATCTTGGGAACCCCCTGGAAGAATCCCAGGAGCCACATCCCGAGGATGGTGAGATGGTGTACCCCCCTGGAAGTAGTGGGCCTTGGGATTCTCACCCTCCACCTCTCTTGACCTTGTCAGACTAGGAGACTCTCCCCCATCCAGTCTCTCCTCTCCATTCTCATTCCATGTGATAGGTGAGTCTTAATCTCTCAACCCCATGGTATATGTGCAATTGGTTGGGATTGGGCCCTTCCAAGACTAGTAAATCCATTCCCCTGTCTGTCCTCAGACAAGTGGAAGGAGAGGGGTGGTGGCTGGGTTTCCTCATTGTAAAGTGCCTTCCCTAGAGCAGTGGTTCTCAGCCAGGGGTCCAAGGCCCTCTTGGGGGCAATGAGCAAGGCCAGCATTAGACTTGCTGGGGCCCAGGACAGAAAGCTGAAGCCCTGCTGCATAGGATTGAAGCCCAGGCTGTGAGCCCACCATCCAGGATTGAAGCTGAAGCCTAAGCAATGTAGCTTAATTGGGGCCCCTGTGGTATGAGGCCCCAGGCAGTTGCCTGCTTGCTACCCTCTAATGCTGGCCCTGGCTTTTATATGCAGAAAACCAGTTGTTGTAGCACAAGGGGTCTGTGGAGTTTTTTTAGCATGTGGAGAGGCCTCAGAAAGAAAAAGGTTGAGAACCCCTGCCCTAGAGTATGACTAGGGTAAATCAGTTTGCTCATCATCACCATTTCCTCGTGAGTGTGTGTGTGTGGGGGGGGCTGTTGCTAATATTGACACTTTCCTCCTTTACAAATACTTGGAGCATTTTATGCAAAATAGAGAGATGAAAACTTGTCCAAGGTGTATATATTTCTCTTTCCATCAGGTAATTTTTTGTTCCTATCTAGTACAGTGCAAGCATGTGGTATTCATATTCTCACAGTTTCTTTGTTTATAGGATTCATGCACCCTCTCATCATCACCTAAGACACCCTGTGTGCAGCAATAACGTGAACAATGTATAGTACAGTACTAATGTCTCCTACTCTAGATTCGGTGCCCAGTCTAAGAGGCATTAACCAGCTCATTCAGTGAGAAGGCCCTTCATAGGGTGGAGGATCAAATGCCTTTACAGCTGTTTGGTTTTCTGTGTTTGTAATATAAATAAACTCAAAATCTGTCCATTTTTCCTCCTCTTAAAGAAGTCCGTGAAGAGTCTTATAGTAGTTTACGGTTTTGTCTAAATAGAAAGGAAGCCTTTGGATTTAATTGCCTCTTCTATGTGTTAGTAAGAAAGTAGACGGTGTATGAATTAAAATTTGTTTTGGACAGAGATTTGCAATATTGATAGTTGACTTCTGTATAGTTCGGCAGTATAGTTCGGCAATAATTTTCCATATACCTCAAGCATTTAACTAGTACTGTTCATTCTCTGCACTGCTGTTTCAGAAACTAGGAATGGAATTTCCAGCATTTGATAATTTCAAGAGGAAGGGGTGATGAAGTCTTGGAAGTGGAGGTGCTCTTTGGGATTGTAGGATTTAAAGGATGTTGTGCCTTTTCAGGAAGACGCATACAATAAGGACTACCCTTGTAAACTGCATCCCTGCTTAGTAGGACATAGGGTAGGTGGAAGGCACAGACAGCTGTAGCAGACGATGCTTTCTGAGATCATTTGGGAAACTAATCACATTGTTTGGGATGACACTGTCCAGATGCAGTTTAGGACCTTTTTTGACAATCTGTTCTGATTGCATTTTATAAATGCGTGTCTTTGGCTTCAGAGAATATGGATGACTAATGTTTCGGTATTAATTAAAAGGATTACGGTTGAACTATGTAATTGAAGACCCCAAACATGCCTTTTGCATGTAGTAGTTGTCATAGATAGAACTAAAACCAGTAAAATGGAACAAATGAAGACTGTTGCCTTGTTGAAATTATTTTTTATTAATGCAGCTGTTTGCTAAAGAAAAACCTATTCCATGTCCCAAAGAGATTACAATTGAAGATAACAATGTTTAATATATTATCTTGTAATATAAATAAACTCAATTAGCAGCCCTGTTAGTCTGTATCCATAAATAAAACAAGGAAGACTTTGTAGCACCTTAGAGACTAACCAGTTTATTTCAGCATAAACTGAAGTGAGCTAAAGCCCAGGAAAGCTTATGCTGAAATAAACTGGTTAGTCTCTAAGGTGCTACAATGTTTATTTGTATCTTGTCTAGCAGACCTTTATTGATCAAAACTGGGTTCGCTTTCATACTGACTTGATTCTGGAACTGGCAGTTATTTTTGGTGTGTGGGAAAGGGGTAACAAAAATATGTGAGAAGGAATGATCTATATACAGTTTTTTCTTTGTTTCCAAAGTTTGTGCTTCTCGTGATGGTATCCGTTTGAAGAACAATTTAATAGGATATTATCACCTGAATTATATATTGTAAACAAATAAATTTATTTGCTGTTGATTATGAACAGTGAAGAATTCTAAAAATCCTGTTTACTTGTCACTATTTTATGTTTTTAGTTTACTTGTATTTCCCTATCTTGAGTAATATAAATCTATTAATTTAGTTTCACTTTTGTTGATAGTTAATTTCACTTTCACGTTCTAGTTCTTAGTGCTAAAATATTTGAGTTCAAACTCTCTGTTTTTAAGCAAATCAATATTTCCCCATTCGTCAGATTTTTTTTTCAATGGAAACCTTGGTAAATATAAGAGCAATAACAAGTTGAAGTGGCTTTAAATCAAAGTAATCACAGTCCAGTTCATGCATATAATTCTTCAGTACTAAAAGGTTTTTCCCAAAGTTTTAAACTTTACCACTTGAACATAATGCATATTATATTTTTCTGAGTTCTCCAACATTTCCCCCAATTAATACTGGTGTAATTGAACACAATTAAGTGTTTTATTTTACCCTAGCATTCTCTTTGGCCAGGTTGATGTATTTTTCAGGGAAGAGCAAGCATTTATGAGGATTTGTTCTGTAGAGGAAGTGAGTGGCCCATCAAGGAATAAAGTGTTAGTAAAACCCCTTGTTTTTGTGATCATTAATTAATATTAAACAATGAAATGTTGTCCAAGATTTTGTGTTCTCTCTGATAACTCCCACTGAAATAAGCACCATAAAACAACTTCAACCATATCCCCTTATTCCCTTTTTTCAGTTGTGTAGTCTTTCATAGGGGGAAAATTTCCTGTTTGAAAGCCTTTTTTTCCTCAGATAGTTGTCCATTTTTGGAAAAAGACAGTATTTAGATTTTTGTTGCTACTGTTGTGGTTGAGGTATGATCCTTCTTGTGTGCATTTGTCTTATTTTGTCTTAAAGAAAAAAGTAGGAAAGGAAAAGAATAGCAAGGACGTTTGTCTCTCTCAATTTCAGATTAGTTGCTGGGAAACCAGAAGGCACAGAATAGGTCTCAGTGTGGCTGATCATATCAGCCACACTGAGACCTTGCAAACTTTTACCAGTGCCAGACTGTTTTAGGCATTACTTTTACCTGCCTTTCTAGGCTTAGGTTCATGGCAATGTTGCAACAAGTAAAGTTGTTTTAGTTGGCTAATCCAGACTCTTATTTGACCGAAGGCAAAAAAAACGAAGATGGGGAAACTGGAGAAATAAGATAGGGAATGAAAAATGACATAGTAGCAAAGAGCTAGTAGTAGGAACCTCAGGTTCACATTTCAGGTGATGTTCAGGAGTTAGCTGAACCTGATGGAGGTGGTAATTATAGAATCATGGCTGAAATGGCTAAAATGTAGGGCTGAAAGGGACCTTGGGGTCATCTACTCCGTTCCTTCATGCTAAATCAGGATCAAGTATCCCTAGACCATCCCTGACAGGTGTTTGTCTAACCTGTTCTTAAAATCCCCTCCAGTGATGGGGATTCCATAACCTCCCTTGGTAACCTATTCTAGTTCTTTGCTGTGATTCTATAAGGATAGCAATGTAGGACTGGAAGGGACCTTGAAAGGTCATCTACTCCAGTCCTATGGACTGAGGCAGGATTAAGTATGATGTAGGCCATCCATGACAGGTGTTTGTCTAATCCAGTGGTTCTCAAACTTTCTGTTCGGGTGACCCCTTTTCAACATGCAGCCTCCGATCACGACCCTGCCATGTCCACTGAAATGCTGCCGAAACGAAAGTTGCTGTTTTCGGAGGCATTTCGGCAGACATGCTCACACGCATGGGTATGGTCACCGAAAGTGAAAACATTCACTTCAGTGGCATTTCAACAGAAGCGGGGACTCGTAACCCCAACGGAACTGGGATGTGACCCCCTGAGGGGACACAAACCCCTCTTTGAGAACTGCTGGTTTAATCTAGTCTTAGATATTTCACAGCCTCCCTAGGTAATTTGTTCTAGTGCTTAATACCCTTACAGTTAGAAAGGTTTTCCTTATCTGTAACCTCAATCTCCTTTACTGCAATTTAAGTCCTTACTTCTTGTCCTCTCCTTTGAATAAGGAGGACAATTTATCATCATTCTCTTTATAACAACCTTTTACGTACTTGATCACACCCAGTCTTCTCTTCTCCAGATTAAACAAATCCAGTTTTTTCCATCTTTTCTTTTAGGTCATGTTTTCTAGATCTTTACTCATTTTTGTTACTCTCTTCTGGCCTTTTTCCAGTTTGTCCCCATCTTTCATGAAGTGTGATGCCCGCAACTGGACACAGTACTCTAGTTGAGGCTTTATCTGTGCTGTGTAGAGTGGGTGAATTATTTCTTGTGTCCTGCTTACAACATTCCTGCTAGTACATCCCAGAATGATGTTCACTTTTTCCCCCCAGCAATATTACATTGATGACACGTATTTAGTTTCTGATCTGCTATTAGCTCCAGATCCTTTTTTGCAGTACTCCTGCCTGGCACTCATTTCCCTTTTTGCCTGTTTGTGCAATTGCTTATTCCTTCCTAACTGGAATGCTTTGCATTTGTTCTTACTGAATTTCATCCTATTTAATTTAGGCAATTCCTCCAGTTTATCAAGAGAATTTTGAATTCTACTCCTGTAGTCAAAAATGTTTACAACCTGACCAGCTTGGCATCATCCTTAAACTTTATATTTGTACTATCTATGCCATTTTCCAAATAATTTATGAAGATATTGAATAAAATTGGACCAAGGGCAGATCCCTGCCAGACCCCACTTGACATGCCCTTCCAACTTGACTGTGATAACTATTCTCTGAATATGGTTTCCCAACTGGTTGTTCACCCACCTAATAGGTCAAGAATAGCAGCCGTGTTAGTCTGTATCTGTAAAGAAAGCGAGGAATACTTGTAGCACCTTAGAGACTAACTAGTTTATTTCAGAATAAGCTTTCGTGGGCCATAGCTCACTTCATCGGATGCATAGAATTTTCATTGTTTGCCTATAAAGTCATGTGAGACAGTATTAAAACCCTTACTAAAGTCAAAATATGTCACATCTACTGCTTTCCCCCATCTACAAGACTCATTATGCTGTCAAAAAAGAATATTGGGTTTGTTCTTGACAAATTCATGTTGGATGTTACTTATCACCTTATTATTTTCTAGGTACTTACTAATTGATCTTTCTGGGTACTGAAGTTAAGATGACTGATCTATAATTTCCTGGGTTGCCCTTATTACCGGTTTTTTATAAATAGGTACTGTAATTTGCTGTTTTCCAGTCCTCTGGGATCTCTCCCATTCTCCACGAGTTTTCAAAGATAATCGCTAATAGCTCAGATCTCTTCAGGTGGTTCCTTAGATATTCTAGGATGTATTGCATCAGGCCCTGTTGACTTGAAGACATCTAACTTGTCTAAGGGCTTGTCCTCACTGGGGTGGGGGATCAACGGCAGATACACAACTTCAGCTACGTGAATCACGTAGCTGAAGTTTGCGTATCTGCTGCCGACTTACTTGCCGTCCCCACAGCGGCGGTAGTCGGCGGCGTACTCCCCCGTCGACTCCAGCTTGCGCCTCCCGGCAAGCTGGAGTTCCGGAGTCGACGGGGGAGCCCGGGGCGATCGATTTATCGCGTCTTAACAAGATGCGATAAATTGATCACCAGAAGATCGATCTCACGCCGCGCGAGTGAAGACCAGCCCTAAGGGTATGTCTACACTGTAATTAGGCACCCATGGCTGGCCCGTCCCAGGCTCAGGCTCTGGAGCTGTTTAATCTGTAGACATTTGGTCTTGGGCTGCAGCCTGAGCTCTGGGACCCTCTCATCTCACAGAGTCATAGAGCCCAGATCCAGCCTGAGCCACAGGTTTTTAATTGCAGTATAGACCAACTTTAAGTAATTCTTTACTTGTTCTTTCCCTAATTTAGCCTCAGATCCTACCCCATATTACACTGATATTCACTGTGTTAGTCATCTAATTTTTTTAGTGAAGATTGAAACGAAAAAGGCATTTAATACTTTATGTATATATATATAGATCTCCTAGAACTGGAAAGACCTTGAAAGGTCATAGAGTCCAGTCCAGTCCCCTGCCTTCACTACTGTGTACTGTCCCCTGACAGATTTTTTTGCCCCAGATCCCTAAATGGGCCCCTCAAGGATTGAACTCACAACCCTGGGTTTAGCAGGCCAATGCGCAAACCACTGAGCTATGCCTCCCCCTCTACTTTGGCCAATGCTGCATTTTGTTGTTGTCTTTCAAGCCTTGTTGTGTAATGGCCTACACTGTCCTTGGTCTTCCTCTGGCTTCTAATGTGTCTATAAAATGGTTTCTTGTTGCCCTAGTTACTAGCTAGTTTAATCTCATTTTGAGAGAGGAGAAACTGCTTTTGTAGGCTCTAGCTCTGTTAAACCTCTGCGCCCCATTGACTTCAGTGGAATAGTACTGATATATGTGAAGATAGCATCCAACACTGAAGTTGGAATGTCTTAAATAATTTATTTGATGCATCAACAATTGTGTTAAATCAAGGTGACCCTCCTATATCTGGTGCACTGGAGGGTTAACAGAGTAAAAGGTTAGGAGAGAGAGAGGGTTAACAAGAGAGAGGGTTAACGAGAGTAAAAGAGTTTTTTGGGTCAGTAAACTGGATAGATTTGACTTTGAGTACATACTACTCAGGGAATAGATCTCTGATAAACAGGCAATTTTCATATGGTCACTTTTCAGAGAATAATATTTTAAAGGCTCTTTTAAAAAGGGGGGAGGGATAGCTCAGTGGTTTGAGCATTGGCCTGCTAAACCCAGGGTTGTTAGTTCAATCCTTGAGGGGGCCATTTAGGGATCTGGGGCAAAAAATCTGTCAGGGGACAGTACTTGTTCCTGCTAGTGTAGGCAGGGGACTGGACTCAATGACCTTCAAGGTCTTTCCAGTTCTAGGAGATTGGTATATCTCCATTTATATTATATATTATATTAAATATGGTGATTGTCATCAATTTGTATGAGGTTTACTGATCTATGGGGAGATTTTTCCAGAGCTACATTAATCAAATCATAAGCTTTTTCATTTCTTCTTCCTCTCATACAAGTGCAAGTAAGTTCTTCTGTACTTGGTCCAGGATTCTGGAAGCAGCCACCCTGCTCATATCTTGGCTTGTTTTGGAGGACCGTTTGACAAAGTCAATATTGCTAAAAATATTAATGTCAGTGACTGAGTAAGTATTCCACTACTTTTGGAATATCTCTGAAGTCTTGCTGGTCTTGCAATATAGTTTATTTATACAACAGATTAAAATGGGCTCAACACAAAATGTTGTGGCCTCCTACTGTATTGTATTTGTTCTAATTTACTGCTCTTCATCACTGTAAAGACCCTTAAGCAGCAAATATTTTTCTTTAGACTAGTATAGACTGGCAAACTTTTTTTTCTCCCATCCATTCTGTAGATCTTTTTCATTGTTGCATTTAATTACATTTATTTTTCAGAAACAACATTTCTCCAGGCCAGTTATAAATGTCTGCATTTTTTCTGCTGTCATAACTTATGATCTGCGCTATAATGCCTTATTAAAGTGCTTTTTCTGAGGTTATCTGTGTTTGCAGTAAAAGTTTTTTCTTTTTTTCTATGTATGCAAACATTAACTAGAATCAGTGTTGGTTTTTTGCTTCTCTTTTGGAATTTTATTTATTCCAAATGTAAACGGAAAGCCAAGTGGTCTAGGTTCTTTATGGCTATATGCCTATAATATGTGGCTGCTGCTTCACAAATGATACTGGAGGGCACGTACCAATGTTCCCTCTCCTTGGGGGAGAATTGTATGTCTCGTGCTCTGTTTTACCTGCAGTCTGACCTGTACTTCATGTTAAAGCAGTCTTGGATAATAACCCATCATGTTCATTTTAAGAACACTTTCACTGCAGATTTCACAAAACACAAAGGAAGTACCAATGTGAGATTTCTAAAGATAGCTACAGCACTTGATCCAAGATTTAAAAATCTGAAGTGCATTCCAAAATCTGTTTGATAGGCATGCTTTCAGAAGTTTTAAAAGAGCAATGGTCTGATACAGAAACTACAGAACCCAAACCACGAAAAAAGAATATTAACCTTCTGCTGGTGGCATCTGATCAGATGATGAAAATGAACATGCATTGGCCTGCACTGCTTTGGATCATTATTGAACAGAACCAATCATCAATATGGACGCATGTCGTCTGGAATGGTAGTTGAAGCATGAAGGGACATAAGAATCTTTAGCGCATCTGGCATGTAAATATCTTGCAATGCCAGCTACAATAGTGCCATGTGAACACCTGTCTCACTTTCAGGTTACATTGTAAACAAGAAGTGGGCAGCATTATCTCCTGAAAATGTAAACAAACTTGTTTGTCTGAGCCATTGGCTGAACAAGAAGTAGGACTGAGTGGACTTGTAGGCGCTAAAGTTTTATGTTTGTTTTATTTTTGAACTAGCAAAAATACCCGGCGTTGCTCGGGGTATTTGTAATTGGAAACTGGGATATAAAAAGACTACCATGTTTTTTATTAATACAGATTTTGTTCAGACGTCTCAGCGTTGCTCGGGTCCGTTGGAGGGGGGAGAGAAATGAGTGAGTGCGGGGTCCGTTGGAGGGGGGGAGAGAACTGAGTGAGTGCGGGGTCCGTTGGAGGGGGGTATTATTACATCATAACTATGTCACAGAGAACAGCAGGTTTTAACCTGCTGCCCAGCTGATGTTAATGGGCTTTAAAGAATTTCACCCCTAGGGGGCGTCAGAGGTGAGATTTGAAAAATTTTCGATTTCTTACTCTGATTAGGACCCTAAAGCCTATAACTGTACCAAATTTCAAGTCTAGCTCAAACGGTGTGGAAGCAGTAAGGCAGCATGCATACACGCACACACACATGCACGCACGCATACACCATTTGACTTTTATATGTATATATAGATGTAGTGGGTTTTGTACATATTTTTACATTACTTGTCCACATGCTCAGAGTCTTGCCCATATGCTCAGGGTTCAGCTGATGATCATATTGGGGTTGGGAAGAAATTTTCCTCCAGGGGAGATTGGCAGAGGCCCTGGAGGTTTTTCACCTTCCACTGCAGTATGGGGCATGGGTCATTTGCTGGAGGATTCTCTGCACCTTGAAGTCTTTAAACCATGATTGGCAGACTTCAGTAGCTCAGACATAGGTGAGAGGTTTATTGCAGGAGTGGGTGGGTGATATTCTGTGGCCTGCGTTGTGCAGGAGGTCAGACTAGATGATCATAATGGTCCCTTCTGATCTTTAAGTATATGAGTCTGAGACATTTGTAAGTTCAATTTTCATTTCCATTGGATAATGGCCCATCCAAATTAAACAGCCTCTTAGAATTGGTATGGTAATTTACAATTTATTTTGCTTTCTGTGTATATAAATTCATCTTCTGTGTGTTCCATTCTATTCATCCGATGAAGTGGGCTATAGCCCATGAAAGCTTATGCTGAAATAAATTGGTTAGTCTCTAAGGTGTCACAAGTATTCCTCGTTTTATATGTAGTTCCAAAAGCATCAATAGCTAGAATAGATCTATAAATTTTTTAAAATATCTTGCTCACAATTACTTGTAAAATTAAAAAAACTAAACATCTTAAACACAATTCTACCCCTGAAGAATGTCTTTCCTTTGCCTTTTCTACAGCAGTGGTTACCTAAATGTGCTGTTCATATAGCTATGCTGATACCATCAGTGTTGCTATTTCTGCCACAACAATCAGTGTTTTCAAATTTATAGGATTGTGTTACAGACAATACAATTTAAAAAAAATAAAATTAAACTAGCTGTTTCGACAACCATGCTTTTAAAAATCAGTTGAAGAAAAATCTGAATTCTGGGTTTTTATGTTCTGGTATTATGCAATATAGACAGGTTAAGTATTTTCGTATAGCTGATTAATCTCAATATTGATCCTTCGTGAACTTGAGTTCTTTTTTCAAGTTTCTGTGACTTGCTTTATGGTTTGTTTCTATTGACTTATGGTGTTTGGTGTTGAAACTCCAGGTCATTTGCTAACTTTTCTATTCTTTCAAAATCTCTGGCAACATTTAGAATATCTGTATCTATCAGTATAATACTTGACTCCTTGGGGATCCTTTCATCCTTTTGTATTATAATTGTATAAATGTCATGCATTGTGTAAGTTACCTGCTTGGTGGTGTGATGGCTTGCATAATGTTGGATTCCAACCAACTGTAAAAAGTCTTTCATTGTCATGCTTCCTTCTTCCTTTGTCAAATTTATGTGAAAAAAGTGTGCTAGATATGCAATGATCTCTCTTTCTATTATCAGTTCAGTATAAATTGAAGTAGGTTCCATATATACATTTGCCTGGGCTGCTTTGTTAGAATAAAAATGTGGATCACCTTGCTTTGTAGTGTGTTCTAATCCTGTTGGTTTCTTTTCTGAGAAATTTTTGGTGTTGCTGTGGGTGTTGAGTTGGACATTTTGACTGGTTTCTGTTTTTGTTCAAATGTGGAGGATTCTGTATCTCAGGGGATAATAATTCAAAGGTTGTTGCATTGTCTCTAGTTTCCTGTTTCTGGCGATCTGCTATTAGGAGATGCCACTGTTGGTTTTTTTGACAAAGCCAGCTTTGAGCTTGTGCTAGCTCATGTAAAGCGGTGTCATAATAGTGCTCTTGGTCAGTAACCGTATTGATGCGTATTGCTCCAAGCTGCCGCAACTTGGCTTCACTTGTGTTCTTTAGCCAGTACTTCTGTTGGAGTTGGATTTTATGGGCTCTTGGTTCTGCTGCTGCCATCTTCCTGCTGGAACAAATTGTATTTAAAATTAGATGCTGAAGTTGCTAAATTTTTTGAAGAATAATTGTATGTATCTGGGGATAGGAAACCTAGGAGATGGTCAGCATTTTATGTCTTGTCCCGCATCCTCCAAAATCTCTTACCTGGAAAGAGGATTCAGAAAAATTTTACACTGATGGTTCTGTTTCTTTTAGTGCTGAGGTTTATGTTGGCTGTCCTAGCCAGGGCTTTGGAGTGGAACCCTAGTTGGTTCTGGCATATCGTAGAGCAGGGGTGGGCAAACTATGGCCTGCGGGCCAGATTCGGCCTCTCAGGAAGCTGCCGGCAGCACTTCTCTGTTGCCCCTGGGGGAGGGGGAGCAGAGAGCACCATGCACTGTTCTTGCCTGTGGATACCTCCCCGAAGCTCCCATTGGCTGGGAACGAGGAACTGCAGCCAATAGGAGCTTATGGGGAGGTATCACAGGCAAGAGCAGCACGTGGGGAACCTCTGCTCTCCCTCCCACAGTGCTGGCAGGGATGTGCTGCTGGCAGCTTCATGGAGCGGAGCAGCCTGGGATCCAGGCCAAGACCAGGGCAGGCAGGTATGGAGCCTGCCGTGGCCCCGCTGCCACCCTGGAGCTACTCCAGGTAAGCGGTGCCAGGCCAGAGCCGATTTAATGAGCCCCTCCTGCACTCCGATCCTGAGCCCCCTGCTGCACCCTGAACCCCAAGCCCCTGCCCCGAGCCCCCTGCCACGCCCTGCACCCCAACCCCCTGGTGCACCTTGCACTTCTCCCTTCACCACTGCCCTGAGCCCCCTCCCGCACTTTGTGCCCCAACCCCTTGCCCTGAGCCCCTTCCTGCACACCACACCTCTTCCCAAACCCCACACTTCCTCCCGCACCCCAACCCCCTGCCCCAGCCCTACAATCATGGTCCTGCAAGCAATTTCCCCACCCCGATGTGGCCCTTGGGCCAGAAGGTTTGCCCAGCCCTGCCCTAGAAGCAAGCTTATGGAGCAGTGGATGAGATTATGCACAGCAGAAACACTATGAGAAGAAAAATTATATTGTATGGTTAGTTAAGGCGATTTCCAGAGTAACTCCTGCCTTCACATACGGGATACATAGAATTCTTTTTTGTTTTGTTTTGTAAGCATTCATTTGGTTACATATTTGCCTCTGTTCCTGGAACTTTCAGTTTTCATTCCTGTTAATAGTAGTAGCAACCCCTTTTTGCAGTACTGAAGTGCTGCTGCAGTATTAAAAAAAAATTAAAAACAATATTCAGTTATTTTAAAAACTCCAAAAGTACAAAATTCTCATAAAATACATACAAACCATCTTGATTTAGCAAAACTAAAACTGAACTTACCCCCACCCCGAATCTTGGCAATTAAAATTAATAATAGTTACAAATGTAATATTTAATATTTTCTCTCTTCGTCTTTTCCTTTTCTCTGATTCATTATGCCAGGGGTGGCCAAGAACTAGTGTGCCTTTTCATTGTCTAGACAATAGAGGATCACATTTCCCTAGGCTGCATCAAGTTTTATTGCATTAAAGGAAGAAGAATTATATACTTTTCACTGAGAAAGGAAAGATGGTTTTTCTGTTAAAGTAATGGATGTGACTTGGTGTGTCCGAGTTCTGTTGCTGGCTATGCTACAACCTTCTAGTGTAAGTGGACAAGTCGCTTTAATGTGTCTGTTCCTTAGTTTATCCATCTATAAGATGAGAATAATAGTACTTCTTTGCTTCAAGATATTGCAAAAACAAACTCATTGCTCATCGGGTGCTCAGTGTGCACCATAGAAAATCCTATAAATTGATATGATAATAAGGCTGAAAACTAATGGTAGATGTCTGCACAGTATAGAAGCCACATTTCATGTTCTAGACCAATTAACATCTATTAAGTTGCAAACATTTCTCGTAAGTTTGGGTCTGTGTGCCTTATTATTGGAAAAGGCGATTTAGACTTTAATATCTGCCACAACATTCTATAAACGTTATTTCTCTGAAAATCACTACAGGGTGACCTGTGAAATTAGGTATTCTACACTGTTTTATTTTTGTGATTTTTAAAATAGCTATGATTGTGAGATCATGCTACTCTAATCAAACAATACAACTAACTTTTTGCCGCTTGCTATGAAATACCGTACTAATGCTATGTTAAAGTGGAGCGTTTGAAAATATTAAATAATTAACTGGATTTACCCTTTTACTGAACTTTGTCATGAACCTAATCTTTTTTTCTATTGTTTTTATAAATGTAATATTATTAAACTGCATGATTAACTACATAGTTTACATAACTTTCTTGGTACTATATGAAATCACTATAATGTGTCTAAAAGTGGAGCATACGCAGTTAAATCATAGCTTACTTACTGTTTTTACTTATTCCTGTGATCAGTGAGTAGGTGTAGTTTACTTGTCTATTTTCAGTTGGCTGTAATATAACAAGTCATATGGTCCACATTTACCTGCTTTTCAGATCTCCCTTTCCGAATCGATTTCTGAATCCTTTAAGAGAATGACTTGCTGATTGGGAAAGGCTTTTCCTTATTCTCTTAATTTAGAAACTTTCTTGTTGCTGATAAACCCAGTGGAGTAGGAATTTCCTTTGCTTTCTCTAGTTCTGTAAAAAGTCTCCAATCTTTACTGTCAACTGTTTCTTTCTTCCTTTAAAGGTCTTTCATTCTTTAGTTTTAGTTACTACTTGGAGCTTCTATGGCAACTGTGGATGTGGCAGAAGTTTGTACGTACTTACTGTTTATAGATACCTCTGGTTAACAGGGAATTGCTTAATAGGAATTTTAATGTCTTGTATACTTATGGGTAAAATAAATTTTCAAGTCTCTTAGGTAACAGTGCAGGTGCTCAGGGTTTCTCAGCTTTGAGCTCTGCAAAACTAGACCCGTTAATTTATGTTTTGGTACCTATATTATTTCTGGAATTATATCACTTGAAATTCTGTTTGCATACATAAATGGGATTTTGCTATGTGTACTTTATCTGAACTATTGTGCGAAAAAAATATTCTGGTAAAGCAGAAGGAATTTGGATGATGATGAAGATATTTATGCATACCACTGCCAAATGAGAACAAACTCCAGCTCAGTCAAAAACTAGTTTTTTGGTACTGTAGTGTATTCAGCATAAAGACCACTGTGGTACAGTGGTTTTTGTGCAATAGTCCCCTGCACATAACATTTTCTCTGCTCAAGCTCAGCTCAACTGAACATTGTTAATTTATGCTGATAATTTAGGAAAACCTCAAGTAAACCTTGTCTGCTACAATGCTTGTGCCTCACCAATTGTGGTGGTGGACTTTGTTTGACTATGAACTATAATGAGACTCCTAAGCCACCAAAAAACAACACTTTTTTTAGTATAATTTTCGAGTGCAAATTATATACTAAAAAGTCATGATAGATTTCCAATGATTTTACACTGCAAAATAAAACAAGATTTGTTTTTTCTCCCCCACTGACTGTTTGTTTTGTGGAAATAAGCCTCAATCCAATGCTCTAGTTTCATCTTTTAAAAAAAGTTTATGAAGAAAGTAAAAAAGGACTGAAACATCCAGTTCCAGATAAGCCCATGTAAGCACTGTTCGTTGTTTCCAGTGTTGTGGATCAATGTGTGTGATTTCCCTCAGTGCTACTGGCAGCAGAACACTTGAGATGATTTCTAGATTTAGCCGTGGCTGGTAAGTCCTTCCACCAATATCCCCAAGTACAGTTCTTGTGCTGCAAACTCCATTTATTAGCTGCCAATGGACTATTGTGGGATAAAACTTTAGCTGCCCCCAAAGTGTCTCTGTTTAGTCTAAAAACAGATGAATCTTGATAATTACTGTATTCTCAAGTTCTATTATACACGCCTTTGAAGATATACAACACCTGCTTCTCCGACTAAGAGAAGACACACAAGAATTTGAAATTGCACCAGTGTATGCAACCAGAATATAAACATCTATGTCTTTCTAGCACATTATATACTAAAAAGTCATGATAGACCCCAAATTAGTGAGCAACAGGGGTGGGGCAACATCTCTTAGTTAAGTATTGCCTAGACACAGGTGGATGGCTGTAACTAAGACACTTAAAACAAGCACTATAACTTAACCGCATAATGAAAAATAATTAACTTGAAATTGACGTGCTTTGATCACATCAATTGGTACACAGGTTTTATTCAAGTCACTATAGAAATTGGGTTATAATGGCTACCAATGCTTCCCTGAATACTAAATCAACTTAACTAATGTAAAATAGCATATGCCATAATTACTCTCAATTTCCCTAGCAAATTTAACCCTCCACAGGATCAGCTTTACCTAATACAGGTGAGTCTCATCTTATGCTGGGGTTAGGTTCCGCAGTCAGCGCGTAAAGCGAAAACCACATGTAGTTAAAGACTCATTGAGTTCAATGGCGGATGGAATTGCCCGCACTACAGATAGTTTTAAAATTAATTTTTCTCTGCAGAATCACGCAAAGCTGAATTTGTGCATGTTAAATGCACGTAAGATGTGACTCGCCTGTATTTAGTATTTAATGAAAAGACATGGTGGTGTGGACACCTATTTATGTTACAGATTGTTTCCTTTCAGTGTTGTATTGAGAAACAAACCTGTTAGAACTGATGTAGCAACCCACTTAGATTTAAATATAGATACAGTGAAACCTCGATTTAACGGACTAATTCGGGCGAGGGGATGTCCGTTAAAGCCGAAAGTCCGTTATTTAATAATTTTTTTAAATCATTAAATAACAGGACTTTTGGCTTTACCGGACACCCCCTCACCCGAATTAGTCCCTTATATAGAGGTTTTGCTGCGGGGAGCCGGGCGGGAACTGTCAGCCCACCCGCCGGGCTCCCCGCAGGGGGGAGCCCGGCTGGAGCTGTCAAACCCCCCTCCCCCCCTCCCGCCCGCCCAGCTGTCAGCCCGCCTGCCTGGCTCCCTGCAGCGGGGAGCCCAGCGGGAGCTGTCAACCCCCCCCCCCCCCCGCAATGGGGAGCCGGGCGGGTGGACTGACAGCTCCCGCCTGGCTCCCCGCTGCGGGGAGCCGGGCGGGAACTGTCAACCCCCCCCCCCCCGCCTGGCTCCCCGCTGCGGGGAGCCCGGCGGGAGCTGTCAACTCCGCCGCCCGGCTCCCCGCAGCGGGGAGCCTGGCGGGAACTCTCAACCCCCCCGCCTGGCTCCCCGCTGCCGGGAGCCGGGCGGGAACTGTCAACCCCCCCGCCTGGCTCCCCGCTGCGGGGAACCGGGTGGTGGTGGTGGTGGTGGGGGGGGGGTTGACAGCTCCCGCCGGGCTCCCCACTGCCGGGAGCGGGGCGGGAACTGTCAGCCCACCCGGCGGGAGCTGTCAACCCCCCCCCCCCCCCCGCCCGGCCGGCTGTCAGCCCCCCCGCCTGGCTCCCCACTGCCGGGAGCCGGGCGGGAGCTGTCAACCCCGCCCGGCTCCCCTGCAGCGGGAAGCCAGGCGGGAGCTATCAACCCCCCGCACCCCCTCCCGCTCCCGCCCGCCGGGCTGTCAGCCCGCCCGCCTGGCTCCCCGCTGCGGGGAGCCGGGCGGGAACTGTCAACCCCCCCGCCTGGCTCCCCGCTGCGGGGAGCTGGGCGGCGGGGGGGGGGAGAGGGGGGGTGTTGACAGCTCACGCCGGGCTCCCCGCTGCGGGGAGCCGGGCGGGAGCTGTCAACTCCGCTGCCCGGAGTTTGACAGCTCCCGCCCCGCTCTCCGCCCCGGGGAGCCGGGCGGGAGCTGTCAGCCCGCCCGCCCGGCTCCTCCTCTGCGGGGAGCCGGGCAGCCGGGTTGACAGCTCCCGCCCGGCTCCCCGGGGCGGGAGCCGGCAGCCCCCAATAACGGATTTCGGATGCATCGGGAAATTTTGTCCGTTGCATCCGAAGTCCCTTAAATCGGGGTCCGTTAAATCGAGGGTTTACTGTATAAGCATTATAGAATTTAAGATGGAAAACCTGGCTAGCAGATATTTTTATTGTATAAGGATTAATCTGTTTTCAGAGATAACTGATTTTAAACACCATTAAGAACAAAATCTACAGAAGAATGTGATTGTGTGTGAATTTGAAAAATACTTTTGTATAAAATGTAGCTTTATTTGACTTTTTCAGAAATTACTGTTCTAAAAGATGTGTCCCAATACCACTCTTATTTTTGAGTACCTGAATTTATGTTTGGAGACAAACGTATAATATGGGTAAGTTAATCTGATTTTATTTATTATTTAAAAAGAAAAAACCTCACAAGATGCATACTGTAGAATATGGATAGTATACACATACAATGTTTCTATGTACATTGGCCAAACTGGCCAGTCTCCACGCAAAAGAATAAATGGACAAAATCTGACATCAGGAATCATGACATTCAAAAACCAGTAGGAAAACACTTCAGTCTTCCTGGCCATTCCATTAAAGATTTGATGGTGTCGATTTTGAAACAGAAAAACTTCCAAAACCGACTCCAACGAGAAACTTAGGAACTGGAATTAATTTTCAAATTGGACACAATAAACAAAGGCTAAATAGGACTTGTGAATGGTTCTCTCATTACACTAATTGATTGCATTTCCCTAGTTAATTTACCTTCAATAGTTGTTATTTCCTGCAGAGACAGAAATCCTAGCTTTGGGTAATATTTTGAATATTTTGGATGGAAAGATTGAAATGGTGTGTTTAAAAAAAAAAAAGCACTTGTTCATTTGAAAGCTGTTCATGAGAGCCAGAAGAAGATTGACAAAATACTGATCTAATTCCTGCTTCAGATTACTAGGAGCTTGGATAGCATCAGCCAATGTTGTTGTGGTGCACAGAACAATGGTAGACTTACCTTGTTCTTGCTGTGTGTGGAATGAAATTGCAGAATCATAGTATTTATAATCTTGTCTATAATTTACTACTGGAATAATGTAGTTTCGACATCTGAGGGAAGTAGGACTTTATATTTTTGTAGCAGCTTGGACAAGCGAAGAGCTTTTTTGTTGTACATTGTCTCTCTCTCTCTCTTCACTTAAATGTAGTGTTGTCATTGGATTGTTGCAGTATAACTAGATGGTTTTGCTTTAAGATTCCTTTTGCTCAAGCAGGAGAAAAAGGGCAAGTTAAGTGATAAACTGCATCCTTAGCAATCAGGTCTTCCACAAATAGTCTGCTCGACTTGTCATTGCCTCTTGGTTGAAGTGCTGCCTTCCTTAGATTGATTAATTAGATTAGATTAATTACAAAAACAGCTTCTCCTCTCTCCGAGTTCACACCTCCAATTCAGCTGCTAGAACAGTGCCCCACCCTCCCTGATTTGAGTTAACAAGCTGGTTCAGCCTGATTGGACTAACCTTGTTACCTCCTACCTGGTTCTTGCCTACTTATCTATACCTGCCCCTGGACACTTCCACTGCTTGCATCCGATGAAGTGGGTATTAGCCCACGAAAGCTTATGCTTCAAAACTTTATAGTTAGTCTTTAAGGTGCCACAGGACTCTTTGTTACCTCTGCTATTCCAGACTAACACGGCTACCTCTCTGATTCCTTAGATTGGTTGCTCTCTCAGATGTTTCTATTTTATGAAGTTTCTTGTCTTGTATATTTTTCTCAAGCAAACAATGCACCAAGATCAATTACTGGCGGATATGCTTGTTCTTCTGGCTCTAGAACGGGGTGGGCAAACTATGGCTCGTGGGCCGAATTTGGCATTTTAAGACAACCGGGGTGCTGGGTCTGGCTGCACTGCGCAGCTCGGCCCTGCTTCAGCTGGGGCGCCGGGTTGGGGCTGCGCCACATGGCTCAGCCCTGCTTCAGCGCTCCAGCCAGGATGCTGGGTTGGGGCCACACCACACAACTCAGCCTCACTCAAGTGCTGCATCCAGGGTGCTGGGTTGGGGCCACACCACACAGCTCGGCCCCACTCTGGCACTCCAGAATGGGCTGGGCGCAGGGTCAGGGCCACACCGTGTGGCTTCCGGAAGCCGTGACATGGTCCCACTCTGGCTCCTGTGCACTCCAATGGGAGCTGCAGGGGCAGTGCCCATGGATGGGGCAGCGTGCACATAGGAGCCAGAGAAGGGACATGCCACTGCTTCCAGGAGCCACTTGAGGTAAGTGCCGCTTGGAGCCTGTACCTTTGAGCCACTACTTTGTTTGTTTGAAGCCCAATATGAAGGTGTGTATTATCTTTAATACTAAGCCCAACACGAAGCTGTGTATTATATTTAATACTAAAAAGTGTCACTGAATTAACAGCTAGTTTCCAGAATATTTCAAAGGCTAATATTGCATCCATAAGCAATTGCAAATTAAAATCTTCCACCAAGCAGGCTAGATGTTTTGTAGTACCTATGAAAGCTTATAAATGGAGAAGCATTACATTAAGAATGCTTATACATTCTATTGCACAGTGGGTAGATCTAAAACTATGGGCACAGAGTCGTCTGCTACTAGCACACTCTACCTTCAGTGTGAGACTGATCTGGTCAGTAAATTTTAATTGAAGATATGGATGAGATACTTTGACAATTAAGAATATGTGAGGTGAAAACATGGTAGAATATTGTATAATGTTGGTATTTGCCATTTTTGCCACATGCTAAACAGCTTAATCATTTCTGAAAAAAAAAAAAAACTTGACCATGCAAAGCTAATAAAAATCTTTTACTACATCGTTGTTTGGTAGCTTTGATCAATAATTCCTACGCGTTAATGTGGTATTAACTTAAACAGTAAAAACTGTATTCATAGTTACAATGCAGTATCTGAAACTGTGGGGGAAAATTACACTTTTTCATTTTGGATACCATCGTTTCACCTTGCCTACCGGCTTATAACACCACTTAATAGCACCACATCATACCTCATCTAAACATACATGAAATAAGCTTTAAATTGATGTATGATATAGGGTTGTGCAAGTTGGATACATTAAACTCCAAAAATATGGGTCTTTTTGGAGAATTGATGCACATCTATAACAGTGAAATTATTAAAAAATACAACAAGCAGTGGTCATGGCACTAGTTGCCTTGCCATTGTTGGATATACTGAAAGATTTGGGACATCATCAGCCTGAGGGGAAAAAAAATATTCAACCCAGATTTTTCAGCCTCCTTGCTTTCTCGCTGTTTTGCCTAGAGAGGATCCTGGAAGGTGTCTAGCTAGTGCAAGATCAGTCCTAACAATACAAAAGAGATTTTAGTAGCAAGGAGGAAGGTTTTAGAGAAGTTGTGGGAGGGGTTATCTTATCCAGTGAGGATATATGCCCATGGTTTCTCACTGTACAAAATCTTGGAATCTTAGTGGATCCATTGCTGCCCTGGATTCTCAGATAATAAGGTTTATTTTTTGTATGGCTAGGAGGTTGCCAGCATGTCTTTTCAATCTGGCTTTTAACCTGTTATAGATGATTTGTTAGCTGAAGAGAAAGAGCCCATCAGCTGGCGGAGGAATTGTTGTCAATGTGAGAGCTGAAGGGGTTGGTCGTGTTCTAGTTCTGTGGTCATATTGCTTAGCGGTTGGTATTGTTAACTCATGTAATTATGCTGATTGATTGGTTAGTGATTATGTAGGTGGCATGTGTAACTTCATTACAGTTCATGAGAGCCAGGCATGCACCTAGAGTAGGATATGTACCCCATCTGTGCAAAGTCTGGTACATACTAAGCAGAATGACTAGATATCTTAATTTACTTATCATTACCTATGACTTATCTGTTTCACAAATGTTTTAAAACTTGTGCTCTTCAGTTGTTTTGTCACTAGGTGGTACTGTTGCACAAAGCACCATGATTTAAATCACTAGTTAAGAAGACAGAGTCTTGTAGCACCTTATAGACTAACAGATTTTAGGGATCATGAGCTTTGGTTGGCTAAGACCAACTTCATCAGATGAATGTTGTGCAAATCTCCAGAGGCAGGTATAACTATGTAGGCAAGAAAGCAAAGCAAAGTAAATTCAATGGGGGGGGGGGGAGGGAGGAGGAAGCTCACTTGTAATCGGCAAGCCACTCAGTCAATAAGTGAGCTTCCTCCTCCTCCCCCCCCATTGAATTTACTTTGCTTTCTTGCCTGCATATTTATACCTGCCTCTGGAGATTTGCACAACATTCATCTGATGAAGTCGGTCTTAGCCCAGGAAAGCTCATGATCCCTAAAATCTGTTAGTCTATAAGGTGCTACAAGACTTTGTCACTTTTGCAGATCCAGACTAACACGGCTACCCCTCTGATACTAGTCAAGAAGACTTGATTTAATCATGGTTTTCTACATAAAAGTGCATTCTTGGTGGTTGTTATAACCTTAATTAGGGTGACCAGATGTCCCGATTTTATAGGGACAGTCCTGATTTTTTTGGGTCTTTTTCTTGTGCCTGCATCATGAAAGGTTTGCCATTGTGGTTGAATGATTTATTTATTTATTTAGAAATAGGTATTTAATCCTATATTTATTTAACACCCTTCCACTGAGAGAAGTGTGAATTTTAAAATCAATTTTTATATATAAAATTATATATATTATATAAAAACGGTTATTGAACCCATAACATAGATGAAGTTTGAATGTACCTTTTTGTCTTTTATATTTTATCTTTATAGAATAACTGGATTCTTGTGCATTGTTTAATATACTAATCAGTTACTTGTTATCACAATATCAAATGTGCATAACTAATTTAAATATTATGTACTTTATAATTGTAGACCAAGATTTTTGTCTTCAAACAGATTTCCTGATTATGCAAAATTAAATGCATGTCCAACTACATATTATGTGTTTGCCTTCCATTTGTTCAGGTGAACAATCAGAGAGTAATTGTTAGACCCCCACTATTTTGTTAGAAGAACACTATTCTATCTATGTCCAGGAAATTTGTTGCCATCTACTTCTTGCCAAGAGCTTATGAGCATTTCTTTTGGATGTGTATAATATATAAATGGAGATATACCAATCTCCTAGAACTGGAAAGACCTTGAAGGTCATCGAGTCCAGTCCCCTGCCTACACTAGCAGGATCCCCCTGCCTACACTAGCAGGATCGAGTACTGTCCCCTGACAGATTTTTTGCCCCAGATCCCTAAATGGCCCCCTCAAGGATTGAACTCACAACCCTGGGTTTAGCAGGCCAACGCCCAAACCACTGAGCTATCCCCCCACCCCCCACAGTACTTTGCTGCTGTGATTCATGCATTTGCATTAATCCAGTTTGAGGTGACAATATGTGGTCTTTGTTGGAGAACACCTGAAATCTATCTGGAAACTTAAGTTGATGCGGAATGCAGCAGTTAACTGATTGTGGTGCCTCTTGATGGTACTCTGTCATTGATGATCTATGATTTTGTGCAAACTGTTGATTTCTGGAGACTGTTTAAGGTGGTATTTTTAATCTATGAAGCACATAGCAGTTCGGAGCCTGCTTATTTGAGAGATCACCATTCCCCAGGCTATATTGTCACTGTTGTGTTGAGAAGAGGCCCTTGAACATGATCCTCCTCATTAAAAAGTGGGCTGCTGACCAGAGTGTTCTCTGTAGAGGCCCCTATCCTTTGGAATGCTGTTCCCCTTGGAGTTTGAAGCAGCCTGAATTTTTGACTTTCCAGGCACACTGCAGAGTTGTTTGAGTGGGCATTAGTGGAGTGCTGAGTCAGTTGAGGGTGGGAAAGTATGATAGGTTTTATGAAGCTCCATTGGTTGCATAACTGGTGATTAGATAATGGGAGGAAGAAGTGCTTTGGTTAGTTTTTAATGTGTATCTCCTAAGTTGTTGTGTTCTCAGTGTAAGTCAAGGATGCTCAAGGCTTTGCATGGATGTCTTCTGATGTGGACTTCTTTTTAGATCTAAATATAAGCATTATACTTACATTGTTTATTTCCTGAACTGACTTGGAAAAAAAAGTTAGTATGCTATTCTGATAAAGTCATGTAGTACTCTTTTTGATTTTATATGTCACAGGGAATTCTTCCCACAACACACAGTGATCTTTTTGTTCCACATATGTGGCTGCTCTCTCACAAGAGAATGAGGAAATCCCTTAAATTAGTTTTTCATAAATATATTTGCCTTACAGGAGTTCTCCATTCATCATGTTGTTATGTCACCGGCGGTGGCTGAGCTGAAATTTCCTGCATCCTGGGGAGAGCATGTATAAAAGGAATGGCCTCATGGCCAATGTGACCGTCACCTCTGCCACTCCAGAGGTACAGACTCACTATTTGTTTTAATTTTGTTAGCTACTGTGTCAAAATACAAGTTGCAGCTTATTTTGGCTTTCTCAGAAATCCTTTCTGCCATGAAGCATGCCAGACTGTTTTTTTAGGAACAGTATGGTTTTTGACTATAAAGTTAACTTTGAATGCTGTACTTCTGAATGTTCACAGTCATACCAAAAAACCCTTTAGTTTATGGTTTTGACAGTTGTTGTAACTTGTTGATAGATTTAAATCAATCTATATTGACTGATTATTTGCTGAAGTAGTTCTTTCCAAAAAGAATAGGTAGTTTCTTGAAATGTATTGGCATTTAAAATCTCAACTGGTGTCTTGTATATATCCTCTTGATATTATAAACTATTTTTCTTTTAAATTGGGATCTGTTCAGGGAAGTTGCTGTAAGTAATCATCTAAGATCTCGTTTTTATTCACTATCACAGATGTTTTTGCTGTTTTGCACAACATTACATCACAGATGTTTTTGCTCTCAGTACCTTATAATGGCTTTAGGAAGAAAGTTAAAAGATTGTTAAACCCAGTAGTTTGCTTGTTTGATTGCATTACATTATAAATATCTTAATTTAAACTAATCCTTTGTGTGTATATTTTAAATACTTCCTAGAGAAACAAACTCATCTGTTTAGTTTTTAAACCACATTTTCTGTTTAGAAGGTATTAATTTTTTTTTATCCAAGCCTGCTTTAGGATTATGCATATTTAAAGCTCATGAGTAACACTGTGTACTGTTCTCTTACTGTAGAGGTGTAAAAAATCTGAGATCTCTGAGAAATATCCTGTTGTACTTTAAAGTAGATGTTGCTGTGCTGAAGAGCCTGCTCATTGTTAACTGTTCAGCTAGCTTAAGATTTTTTCTGCATCAGCTCAATAGTAGCAGTGGTTGAAAATCTTGAAAGTGTAAACATCACGTTCACAAAAATGACAAGGTTTTAGAAACTTACTCAGTATTTTTAAAAAGGCTATTTTTGATGCATTTTTTTTCCATTTGAAATTTTTTAAAATTAGGTCTTCAGTTTAGTAGATTTAGAAGAGTGCTTATGCCAGTGAACAGTTTGTTGAAGACCAGGACCTTTGCCATCGCAGTGGTTCTTTCACACACAAATTGATATTCATCAAACCAGTGGAGCACTGTTGAAGATCCTGTTCTTCATGAAGTCGTTCAGCTGGTTTAGGAGTGGGCTGAACAGTTTCACAGGGGTCCTAGTCTTCAAAAAACTGAGCAGGTAGGGTGCAGAAGTCCATTGTCTCCAACACAACACACACGCTCATGGGATAACAAAATCTATTTTCCATCCCAGGCTTGGATGCAGGGAATGTTACTAAGGGAATATATCAAAATGCAATTTTGTATTCCTCTCCTAAACTTAGTCTTCCCTATACCATATTGTAAAATGGAAATAGTTGTAAATACACTGTTTTTCATACAAAACAAAGATTGAGTTCCTACTTTAAGTGCAGAACAGAGCTAACCCTGAATATGGTGTCACAATGGCTCTGCCATAATACTTTGAGGAAAATCATGCACTGACTATGGGAACTGTACTAAATGAAATAATAGTTCTTTTGCATCTCTAAATTTTAATTCTGTGAAGTCTTTGGTCTGTTTTACTAGTTTACACTGTTTATTTTATGCTTCATGGACCTACTCGTAGTTTCATTTTTTCCCTAGAAATGTTTGAGGAGTTGCAATTAAACTGCTCTATTCCAAAAGCCAAGATTTTAAAATGAAAGAACAGGTCTCAATTTTTGTATCCTGTGTAATTTTGCCAAATGCTGCTGTAGTTTTGAAAGTCTGTTCTGCTTCCTACTTATTGCTTTGACCTTTAAGAAAAACACTGAGTGGTAAGACTATGTTGAAGACCCTTATAGTGTCCAGCATTTGTATGCCAGACAACCGTTTGAGAAATTCATCCAATTTTTGAAAAACCTTTTGCAGTTATATATTAACTAGCACATACTTTGTATGGACAGAAATAATTATGCGGCTTTGTCACATTTTCAAAGATTGAACTGTTTTTATTCAAAGTAAAAGCAGAACAGGCTTTAAAAGATGTACAGTAATTTTCTAGTCTAAGTGAAAACATAGTTATGAAATAGATTTTTCATTATCATTTCTTTGCTTGAATTCTGAGATGTCACTTTTAAATTTAGGTTATTGATGCCACTAGGTCTGCAGTGTTAAAACAAAATAGATTTTGCTACTGCCTCCATCTTCAAAAAGGGAGTTCAGTAGGTTTAAAAATCTTTTAAAACTGTTTTTCTCCAAATAGAGACGGATTACAAGGTCTGTGCATTTTCTCATCCAGGCTTGAAAAGACTGGCCAGATTCTTTGGCCTCCTCTTCACTTGAAAAAATTGAAGGTAAAATTCACCACCTATGCACCATCTATAGGTGGCAGCAATGGTAGAGTTTTACCGGGAGTGAATTGTCAGTGCAGACAAGGCCTAGTGATGATCTGTTTGAGATCTGCAGCACATATATTACAATTTGGGAACAGCTCTAAGTACGAAGTTGAAATTGAGGTCACAATTAAGAAGTTTGATTAATGGTAGTGGCTGCAGTTGAAATTAACATCTTTTCTCTGACCAGTCGTACATCAGCTATCTGCTATAGGGAGATTACCTACATGTCCTTGAGCATTAGTGAAAATATATCTTCAAAATACCTCTGTAAAATAAAGAAATATTATTCCTAGAGTACAGATAGGGGAACTGAGGTAGGTATAGAACAATTTAAATGACTTGTCCAATGTCATGCTGCCAAGCAGGGAACAGTCCTAGTACAGTACCCTAACCAGAAGACCATATTCCAAGCAGAACAGCATAATGGTTTCTAAAGTGACATTGCAGATTTACTGTAGTTGCTGAATAAGATTATTATATGAGATGCCAAACAAATGCATGGAAATAGAGATGGTCCCGCAATTTTTGGGCAGAGTGGAAATCATAACCACAGTGTGGCTAGTCACTAGTCTGTACTACAAGTTTGTGTAATATACAGAAACCTTATTTTTCAAGCCTTTTAACTAATGATGCAGGATTACTGAAATGAGCTGGTACGTTACTGTCCAAATTTTACCTCAAAGTTCTTTTATTAACCTTTAGGTTTGCTTACTGGCTTGAATATACTGTAAATTCCAGTAACTCTGCAAAGCTTTTCTAGACACGGTCATCTTGGGAAGACTGAAGTAAATAGGAATCCAATAAAAAATATTTTATAACCAGATAATATTTCTAAGATGTTGAGTTTGGGAGAAACCACTAAAACTGCACAAGACTGGGCAGGGGGAAAAAAAAGTTGATTAATCCAAGTTATGCATTTGGGTAGGCAGGGCATACACAAGAGTTGCTAATTAGATTAATAGAAGTGTTTTGGTGGTTTTTAAAATTGTGATTAGTGTGGAGAAAGTAAATAAGGAAGTGGTGATTACTCCGTTTCATAACACAAGAACTAGGGGGTCACCAAATTAAATTAATAGGCAGCAGATTTAAAACAAACAAAAGAAAGTATTTCTTCACACAATGCACAGTCAATCTGTCAAACTCCTTGCCAGAGGCTGTTGTGAAGGCCAAGACTATAATAGGGTTCAAAAAAGAATTAGATAAGTTCATGGAGGATAAGTCAGTCAATGGCTATTAGCCAGGCTGGGCAGGGATGCAAAAGCATGCCCCAAAGTGTCCTCAGCTGGGAATGGATGACAGGAAATGGATTGCTCTATTACCTGTTCCGCTCATTCTCTCTGAAGCACCTGGCATTGGCTGCTGTTGGAAGACAGGATACAGGGCGATATGGACCATTGGTTTGACCCAGTATGGCCGTTCTTATAGCATGCTGTGATGCTTTTGTATTTTTATGTCTGATTTTTGTAAACAAAGACTTTTTAAGTGAGGTGAAACTTGGTGGTACAAAGACAAATCAGAGTCCTGAAATGGGTACTGTAGTCTGAAAGGGTAGTGTGTCATTGGTCTGGCTGATGCAGCCCAGCTATGCTCACTAGGCTGTCCGAATACTGAGCAAGTGCAGGGCCTGATCCCTGACACAGCCAATATAGGCATTCAGATAGGGACTACTATGGTGAAATGGGGCAAGCAATATGATTTTTGTGACAGCATATTGGATGGACTGGATGGGGGTAGAGTAGGAATTGCACAATTCCGAGGGAATGAGATTACAGTAATGAAGACAGGAGATGATCAAGGCATGAGCAAGCATTAGAGTTGCCTTTAGCTGTCTCAGAACTAGATGGGTTTGAGATTTTCAGTAAGTTATATGAAAAGAAAGCAGCAAGATTTGGAGATGACCTGGATGTGTGGGGAGAACAGGAGAAAAGAGTCAAAGCTATTCCATTTGAGCTTGGGCAATACCAGCCAGTTTCCTTTTATCGGACTGCTTTCTTTCCAATCTGAACTTTTAAAATAGTTTTGTTAGAGATGGAAACTTCTAAGACTTGATACAACTAAAATCTTACTGGAGAAAAACATTCTGGTATTTTTTAGATTTTGAATTAAAAGCCTGTTCTGATTAGATAGCTACATATTTTGTCTGTGGTATAGTAAATACTAACATTCATGAGCCACATCTATTTTCAGAAAAGATTTGCAATGTACTGCATTAAAGTTCTTTCTTCATATGTTGGTCAGTTTTTAGTAGAAACTTTTATTCATGTCTATGAATGTGATAAGAGTTAAATTTTATTTTTTGTTTGTCTGACATGAAATCCAGCACTTTGCCCATAAGACTTTTAATTTTTCACTTTCTTTAGGATAGTAGCAGCTCTGACTCTCTGGAAGGAAGGAGTTCAGACTATGCCAATAAGAGCTATGATGCGGTTGTATTTGATGTATTGAAAGTAACTCCTGAGGAGTTTGCAGTAAGTAAAAATGTTTGAATTCCTGTTTATAATTTTCAGAGCTAACAGTATAAAATAACATCAAACTTTTTTATTCTTTTCCTTCAAAATAACACCTTTAAACAAGTCTTCCAGCACTCTCAAAGATAAGTTTCTGATCATATACATTTTGAGATATATGCCTCAACATGAAGCTGATTCAACATCTTTGTTTTTCTCTTGAAACTAATTACAAAACAGTTTGGATTTCCCCCCCAAAATGTTAGCCGTTTCTCAGTGGGTTTTAAAAATACTGCTAACTATCCACAGCCCTTTGGAAGCTTGGTGGTGCAGACACTGACCTACTCCCTGTTTTATTTTTTAACCTGAATCTCTAGCATTGTTTTTCATGGTTGTACAGAAACAGTTATTTCTTGAAAGTCGAGGGAGTCAGTTTTCATACCCCAGTCACCAATAGTAATTCACACTAGTAAATTCTTGACAACTTTATCTATCTTGAGTTCTGAAAAACCATAAAGAGAAAACTGACAGTTTTGCCCAACTCTTGCTGAATTTTACTGTCATCTTCACATTTTCACATTTTTTCTTGAACAAGGGATTATGGTTTTCTTATATTTTATATCTCTTGAACACGGGATTATGCTCAACAGGTAGTGATCAATGGCTCCATGTCTAGTTGGCAGCCGGTATCAAGCAGAGTGCCCGAAGGGTCAGTCCTGGGGCCAGTTTTATTCAGTATCTTTATCAGTGATCTGGAGGATGGTGTGGACTGCACCCTCAGCAAGTTTGCAGATGACACTAAACTGGGAGGAGTGGTAGATACACTAGAGGGTAGGGATGGGATACAGAGGGACCTAGACAAATTAGAGGATTGGGCCAAAAGAAATTTGATGTGGTTCAAGTGCAGAGTCCTGCACTTAGGACAGAAGAATCCCTTGTACTACTACAGACTAGGGATCGAATGGCTAGGCAGCAGTTCTGCAGAAAAGGACGTAGGGGTTACAGTGGACAAGAAGCTGGATATGAGTGAATGTTGTGCCCTTGTTGCCAAGAAGGCTAACGGCATTTTGGGCTGTATAAGTATGGGCATTGCCAGCAGATCCAGGGATGTGATCGTTCCTCTCTGTTCAACATTGGTGAGACCTCATCTGGAGTACTGTGTCCAGTTTTGGGCCCCACACTACAAGAAAGATGTGGAAAAATTGGAAAGAGTCCAGAGGAAGGCAACAAAAATGATTAGGGGCCTGGAGCACATGACTTATGAGGAGAGGCTGAAGGAGCTGGGATTATTTAGTCTGATGAAGAGAAGAATGAGGGGGAGGGGGGGATTAGATAGCTGCTTTCAGATACCTGAAAGGGGGTTCTAAAGTGGATGGATCTAGACTGTTCTCAGTGGTACCAGATGACAGAACAAGGAGCAATGGTCTTAAATTACAGTGGGGGAGGTTTAGGTTGGATATTACAAAAACCTTTTTCACTAGGAGGGTGGTGAAGCACGGGAATGGGTTACCTAGAGAGATGGTAGAATCTTCTTCCTTAGAGGTTTTTAAGGTCAGGCTTGACAAAGCCCTGGCAGGCATGATTTAGTTGGGGTTAGTCCTGCTTTGAGCAGGGGGATTGGACTAAATGACCTCCTGAGGTCCCTTCCAACCCAGATATTCTGTGACTATGATATAGCAGAACATGACAGGAAAGAAACAGTTATTTACACTAGATACGTTACTTTACTTGTAAATCATACGGTTGACTCTGCGATGGGTTTGGTCAAAGAGACCCCCTTGGGACTGTCACCCCACATCTAGGGACTGTCACCCTACAACTACATCTGAGCCCATTTTTCCTGCCAGTTTGGGACTCTAGAATTCTGCCTTGTTGAGCCAGACACGATTAGGTTCCTGCAGTACAGCCCCAGGGCTGAACCACGCCCCCAAAGCTGCAGACTTAATTGAAAACAGCTCAGCAAGTACTTCTGTCTCCAGCACCCAGACACCCAGCTCCCAATGGGATCCAAACCCCAAATAAATCCGTTTTACTCTGTATAAAGCTTATACAGGGTAGATTAATAAATTGTCCGCCCTCTATAACACTAATAGAGAGAGATGCATAGCTGTTTGCTCCCGCAGGTATTAATCACTTAATCTGGGTTAATTAATAAAAGTGATTTTATTAAGTATAAAAAAGTAGGATTTAAGCGGTTCCAAGTAATAACAGACAGAACAAAATAAGTTACCAAGAAAAATACAACAAAACACACAAGTCTAAGCCTAATACATTAAGAAACCGATTACAGATAAAATCTCACCCTCAGAGATGTTCCAGTAAGCTTCTTTCACAGACTAGACTCCTTCCTAGTCTGAGTCCAATCCTTTCCCCTGGTACATTCCTTGTTCGTTCCAGCTCAATTGGTAACTCGGGGATTTCTCATGACTAGCAGTCTGCTTTGTTCTGTTCCACTCCCTTTTATAGCTTTGGCACAAGGCGGGAATCTTTTCTTTTTGGGTCCCCACTCCTTTTAAATGGAAAAGCACCTCAGTATCAGATGACATGGTCACATGTCCTATGAGACTCCAAGTCTCCATTCTTCCCACAGGAAGGCTTGCAAGGAAACAGAGCCATTTACAACTAATTGTTCTAGTCAATGGGCGTCATCAAGATTCTAAACCACCAGTAATGGCCCACACTTTGCATAATTACAATAGGACTTCAGATTTATACTTCATATGCCTGGTTTTAGATACAAGAATGATACATACAAACAAATAGGATGAATTCACTGAGTAGATTATAAGCTTTGTAACGATACGTTATGAGAGACCTTTTGCATGAAGTATATTCCAGTTATATTATATTCACACTCATTAGCATATTTCCATAAAACATATGTCACACACTCCTACACAAACCAGATTTTGAAGTCCCTGTTGTGCAGTTTATTGGCAGCCAGTCCACAGGCTTCTTCATCATGCTGTAGCTGAGTAATGCTGTCATGTCACTCAGGTATGCATATGCCAGAACAGTTACCCTAAAGGCAAACCCCCAAAGTTTAAGTACTAACAAGGCTGGTAGTCCAGGGCTGTATTCCCAAACCACTGTTACATTAGACTTGGATAAAGGTCATCAAAGCACACAAATGAATAATCTGCAGGCAAAAAAATTTACTATAAAGTATGACAGTGCAATAACATGCTGATAGTCAGATGGCTGCCTCTGCTGCTACTGGCCCAGCACAAGCAGAGAACTGAAGAAAATCCTGATTAAGAGGTGAATCTCCTCATTGAGAAAATGTTGACACACAAGCCAAGACTCCTAAAGAGCCACACCCAGTAAAAGCAGCTGTAAATATGTACTTGTTTTATTTTCATAATAAATTATTTTTAACACTGTTTTTGTTGCAGAGCCAGATTACATTAATGGATATGCCAGTATTTAAAGCTATACAGCCAGAGGTATGTTTTCTTAAATTCACTGTTGGTATTTGTTTGGGACATTTGGGGAAAAAGTGACCAGTTGGATAACACTCTTTCTTAGGGATATAAATGATTATTGTGGTGCCATAAATGTGTATAAACACTGCACAATAGATGGACTCTTCAACTATAAACATACAAGCAAAGTGGACTAGAGAGACTAGAAGGCATTTATATCTGTACACTTTCACTTCAGTTTTGTTTTAGCTCACACATGAGGATCCCCATACTGATATGCAGAGTAACCATGTGAGTGGTCCATCTGGCACTTTTGTCTTGGAGACATCTTGGGCTAGAAATGGAACATTAGGATGTTGTAGAACTACTATAGGAAATGTACTGAGTTATAAAAACAGTGCTTGCTTATCTCCCCTAAGTATATACTTCATTTAATTTTTTTTTTAAACTTTCCTTCTAGAAAATTAAGGAAGCCATTAGTATGGAAAATTAACAAAGAAGCGAAAATTAGTTGGTTTAAGCAATCATTAAGTCAGTATTTGACCTATATTCTGTGTGCTTAAAAATCATATTATGTCTCTGAAGTATATTGTATGTTTGAGATGGTATAATTTTTGTAACTCGCAAAACTTTGAGCCAGTTTTTCAGAAGTGCTCAGCACCCATCAGCTTTTATTGAGAATATGAAAAACTGGTATTATATTCTTTGTTTTATTTTAAAATGAAAATGTAATTTAACATTTACTTTTTTAAAAATGGATAGATTCTGTCCTATTTTAGAAAGCAAAATAGTAAAAACACAGAACTTCTAGGAAGCCATGTAGGTAAGGAGTATATGGTTTGGCAGGGTGTAAGGAAAATAGAACTTTGCAAACATCACACTATGGCTGTCCTGTTGCCTGATGCTTATAACAAGCAACTAATTTCATCATTTAATGGTTGGAAATATTTTATATCCTGAATTGGAATAGAACCCCAAACCTTAATCCTTTTTTTTTTTGGGGGGGGGGGGGGAGGAAGGAAATTTACACAATATTTCTTTTTGAAAATTCTGGATCAGCAACATTTCAGTGTTTCTGAAATGAAATATGCTCCGTGGGCTCCCAGACTCCCCAAGAGCCTGGAAGCCATCAGAGTACTGGCTCTGTGTCAAGCGGGCAATGAGCAGCTGGGAGCCTAGCTACACAGCAGCCTCCAGGCAGATTGCTGAGCAATCCCCAAGAGTTCTGTCTGTGTGGCAGCTTGCCAGGTGAACTGCTGAGGGAGAGAAGGCAAGATGACAAGAAACCAGACGGGCGTTCTGTGGGACGTTTTAATTTTGCAGAATCAGCATTTTTGATGGAAACATTTGCAACCAGCTCTATTACAGGCATTCCAGAGGGCAGAGATAAGTGTGCTATAAAAATTGCTGTATGCCTTTCGTTCCAGAAATCAAAGGACTTCCTTTTAAAATAGAGCGTAACATTATTTTTAAAAGCAAGTTTTCACTTATTGATCTGCAAAGTGACAATTTTAGATGCCTTTTAATGATACATTTTTAATCGTCCTTGTGTCTTATTCCTTATTCTTTTCCCAGTCAGGGGACAGGGAGCAGGGCGGGTTGGATAGGGCTTGGGAGTCCTGGAGGGCCTGTCAGGTGTGTGTGTGTGTGTGTGTGTGTGTGTGTGTGTGTGTGTGTGTGTGTGTGTGGATAGGGGTCAGGGCAGTCTGGAGACAGGGAGAAGGAGCGGTTGAATAGGGGGCGAGGTCCAAGGGGGCCTGTCAGGGGGCAGATGTGTGGATAGGGGGAGGGGGGAGAGAGTCTGGGACCAGGGGGAGTTGGATAAGGATGGTGTCCTGGGGGGAGCAGTTCGGGGACAAGAAGGGGGGGGTTGGATGGGTCAGGTGTTCTGAGGGGGGCAATCAGTGGGTGGGAAGTGGGAGGAGACGGGGGCCAGGCTGTTTGGGGAGGCACAGTCTCTGCTACGCAGCCCTCCATACAATTTCACACCCTGATGTGGCTCTCAGGCCAAAATGTTTCCCCACCCATGCAGCAGAGGCTCATGAAATAAGCTCCAGAGGTCCCAGATTTGATTCTGCCCACCGACAACCGGGGTCTGTTGGTGTTACATCTACACTTAAAATGCTACAGTAATGCAGCTGCACTGCTGTAGTGCTTCCATGTGGATACTATCTATGCTGATGGACAGGCTTCTGTCGCTGTAGGTAATCCATCTCCTTGAGAGGTGGTAGATAAGTTGATAGAACAATTATTCCTTTGACCTAGTGCTATTTACACCGGGGTTTCTCAGTATAGCTGTCTCTCTTGGGGTATAGATTTTTCTTATTCCTGAGAGACATCGCTATAGGTTAACAACTCTCCAGGATTGTTCTGAAGTCCTCAGGAATTCAAGATTAATCTTTAATTAAATATTGTCAAATAATGAAACCTGCATGTAATACGTCCAACCAAAATTGGCAACCCTAATACCAATGCAGATTCCTAGTGGAGACCAGGACTATTCCTCCTTGCCTACTTGTGGAAGGTGGGGCACAGTGGTTCTGCAGAGCCTGCTTCCTCTGTTTGAAGAAGGCAGAAGGTGGTAGTCAGAAGGGGTTTATGCCTCTTCTGCTTCCTTGCACCAGCATGAAGGACAGTCCTTGATCTGGCCCTGTGTTGGTCAGATAAAGAGTGGACAGGGAAACAGACACAGAAGTTGAAATAAAATAGTCCAGCAGGGTCAGTTAAGATATGTCTTTACTACCCGCTGGATTGGCAGGTAGTGATTGATCTTTCGGCGATCGATTTATCGCGTCTCATTAAGATGTGATAAATCGATCACCAACGGTGGCCTAGTCAACTCCGGAACTCCAGCTTGCCGAGAGGCACAAGCTGGAGTTGACAGGAGGGCCCCACTGCGACCGCCACTGCTGTGAGGACAGCAATTAAGTCGGCCAAAGATGCGCCAACTTCTTCAGCTACGTGAATAACGTAGCTGAAGTTGCGTATCTTCAGTCGATCCCTCCCCCTACTGTAGACCAGCCCTTAGTCAAATGGCAGAGCTGGGAATTAGAGTCCAGGTCTCCTGAGTCTACTGCCAGCGCACTCTCCACTCAACGATGCTGCCCCTCATTGTGCCTATGTTAGTGTTGTTCTGAGAGCCTTGTTTTGCTTTTCCTAACTTGTGTTTAAATGCTTTAACAGTGTGTGCACACAAGCACAAAATTATGTTCACAATGCTCTTTAAACAAACTTGCTTAATCTTGGGAATAATAGTTTGTTTCCCCCACACTTCCAGTTTAAGTATTTCTTTGAGAAGTTTGTGTCATAACAAATTGACAGTTTTAGATAGTAGGTTGTCAAAGAAATCTCATGTGAAACATTTGAACATCTTTTAAAACTAGTGCATGCTGTTTTTTCCGCCTTCTCAATGAGCTGTAACTTAAAAATGTGTGTGTGTAATACTGTGATAAAAGCACTAGAATAAAGCCCCTGGCATCACTTAATGGCATTTGCACAGATATGCGGATATTTGCATTCTAGGTTACATAGGCCATATGAAACCTTATTGGTGAAGAGTAGAAAAATTCTCTGGGAAAGTGTAAGATATTTATATTTTACATTCCAGTTTCCTTTTTGTAGGAACTTTTGTAGGAAACTCATCTCTTTGACGCTATACCTAATGAGGAAATAGTCTTCATCTTTCTAAAATCACCCTTCATACTTCTATATAGAAATGGAATGTAGTTGAGAATTATACAAAAAATTCAGCTAACAAGGAAATGCTAAATTACTTATGCTTAAAATCTACTTTCCTATATAGTTCAAATTAAATTAATTTTCCATACACAAGGTTTTCCTTTGTTACTCACTAGCTGTTTCTTCACTGCTTTTGAAGTAATAAGCTTACTATTTAATATTAAGAGTCTGATAAATTTTTCTCTTATTCTGGTAAATGTGAATTCTGCTATCTCCAGTAAAAGAATGTCTGAGATTTTTCTGCATGAGCATCTAGTTTCCAGGTTCTTAAACCAGACATCTGCTCATCACAGGAAAACCTTGTGTCTTGAAAGGTGTGAATTGGCAGTGTTAGCAGCAGACTTACATGCTGGAAAGTTGTGATGTGAAGTGCAGGTGGAGACCAAAATTGCTTTTCCTAGTTCTCTCACAGCAATACGTGGGCCTGCATGTCTGTAGACAGTTCAGTTTGTCAATGTGTGTAAAATACTTTTTGGAGGCAAAAGTCTGTGGCTAATTTTTCTCTCCCTTTTGGCCTGCATGCCTCTGAAGTGCATGACTCACATTTGGAAACTTGCACAGCATTTTGTTTGACATTATGTGGCTGTAAAAAACTGCAGTGATTGAGAGCTAGGGCTTGTCTTCACTTGAGCCGGCAGGGATCGATCTTTTGGTGATCATAAGAACATAAGAACGGCCATACTGGGTCAGACCAAAGGTCCATCTAGCCCAGCATCCTGTCTACCGACAGTGGCCAATGCCAGGTGCCCCGGAGTGACTGAACCTAACAGGTATGATCGAGCGATCTCTCTCCTGCCATCCATCACCCCCCTCTGACAGACAGAGGCTAGGGACACCATTCATTACCCATCCCGGCTAATAGCCATTTATGGACTTAGCCTCCATGAATTTATCCAGCTCTCTTTTAAACCCTGTTATAGTCCTAGCCTTCACAGCCTCCTCAGGTAAGGAGTTCCACAGGTTGACTGTGCGCTGTGTGAAGAAGAACTTCCTTTTATTTGTTTTAAACCTGCTGCACGCCAATTTCATTGAGTGGCCCCTAGTTCTTCTATTTTGGGAACAAGTAAATAACTTTTCCTTATTTACTTCCTCCACACCACTCATAATTTTATATACCTCTATCATATCCCCCCTTAGTCTCCTCTTTTCCAAGCTAAAAAGTCCTAGCCTCTTTAATCTCTCTTCATATGGGACCCGTTCCAAACCCCTAATCATTTTAGTTGCCCTTCTCTGAACCTTTTCTAGTGCCAGTATATCCTTTTTGAGATGAGGAGACCACATTTGTACGCAGTATTCAAGATGTGGGCGCACCATGGATTTGTATAAGGGCAATAAGATATTCTCCGACTTATTCTCTATCCCTTTTTTAATGATTCCTAACACCCTGTTTGCTTTTTTGACTGCCGCTGCACACTGCGTGGATGCCTTCAGAGAACTATCCACAATGACTCCCAGGTCTTTTTCCTGATTGGTTGTAGCTAAATTAGCCCCCATCATATTGTATGTATAGTTGGGGTTATTTTTTCCAATGTGCATTACTTTACATTTATCCACATTAAATTTCATTTGCCATTTTGTTGCCCAATCACTTAGTTTAGTGAGATCTTTTTGAAGTTCTTCACAGTCTGCTTTGGTCCTTACTACTTTGAGCAGTTTAGTATCATCTGCAAACTTTGCCACATCACTGTTTACCCCTTCCTCCAAATCATTTATAAATAAGTTGAATAGGATCGGTCCCAGGACTGACCCTTGGGGAACACCACTAGTTACCCCTCTCCATTCTGAAAAAGTTCCATTTATTCCTACCCTTTGTTCCCTGTCTTTTAACCAGTTTTCAATCCATGAGAAGATCTTCCCTCTTATCCCATGGCAGCTTAATTTACGTAAGAGCCTTTGGTGAGGGACCTTGTCAAAGGCTTTCTGGAAATCTAAGTACACTATGTCTACTGGATCCCCCTTGTCCACATGTTTGCTGACCCCTTCAAAGAACTCTAATAGATTAGTAAGACACGATTTCCCTTTGCAGAAACCATGTTGACTTTTGCCCAACAATTTATGCTCTTCTATGTGTCTGACAATTTTATTCTTTACTATTGTTTCAACTAATTTTCCCGGAACGGAGGTTAGACTGACTGGTCTGTAATTGCCAGGATCACCTCTAGAGCCCTTTTTAAATATTGGCGTTACATTAGCTATCTTCCAGTCACTGGGCACAGTAGCCGATTTAAAGGATAGGTTACAAACCCTCGTTAATAGTGCCGCAATTTCACATTTGAGTTCTTTCAGAACTCTTGGGTGAATGCCATCTGGTCCCGGTGACTTGTTACAGTTAAGTTTATCAATGAGTTCCAGAACCTCCTCTACTGATACTTCAATTTGTGACAATACCTCAGATTTGTCACCTACAAAAGACAGCTCAGGTTTAGGAATCTCCCTAACGTCCTCAGCCGTGAAGACTGAAGCAAAGAATTCATTTAGTTTCTCTGCAATGACTCTGTCATCTTTAAGTGCTCCTTTTGTATCTCTGTCATCCAGGGGCCCCACTGGTTGTTTAGCAGGCTTCCTGCTTCTGACATATTTAAAAAACATTTTGTTATTACCTTTTGAATTTTTGGCTAGCTGTTCTTCAAACTCCATTTTAGCTTTTCTTATTACATTCTTACACTTTATTTGGCAGTGCTTATGCTCCTTTCTATTTACCTCACTAGGATTAGACTTCCACTTTTTAAAAGATGCCTTTTTCTCTCTCACTGCTTCTTTTACTTGGCTGTTAAGCCACGGTGGCTCTTTTTTTAGTTTTCTGGCGTTGTTTTTTAATTTGGGGTATACATTTGAGTTGGGCCTTTATTATGGTATCTTTGAAGAGAGTCCATGCAGCGATAAATAAGCGATAAGACACGATAAATCGATCACCAGCGGCTCCCCCGTCGACTCCGGAAGTCCAGCTCCTCAAGAGGCGCAAGCTGGAGTCAACGGGGGACCGCGCCGCCAACCGCCACCGCCGTGAGGATGGGAGGTAAGTCGGCTGTAGAGATGTCGATTTCAGCTATGTTATTAACGTAGCTGAAATTGCGTATCTACAGTCTATTTCCCCCCCTAGTGGAGACCAGCCCTTAGAGTTCTGGATAACTTATTTTCTACATATATATTCCCCTATTATTACATCTGAATATAAAGGCTTTGTAGATTGTGGTAACTTGAACCTGTTTCTTTTTCAGTTACTGCTTTCCAGATTAGTCCCATCCTACGAGAATGACCTTCATTCTTTCCTAGATGTATTACCTTGTATATGGAGCATGAAATTATCAGCCTCAAGGAAATCATAACAAATACAAAATACAATAGTATGCCTCCCCAGTGATAGAAGTTACAGCAAACACCTCAAACCTGACCTCTGCTTCTGACATTGGCTCTCTGTAATGGTGTGATACCTCTTGAGCACCACTTGGTGGCTGGGTATGATATTGCAGTCCTTTCGCTGCTCCTGGAGTCTTCTGTAGGTTGTCAACTTAGCTTGACAGGTCCTCAGTGGCTTGGCCCTCTGACCTCATCACACATTCAAAATGAACTGCTTTTGGGGTAGCAAAGAATCTTCAGCCCCAGTTCTGTGCCTTTTAAATCAGTCCTTTGCTTGAGCTTCGAAATGAGTCTTGTCCCCTTTTTGGGGTTTACACAATTTTACTAATGGCTAGTAGTGAAATCTGGACCCACCCATTACTCTGAGCTTCAATTCAGGGACCCTATAAACAGCAGCCCTGTACAATTCTCTTCGATTCATTGGTTCCACTTCCCTGGAGCTCTTCCCACGTTGCCTCTTTATCTTTACCCATTACCACAGAGTCGTAGTTCTCAGGCTTTCTTTCTCCCAGTGTAAACAAATGCAACCAGCATCAAAATCTGCTTATCACTTGAGATCCTTTATCCAGAAAGGAGCACCCTTATTTGCCAATCTGGTCCCAGTTGGGAACTGACCTGCTTAGGTCTTTAGCTTTTTATCTGAACCTGCTGGGCTTTCATTGGCTGCTTCTGTGAGGCCTCTCTAGGCAGGCCTGGAGGACTCACTTTCGCTGCTCCTTCCTGGGGCGGGGTGTAGTAGGACTGTGGGCTATCCTGTAGGGAACCGTAAAGACCAGTTACACCCTGGTGCCATGCTTCAGAGGGAATGAACACAATAGTGCAATTCTCAATTGATCCTTCCCATGTTGTCCAGTCCCAGCTTCAGGCAGTTGGGGGTTTAGGGGATACCCAGAGCATGGAGTTGTATCTCGCCTCTTCCCCCCCCCCCCCCCCCCCCCGCCCTCAATATTGGCTAATAGTTGTTGGTGGACCTATCCTCCATGAACTCATCTAATTCTTTTTTGAACCCAGTTATACTTTTGTCCTTCACAACATCCCATGGCTACAAGTTCCACAGTTGAACTGTGCATTGTGTGAAGAAATACTTCCCTTTGTTTAAACCTGTTAATTTCAGCAGGTGACCCCAGTTCATGTGTTGTAAAGAGATAAGTAACATTTTCTCCATACCAATCATGATTTTCATATCACTACTCAGTTGTCTTTTCTAAGATGAATAGTTTCATATACTTTTTAATCTCTCCTCATATGGAAGCTGTCTCATCCCCCTAATCATTTTTGTTGCCATTCTTTGTACATTTCTAATTGTAGTATAATTTACAAAAAATGTGTAAAATATATTTAATGTCTGAATCAATAGGTTCAATATAGGCAGATTGTTTCAGACCTTCATTGTCAAGATAATTGAGCTCCATACAATTTAGTGTGTGGAACCTTAAAAATAGGATGTATCCACTCTTGGCTGTGGATGTATTTATGTTGAAAAGCCCATGATGCATTTTGTAGGAGTAAGGTTTGCCCACGTTGCTGTTAAAAAAGGAAATGACCTCCTCCCTCCATATTGTCCAGCATTATGTGCACTTTTGGGCTATGGCCTTTCATCCCAGAGGCAACTGAAGTTCCTTAATACTCTCTGTGTGAATTAAGTGCTTAATGATTAAAGGTCCGACATAAAAGTATGATAGAATTTTAGCACATGCTACATAGAGAATCAGAAGGTGGCTTTATTCAGATAGCTCTCCAGAAATGTCCTAGTCTAATGATAGTGAATGGTAATGACTGGTACTTAGTTAGAAAGTATTAATGTAAACTCTATTTAATGGAGATGAAGTTAAAACTAAGTATTTAAATAGTTATTAGTCAACTGTTCAATTGATGTAAAATTTTAAGTTCTAGTCTTTAATATAATTGCCAATAAACATTATATGGTATATTTTCTGGCTACTTGCAAGACTTTGGTCAAGAATGGCTAACTTCTGATGGTTCAAACTCAGGATTATTTATCCCTAGGCAATTTTAAATGAGGAATTGTTTCAAACTTGTACGATCTATGAGTTGAGACCATCTCAACTCTGATCTAACTCTTTCTCTCTAAATGGTCATAACTTTAAAATTGTTGAACTGTTTTATTTAAATTTGTCTTGTTTTGTAGATCTAATGAGACTTAAAAATCATGCCAAATCTAGAGAACAAATGTACTTTTATTTATTGTATGAAGTGTTTATAATTTTATTATAAATTGTTTTAATTGACAAGCTATAATATTGAAGGTCCTGTGGCACCTTAAAGACTAACTATAAAGTTTTGAAGCATAAGCTTTCGTGGGCTAATACCCACTTCGTCAGATGTTTGCATCCGACGAAGTGGGTATTAGCCCACGAAAGCTTATGCTTCAAAACTTTATAGTTAGTCTTTAAGGTGCCACAGGACTCTGTTACCTCTGCTATTCCAGACTAACACGGCTACCTCTCTGATTCTATAATATTGAGAAGGCTTAGTTAAGTTATAAGCACAGGCTGCAGAGTTGCTGTGCTTTACACCTTGAGTCTGCACTAACTTACCTCTGCTTTCAGACACTTAAGTATTTGATTTTCCTGCCCTCAATCTTAACATTGCCTTAATATAAAGCTTTTGCATGGAATAAGATACTAGTGTGTGAGCAAAGCTCTTAGTCCCCTATCCTGCATTGAGCTCTTGCAGGCAGACTTGGAGTGTGAGCCTCATTTGAATTGGAGTCTGTGAGGATGAGGTGCTCAGTGTAGAACTGCGGTTTTAGATACTTCAGTGATGAGGTCCATTTGTCTTGTGTGTGTCTGTTTTTCCCACTCTTGGAAAAGTATATCCTTGCAAATACACAAGTACAGAGGAGAGAGCAAAGTTTTATAAAGTAGTTGTCGTGGACCTTTATAATTGCAAAAACAACTAGTAGTCATGTGGTACCTTAAAGACTAACAGATTTATTTGGGTATAAGTGTCCATGGGTAAAAAAACAACAACACTTTTTTCAGATGCATGGAGTGAAAATTACAGATACAAGCATAAATATACTGGCACATAGAGACATAAAGTTTATGCCCAAATAAATCTGTTAGTCTTTGGGTGTCACTGGACTCCTCTTTTTTCTTGTGGACACAGACTAACATGATTACCCCTCTGATACTTGATTTATAACTGTAGTGATTGATGTTTTAGAAAAGCCTACGGTAGAAATTACTCTTGTGTGTCCATTTCTACGCTACCCTCTAATGCTATTTCAGTTAAATTTAGTTTCCTTACATTGGAACTGAGACAATATTTCAATATTGTTTCATTTTTAAAGACTGTTTTTATCTCCCTTTTAAAAAGTTTTAAATCGTGAAACAGTATTTTGGTGTATTTTCTAGGAACTAGCCAGCTGTGGATGGAATAAGAAAGAAAAACACATCCTCGCCCCTAATATTGTTGCCTTTACAAGGAGGTTTAATCAGGTAAATAATCTAATTAGATTTACAGAATTAACACTGTCCACCTGAATTTATCAAGGATTGAATTTGTTACTTCACTGACATACATAAATGGGCCACATCTGAATCCTATTAACACAATGTTTCGATGGTTTAATAATCATAAAAGAATTAGATTTTTTTCTTGAGTTGTTGGTTTTAAAGCAGATAAGTATGGGTGTAGCAAACGTGTTGATTGTAACTGATGTACTTTTTCAGATTAGAGCTACATTTAAATGCTGCAGGGGATGGATATAAAATAGGGTTATTTTAGGATGAGTATTATTACATGATACTCATTGGGCATAAAGAATAATGGATGGTGGTGTTGGGTTTGGGCTTGTTTTTTGTTTGTTCTTTTTTGACGGGGAATTTTATTTATTAACAGATATGAAAACAAATTGCTAAATGTCAAGGGAATATTTTTTTTCTCCTGATAAAGACTATTTGATTATATTCCAGTTCAACAACCCGCTCTTAAACAACAAGGTTTCTGGTTAGTGATCAATGGCTCCATCTCTAGTTGGCAGCTGTATCAAGCGGAGTGCCCCAAGGGCCAGTCCTGGAGCTGGTTTTTTTTCCCAATATCTTCATTAATAATCTGGAGGATGGCGTGGATTGCACCCTCAGCAGGTTTGCAGATGACACGAAACTGGGAGGAGTGGTAGATATCCTAGAGTGAAGGGATAGATACAGAGGGACCTAGACAAATGATTGGATTGGGCCAAAAGAAATCTGATGAGGTTCAACAAGGACAAGTGCAGAGTCCTGCACTTAGGGCACAAGAATCCCCTGCACTGCTACAGACTAAGGACCGAGTGGTTAGGCAGCAGTTCTGCAGAAAAGGACCTATGGGTTATGGTGATGAGAAACTGGATATGAGTCAAGTGTGCCCTTGTTGCCAAGAAGGCTAACAGCATATTAGGCTGTATAAGTAGGAGCATCGCCAGCAGATTGAGGGACATGAGCGTTCCCCTCAATTTGGCATTGGTGAGGCCTCATCTGGAGTGCTGTGTCCAGTTTTGGGCCCCACACTACAAGAAAGATGTGGAAATTTTGGAAAGAGTCCAACGGAGGGCAACAAAAATTATTAGGGGCCTGGATCACATGACTTATGAGGAGAGGCTGAGGGAACTGGGATTATTTAGTCTACAGAAGAGAAGAATGAGGGGGAGTTTGATAGCTGTTTTCAGATACCTCAAAGGGGGTTCCAAAGTGGATGGATCTAGACTGTTCTCAGTGGTACCAGATGACAGAACAAGGAGTAATGGTCTCAAGTTGCAGTTGGGGAGGTTTAGGAAATCCCTTGGATGCATAAAGAAAATATGCATGTCTTGATGTTAGCTAAATTCTGTGGCTCAGTCAAAAATTAGCTGGTATTTTGGGGATACAAGTCTGCTTCCTGCTTCTTCTCAGCTGTGAGGCAAGGGCTCACCCCAAATGACAACATTCTCCCACTAGACTAGACCATTCTAGTAGCTACACTTCATAGGTATCTATGGCTCTTAAATTAACCTGGATACTCTTCCATTTCCCTCCTAAATTTTATAAATTTTAATAAATATAATTCTTGTGGAAAGCTGCTAGGCTGATAGTCTTAGAGATTGATATTCTCTGTTTATCTAGAACAGGTGATCACAGGCAACAGCAGTTACCTCATAATCCCACCTTGCCTCCCAGTATGCTAAACCGTGTAGGAGTGAGAGCATTGTTCACTCTCTACCTAACAATAAACACAAGAAGCTTATTCTGTTTAATTTAACAAAGAGAGGATTAAGGGATGACTTGATTATAGTCTGTGATGGGGTTTTATGTGGCTGGGCAACATAGTGGCTAGCTCACTGGTCTTTCAATCTGTAAGGCCAAAGGGGGTGGCGATTTAATTGTTGGGGTGTTGCTGTAATGCTGTAGGGATGCAGCAGCTCGAATTACAACTCATCAATTGCATACCCAGTCAGTCTATGCCACTAAACAAATCACTTGTGTAAGTGATTATTTCCTGATCTTGTTGCTCTCACCCTGCTCTCATTGGAGCTAGGCTAACTTAAGTGGAGCAACTTGAGTGTACTAACTTCAGCTAACTGTTGCATGAAGACAAGCCCTTACTATCAAGCAGTAATATTCAAATTAGAAACCCTAGATGTAAATAGATTTCAGTTACTTTAAGGCATAAACAATATCAATAGTGGCAAACAGAGGCGAAGGACACCATCCCTGACCATCCTGGCGAAGAGCCACTGATGGACCTATCCTCCATAAATTTATCTAGTTCTTTATTTAACCATGTTATGGTCTTGGCCTTCACAACATTCTCTGGCAAGGAGTTCCACTGGTTGTGCGTTGTGTGAAGAAATACTTCCTTTTATTTATTTTAAACATGCTGCCTATGAATTTCATTTGGTGATCCCTAGTTCTTGTGTTATGAGAAGTAGTAAACAACACTTCTTTATCTACTTTCTCTACACCAGTCATGATTTTCTAGACCTCAATCATCTCCCTTTTAGGTGTCTTTTTTCCAATCTGAAAAGTCTCAGTGTTACTAATCTCTCCTCATACGGAAGCCCGTTTTATGTCCCTAATAATTTTTGTTGCCCTTTTCTGAACCTTTTTCAATTCCAATATATCTTTTTTGAGATGAAGAGACCACATCTCCACACAGTATTCAGGGCATACCATGGATTTATACAGAGGCAACATGATATTTTCTGTCCTATTATCTATCCCTTTCTTAATTATTCCTAGCATTCTGTTCTCTTTTTTGACTGTCGCTGCACATGGAGTGGATTTTTCCGAGAACTATCCACGATCTTTCTTGAGTGGTAACAGCTAATTTAGACCCCATCATTTTATATGTATAGTTGGGATTATGCTTTCTAATGTACATTACTTTGCATTTTTCAACATTAAATTTCATCTGCAGTTTTGTTGCCCAGTCACCCAGTTTTGAGAGATCCTTTTGTAGCTCTTCATAGTCTGCCTGGGTCTTAACTATCCTTAGTCATTTTGTATCATCTGAAAAATTTGCCAACTCACTGTTTACCCCTTTTTTCAGATCATTTATTAATATGTTGAGTAGGACTTGTCCTAGAACAGACCCTTGGGGGGACACCACTATTTACCTCTCTCCATTCTGAAAACTGACTATTTATACCTATACTTTGTTTCCTATGTTTTAATCAGTTACCAATCCATGAGAGGACCTTCCCTCTTATCCCATGGCAACTTACTTTGCGTAAGAGCTTTGGTGAGGGACTTTGTCAAAGGCTTTCTTGAAATCTAAGTACACTCAGTCTGTATAGTCTGCCATAAACGTAGAAGTTCTTGTTAGAAGAGTGTGGGGAAGTAGATTAAAACGATTAACTACGATATATCCACTGGGAAGGAGACCTGGGTGAAATGGCATGTATTTAATTAACCAAATTGTCTTGCACTTTAACTTTGTATTGAAAGGGAGTTTTCATTTTAGATTTTGCTTTTGGTTTTTTTTTTCTTTCTCTTCTGTTCGGAGGGACTCATAATCACAAATCTAAATAAAGTCTCCTTTCCTAGATAGTGATTGAATATAGGTGTTATTTTCTGTAGTGATTGTTTGATTTGATTCTGAAAATCTGAATGATTATATATTGACCAGTTTTCTAGTGTGTCTGTCTTATATCCTGTCCTGTCAATTGTGGCTGTTAAGGATATTTAATTAAACTTTATAAAACTAAATTAATCTCTCAAATCCTTTTGTGTAGTTAAGCCATTGAAATTAAGAAAGGTGGTATGGGTAATCGGTTCAGCAGTTGCTTACCAAGGTTTGTTTAATACCCCATCTTTGTTACAGGACTAGTATCTTTCCTGCTCCTAACCTGTATTTTCTTTAGAGAATCAAGACTGTCTAGATGTTTAATATAAAAAAAGTGGGGTTTTCTGCATTAAATTCAGATGTATGTGTTTGTTTATAGGTCAGTTTCTGGGTTGTAAGAGAAATTTTAACAGCACAGACCTTAAAAATAAGGGCAGAAATATTGAGCCATTTCGTGAAAATAGCTAAGGTAAGTGTGCATGTTTATTTTTATTCAAAATATTCTTTTTTTGTCTGTTGCTCCACTCCTCATGTCAACTGTCTCTTTAGACCCCAGAAGAATAAAATTCTTTATAGCAAATTTCCTGCTATCCCACTTATTACATGATCATGGTGACACACAATGTGACCACCACAGACTGGTCTACTCATACCTAGCTAGATACAATGAGCAGTGAACTTTTTAACTGGCTTCTGCTATAAATATTCTAGTTTAGGATTTTTACAAGTTTAAAGGTGATTTATCTTGCTACTATTATGCTGCTGAGCCATGGGCAACATAATTATGAAAACAAAATTTTGTTGCTAGCACTAGAGCTGGTTGGAAAAAAAAATATTTCCCTCAGATAATTTTGATCAAACTTTTTTTTATTAACATTTTCCACAGGAAAATTTGAATTGTTGGCAAAAAATTGAAAGTCAAAATATTTTGGCTAAAAATTGGAATAATTCTATTTTGACACGCTGTCATAGAGCCTAATGAAGCTGGAGTTCCGAGGCCTGATTTTTCCATTTTCTGCTATAGGAAGGGCTCACCAGTTAGACTACAGTTTTTGTGATGCACCACAATGTCACCTTTTGGGACTTGTCTCCATGCAGATTACTGTGCAATAATCCAGATGTGAATCTGCAAAGCACCAGCTTGCTGCTCAGTAATGTGCTGTGTGGATATTGCTACTGCACATTGAAAGTTCTGGAGAGCAGTTTGATCGAATACACTTTTAAGTAGTAGAGTAGTAAGCCAAGCTATACTCCAGGACTTTCACTGCACTGTAGCAGTGTTCACATGGACTCAACTGCGTGGCAAGCAGGTGTGCTCTAGATTTATACCCTGGCTTTCTGTGCCGTAACCTCTTATGTAGACAAAGTCTTTGGTGAGGGGACCTGTGCATCATGGGAAGATGTAGTCCTATTAGGGATTCAGATCACAGGGGATAATTGGTGCATTAGGCAAGTGATGGGGTGAGCTCCCCACACTAGGCCTGCAAGAGCTGGGCAAGACCAGGTGGATCCAGTCAGCTAATTAGGCCAGAGGCAGCTGGTTGGAAAGAGGCTCACTTGTGCAGGAACATGCAAGGCTTATAAAGCCAGGTAGCAGGGTACAGACTGGGCTGCCAAGAAAGGGCAGTCCCTCCCTGGGAAAAAGGAGGATTGTTTGGGAGCAGCTGGGAAAAGCTTCAGGAAGGCAGGCAGAAGTCCCTCCCAGAGAAGTGAGCGGAGGATTCTTAGAGCTTAAAATAAGAGCAGAAACATTGAGCCAGAGAGAAAAGGGGAATCAGGTGTTGTAGGAAGCAGTCCAGGGGAGGAGCAGTGAGGGCAGAAAGAGGAAACCCAGAATTGCTGAGCTGCAGGTCTCTGGACTGGAAGCCAGACAAGAGGGTGGGCTTGTGTTCCCCTACCAGCCACTGAGGAAGTAGTACAGGTGCAGGCTGCCTAGGACTGAACCTCAGAAGGGGGAACTCTGAGTGACCTAGCTGGAGGGCTAAGTCAGGAAGAGGATGCGGAGAGGAGCAAATGGAGCTGTCAGAGTGACAGCATGCAAGCCGTGGACAAGTGTGTCGGCCTTGAGAGCTAATCCCCATAGTGACCAGGAGGAGGCACCAGCACAGTGGTGAGTGACATTCCCTACAATGAGGCATATGAGTTACAACTTCCCTGAGGCACACTGGTAGCATTTTGGTTTTCAGACAGAAGCTTTATGGTGTCTGTCTGTGTGACAGAGCTCCTCTGCCTCGGTGGGTTCTATGCTTCCACTTAGCAGTGGGCCAGGGTATTCCTCTCTACCTCAGAATTTCCCCACACCCCTGGGCTTGCTGTCCATACCTTGCCTGAGCAAGGTTCCTCCTGGCCTCCCTGATGGGGGGGCGAGGAAGGGAAGCCTCTGTCTCTGCTAGCCCCCCCGGGCATTGTAGAAACAAACCGGGCACCCAGTTCAGTCTCTCCCCTCCAGCAAGGTCTCTTCCCTCAGACCTCCAGGGCCCAGAAGGGCTGTTCACCCTGTTGAGTAGGGTTTCCCCTGTCCTTTGCCTCTGTACTTGTAGGGTTTTCCCTCCTGGTGTTTGTCAGCATCTGCACCGCCAAGCTCTCCAGTAGCACACTTTCCTCCCACAATTAGTACTGTGTACCCCACCTCTACCTTATCTCCTGTCCCCTGTTGTTCACCCCTCCCATTTGGCCCTGTTTGCCTGTATATTTACACCCCTTTCTCTAGTGCTTGTGATTCCCTTTTCCTTTTTAATTGTCTCCCTCACTGCTGTGCATCCCCTCAAGTTAGTTTAGTTTCTTTCTTCCCCAGTGTGCTGGAATTTGTCCCTTGATTTCCTGTATTCTTCTCTGTCGTGCCCCTCTTCTCCCCCCTAGCGGGGAGGAGCAGTGGCCTCCTTTCCCATCCCCTCCCCCCTTTTGTTTCCCTCCCTGCATTTTTGTAATTCTGTGATGATGGCCTGGCTGTTATAATATCATTTTAGTACACTACCTATATGTATTAGGAGTTGTATATAAAAGAATTCTTTCTCTTACCTGACATGAGAAACAAATGGATATTACTTAGTTTTTTAACACCTTAAGTACTGTTAGCCACAGCTAATACTGGAAGTACGAATGAAAGTACAGCCTCTTAAAATCTTTTTACAAATGAGTTATGTGAAAGTATTTTCCATTTTTCTTTGCTGCAGGCACTGTGTTGTAGGAAACCTTTTTGTATATAAGTGTTGCTTTTGCTCCTTCATGCAACACACAGTCAAACTGTGGAACTTGTTGCCAGGGGATGTTGTGAAGGCCAAAAGTATAACTTGGTCCAGACAGAATTAGATAAGTTCATAGAGGATAGGTCCCTCAATGGCTATTAGACAAGATGGTCAAGGATGCAACCCTATGCTCTGTCCCTAAAGCTCTGACTGCCAGAAACTGGGACTGGATGGTAGGGGATGGATCACTTGATAATGGTTTGACCCAGTATGGCCAGTCTTATGTTTAGATGTTCTCAGTTGTTTTGGTGATTTTTACAGCAAGGAGTCCTCGGGATAATTCTGATGGCAGGCTGGAATTTTAAACATGTTGGAATGGGGGGGGGGGAGCATTGCCATTATAAAAAGAGATTACAACATTATTTTAATAAGAAGTCACTTGTTAATTCTAGACTCCTTAATTCAACATCTTCAATAACAATTGGAGGCCAAAGTTGAATCTTTTGGCCCAATTAAACATATGTTTCCAGAACTATAGTATCATATTGTTAGAACTTGTTTTCAACAATAACACCAGTTACATTTAACAATGATTTAATCTTTCCCTCTCCCAAAGAGAGAACCTTGCAGAACCCAAATTAGTTTCGTGAACACCGGAGGTACATCTAAGTGAGCTTTCACTTTGTAATGAGTTCAAGGCAAGCCTGGAATATTTGCAACATTTTTAAAGTGTAAAATATCATTCAGATTAATAGAATTTCCCAAATTAGACACGATTTAGTACCCCTTGCTTTTATTTTGAAGAATTGCACCTCTAGTTTGGTTGTATTCAATGTGATGTCTCTAAACAGCTATGAGAAAAGATTAATTAATTTTTCCTTTGGTGGTGTTTTAGAAACTTCTAGAACTGAACAACCTTCATTCCCTCATGGCTGTGGTATCAGCATTGCAAAGTGCACCTATATTCAGGCTTACGAAAACCTGGGCTGTAAGTTAACTTGTCTTTATTTCAAATCTTCTCCCTTCTTTTATGGTGTATAATAATCCTGTGCTTTGTTGTCTAAACATAACTGGATTGCTGAATTAGAGCTGGTAGAAGGAAGGAAGGTAATTTACCTTTAGAAGTGATTTTGTGTGTGTTATCAAATTAGTCTAGTTTGGCGTCAACTTGAAACCATCTGTTTATGAATGAGAAATCTATATTGTTTTATGGCATTTAGTACAAACCATTGAGTTACACCTTTAACTAAAGCATAAGCTTAACTTGTTTCCTTCCCTTCCCCAATTTGTTTGTCTCGTTCATCTGTTGTGCCTTGCAATAACCTAGACTGTGAGCTCTTTGAGATAGTGACTTGGATTTTCACTATGTGCCTGTACAGCATCTAGCATGTTAGGGTCCTTATTCCTGGTTGGGGACTCTACATATTATTGCAGTGCAAATAATAATAAACAACAAAAAGATTTCTTAGGTAAGTAGTTCTATTACGATATCAAACAGGACTTTGTTCTTTTTAAAAGTCTTTTGAGCAATTTTTGTCAAAGTCCAGGTTAGCAGACCAAAACATTTCCATACTTTAGGCAAGTCAAGCTTTCCCTTCAGTTCATTGTTTGTGTGTGTATATAGACAACATATGTTATAATCCAAACTGTTTCTGGTGTTGAAAATCTTAATGAAAAAACACCTCCCCTCTAGTTCCATCTTACACACATATGACTTACTGTGATGATTTGGGGATCACCGAGACCAGTAAGAGGTTCTGTCACCTCCTGCCCTGTAACTTTGGGTATCTTAATGGTATGCAGCTATGGCTCCCAGCTCTGACAATGGTAGCCAGCCAACAAGCATAAAGGACTGACCCTGGCTTCCACCAGCCTACATACTCCTAGCAGACTTGATCCCAGACCCCTTCCAATCTTGAGTCTTTCCAAATCTGTCTAAACCAAGTTTTCAACTACCAGAAACTCAGACTTTTCCCCTCTTGGTTAATCACCCTCGAAGACCTGCCTCCACTTACCAGTTCACTTTGGCACATACACTCCATACCGTTTGCATAACAGAAACTGCTTGGGGTAAAAGTAAACAAATGGTTTATTTACAAAAACACAAAAAAATCACAGATTCAAAGATCAAATAGCAAGGGAAAGTGAACACATACAAGTTGCACAGGAAAAAACATGAAGATGCAATATCAGGCTTTATCGTTCTACATTAGATACATTCCTTTTTCTAATACAAGTTGCATCTTGCCTTTGAACAGTATTCCAGCATACCCTCTGGCATAAAGTAGATCAAACATTCACAGACAATCCCCCACTTTTGTGATTGTCCCTCAGTTCTAGATAAAAACTGGCTCATCAGTCAGCTCTTTTAAAACTGTTGGATGCAAGTTATTGGGACCTGCTGATCTGAAAATGTTTAAATTTAGTAGCTTTTATCCAGAAACATTAGTGGAATGGAAAGAGTAGTATTATCATCGTCTGATGAAGCTACATCATCTGTTTTTCCCAAATACAAAACAGAAATATTTATTGATCATTCCTGCCTCTTCTGAATTATTATTGATAATACTACCATTTCTATCTATTAATGGACCAATACCATAGAATCATAGGAGTGGAAATAACCTTGAGGGGTCAGCTAGTCCAGTCTTCTGCACTCATGGCAGGACTAAGTATTATCTCTAGACCATCCCTGACAGGAGTTTGTCTAACCTGTTCTTAAAAATCTCCAATGATGGAGATTCCACAATCTCCCTAGGCAATTTATTTCAGTGCTTAAACATCCTGACAGTTAGGAAGACTTGGTGCCATCCTAGAGTGCGCTTCTGGACTTAGTAGCTTCTCTATGCCAAAATGATCTAGAGAGAAGGCACAATTTTCTGTCCCCAGTGCCTTGTAAGCACCAGAAGAGGTTTAGTACATCAACTGCTTCCAACCAGAAGTCATCGTCATCTTTGAAGTCTAGATCCCAATCTGACTCTCTACAAGCAGTACCATCCATGGTCATGTTGGTCCCATTCCCATTTGCTTGTCTCTTCACATTGTGCCACACGGCACCACCTTGGCACTCCAGTGTTGATTCATCATCTACTTCAGAGTTGGATTCCTACAGATCTGAGTCATACTTCAGAAAGGCCCGAGTATCTTCATGATCCTTGGTACACAGATCCAGCTCTGATTACCATGACTACTGTGCTATGAAGTTAGGCTCCAGATGCAGCAATGCCCTTCTTGAACCTGTGGGGAGTTTCTCAGACTCTGGGGCCTCTTCTTCTTGGCAGTAGGCCTCATATCACTATTGAGATACCATTTTCCTCTCAGTTCTAACCTCAGGGAACCCAGCAGCCAGTACAGATTGTCCATCCAACCCTTGTTCATCCTATTATGGTGGCTTCTGTACCATTGGAGCAGATGAACGTGTCCGTGCCACTGCTTAACGCCTCCTCATTACCCAAGAAGGCTACAAGTGGAGGAAAGTGTTGAAAAGATCCAATCACTTTTTCCATTTGGGCCTGTTCATCAACAAAGGCAAATTAGTTTTCCTCCCTGAACATAAAATTTATAGGTTCAGTTCTCAGCTCTCTATCACCAAGAGCATATTTGGCTGAAGCGAGATTTCAAATAATATTCAGCCTGTGCAAAGAGTTCTAGACATATGCCCATACAACAGTAAGGAACTATCTGAGACTTCTAGGACACATTGAAGCTTGCACATATCTGACAGCATGCCAGATGTCACCTCACGTAATGCAGTGGTAGTTGACTTCTGTTTAGAATCAGAGAGAGAGCCGTGTTAATCTGGAATAGCTGAGGTAACAGAGTCCTGTGGCACCTTAAAGACTAACTAAAGTATTGAAGCATAAGCTTTTGTGGGCTAATATCCACTTCGTCAGATGCAAGCAGTTTATTATCTGACTTCTGTTTATTATCCCTCATGTCACTTGCTGGTTATGCTGACTACATATATATGTAGATGTTCTGCCCTCCCTGGGCTGATAGATAGACCCTGCCTAATGAATGTAACAAAGTGCTTTATTTTACCTTCTGTGAACAGGGTCACAGATGTATTATCCCTTGGTGGCTTGGTGCACCTGGGAAGCTTTTGGACTCAAGGTCCCTAGTCAGATCAGTATCTTTCCCTTCACATCAATTTCAGGGAACTCCTGACTATCTGGTCAGTAAAGATCAAAAGTTGTTCTGTGCAAGTACACACAGACAACATTGCTGCAATGTTTTATCTCATCGAACAGGGAGGTGCTAGGTCTTCCTAGCCCCTTTGCCAAGAGGCTATAGACCTCGGTGCAGAAATTCCAGAGAACAGAATCTCATCCAAAGCATCTCCAGGAGTCTCAGAACTCCCTAGCAGACTCTCTCAGCAGGTCATTTAGACGAGATCACAAATGGTCCCTCAGACCCAATGTAGAAAAGTCTTTTTTTCAGATTTGTGGGGTACCAGAGTTGGACCTCTTAACCAGAATTGATTATTCTATCGAGTGGTGAAGGGGAGGTCTCAAAGCAGGGCCTATGAGAGATGCCTTCCTACAATCTTGGAAGTGGAAACCTCTTTGCTCTTTTCCCCCACATCTTGATGCTGTCCAGAATGCTAACCAAACTCAGGCAAGATTATGCTATTCTAATCTTAATGCACATCTGCACTGGTTCTCAGATGTGTTAAACCTCTCCATTCAGAATCCAATTCTTCTTCAGGATCTGGATATAATTTCACAGGAGTATAATCAGATGCTGCATTCCAGTTGTCCCAGACTGCAACTGCCTGCCTGAATGTTCAGTGGTTAGCTCATCAGGAATCTGCATGCTCTGTGGTGGTTCAGTATGTTCTTTTGAATAGCAGGAAGTCCTCTATCAGGTACACACATCTTTTGAAGTGGAAGAAGCTCTCACAGTGGGCCGAGTTTCTCCTTCATGGGCTCATATCTAGTTTATTCTAGATCATCTGCTTTACCTGAAAGAGAGAGGCCTTTCCATCAGTTCAAAAAGGATTCACCTGGTTTCTATTTTGGCATTCCATCCTACTGTAGAAAGTGGGTGCATGTTTTCCAGCCTGGTGAGAACAAGGTTTTTAAAAGATTTGGACAGACTTGTTTCACCTACTAATCCAGCGCCTTCCTGAGACCTAAACTTAGTTCTCTCCGGAGTGATGAGATCCCCTTTTGAGCCCATGACCTCTTGCTTGTTGTCTGATCTCTCCATGAAGGTGGCTTTTTAAATAGCTACTTACCTTGGTTAGGAGGGTTGCAGAGCACCAGACTTTGATAGCTGCCCTTCCTTATGCATTTTATTAAACAAAGACTAGGTGATTAATGCCTTCAGTCCAAATTCCTCCTGATTTTGGATTTTCATATGAATCACACTATTTAGGGTATGTCTACATTTCAGTAAAAGACTTGCAGTGCAGAACTTGGGGAGCAGGGCTGAAATACTCAGTGTAGACTTTCAGGCTTGGGCTGGAGTCCAGGTCTGTGATCCTCCTCCTTCACGGAGTTTGAGCCCAGGCTCCAGCCTGAGCCCAAACATTTACACTGCAATTTTCAGCCTCACAGTACAACCCCAGTGAGCTTGAGTCTCTATACCCAGGCTCTGAGACTTGGTGCCATGTTTTTTTAAATTAAAGTATAGACATACCCTTACGTGCCACCTTCTTTCTGAAACCACACTTTCACAAAGATGAGGAAAGACTACGTACTTTGTCAGGGGTTCTCAAAGTTGGGATTGGGATCCCTCAGGGGGTCACGAGGTTATTACATAGGGGTCATGAGCTGTCAGCCTCCACCCTAAACCTCGCTTTGCCTCCAGTATTTATAATGCTGGTGTTAAATATACAAAAAAGTGTTTTTAATTTATAAGGGGGGTCGCACTCAGAGGCTTGCTATGTGAAAGGGGTCAGCAGTACAAAAGTTTGAGAACCCCTGCTTTACATGTTTATAGGGCATTAGCTTTTTTATTTGGAAAAAACTAAGGAGTTTCAATTTTCTCCTCAGTTATTCATTTCCTTCGCAGAAAGGATGAAATGGATGCCTGTTTCCTCTCAGAGGATTTCTTTCTAGATTTCCTCCTGCAGTCATCTCTGTAATAACATTGGTAATGTTCCTCTACCAGAAAGTGTGTTAGCAAACTCTACAAGGGTTCAAGCATCAGTGACTTTCTTGGATCATTTTGCCATCAGTGACATTTATAGTGGCATCACTTGGTCTTTGGTTCATTCCTTTACCACTTATTAAGTTGTCTCCAAAGAGTATGCTAAATTTGGGAGAGTAGTACTAAAGTTCTTGTTTAGGTAGATTCCGATACCCTCCTCCTTCTGAAACTGCTTGGGAATCACATAAAGTAGAATAGACACATGCAAGCACTTGAAGAAAAAACAGTTGTGTTCCTGTTCTGTAACTGTTGTTCTTTGATATGTGTTGCACATGTCCATTCCACAACCCACCCACCTTACCCTCTACAGAGTCATTGTAAGACTGGTATTTGTTGTGAAGAAATTGAGGGGAAATAAATAAATAAATAAATAAATGGAGATATACCAAGTCCAGGCTGTTCCTCCCCTTTGTGTTCTCAGCTACCAGCATGCACATATGGCGGGGACTTGGGCTTACCCGATCAGTACCACTTTTTGGGAAAAAGTTCTCCAGCTTTGGCGCACTGGCATACAAACACCTAAAGATAGATTCTCATTTTGCTAGCAGACATTCCAAACTGACCATCAGAAAATGTTTTGTGTGCAGTGTTCTTGTAGCCATGTTGGTCCCAGAATATTAGAGTGCCAAGATGGGTGAGGTAATATTGGACCAACTTCTGTCTCTTCCAGCAACAGAAGTTAGTCCAATAAAATATATTCTCTCACCCATCTTGGCAGTCAAGAAATTTGTCACTCTTGCAAGATCATGAACTTTTCAGTGGGGATTCTGAAATGATGTAAGTTGTTCTGGAGTCAAACATCACCTGACAAATACCATAGACTTTCACATCTTACTTTATAAGTTTATATTTACATTACATGGAAGATTAAATTTCAGAAAACTCCCAGTTTCACACATGGGGAAACAATGTATTTCAATGGTTGAATGAAATAATGAACCATAAAGTTGCATGGTTGATGTTCGTTAGGCACTTGAAAACCTCTTGGGGAAGGGAGAGCATATAGAGCAGGGGTGGGGAACCTTTTTTCCACCAAGGGCCATTTTGACCCTTATAAAGTGGTCCGCGGGCCGCTACCTCCCCCCCCTTCCCCCCCCCGAAGCCCAGGCTGGCAACGGGAGCTGAGATCCCAGCTGGCAAGGGGCCAGCAGGGGAAATCCCAAAGCAGTGGCAGGTGGAGTGCTTAGCCCTGCACTGCTTTGGGGTTTCCCCCACTGGCCCCTTGCCAGCCAGGGTCCTGCCGCCTGCCTGACCCGCCCAGCCCAGTCTCTCCCCCCCCCCCCCCAGTCTCTCCCCCCCCAAACCTCCTTCCCACCCCCCCCCCCCCCAACTGACCCACCCAGCCCGGTCTCTCCCCCCCAACTGACCCACCCAGCCCGGTCTCTTCCCCCCCCCCCCAAACCTCCTTCCCCCCCCCCAACTGACCCACCCAGCCCGGTCTCTCCCCCACACCGCTTACCCCCGCTCCCAGCCCAGCCTCCTCCCAATGGCCCCTTGCACACCACTTACTCCCAGCCCAGCCTCCCCCCAACGCCCCCTTGCACACCGCTTACCCCCGCTCCCAGCCCAGCCTCCCCCAACGCCCCCTTGCACACCGCTTCCCTCCCCCCCCTACAGCCGGTCTCCCGCCGCCCGCGCTTACTTGTTCGCTGGGTCACGCTGCTGGGACCCGACTCCAGCGAGGGAAGGAGAAGAGCGACACGCCCCCAGCCCTCGCGAACAGAGCAGCGCCGCGCCGCACCGCCTCCCCCGCCCCCCAGCCCAGCCTCCCCCCAACGCCCCCTTGCACACCGCTTACCCCCGCTCCCAGCCCAGCCTCCCCCCAACGCCCCCTTGCACACCGCTTACCCCCGCTCCCAGCCAGCCTCCCCCCAACGCCCCCTTGCACACCGCTTACCCCCGCTCCCAGCCCAGCCTCCCTCCAACGCCCCCTTGCACACCGCTTACCCCCGCTCCCAGCCCAGCCTCCCTCCAACGCCCCCTTGCACACCGCTTACCCCCCGCTCCCAGCCCAGCCTCCCTCCAACGCCCCCTTGCACACCGCTTACCCCCGCTCCCAGCCCAGCCTCCCTCCAACGCCCCCTTGCACACCGCTTACCCCCGCTCCCAGCCCAGCCTCCCTCCAACGCCCCCTTGCACACCGCTTACCCCCGCTCCCAGCCCAGCCTCCCTCCAACGCCCCCTTGCACATCGCTTACCCCCGCTCCCAGCCCAGCCTCCCCCCAACGCCCCCTTGCACACCGCTTACCCCCGCTCCCAGCCCAGCCTCCCTCCAACGCCCCCTTGCACACTGCTTACCCCCGCTCCCAGCCCAGCCTCCCTCCAACGCCCCCAAGCACACCGCTTACCCCCGCTCCCAGCCCAGCCTCCCTCCAACGCCCCCTTGCACACTGCTTACCCCCGCTCCCAGCCCAGCCTCCCCCCAACGCCCCCTTGCACACCGCTTACCCCCGCTCCCAGCCCAGCCTCCCCCCAACGCCCCCTTGCACACCGCTTCTCCCTCCCCCCCCCCCCCTACAGCCGGTCTCCCGCCGCCCGCGCTTACTTGTTCGCTGGGTCACGCTGCTGGGACCCGACTCCAGCGAGGGAAGGAGAAGAGCGACACGCCCCCAGCCCTCGCGGACAGAGCAGCGCCGCGGCGCACCGCCTCCCCCGCCCCCCAGCCCAGCCTCCCCCCAACGCCCCCTTGCACACTGCTTACCCCCGCTCCCAGCCCAGCCTCCCCCCAACGCCCCCTTGCACACCGCTTACCCCCGCTCCCAGCCCAGCCTCCCCCAACGCCCCCTTGCACACTGCTTACCCCCGCTCCCAGCCCAGCCTCCCCCCAACGCCCCCTTGCACACCGCTTACCCCCGCTCCCAGCCCAGCCTCCCCCCAACGCCCCCTTGCACACCGCTTACCCCCGCTCCCAGCCCAGCCTCCCCCCAACGCCCCCTTGCACACTGCTTACCCCCGCTCCCAGCCCAGCCTCCCTCCAACGCCCCCTTGCACACCGCTTACCCCCGCTCCCAGCCCAGCCTCCCTCCAACGCCCCCTTGCACACCGCTTACCCCCGCTCCCAGCCCAGCCTCCCTCCAACGCCCCCTTGCACACCGCTTACCCCCGCTCCCAGCCCAGCCTCCCTCCAACGCCCCCTTGCACACTGCTTACCCCCGCTCCCAGCCCAGCCTCCCCCAACGCCCCCTTGCACACCGCTTACCCCCGCTCCCAGCCCAGCCTCCCCCCAACGCCCCCTTGCACACCGCTTCTCCCTCCCCCCCCCCCCCTACAGCCGGTCTCCCGCCACCCGCGCTTACTTGTTCGCTGGGTCACGCTGCTGGGACCCGACTCCAGCGAGGGAAGGAGAAGAGCGACACGCCCCCAGCCCTCGCGGACAGAGCAGCGCCGCGCCGCACCGCCTCCCCCGCCCCCCAGCCCAGCCTCCCCCCAACGCCCCCTTGCACACTGCTTACCCCCGCTCCCAGCCCAGCCTCCCCCCAACGCCCCCTTGCACACCGCTTACCCCCGCTCCCAGCCCAGCCTCCCCCCAACGCCCCCTTGCACACTGCTTACCCCCGCTCCCAGCCCAGCCTCCCCCCAACGCCCCCTTGCACACCGCTTACCCCCGCTCCCAGCCCAGCCTCCCTCCAACGCCCCCTTGCACACCGCTTACCCCCGCTCCCAGCCCAGCCTCCCCCCAACGCCCCCTTGCACACCGCTTACCCCCGCTCCCAGCCCAGCCTCCCCCCAACGCCCCCTTGCACACCGCTTACCCCCGCTCCCAGCCCAGCCTCCCTCCAACGCCCCCTTGCACACTGCTTACCCCCGCTCCCAGCCCAGCCTCCCTCCAACGCCCCCTTGCACACCGCTTACCCCCGCTCCCAGCCCAGCCTCCCTCCAACGCCCCCTTGCACACCGCTTACCCCCGCTCCCAGCCCAGCCTCCCTCCAACGCCCCCTTGCACACCGCTTACCCCCGCTCCCAGCCCAGCCTCCCTCCAACGCCCCCTTGCACACCGCTTACCCCCGCTCCCAGCCCAGCCTCCCCCCAACGCCCCCTTGCACACCGCTTCTCCCTCCCCCCCCCCCCCTACAGCCGGTCTCCCGCCGCCCGCGCTTACTTGTTCGCTGGGTCACGCTGCTGGGACCCGACTCCAGCGAGGGAAGGAGAAGAGCGACACGCCCCCAGCCTTCGCGGACAGAGCAGCGCCGCGCCGCACCGCCTCCCCCGCCCCCCAGCCCAGCCTCCCCCCAACGCCCCCTTGCACACTGCTTACCCCCGCTCCCAGCCCAGCCTCCCTCCAACGCCCCCTTGCACACCGCTTACCCCCGCTCCCAGCCCAGCCTCCCCCCAACGCCCTCTTGTACACCGCTTACCCCCGCTCCCAGCCCAGCCTCCCCCCAACGCCCCCTTGCACACCGCTTACCCCCGCTCCCAGCCCAGCCTCCCTCCAACGCCCCCTTGCACACCGCTTACCCCCGCTCCCAGCCCAGCCTCCCCCCAACGCCCCCTTGCACACCGCTTCTCCCTCCCCCCCCCCCCGCCTACAGCCGGTCTCCCGCCGCCCGCGCTTACTTGTTCGCTGGGTCACGCTGCTGGGACCCGACTCCAGCGAGGGAAGGAGAAGAGCGACACGCCCCCAGCCTTCGCGGACACTCTGGGACAGCGCCGCGCCTGCGCACTCCCAGCGCGACGTTGGTCTGGCCCGCTGTATGGTGCAGGGTTTCCAGACCCGCCCGCGGGCCGGACCGGATCACTTGGCGGGCCGTATACGGCCCGGAGGCCGGAGGTTCCCCACCCCTGATATAGAGAAAAGATGAGCTCAGCTTTATCCAAACCAGAATGTTTACTGTCAGTGGAAAATAAGGTTGGGGGCAAAGGGTTGAAAGTAGAAGAAGATTGGAAAATAAAATAGAGGCATATAGAAAATAGATGAGAGAGAGAGCTGTTCTTGTGCACTTTTTCATTAATAAATTGAAGAGAAAGTATTCAGTGCAACTCACTGGTGCTGGCTGTTGAGACAGATACTAGTGAGAACTAGATAGTACACAAAGACCTTGAGTCTGCAACTTGCACAATTGGAGCCAAAAGTAGCATCTGAATTTTGTCAGCTGGGGTTAGAAAGAATTCCCCCCCCCCAATATGAAATTGCAAAAACTGGTGCAATGTTTTATATCTTTCTCCAATATTGTCTACACTTCTAAGACAGGATTCTGTATTCAATGGGCAAGTTTTCTGTTCTTTCTAGTAATTAACTATATTTGAAAACAAAATATATTATTAAAATACACCATGATTGAGCATATGTTATTCTGAGCACTCCTGTACTAGGTAAAAGCTGCAATAACACTCATCTGCAGCCACAATGTAATAGGTTTTGAGACCCAGCCCAACAGCAATCACTTCTGGTGTTTGCATTACTGTTCTTCCACTGAGTCATCTAGATTTATGAATACAGGAGTTATTGAGAAGCTTTCCTGTCCTCATCAAGCTCTGATTGGCTCAGTTCTCAGGCTGCAGATGAGTAAGATGCAGCTCTGCCTGCCCAGAATTTGACTGAAAGAAAACTACTTAGCATCCTTAGTAAATGCCATGCCCTATTTTTGGCTGTTTAGCTGGAAATGTCCACAAATTCCCTGGTTCTGTTCTCTGCATACATACAGAAACACAAATAATTCACATAAATCCATTCCTCTCCCTTCCCCACTGCTGCTACCCCTTTTGCAAGGCATAAACTACTTCAGTATAAATCCCCAGTGGATATTTCTACACTGCAATTAAACACCCATGACTTTCCTGTGTCAGCTGACTCTGGCTCACAGGGGTTGGGCTACAGGGCTGTTTAATTGCAGTGTAGACATTCAGGCTTGGGCTGGAGCTCAGGCTCTGGGATCCTTCCTGCTACTGGGGGACACAGGCAAGCCATGGGTGTTTAATTGCAGTGTAGATATACTCAAGGGACTGCTCTTGTTTAAAGTTAAGCACATATAAGGGTTTACAGGATCAGGGGCTAAGAAATGGCATTTGTGTTAGGGTTTTTTGTTTCCAGTGTGACTAGTGTTGCCAACTTTGTAGTAATTAAAAAACATATGCTCCAGCAGGAGTGCTGGAACCTCCCCTGCCATGCCTTTTCCCCACCAAAGTCCCACCTCCCGTTCGCTCCCTTTTCCCCACCCCTCGGATATTTTTCCCTAATTCATTCCCAAAAATGGCTAAACTGCTTTGGTTGAAATGTCAGCCTAAGGCAGATGCATCCAGTTTAAAAAATGTAACCTCAAACAGTTAAAATATAGCACATTTATAAAAAACTGAAAGCAAGATCTTATAATGGAAAGTGTGTGGGAACCTTAATAGGCAGTGCTAGCAGCCCCCCCCCCCCCCCAATACACTTAAATAAATTGGTTAATCTCTAAGGTGACACAAGTACTCCTCGTTTTCTTTACAGATATGCTAATATAGCTACTACTCTTAAAAGAGTTAAGAGTGAAATTGTACTTTAATGTGCAAAAAACTTTCAAATAATATGCTAGTTTTGGTTTGTTTTAAATCTAACCAAATCTCCTTGTAGTGCTTTTTTTGTCTTCTGGGTGACACTATCTCTTGAATTTGTATTTACTGTTTACCTTTCTCTTCTCTTCTCTTTAGCTTCTGAATCGCAAAGACAAGACCACCTTTGAAAAGTTAGATTATTTAATGTCTAAGGAAGATAATTATAAGAGGACACGGGAGTACATAAGAAGCTTAAAGATGGTCCCTACTATTCCCTATTTAGGTAGGTGTGAAAACAGGCTTGTGGTATCTGTGGAAATGTATTCAGTTTTGAATAAGAAGTCTTTGCTGTTTTTGACTGACAAATAGCCAACTGGAGTCTGGTGTACTTGAAGCAAACCACATATTGAACATGTGGTTCACTTAGTTGTTTCTTCAGGAAAATTAAAGGTCATGAAGGATTTTAAGGTATAATAATATCTAAGATTACTGTGAACTTGGAGAGCTTTCATCTCCACATTAAATCTGAAAAAATGATTACATCAATGTGTAATGAGAATCGTAGGTCCAGAGGATTGGATTTCAGGAATGTCTTAAATTGAAGTTTTTGTTAGAGACACAAGATGGCGAGGTAATAATATATTTTACTGGCTCAACTTTTGTTAGTGAAAGAGACAAGCTTTCAAGTTATTCAGAGCACTTCTTCAGATCTGGAAAAGGTACTCAGAGCATTATAGCTAAATATAAGATTGAACAAATTGTTTAGCATAAGTAACTAACACACATTCTAAGGGACGATTCAAGGTAAAGTGGCCCGTTAACAACCCTGCAGTTAAAAAGAACGGGGAGGTTAGGGGATGTGGCAGAGCTCCTATTCTGCTTCAGTGGATTACGTGCTTTTCTTGGTCCCCTTTGTTGTCCTGCGAGAGGGTGCCCCTTGCCTACCGTCACCCCAGGCCCTCCGGATCTTTCCTTCGAGCCCCTGCCTTGTAAGCCCTCCCATTCTCCTCCCCTTCATACTCCGAGCCAGCTGCATACCTTGCAACTGGTCCGTTTTCAAACCGCGCCGAGAGAACAGCCATACACACTCGTGCTTCACACACTTCATTTCCCCACCCTTGTATCACACCCCAACACCAAGTGGCGGGACCTATTACCTAAGCAGACTTGTAACCACACACGTGAATGCGAAAACAGAAAGAATTAGGAGGCTGGAGAAGGGCCAAGGTTATGAAGATTCTTGATACGGGTTCAGGAGTTTACTTGGAAGTTCAGCATTGGTGTTTGTTTTGTTATTGTCTTGTTTTTATCATTCTTTTTAAAAAAGAACATCATGGGTAAAATACTGGCACAATTGAACTCAATGGAGGTTTTACCATTGACTTAAATGAGGCCAGAATTTCACCTGGTTCATTATAAAGCCCATGAATTTAAAGAATTGAATGTTAAATGGCAGTAAAAATCTGTCTTACAAAAGGGTAAAACAATAAACAAATGAATATTTCCTTGCAACAGTGATGCTCTGCCATAGCATAGCATGGTCTGCGCACCACCATCTTTCATTAAGTGTAAAGAATCTGTGGTCCCATGTGGTGTTTACTGCAAACCATCCAAATCCTGCACTGAATACTCTAGCATCAACAGCCAACTTATAAACATGCAAATCACACCCTGGTTTTCACAGCCCAGTTACTTTTTGCAGTGACCCCAACACCTCCTGCCCAGTCCCAAATTTCCTCCAAACCGTCTGCTGCCAATGTGGCAATCTGCTCAGGTTCCCAGAATTGTGAGTAACTGTGTTACCCCTCTCATTCTCACCAAGTGAGAGTTTTGCTGCTGTGACATCATAACTTGTCTGCCTCGCCAGCAAATTCTTTAGAAAACTGTAAACTACAACTACTAAGTTCCCCAGAGACATCTCCCAGCAGTGGTCAGCCATCTCCTGAAGTACTCATCAAAATTATTAAATTTGATGCTCCCTTAAAGAGACAATACACTGCAGCTCATTAATTGAACTGTGGTTTGACAAACACTCTTATTTCAATCATAGAACTGATATGGTTTATCATAAAAGTAAAATAAGTTTATTTAACAAAAGGACATGAGATTAAGTGATACCAAATATAAGAAATAAAGACAGAAATAGTTACAAGCAGACAAATGTGAAAGTGTACTTCCAAGACTAAAAATTAACAAACAAATTACAATCTCACCTATATTTAGTTTCCAGAGACTTCAACCCCCTTTAAATCAAGAGCTGTGGCCACTTGATTTCCCCATGTTCTGGTCCCAAAATAGCTTTCTGTTTCTGCTCATATTTCCCAAATTTCTTCGACCCGGTTATAAGAGTCAGGAAGGCTTCCTGTTGTTCTTCCCTTCCTGTTGACTTCCCATCCCCTACTGATTTATATGTAAATGGGCTTCCATTGTTTTGATTCAGTAATTCTTAATTTATATTTCAGACGGTAGATAGTTGTCTGCCTTCTTGACTGAGAGAGAACCTGTTTCTCCCTATGTTTGGTCACAGACTTCAAAGCATAATATCATGGCATATCCATAATTCTCATGTAGAGTTAATGCAGATATTTCATAATGATATTAATCACCAATGTGTCACAGGCTTTCATAAGAGTTTGCTTAATACAGTAATATTGTATATAATCAGGTGATTGCTTATTATTAGAGGTTCAGAAGCCCTGTTTTTATAGCCCAGTAAACCTTTGAAATGTATTCTCTGAAAAGTAAACCTAGACCAAGTTTCTCTCTCCTACGGGGATGTAAATGCACTGTTGTCTGCCCAAAGTTAATTGACCCTGGGTCAAGAGACAGGAAGGCTTCCTGTGGTTGCATTCTCCATCCCCACTGAGATTATATTCATCTTTCCCCGCTTGATCTCCTGATTGCTTTGTTTACCTTGCATGTAAATGTGCTTCTCTTTGTCTTTGGTCACACCTTGTCTAAGGGCTGGTCTTCACTGAGGGGGGGGAGTGCGGCAATCGACTGAAGATACGCAACTTCAGATACGTGAATAATGTAGCTGAAGTTGGCGTATCTTCAGCCGACTTACCTGCCATCCTCATTGTGGCAACGGTCAGCAGTGCGCTCCCCCGTTGACTCCAGCTTGTGCCTCGCGGCAAGCTGCAGTTACAGAGTCAATGGGGGTGCTGCTGGCGATAGATTTCTCACGTCTTAATCGCTAAAAGATCGATCGCTACCTGCTGATCTGGTGGGTAGTGAAGACAAACCCTAATTTACATCAGAGACACATTCAAGCAGCTGGAACCACATTCCTTTGTCTGGATCAGCAATTGCTTAGGCCCTGCTTGGCAAATGAACACAATTCTAGCACTTATTTATAACACTTGGTATATACCCCATACATACACCACACAGTGATTTTTTTGGGGGACCAGGGTGTTACCAGTTTGTGTATGATGGATTACATGACGTGTTTTAGATACAGTTTATGACCACAATGTGTTAGGTGTAGTGAGTATGTCTGGCCTGATGCAAGCCTTTATCACAGAGTAGTGAACATTAATGGGCCTGGGATTCATAGACATCTAGCATGGAAATTTTCAGGTTAAAGTATGGCAAAGTTGTAAGCTGCTGAAAAACAGTGTGTTATAAAGGAATATAAGCACACTTAACAGATGACATTGCCAGTTCTACTTCTTATAAGACTCTGCACTTCTGTAGTGTCTTTCATCCAAAAAACTCTAATTTCCTGACAAACATTAATGAAATTACCTCGTAATTTATGATGAAGAAACTAATGCACAAATATTTTAAATTCTTTACCAAAGGTCAGACAGAAAGTAGTGGGAGAATTAAAAGTAGAACTCAGCCTGGTTCCCAGTCTTGTGCTCTAACCACTTCCCCATCCTTTGTTTATATACTGTACATTGACATGATTTCAGTTCCAATTGAATTTCAGAGTAGTGCTTTTGACATTCTAACCACAGGAATTTAGGGATGTAACAAACTGTTATTCTAGAGAGGATGTTAGTCTTTGAAGACATAGACCATTAGTGGGAATGTTTGATTGAAAGTGTTTTATCTAAAGAAGAAAGTTTACATAATTGCTATACAAACAAATTTATAGGAATGCATTTCTGTAATACGTCTCATTTCTTCTGCCAGGTTTTTTTTTTTTTTTTTTTTTAGCTCTTTATATCTTCATCCTTCCCTCTTAATATTGGAGAGAAAAACAGCCTTAACTTTGAATTCCAGGCTTCTGTTAATTTGTGTCAGAATCTTAATAGTAAAATGTTATTTAACCAGATTGATGGCTATTAATTTCTCTTTTTTTTATAGGGCTGTGAAGAGATTTTAAAAAAATCATGATTAATCACTGTTAACAATTGAATACCGTTTATTTTAAATATTTTTGGATGTTTACTACATTTTCAAATATATTAATCTCAATTACAACACAGAATACAAAGTGTACAGTGCTGAATTTACAAATGTAGAATTATGTACAAAAAAACTGCATTCAAAAATAAAAGAATGTAAAACTTTAGAGCCTACAAGTCCACTCAGTCCTACCTCTTTGTCAGCCAATCACTCAGGCAAACAAGGTTAGTTACAATTTGCAGTTAATACTGCCTGCTTCTTGTTTACAATGTCACCTGAAAGTGAGAACAGGCATTTGCATGGCACTGTTCTAGCTGGTGTTGCAAGATATTTATGTACCAGATGAGCTAAAGAGAAAGAGATTGCATTTCAGTACTTGTATGAGGTGAAATGAAAAATTGTGTTTTTTATTTATAATTTTTACAGTATATTATTATTTTTTATTACAAATATATGCAAAGTGAGCACTCTGCACTTTGTATTGTGTTGTAATTTAAATTAATATCGAAAATGTAGTTTGATTAATCATGATTTTTTTTTAGTTAATCACGTGAATTAACTGCAATTAATAACCCTACTTTTTATGATTTTTATAAGCCATCTTTAGCAAGTTCTAAAATTTTGTGGTGTTTCATTTGTCCTGAAGATGCTGGAATGATTGTCATAAACATATCTTTAATCTTATGAAAATATGTATTTAGGAATTGCTTAGAATTATTACTCATCTGAATTAAGTGACTTTGTTACTGTCAATATGTTTCTTCCATATTACTCTAGCACTCTAAGGTGCATTCTAGTGCAATGCCACATGATAATATTCATTTGAAAGTAAAGCTATCAAAAAACAAGCATCACTATAACTTGCAGGTTTTGAAAACTCATAAAACACTCAAAAGCTTTAAAACAAGCAGAATGATTAAAAAAACCCAACTCTGTAAAAATTTGTATGTATAGGCACACAATCTCGGTCTCTCACTGAAAAAGTACATCTGCCTTGAAGTAAGTTTGTTTGCTCCAAGCTCTAATGTAAAAATTCTCACAGCAAAATTAGAAGTACCTTAAAAAGGAGGTTTGCAATTGGAATACTGACCTAACCTTGATTACTGCCTCGCTGCTTGTTCAGTATTTACTACTTGTGCATGCTGACCCCATATTATTTCCCAGTACCAGACCTAATGGTACATTTGTCAGTTGTTAACAAGTTGTTCTTTAGTGAATATAGTATTGGTACTAGACTGAAGAACAAGGACAAAACAAGTATAATGTAGGCAGTAGCAAACTTCCCCTTATACTTCTCTCCTACTAAAGTCCACTTGGAGGAGTTACTTTTAGTGGTAAAGGGAAAATTTATTCTCCATCTCAATTCAGTCTTTGGCCTCTCTTATTAAGACGTCCAACCAGGATAGAAAGTGGTAACACACTCATTTTACATAGGCCAGTCAACAGGCTGTCAGAAGGTTATATGTATGTGCTACCACTTTGTCTGATTATGAAAGCTTTAGTTAATGTTGAGTTGAGTTACAAACTTAGTGAGGATTTAGTATATTAGGAACAGAAGAAATCCTAGCAAAGGTATAGGCTATCTACTAGATAGATTGTAGAATTTTAATAATACTACAGAAAAAGGCCAACGTATTCAATAAATATTTCTCTTTTATGTTGGGAAAGAGACAGAATGATGTCCACAGTGTGATCTGCTGTCTAGTATGAGGTGTCAAGTAATGATAATAGGGCAGTAATACAGAGTTTAATCAGGAAATCTATATTACTCTGTATGACTAATATGGATTTCCTGATTAAACTAGGCCCACTCAAACAAAATGTGTGTTTTAGATTGCCAAAAGCAAGATCATGCATCTATGAATAAAGGATGCAGGCTGTACCTATAGAATGGGGAGACTATATTCTGGAAACAGTGACTCCCTAAAGGATTTTAGGGGTCATAGTAGACAAGCAACTGAATGTTAGCTCCCAGTACGATGCTATCGCAAAAAGAGCTAATGTAATCCATGAATATATAAATGGGATTGAGGAATAGGAGTAGGGAGGTGATTTTTATCCTCTGTATATAGTGTTGAGGAAACTGATACAGCAGGGGTGGGGAACCTTTTTTCTGCGAAGGGCCATTTGGACCTTTATAATATCATTCGCAGGCCGGTCGCCCTCCCCACCCCAACCCCTCCCGCCCCCCCCCCTCGGAAGGAAGCCCAGACTGGCAATGGGAGTTGAGACGCCAGCAGGCAAGGGGCCAGCGGGGGAAACACCAAAGCAGTGGCACGCAGAGTGCTTAGCCCTGTACTGCTTTGGGGTTTCCCCCGTTGGCCCCTTGCCAGCCGGGGTCCTGCCGCCTGCCCCAGTCAGCTCCCGCTATCAGCCTGGGTGTAGGGGGTGGCCTTCCTTTACCCCCCCCAGCCCCCTCCCCCATCTAGCCACTTTTCCTCCCCCACCCCTGCCTGGCCCGGCCCATCCCACGGAACCTAACCTCCTCCCAACCCAGCTTCCTGCCCCCCATGCCTGACCCGCCCAGCCTCCCCCCACCAAACCTCCTTCCCTCCCGCACCCACCCCATCCAGCCTAGTCTCCTGACCCCCTCCCTGCCCGGCCTCCCCCCCACTGCCCCTTGCCTGCCCCCCAGCCCAGCCTCTCCCCCACACCCTCTTGACAGTCAGCTCCCCGCGGCTCCTCCTTACCCCGCCCGGCTAATGGTGGCCACGCGGCGCCGGTGGCTCCCCCAGGCGCTTCCCGGCCCCTTCGCCAAGCGCGGAGCCGCCTCCGCATGGCAGCCTGCACGTGTCCCTTGCCGGCGGCTTCCCCAGGCGCTTCTGGCCTCTTCGTCGAGTGCGGAGCCGCCCCGCGCTGCCAGGCGGGGGCAGCTCTGCGCTCGGCGAAGGGTCCGGGAAGCGGCTGGGGGAGCCGCCGGCCAGGGACGCGTGCGGGCCGGATGGAAGGCTTTGGCAGGCCGTATAAGACCCGAGGGCCGGAGGTTCCCCACCCCTGTGATACAGGAATACTGTGTCCAGTTCTGGTGTCCGTATTGTAAGAAGGAGGTTAAACTATTTGATAGAGTGCAGAAAAGAGCCATAAAAATTATTTGAGGGCTAGAGAAAATGCTTTATAGTGAAACACTGAAAGAGCTCAATCTGTCTAATTTATCAGAAAGAGGATTGAGAGATGTCTTGATTATGATGCATAAATATCTTCATAGGGAGAAATTACTGGATAGTAAAAGGCATAACAAGAACCAATAGCTGAAAGTTGACCCCAGACAAATTCAAATTGGAAATAAAGCACAACTGTTTAACAGTGGGGGTAATTAACCATTGGAACAACTAGTAAGGGAGGTGGTGAATTCTCCATCTAAGTATCTTCAAATCTAGACCAGTACCCTTTCTGGAAGATGTGCTTTAGTCAAACATAAGTAATTGGACTCAATACTGGGATAACTGGATGAAATTCTATGGTCTGTGTTACATAGGAAGTCAGACTAGATTATTTAATTTTCTCTTCTGGCCTTAAAATTATGAAAAATACAGTATACCCTCTCCAAATTTACATCACTTACTCTTTGAGTACAGAATATATTTTTCTCAGAATTAACACGTAGAGCTGTTATTTATTTTAGGGTTTACAGTTTGTTTAAAATTGGTCCTTTAAGGAATTTAGTATCCAGTGGTACAACTTTTTTCCCCCCTCTATGTATCTCAGTTACAGAATAACACACCAAATTTCCCAAACTGGGACACCAAATTTCCTGGTGCCCTGTGCAGCTGTGTGCAGCTCCAGCCCTTGCTCCAGTCCTTCCCCAAAGCCTCTGCCCGAGCCCTGTCTCTTCTCGTCCCTGCTTTGCCCCAGTCCAGCCCCCACTCCTCTGAGGTCTGAAGCAGGGCCAGGCATCAAAGTCATGTGTTAGTTTCTTTAGAATTAGACAAAACTGATTTTAAAAGACACATTAGCTTTTTTCCCCGTTTTTCATTCATGGTGCTACTGAAGGGCAGACTTAAGGTTGGTTGCTTTAATTGTGCATTAGTTACCTTTCTGTTAAGTTAATTTCCTGGGTTTATAACAGTGGGTTTGGGGATAATTACAACATCCCTGTAATGTTTTTTACCCTAAATTCCTGCAATGTACTATCCACCTTAACTCCACATTAACATAGTTATTGAATGTCTATGTGTGTGTGTAACTGGAAAGAAAAATTAAAACTTTGCTTGAAGTTTTAAAGGAGCACAGACTAAGTAAGTAAAATAATATTCACAACCACAATCTGTAAGATGTTAAATGGATTTAGTCTTTTCTGTGTTTAAAACCACTATTTTAAACTATTTTAAAAACTTTGCAGTAGAATTTTTTTCTTTTCACACAGATCTTCTAACTTAGAAAAATCTTAAGATCAGCAAGACTGTGGTCTGGAGTGTTGGAAGCATTTAGCCACAGGTTGGTTTGGGAAATAATTGCAGTCTTGTTTGAAAATTTATGAGCACTGTGGTTGGTCACTGAATTTTCCAATTTTCACTGAAGGTGGTCTGTGTACCATAGGGAAGACAAAGATGTGTATGTGTGTGCGTATGGGGGGACGGGACGGTCTATTCTATTGTGTAGTATATGTTTCTCTTGTAGAGAAACTATTAAAGGGTCACCTCCCCTTCTCTTTGCATATAATATCAGTATTACAGCCCTGAGTGATGACAGAAGAGTTTCATGGAAGGACTTTTTTGAAATGGACATTTAAGTATGAAAGTTAAAAATTGCTTCCTCCAGGGAGAGAATAATAAGGAGATAAACTTTTATCTGGACACTGTTTGCAGTATTCAGCTGTGCAGCTCCTAGCATGTTGAGAATGTGTCCGGGGAGCCTTCTTACTCTACTGTGAGAAAGATACAGTACAGTCTTTATCCACTTCTATTAGTTGGCTTGGAGTGTATTAATTTTGTGCGTCCCTTGTGGCAATCTGCTTATTGGGGGTGACACCCAAAACAAAATCTATTTTACCTTTTTATTAAGCTCAACTTGGTGGATTTTATTTGTGGGGCTAAGAGGTAAACTTTTACTACAGTATGGTGTCTTGTGGTGTGCGTACAATATCTTTGATTATTAAATCTTGAATTGAACTGTTACTGAAGAATATAGATTCATTTCAAAATGACCACAACATATTATCATCTTAGAATAATTTCACATACTGGAAATAGTGAAGCAGAAGCGATTGTGTCCCTTTAGCAATATTGAAAAGACAGCACTGGGATGTGACAAGGGTATTTGCTTCTTATGTATATATTCTACTCTTAGGTTCTTAAATACAACTCCTGTTGAAGTCAATGGGACACAGTGCCTGAATTAGGGGAACTGGACTTGACTCTAAGCATTAGAGTTTTAGTTACCTGAAAGTGACAACTCAGAAATAAGAGAGACAAGGGAGGTTGGTGAGAGAGAGAGAGACAAGCTTTTGAGCTCACACACAGAGTGAATTTGACCTGAACAAGAGATCTGTATAAGCGCAAAATCTTCTCTCTCTTTCCGACAGAAGTTGGTCCAATAAAAGATATTACCTAGCCCACCTTGTCTATCTAATATCCTGGGACCAACACATCTACAATAATGCTGCATAATTCAGAAGTGAGTAATTCATATACCTGCTCATGTACCTTTATACATTACACTATTTGAAATTAACTTTACAATTTCTGACCTTAATATTTTCACTATAAAATAGTTGTATATCAAGGGAAGCCATGCTGATAAAGAATAAGGGTCAAATTTATGCCTGATGTAATTCCTTTGACTTCAGTTTGGATTTTAAATTTTATTTCCATCCAGTGGACTTGAATGTGGAGCTTCCATGGTTAAAATCTTCCTTATTGTAAATGCATTCATCTCCTTTCCTGAGAGAGACTTTGATTGCCAGTAAATAGTTCCTCTTTGCATCATTATTGGAAAATTCCTACCACTGTGAGTTCTGGAGTGCCAGCATATACTGTTTCCAGTACAGCATACACCCCAGCAGAGGGTAGTCCTCTAACCCTACGAATGTGTGGTATACTCTTACTACATTAAAATCAATTAACTGGCATGATCTCAACACAGATGGAAGTGAGGTATGACAGAAACTAAATTAAGTTTGTAACTTTACAAGCTAACAAATTATGTAATTTTAACATAGCAACTGTATTTCTTGTTACTGTTAGTGAGGGCAAACAGCAAATCCAACATCTGAAACCACGAACTGAATTTAAAAAAAAACCAAAACGTACAGTCTGTATAGGGGGAGAGTGGCAACATGTCATAGTCAAGAAGCAAACAAACAACATGCAGAGCTGAAAATAAATTAGTATGATTGTTAAAGGAAATGTGCATATTTTTGGTCCTTCTCTGCCTGTAATTTCGATCTCTAGGAGGAGAGAGGGGAAATACTACTTTATTCATATTAAAGATTATGAGTTTCAATTTTAGCTGAATACAGCATAATATTTGTGGTTTTGGGAAGCAAGTGTTTGAGGAGGTTTATTCCGAAACCTTTTCCAAAACCTATAAAAGGTTTTCTTTCCTTTACCGGTCATTTGCGTCAGTTATATATTCCCAATGATGGGGTTTTTTTTAAAAAAATACTTTAAAAAATCTACTGGAATACTGTCTGGTTAACCCTCATTGTGGATTATTTGAGGGAACACTATACAGATACAAACATATTTAACACTACAAAAATTAACATGAAGTGCATCTAAATAGATCCTGAAACTAATAAATTTGTTTAATACCTACCTTCATAGAATCATAGAATATTAGGGTTGGAAGGGACCTCTGGAGGTCATCTAGTCCAACCCCCTGCTCAAAGCAGGACCAACCTCAACTAAATCATACCAGCCAGGGCTTTATCAAGCCTGACCTTAAAAACCTCTAAGAAAGGTGATTCTACCACCTCCCTAGGTAACCCATTCCAATGCTTGACCACCCTCCTAATGAAAAAGTTTTTCCTAATATCCAACTAAACCTTCCCAACTGCAACTTGAGACCATTACTCCTTGTTTGGTCATCTGCTACCACTGAGAACAGTCTAGATCCATCCACTTTAGAACCCCCTTTCAGGTGGTTGAAAGCAGCTATCAAATCTCCCCTCAGTCTTCTCTTCTGTAGACTAAACAATCCCAGTTCTCTCAGCCTCTCCTCAGGTCATACACTCCAGGCCCCCGATCATTTTTGTTGCCCTTCTCTGGACTCTTTCCAATTTTTCCACATCATTTTTGTAGTGTGGGCCCCAAAATTGGACACAATACTCCAGATGACGCCTCACCAATGTCAAATAGAGGGGAACAATCACGTCCCTTGATCTGCTGGCAATGCCCCTACTTATACAGCCCAAAATGCCATTAGCCTTCTTGGCAACAAGGGCACACTGTTGACTCATATCCAGCTTCTCATCCACTGTAATCCCTTAGCAGTTGTTACCATGCGAAGTCCCTAAATTTTCAAAATAATCTTGAGTCAAGCCTCAGAAAATCATGCAATTTGCTGAAAAATTATAAGATTTTTATTTTTGAAGTAATAACTTCATTTTGTTTTTTGGTTTCTGCACCTTTAGGTTATACTCTGGTCACATTTTTGAAGCTTTTCTACACAGTTATGAGGGCTAGAAGAAAGGAATGAAAGCGGTGCAGTACAAAATCACGTAATTTGATTTTAGATTGGGTCATTGCATGTTGGTTCCAGTGTGTGTATGTGTGTATATATATATATGTGTATATATATATATATGTGTGTATATATATATATGTGTATATATATATGTAATATACATAGAAACGTTTTACAAAAAGTTACAATAAAAGAAAGTTAAAGTTGCGAAGTCAAGCTTCTAAAAGTTAGGAAATGCCTGTGCAATCTTTATTTACCCTCTTTGTTGTGTATGCATTGTGATACCATCTTTAATTACATGATCACATACTATTTTTCCACAGGATCCCTGCATCATTCAGAGTACAGAGTAAACTTTGCTGGGGGAATGAATTGGGGTTCTGTAGTGAATGAGGCTGTTGTCTGTAGGACCTGTTCCTCATTTTTTTGCAGATGTTGAAAGGGTGTAAGTGAACGAGGCAGGGGACTGCAGGAAGAAAAAGGATGTCTTATTGTTAAGGCAGTTGAAATTGCACCCTGGAGAATTTAGTTTTATCCCTGCCTTTGATACAGAGTTCCTGTACACTGCTGGAGAAGTCAAAACCTTTCATTCATTGCTGTTCTTCATTTTCTAGATGCTCAACATGAGCAACCTGGAGCGGATTTGCAGCAGTGCTGAGCATTCATAACTGCAACTGAAATGCCTGCTCAATGGGTAGGAAACTTGATGGGGCTGATGGTGATAAGGACAGCCCCAACAGAAAGGGGAAGAATGTAAGCTGAGGAATGCAGCAGTGGCTCCTCTTCCTCCACAGTCTCGAATTACTCATTGGCCTGCTGGGGCAGGAGAAGAGCTGACTGGTCCCTCACTTTTCCCTTTCATTAATTTAAACATAGTCTGAGCCAGATGGAGCTATGGTTTTTGGCTGCTGCAGGTCTGATTGATTGCCTGGTTTGAGGTCAGGAAGGAATTTTTTGTTCCTGTAGCGGTAAAATTGATGTGGGCCTGATTGGTTTTTTCACCTTCCTCACAGCTCTTGGAGACACAGTTATATTAAATAGGAGTAGGATTTAGTAATTAGTTGTAATACTTAGTAGGAATGTTAGTTCATCACAACTTACAGCCAATTTCCAGTGTGATTAAAAGGAACAGTTCTCTGAAGTAAAAGACTTGAGATTTTGCTGATGGGAGTTGTGTTCATGGGATAAGGGAGACCCTTTTGCCTTCATAGGCAGAAATACCCTCCCCCCCCATCCTTTACTATCCTCTGTCCCCTTTCCAGGGGTTTGTCGGACAAGTGGCAGGAATCAGATGAGTGAGTGAAGTCCTAGCTGTAGGCTGAGGAAAGTCTACCCTGAGTTACGGTTTATATGGTAGGAACCCAGTAACCCCTGCACTGGAATCCACTTAAATTGCCTGGTGTGTGTTTGTCCTCATTCATTGCCATGTCCAGATCAATCAATGGAAGTTGTGCGTTGAACATAGAGCATGCTGTACAAATGCTAACTACTCTGAAAAATCAGGCCATAGGTTTCTCAAGTTAAGCAACCAAACTTAATGGTCACCAGATAATTTTGTGCATATTTTCCTCTGTGCCTCAGTTCCTCATCTGTGAAATGGAGACAAGACTGTCCTCCATTTTATTTGTTGTGATGAGCACCATAGAAAGGCCTGTGAGGAAATTAATAAATTATTATTCCAAGCAGGTTTTGGATGGTGTGTATTGAATAAGGCATGGGTTACATGTTGAGTGATGAAGATAACAAGTGCTATTAAATATGTATCCATTCAGGATTTCATTCAATGACCTTATCTTATACTTGTCTTTTAAGTTTGTGGGGGCAGAGACTGTCTTTGTTCTGTCTTTGTACAACGCCTAGGCATGACTTGGGCTCTTAGGCACTACAATAATACAAATAAATAATAAAAATAATAAACCATAAAATCATCTGTTTCCTTCATGCAGTTCCCTGTCTTATTCACTACATATCTTTCAAATTCTGTAATAAATGAACTTAATAAAAAACAGCCGCATTCACTTCAAAACCATGACTCACTTCCTGAGCACACTTAATTCAGTACACAGAATAAGATGGGTCCTCTGAAAAAAAGCATGTATTCGTGTAATAAAACTGTATTATAATACATATACAAAAGATGGTTGAAGTTTGTATTAACTTTACAGTTTTATATAATTTCTGTATTTCAATCATTACATGTTTTTTATTCCTCGAGAGATTGCCTTTACTGCCACTTCCAAAATTACTTCTGCATGTGAAATAACCTGAAATATTGCAATCTGAAAAGCGTGTCACTGAGCTGTTGCCTTTGTTACCGATATTCAAATTCCCATTGATGGAGAATATGCAAGAGTCCATATTTGGGGCGGGGGGGGGGGGGGGGGTTCCTTCTTTTTTAAAGGACTATAGGTATTTGTTGGGGGTTTTTTCCAGTCAAGTTTGCTCCCCATAAATGAGAGGTTCCAACCTTGAAAGAAATAGTAAGTTTTGTAACTTTGTAAGAATAACCTCGCCACAAAAATATTTGTTGGAATTTAGGCAGAAACTATGTATTCTTCTTCTTAAACAATAAGTTATTGTTCAGTAATTCCTGAGTCAAAAGCCTCACACGGGAAGAGAGGAAAAGGAGAGACCTTGTATCCCTTAACCCATTGGCCGGTATAACTGGTTAAGGAGCATTATCAGGGGTTCTGTAAGGAGTCATACTCAGTTGTCCAAGAGCAAAATGTTTGTAGCTTTGGCAGAGGCCATTGGCGACTGGTGGGAGTCTAGAGAGTCTATTAGTAACAGAAGTTAGCATATGGAAATGCAATAGCTGTAATAACAGCTTTTTGTGAAATGAGTGGAAATTGTTTGCTTCACTTTATGAGACTGCATACCATTCCTATGCCGTGTATGTTAGGATAGTAACTGGCAAGGATATATTTATCCCAAAGTGCCAGAAACTTTTAGCAAATTAAGTGGTTTATTTTGAATATTTGTCCCTCACAAATTGGTCATTAAAAAGAAAGAATAGATTGCTTTTGTTGAAAGGGAGCTGATTAGATATTTCCCTATTGAGTGCAAGCGGGGGAGGGATAGCTCAGTGGTTTGAGCATTGGGCTGTTAAACCCAGCGTTGTGAGTTCAATCCTTGAGGGGGCCATTTATGGATCTGGGGCAAAAAAAAACTGTCAGGGGATAGTACTTGGTCCTGCTAGTGTAGGCAGGGGACTGGACTTGATGACCTTTCAAGGTCTTTCCAGTTCTAGGAGATAGGTATATCTCCATTTTTAAAATATTTAATAGATTTCAATTGTTATTCTATTGTTATACCTGTGATTACTATATTCCAGTACTCTTAGGTATATCTCCATATATTTTATATAAAATTAAATTAAATTAAAATTAATATTTTATATAAAATATATGGAGATATACCTAAGAGTACTGGAATATAGTAATCACAGGTATATCAATAGAATACCAATTGAAATCTTTTAAATATTTTTTGATGTTTCTCTACATGTTCGATGTTGATTTTAATTACAACACAGAATACAAAGTCCATAGTGCTTATTTCATATTATTATTTTTGATTACAAATATATACACTGTAAAAATTACAAACAAAAGAAACTGTATTTTTCAGTTCACCTCATACAAGTGCAATCTCTTTATCGTGAAAGTGTAATTTCTAAATGCAGATTTTTTTGGTTATATAAATTCACTCAAAAACAAAACAGTGTAAAACTTCAGAGCCTACAAGTCTACTCAGTCCTATTTCTTATTCTGCCAATCGGTAAGACAAACAAGTTTGTTTACATTGATGGGAGATTCTGCTGTCTGCTTCTTATTGCAGTGTCACCTGAAAGTGAGAACACGCGTTCACATGGCACTTTTGTAGCCAGTGTTGAAAGGTATTTATATGCCAGATATACTAAATATTTGGATGCCCCTTCATGCTTTGGCAACCATTCCAGAGGACATACTTGCATGCTGCTGATGCTTGTTAAAAAAGCATCAATTAAATTTGTAACTGTACTCCTTGGGGGGGGGGGGGAATTGCACGTCTCCTGCTTTGTTTTACCTGCATTCTTCAAATATTTCATGTTGACCCAGCACGTTTGTTTTAAGAACACATTCACAACTGAGTTGACAAAATGCAAAGAAGGTACTGATGTGAGATTTTGCTACAGCACTCAACCCAAGGTTTAAGAATCTGATGTGCCTTCCAAAATCTGAGAAGGACAAGGTGTGGAGCATGCTTTTAGGAATCTTAAAAGAGCAACACTCTGATAGCAGAAACTACAGAATCCAAACCACCGAAAAAGAAAATCAACCTTCTGCTGGTGGCATCTGAATCAGATGATGAAAATGAACATGCATCAGTTCATGCTGCTTTGAATTGTTATCAAGCAGAACCCATTCTCAGCATGGAAGCATGTCTTCTGGAATGGTGGTTGAGGCATGAACAGACATATGAATCTTTATCGCATCTTTATCGCATCTTGCACATAGATATCTTGCAACGCCAGCTACAACAGTGCTATGCAAAAGCCTGTTCTCAGTTTCAAGTGACATTGTAAACAAGAAGCAGGCAGCATTATTGTGACTGAGTAGGAATGCTTTTAAGCTTCCTCTGACTCTTGTGTGAAGGTGGCCATACCTGAAGCTGTAACTTGACCCCAGGGGGGGAAGGGAGATCACCTGACCTACCTGGGAAAGGAAAGACACAGAAAGGAATGCAGGGGAGCGGCTGATGAGGAAGTCTCAGTCTGGAGCTGGATCAGCAAAAGTCTGGCCTCCCTGGGCCCCCAAAATGGATCCAGCTGAGGGGTCACGTTCGCTGTATGGTCTGTTAGTCCCCGTATCTGTCATTGAATAAACCTCTGTTTTACTGGCTGGCTGAGAGTCACATCTGACTGTGAAGTTGGGGTGCAGACCCAAGGACTCCCCCAGAACCCCGCCTGTGCTCACTGGGGGAAGCGCACGGAAGGGTAGAAGGTGCTGAATGCTCCGAGGTCAGACCCAGGAAGGTGGAAGCGGGAACCTGTGAAGCTCCTAGCCTTGGAGACAAGCTGTGTACGGAGAGGGGACGCTTCCCCCCGGAGTCCTGACTGGCTTCATAGGGAGCGGTTCCAGACCATCGCCCCGGGCACTCCGTGACAATTATCTCTTGCAAATTGTAACCAACCATGTTTATTTAAGAGTATGGCTACACTACCCGCTGGATCATCTATACGTGATAAATCGAGCCCCGAATCGATTTCTGTAGTCTACCTTGGCAAGAGAAGTTAGTGGAGTTGGCAGGCGAGTGGCCGCGGTCAACTCGCTGCCGTGGGGATGGGCAGGTAAGTTGACCTAAGATACTATGACTTCAGCTATGCTGTTTGCATAGCTGAAGTTGCGTATTTTAGGTTGACCTCTGTCCCTACTGTAGGCCAACCATGAGTGACTGACTGACCAAGAAGTAGGAATGAGTGGACTTGTAGGCTCTAAAACAGAGATCGGCAACCTTTGGTATGCAGCCTGCTAGGGAAAGCCCCTGGCGGGCCAGGACAATTTGTTTACCTGCCGCATCTGCAGATTCAACCCATCACAGCTCCCACTGGCCACGGTTTGCTGTCCCAGGCCAATGGAGCTGTGGGAAGGGTGGTCATAATTAAGGAGGACCAAGGGTGGACACAATTAAGGAGGACCAACTACTGGTCAAGACAGGCTTACAGTGTCAATGTATGCCTCAGACACCATGTCCAGATGTATGGCCGCCATCACGACCATGCAGCAGGTATCATGGCTCCAAGCATAAGGCATCCCAGGAGAAGTACCAGCCACTATCAAGGACTTCCCTTAGAAGACCAGAGCTGTTCACAAAGTGGACTAACAGCACTCTTCACATGCTGAAGGATTGAGAAGCTACCCTGCTCACCTTGGGGATTTACACCTCCACACCATACCTTCAGTACTACTGTCCTCTGTCACAGTAGGAACCATGCACTCCATCCTACCCTCCCAGACACACTGAGTATCATGCTAAGAAGTGTGTGAGATACAACCGGCGACATCAGCCTTTCTTTTCATCAGCAACCCATCTCGTTCCTAGGACTCCTCAGCAGATTTGAGTGGATGGTCAAGGGGCACATTGAACTCAGTCTATAGAGCACCATCTTTGGTATCCTGATCCTCAGGAGAGGTTCATCTTGCAGCAGTATCAGTATGTCATGCATGGATGCACTCACTCTCTCTCTTCAGATCTAATGGTATTGAAATTCCTTAAGGGCCTCTTTCACACCCTGAAGGTAGAGACACAGGGGATGTTAATGTTGTCCTCAGGAAGCTCATAGAGCCTCTAGTTGAGCCACTACCAGAATGGTCCATACCCTAGCTCATCATCAAGACTCTTTTTCTGGTGGCTACCAAATTAGGTGCCGCATTCAGGTGGGTAGTACGTCAGTCTTCGTTTGACTGAGTCAGCTGATACTCCTCACTTCCACCATGCAGGGGAGGACTCTGTTTGCCAGTCACTTACAGTGGGATCTGCATTGACACATATTCTTAGGAAGAACCACAGTTACTGTAAGGAAAGTAACTGTTCTTTAGAATACAAACTTCAGTGTGAAAATGCTATGAATTATTTTCCAGCTGAATAGGAAGAAGTGATTTTGTAGAAATACAACTTTTGATTTTGTCATGGTCTCAATTCCTTTGGACAACCAGAGTCCTTGTTTAGGAATTAACTAATTAACCAGGTTCCCCCATCCAGTAGCTGGACTAGTTGAGTTTGCAGCTTGCAGGGGCATTTCCAGCAGATCGAGGCACGTGATCATTCCCCTCTCTTCGGCATTGGTGAGGCCTCATCTGGAGTACTGTGTCCAGTTTTGGGCCCCACGCTACAAGAAGGATGTGGAAAAATTGGAAAGAGTCCAGCAGAGGGTAATAAACATGATTAAGGGGCTGGAGCACATGAGTTACGTGGAGAGGCTCAAGGAACTGAGATTGTTTAGTCTGCAGAAGAGAAGAATGACGAGGATTGATAGCTGCTTTCGACTACCTGAGAGGGGGTTCCAAAGAGGATGGCTCTAGACTATTCTCAGTGGTAGCACATGACAGAACAAGGAGTAATGGTCTCAAGTTGCAGAGTGGGGGGGGGTAGGTTGGATATTAGGAAAAACGTTTTCAGTAGGAGGGTGGTGAAGCACTGGAATGGATTACCTAGGGAGGTGGTAGAATCTCCTTCCTTACAGGTTTTTAAAGTTGGTCTTGACAAAGTCCTGGCTGGGATGATTTAGTTGGGGGCTGGTCCTGCTTTGAGCAGGGGATTGGACTAGATGACATCCTGAGTCCCTTCCAACCCTGAGAGTCTATGATTCTATGATCTCGAGCACTACTGCAACTAAGACATGAATCATGAGCCTTGTGGGTCATAGGAAGCAGCCCTATCTGCTGATCCAAAAGATATTCTCCCCTTTGACTGAGATGGTAGGAGGTGTACAGTACTTGTCTCAGCAGGAAGCTGCTGTTGGTAGATCTCGAAATATGTAAACAGTTCATTTCATGGAAGGAAGCAAATAATTAATGGTGTAGAGTTAGATGTCTGAATTAATTTGATTTAAATTAACAACGATAGACTTGTGTGGCATTAACTCATTTCATGTACTTTGAAAGTTAGTCTGAACTGAAACACCGGAATGAATCTAAATACATCAAAACAGCATTTGTTGCTTTATTACCAATTTGCAATATTACAAGGATAATCTGATAATATATTAAAAATCCTACTTTTATTTATATACACCACATGCTACATCAGGCATCACCAGTTTTTAATGCACATCATACTTTTTGTAAAGAAATAATGAGGTAATAAAGGAAGAAAGCACATATATATAAAAAATATGCACACGAAAAAAAACCTCACAGGCTTATTGTAAAGTATGCTAAATTATCAAGAGCATTTTTTGTTTTTTTTCTCAGACATTCTTTCACTAAATTTTATGGTTTTCACTGTAGTTTCTAATTTGCAACTATTATCTATTCTGCATATTTACCTCTCCAAGCTTCCACAATTGATTTTATAAATACATGAGTAATTCTCTTTAATATGTTGACACTTACGACAATATACTCATTAATAATTGTGAAATATGACAAATATAATTGTTCTTGGTTACAAATATTTTCTTCCAAGAATCTTAATCTTGTGGCTAAGGACGTAAAATAGACTATAGATCGGTATCCATCATTTGCCTGCAAAGTTGGATAGCCCCTTCAATTTGTAGCCATTTTCTGATTACAGTGGCTACACAGCAGGTAATGACGTAGCTCAGGTATAAAATAATGTTAAATATTTAGGCTATTGTTTTATATGAAAATTAACATTATTCATGTTGGCTATATAATATGAAATAGCCATTATAAGTTTGGATTACTTTTTATAAAGTAATATAATTATAAATACATGTAGGAAGTTCAATTTAAAAACACAAACATTTTTGATCAAGGAAGGAAAATTGAAGAGGTCTGCTTTAAGAATGATGGCATGTACATTAAATAAGAGTGAGAGTGACAGACTAGACTAATCATTATGGTAACTATTTGGGTATCTGCCCACAAACTGAAATGATTTAGTGATTGTTTTATCTATGACAATTAATAAAAATTAAATTAGGAATAATCCCACTAATACCCTACAGTATATATACCAACTACATGGTTTCAAAGGATGTGATTTCCTGTGTCAAATGATCCCTACTAATAAGAATAAAACTCTCTCTGTACAGATTGTACTGTATTTGAGAATATTTATACATAATACAACATACAAAATATTTAGATGCTGTGGCAGTATTTTTAGCATCTAAACTTAATTTTCAGGGAATAAAACCCAGAAGTGTTCTCTCCAGTCCATGTCAAATCCCAGTTCTAGAAACAGGAACTTTAATTATTTTTGGTACAAAGAAAGATTTGCTGAAAGTTTATTATATCACTTACATGGTATGTTTTTTCTGGATTGAATGTTAAAAATACAATATACATGTCCTCAAATTTTAGCAATAAATGTACAATATCTTACATTTCTTGCTGCTATAAAGATGTATTCCGGAAAGCACATTCAGCTATTACTGCCGTTTCATTGTTCTGTTTTAAACAGTAAATTAAAAGAGGAAAAAATTCTTTTAGTGGAACGTGTTGGGGTTAGGCCTGATCATCATAACAATTTTCTTTAGTGAATATGATCCACCACGGAATTCAGCCCAGTAAACACCATCCTGGTACCGACTACGATAGTGTCCTCCCCTATACCAGACACCATTGAGGTTTGAGTGAGCACAGGCATTGTACCACCATCCTCCTTTCTGGTAATGAGCACAGTTGCCTATAATGAAAAGCAGACTGTTATTGAGTATAGGAACTGAAAATCTTGCAGTGAGCAGACTAGCAAAACTTTAATAAAACAGTTTTAATATCTATATATTTTAAAACTATCAATCTGATGATGTAAGCAGCAAGGCACAGAAAACCTTTCTTTTATAGTCCTCAGTCCTGCAATCAAAACCATGCAAGTGGACTTTTCAGTGGAGCTTTACTTTAGTACAAGCTTCACCTGCAAGGATACAGTTTCAGGATCTGTGTCTTAATTTTTAAAATATCAATTTTAAACTAAAAAATTTGTTTTGTCATCTGTCAGTGAAAATCATTAGATTACCAGATTAATTTGTGTATCATCAGAGTGGTTTGTTTTTCACTTTTGTAAATGTTTTTAATTGTGTGTTAAATGTAATTTTCTATCATATTATTCTATGACTTGCCATTTTCCTTAGTTTTTGTTTTTGTTTTAAACACTTCATACCTGTGTATACATCATGGTCTCTATCCAGTGTGGTGAACTGCTTCCCATTGTGCCACGTGAAAGAATCCCCAGCATTGCCATTGTAACGACCCAGTCTCAACTTGTAATATTCACTCTCTGGCTCCAGTCTGAAACTGGCATATTCAGCAAATACTTTTCGACCTGACCAGTCTTCCATTGTTACAAGCAGTTTGTAGTTGCCTTGATTTGTTAGCCAATAAATATTTTCTAAACCCAGCCAGTACTCTCCATCTATGTTACCAAATCCTTGCTGTGAAGAAATAGTGACAAATGGATTACTGTTGCATATACCTTTTACTTTTAAACCTCAATGCATCCTTAACCATGGCACCTTGATAATGACTACATGGGTTATATTTTGAAATTCCAGTGCAACTTCACCTTGGCCCCAAGTATGTTTCAGCACTTGACACCGTTACAAAATGTTTCAGAGGAAGGTACAAAAGATCATGTAGTGGGCACTCATGGAATAATCTTTCTAATGGGGGGACGTTTCTTGCCAACCTATAAGTTAATAGTTGGTTTGTAACCTGAAGCAAAAGTGTATACTCCTTATAAAAGTAATTGTAATCCTATCTAACATAGCCATGGATGGTCTCATCATTCATATATGTCTACTTATTTTTTCAGTCCTACTAATCTCTTAAATCTCCCATTAAGACAGGAAAAAGAAAGCAAGTTTCATTTGTCCTAACCTTGTAAGTATCCCAGTTCCTGAAAAAGTTGACTGATCCATCAAGTCGTCTCTGAATGACAGTCCAGCCACCAGGGTCTTGTCGTTGGTCACACCAGACCTGCATAAGTCGATTTGTATTTTCAGGTTTCACAAGATATATGGAACTAGTGTCATGGCCATCTTCTAATGCCTGTAGACAGTCTCTCCATGGTCCTGTTTTAAAAAAGAAACATTATGCATTGAAAAATAATTGTGCTTCTCTTCTTTGTCTTCTGGAAATATTTGAATGTGGAAAATGTTTTTCCTTGAATGTACTAGACATGCTTCTGCCAAGTTTTATGCATGACTTTTCCTAAACAACACATATTTTCACCTTTGCATATGGAAGATTTAATGTCCAGTAGTGAGCTTGCACAGACCTGGGCTTCATTTGGTTTCACAAGGTTCTTGACCTCTTTTACTTCATTTATTCCTTGGCAAACCATGTTGTGTGTGCTGTTTACAGTATATTAATTTATTGACCTGGGCTGCCTGCCTGTTTTCATTATGTAGTATATAAAACATGGCAGATTATGCAATCTATCTTTTAATCATAACCATAATTTTTAGTCTTATTCAAGATAAAGTATACTTGAAATTGCAGAAGACTAAATAGTAGCAGAAGTGCAATAATGAAGGAAGAAAATACTTCTAGTATGTTCACTCTTGCGTATATGCTGGTGATTTGGACTTAATAGTGTGGTAAAGGGATGCATAGTGTAAAGTATGGAGTGTATATTTAAAATATGGAGCATGGTATTGTTCCACCACCTGGCAAAAAGATTTCACAGTATCCAAATCAGATAGGAGAAAGGTATTCACTGAAAATGCAGATGGTCATATTTAGGGGGATAGTTCAGGGAAGGCAGAGTAGCAGATAAGATCACTTGGAAGGACATGGGAAAGTCCCTTGCTCTTCAGCATGCAATTTGTGTGGTCCTGTTTAAGCATGTCCTTGTTTGAAGACTCTGCTCTTGTTTCTGTTTTGTGATGAATTGTCCCTCTGAAATATGACTGGTCAGAAATGTAGGAGTTAGCTGCTTTAAGGTGTGTAAGCTTGTAGGCAAACTCAGTGGCCAGATAAGGTAGAATAAAATTCCCAACAACCATGCAGTCCAAGACCCTTCTTCAAAGCTGGGTTTATTTTCAAACAAACAAAAGCAAAATAATTCATATGTACCCAGGGCCGGTGACAGAAATTTGGGGGCCCCCTACTCTGATAGTTTGGGCCCCCCCAGCCCAGCCGCCCCCCCCCCCAGCCCAGCCGACAGCAGCTGGGGGGCCCTCAGCCCAGCCGCCCCCCCCAGCTCAGCCGGCGCTCCCCCCCTCCCCCCAGCTGACAGCTGGCGGCAGCGAGAGCCTGGGAGCGGCGTGAGCCGCCCTTGCTGCTCCCCCCTCCCTTTCTCCCCCGGACTGCGCCGCTGCCGCCGGCCGGGCTCACAGCTCCTGCCGGGGACACGCGCACTCGTCAGGAGGAGAGCTGCGCCGCCTCCCCGCCCCTTCCCCGCTCTCGGGGCCCGGCAACAAGGGGGGATGACAACGGGTACTGCTGTGTACCGCCCCCCCCCTAAAGTCCGGGGCCCGGTACAGCTGTACCCGTAGTACCCCCCTGTCGCCGGCCCTGTATGTACCATCCAGCCAGCTGGGAAGGGAGAGTGTATACCCCATTCCTGTTAGTAGCCAGGAACAGTGCTTAATTTTTACTAGGGCTCTAGTCTTGGCAGTTCATAGCCCCAGCACCTCTGGCAGTTATGAATGTTAAAAAAATTGCCTGAGCCCTGGCACCTCTTTCATTACAAACTAAGCACTGGTCTGGAAGGACTGCTAATGGAGAAACACACACCTCTAGGACTTCCCTGCCTCAGGGTTATTCCTGTCTGCTGCCCCAGCCCTAGAGGAAAGAAGCATTAAACTTTGTTTCTTATAGGTTACATGCTTGTACTAGCCATTTGCCTACAGTTACAGCTCCATGTTTAAATGGCCAAAGAGTTGTAACAGGCTCACTGGGATGCATGCATACACCCCAAAGCCCTGGTGCCCTTTATACAGGCTAGATTAGAATGTTCAAAATACTCTAAGTGACGTAAGAGCACAACTCCATTTTTTTCTGTGTCACTTAGACACTTGAAAATTGCAACTATAGTTTTTCAAAAACAAAATGAGAAAATAGCTGTTAAATACAGAAAAAAACCTGTACTTTTAAAATTAACCTTTGAAATCTATATAGTAAAAACATTTGAGAGAAATATCAGGATAATGAATGTCTGGAAATATATAACAGACTGTAAAGTAAAACAAAAATAGATTTAAAAAATATCCTGTGTGGAAAGACTGTTGTTTCTTTAAAATATTATCTGATTTCCTAAAGGGGCAGCATGTGAGTGCCCAGGAAGGAAAAGTTTTGACTCGCAAGATGTGCCCAGTGGAATTCTGGATTTTGTTGCTCCTTTTGCAAAAATTCATTGTAAGCTAACTATGCCCATCTGAACATCTAGGTATAACAGCTAGAAATTCACACATTCATGAATCCAGGATCTGCTTACTTAGTAACTATATTTTGAATTTTAACATTTTGGTGCCTGCATAAAATGATGGTGGTGATATTAGAAATGGCTGCATGGACAGTTTTGTTCAGTTGCTATGGTTATAGTGAGTGAGCTGATAAAAGGAAGCGATAATGCTGTTATCAGTAAATAACTGGTCTGGATCAATTTTTAAGGCAACTGAGGGAATATTATGGTACAAGAATGTTTGATCAACATCTGTAAAGAAACCAGAACTGAGCTATGTCGTAGACTGATCTTTTTCCTTTTAGTGACAAAACAGTTGAGTTGACTTTGGCTTCTGTTCTGGATGGGGATTTTCCAGCTGAGCTGTCCCCAAAAATAACATTGGCATGAAGATCAACAGTAAACTCCAAGCAATATAATATGCCATTGTAGACATTAGCATTATCACACTGATATCGAAAGGTAAGTAAAAAACAATTAATGGATGAAAAACGTGGTACGATATACTCCATACAGAGAGGAGAAAGAAAGCTACCCCATTTGCTGGGGAATAAAATTTCTTCCGAAAAATCGACTTCTATAAATTCACCCTAGTTTCATACTGTAGTTTTGTACTGTAGATGTACCCCGAGAGAGAAAAGAGGATTTAGTAAAGCATTCCTCGTTGGAATGATACTAAATTGTATGTTGCTATGATAATTAAACATAGTTTTAAATTTATACAGAATAAGTACTTCTGTAATAAAGACTATTGCCATTGTTTTGTATGCATGTAAATAAGATTATAACGAGTTAGCTTGGTTCATATATCTTTTGTATTAACTCACTGTGAGTAGACTAGCAGTGGATAATCTGTGCCACTTGTTCAATAAATTGTAGCTTAATTTAGGTGAACTTTTTGCTTTAAAAAGCCTTTTGTAAATACTCAAGAATTCTATCTAAAGTGGGTGTTTGGGTTTTTTGGCCTGTGTCCAAGTTATTTAATTTTTGTATTTCCCTTTGTCCTCAGCAGCATAGTCCTGCGAATAGAATACTGCTTCAGAGCCCAATTTCCTTTGTTCCTGCAGATAGAAGCACATGTTCTTAGCTGCTTAAATGAACATGCAGCTCTCTGTTTTAATATCTGTTTTATTTTGTTAAAATGCTGGAGACAGACATATTTCTTTCCAATATCTAGTTCAACACATTGAAATTGACTGTGTTTTTATCAGTGTGCATTTCTTTTCTTTCACTGGTAACAAAGAGTCCTGTGGCACCTTAAAGTCTTTAAGGTGCCACAGGACTTTGTTACCTCTGCTATTCCAGACTAACACGGCTACCTCTCTGATTCTTTTCTTTCACTGACTACCCTGTTGCTATTAGTTTATATTCTAACATATATACATATACGTATGAGTCTAGAAAATAAAACAAAAAACTTAAATATAGTGAGGTTTAGAACAAAGAAAAATACATGAGTTCAGAGCTGTTATGGAACAAACTTCTACAAGAACTAAGGACCATCACAAATTTTTGACCTTGCCTTCTTTCACCAACACAATAGCATCATAAGCGCTTAAACAACCCCTCCCCAGCTAAACAAAAAACAACAAACACTACATTGCACACACAGTACTTCTCTGGGGAAGAGGATGAGAGATTAATCACATTACTGTAAAGTGCTCAGATGCTAAGGCAGGGGTGGGGAACCTTTTTTCTGCCAAGGGCCATTTGGACATTTATAATGTTATTCGTGGGCTGCTCCCCGCCTCCCCACCGAGGAAGCCCAGGCTGGCAATGGGAGCTGAGCCCCCGGCTGGCAATGGGAGCTGAGCCCCCGGCTGGCAATGGGAGCTGAGCCCCCAGCTGGCAAGGGGCCAGCGGGGGAACCCCAAAGCAGTGGCAGGCGCAGTGCTTAGCCCTGCACTGCTTTGGGGTTTCCCCTGCTGGCCCCTTTCCAGCCGGGGTCCTGCCACCTGCCCCAATCAGCTCTCGCTATCAGCGTGGGTGTAGGGGGGTGATCTTCCTTTACCCCCGCCCAGTCTTCCCCCCCCCCCCATCTAACCGCCTTTCCTCCCCCACCCCTGCCTGGCCCGGCCCATTCCACCGAACCTAACCTCCTCCCCCCCCCCAATCCCAACCCAGCCTCCTGCACCCTATGCCTGACCTGCCCAGCCTCCCCCCCACCAAACCTCCTTCCCTCCCGCACCCACGCCTCGCCCACCCCATCCAGCCTAGTCTCCTGCCCCCCTCCCCGCCCAGCCTGGCCTCCTCCCCCCCACACCCACTTGACCGCCGGCTCCCTGCGGCTCCTTTCGCCATCCGGCTAATGGTGGTCGCGCGGCACCGGCGGTTCCCCCAGGCGCTTCTCGGCCCCTACCTTCAGCGTGGAGCCGCCCCCACGCGTCCCTGGCCGGCGGCTCCCCCAGGCACTTCCCGGCCCCTTCACTGAGCGCGGAGCTGCCCCCTGCGCGTCCCTGGCCGGCGGTTCCCCCAGGCGCTTCCTGGCCCCTTCGCCGAGCGCGGAGCCACCCCCGCGCGTCCCTGGCCGGTGGCTGCGGCGCGTCTTCTCTCCACGCCCCAGTGCCTGACTCAGCCCCGGCCCCGACGGAATGATTTAGCGGTCTGTATAAGGCCCGCGGGCCGGAGGTTCCCCACCCGTGCGCTAAGGTGATGAGAAAGATATGAGAACCTGAATAGAATGGAATAATGCTGATTCTCTCACTGTTATCAATTAATCTGCTAAAATAGCTTGAGCTCCTACATCAAAGAGAGTTTTATTATGGTTTCAGATGAAAAGGAAAGCAATTAAAAAAAACCCTAACTAAACAAGATGGGTTTGATCTCACTACTTTAAGCTTGCAGATTTGGGATTTTGTGATCATGCAAATATGTACTTTCAAATAGATGTAACAATGTGTATGTCAACAAAACATCTGCCAGTGCTGAGATCTTTAGTATGATTTTTTGTAATTACTACCATTTAATTATTCTAATCTACCTGATTTTTGGTTTGATATGGGAAATGCAATGGTTTTGAACTATTTTTGCTCTTCTGCTATCATCCTACTGAAATCAGTGAACTGTAGAGACATGCCTGAAGTTATGGACATGACGACACACATGTTCTACCTAACGGCGTAAAATACTAAACAGTTAATTAATAAGCATTAGTCTTACCGGTTAACCGATCCTAACCATTAACCCCCAGCCCTGGCCGGCCAGCCAGCTCCAGGCCACCTGACTAGCCTGCTGACTCCAGTTCCACACCGGCTGGCCTGCCAGCCACTAGCCGTGCACCAAGCTGGCTGATGCCAGCGCCATATACCGTCCAGCCAAAGCAGCCCCAGCCATGCCGACCCCGGCACACACTGGCCATTTGGAGCAGTTCCAGCCACATGCTGGCCAGGCAACCCCAGCACTGGCCATCTGGAGCCAGAGACTAATCCTTCTGGGTATATACATTTCTGTGCATTGAACTTGAGATATTTTCAGGGTCTGATTTTTCAGGAAGTGCTATGGACCTAGCTACCAAAGTAGGAATAAAATTCCAAGAACTACAATCATTCAGCATTTCATGAACAAAACTGGTTAGTGCATGTTTGAGATCTGACAGCAGTTCTAGTTGCCATAGTTCCTGCATATAACTTTTGCCAAACATAATCTTTTCCTCCCCAAAAATATAATAGAATTATTGAGTTACACTGGGTGATTTGATGAATGGAGATAATGAATGAAAGTGCTCTTGGCAATTGGAAGCCATGCAGAAAGCAAATGTTACAGATGATGCTAAAAATACCATAGACTGGCAAAGTTTTCATTTGTCATGTGTTTAAGATTAGGGTCTCTTTCAGATGGTTCACTGCAAAGCCTGCACAAGACAAAATATCTTGGTAAAGTGTCCCTTTTATACGTCTCTATTACAGAGAGAATATATGACAATGCAGTTTTTCCCCCCTATGTATTGTGTAAAAAGTAGTACAAATGACCACCTGGAAGAGCCATTTTAGATTAAACCAACTGGATTTTGATTGCTGTGTTCTACATTGTAGTGTGTGTCCCATTCAGTTTATATAATGTGACGATATCTATTTTGCCATTCTGGTCAATTTACATAAACATGGACTGCATATTACAGCTAATTAAGAATCCAAGAAATTATTGTTTTGTGTTATTTTAACTATTTGGGAGGAATGAAGGTGTTCTGGTCAACATTTCAGACTATGTGGTAAAAATTATTGTTTCGTATTTGCCTGAGTTCCAGTCTGTTGCCTGGTGTGGAACATGTTACATCATTTTCTGTCTCCATCTGATGTTGGTTTATATCAGTGAGGCCTCCTTTGCTGTTCATACTGGCATGCTGACCTATAATTAACCTTTTGCTTGTTTTTATTAGTTTTATAAAGTAGTGGTAGAAAATTTAGTAGATTTCCTTTTCACTTTCTTGTACAGTTCATTAACAGAATGAGTTTATTTTATTTTAATTCATTTGTTTGTAGAAGTCACATCTGCTATTGCTGAAAACTTCTACTAAACAGTTTCTAATCAATTAACATTGGGACTAGCAAGCATCGTTGCTATATTGACAATTGGTGTGATCATGTGAATACAGGATAGAAGCTTTTATGGTTAGTGATGGCAGGCATCTCTTCCTTATACAATAAACCCCCGTCAGAACACATTCTATGGCAGGGGTGGGCAAACGTTTTGGCCCGAGGCCCACATGTGGGTGGGGAAATTGTAGGGCAGGGTGCTGGAGTGCAGGAGGAAGTACAGGGTGTTGGAGGGGGTTTGGTGTGCAGGAAGGGGGTCGGGGAAAGTGGCTGGTGTGCAGGAGGGGATGCAGAGTGTGGGGGGGCTCAGGGCAGAGGGTTGGGGTGTAGGAGGGGGGTCGGGGAAAGTGGCTGGTGTGCAGGAGGGGATGCGGAGTGTGGGGGGGCTCAGGGCAGAGGGTTGGGGTGCAGGAGGGGTGAGGCAGGAGGTTAGGGGGCTCAGGGCCTGGAGCTGGGATGTGGGGAGCAGAAGGGGTTTGGGGTATGGGCTCCAGCCTGGTGCTGCTTACCCCGACTGGCACCTCTCCCAGAAGTGGCCAATATGTCCAGCAGTGGCTCCTGGGGGTGAGGTGGGGCAGGTGGCTCCGCTCTGTGCTACCCTCGCCTGAACGTACCACACTCGAAGCTCCCATTGGCCCCAGTTCCCCATTCCCAGCCAATGGAAACTGCGGAGGGTGGTGCATGCAGGCGAGGGCAGCGCATGGAGCCCTCTGTCCCCCACTCCCTCAGAGGCCGCAAGGACATGGTGCCGGCTGCTTCCGGGAGCGGCATGGGACCAGGGAAGGCAGGGAACCTGCCTTTGCCCCGCTGCGCCATGGGGCTAGCAATCCCGTGGGCCGAGTTGAAAGCCCTGCTAGGCTGGATCCGGCCTGCAGGCCATAGTTTGCCCACCAGTTCTATGGTGACTGTATCTCAGGATTTTAGCTAATTTAAACAGGAGCAGGAGGAGAGAAGTTTTCAACATACTATCATTCGGGGATGTCTCAAACTCTTAGAATTACCCACTGGACAGAATATATAATAGTTTGAGGATATTTATTTTGACATTAAGGTGTTCCTGTTTGCAGATTTCTTACACAGAATAGTAACAGATACTTGTATCTTAGAAGAGTTGAGCCCTTTCATTGATTTACTATATTTTAATGTTCAGGAACTTTCATAATGGATTCGTGGTATGCTCAGGAGGAAAGCTACTCTGGAAACTTCTGTTAACATCTAGTCACTTTGACTCAGACTATTAAAGGTCTTCAGCCATAGTGATGCTCACCGTTGCAATTCCTAACAATTTTAGGAGCCAAAATCTCATTTTCAGAAGAGATTTAGGTATTTAGGGTATGTCTACACTGCCATTAAACACCCGGGGCTGGCCCATATCACCTTCCTTGGATTTGTGGAGTTTGGGATTAAGGAGTTGTTTAATTGCAGTGTAGATGTTCAGGCTCGGGCTGGAATCCTGCAAAGGGAGCAGATCCCAGAGCTTGGGCTCCAGCCCAAGGCTGAACGTTTACACTACAATTAAATAGCCCGTGATATGGGGCAGCTGCGGGTGTTTAATTGCAGTGTAGACAAACCCATAGGGGCCGAAATCCTATCGAGAGTGAATAGGATTGTAATTCCCATGTGCCCGAAAATGAGACGTAGGCCTCTAATTAAATTGGGCATTACAATGCTGAGCATCAGAATGCCTAAATTCTTGAATTTTTATATACATGAACACAATTTAAAATTATGTTATAACATAAGAAAGCCCATACTGGGTCAGACCAACGGTCCATCTAGCCCAGCATCCTGTCTACCGACAGTGGCCAATGTAAGGTGCCCCAGAGTGAGTGAACCTAACAGGCAATGATCAAGTGATCCCTCCCCTGCCGTCCATCATCCCCCTCTGACAAACAGAGGCTAGGGACACCATTTCCTACCCATTATCCCCCCTTAGTCTCCTCATTTCCAAGCTAAAAAGTCCTAGCCTCTTTAATCTCTCCTCATATGGGACCCGTTCCAAACCCCTAATCATTTGTTGTCCTTCTCTGAACCTTTTCTAATGCCAATATATCCTTTTTGAAACGAGACGACCACATTTGTACACAGTATTCAAGATGTGGGCGCACCATGGATTTGTATAAGGGCAATAAGATATTTTCTGTCTTATTCTCTATCCCTTTTTTAATGATTCCTAACATCCTGTTTGCTTTTTTGACTGCTGCTGCACACTGCGTGGACTTCTTTAGAGAACTATCCACGATGTCTCCAAGATCTTTTTCCTGATTAGTTGTAGCTAAATTAGCCCCCATCATCTTGTATATATAGTTGGGGTTATTTTTTTCCAATGTGCATTACTTTACATTTATCCACATTAAATTTCATTTGCCATTTTGTTGCCCAATCATTTAGTTTTGTGAAATCTTTTGGAAGTTCTTCACAGTCTGCTTGGATCTTAACCATTTTGAGCAGTTTAGCATCATCTGCAAACTTTGACACCTCACTCTTTACCCCTTCCTCCAAATCATTTATGAATAAGTTGAATAGGATTGGTCCTAAGACTGACCCTTGGGGAGCACCACTAGTTACCCCTCTTCATTCAGAAAATTTACCATTTATTCCTACTCTTTGTTCCCTGTCTTTTAACCAGTTCTCAATCCATGAAAGGATCTTCCCTCTTATCCCATGGCAACTTAATTTACGTAAGAGCCTTTGGTGAGGGACCTTGTCAAATGCTTTCTGGAAATCTAAGTACACTACGTCCACTGGATCCCCCTTGTCCACATGTTTATTGACCCCTTCAAAGAACTCTAATAGATTAGTAAGACACAATTTCCCTTTACAGAAACCATGTTGACTTTTGTCCATGTTGACTTTTGTTGACTCACCGGTCTGTAATTGCTGGGATCACCTCTAGAGCCCTTTTAAAATATTGGCGTTATATTAGCTATCTTCCAGTCATTAGGCACAGAAGCCGATTTAAAGGACGGGTTACAAACCCTAATTAATAGTTCTGCTATTTCAAATTTGAGTTCTTTCAGAACTCTTGGGTGAATGCCGTCTGGTCCCGGTGACTTGTTACAGTTCAGTTTATCAATTAGTTCCAAAACCTCCTCTCGTAACACTTCAATCTGTGACAATTCCTCAGATTTGTCACCTACAAAAGATGGCTTCAGTTTGGGAATCTCCCTAACGTCCTCAGCAGTGAAGACTGAAGCAAAGAATTCATTTAGTTTCTCCGCAATGACTTTATTGTCTTTAAGTGCTCCTTTTGTATCTCTATTGTCCAGGGGCCACACTGGTTGTTTAGCAGGCTTCTTGCTTCTGACATATTTAAAAAACATTTTATTATTACCCTTTGAATTTTTGGCTAGCTGTTCTTCAAACTCCATTCTGGCTTTTCTTATTACATTTTTACACTTAATTTGGCAGTGTTTATGCTCCTTTCTAGTTACCTCACTAGGATTTGACTTCCACTTTTTAAAAGATGCCTTTTTATCTCTCACTGCTTCTTTTACATGGTTTTTAAGCCACGGTGGCTCTTTTTTAGTTCTTTGACTTTGTTTTTTAATTTGGGGTATACATTTAAATCGGGCCTCTATTATGGTGTCTTTGAACAGTGTCCCTGCAGCTTGCAGGGATTTCACTTTAGTCACTTTACCTATTAATTTCCTTTTAACTAACTCCCTCATTTTTGCGTAGTTCCCCTTTCTGAAATTAAATGTCACAGTGTTGGGCTGCTGAGGTGTTGTTCCCACCACAGGAATGTTAAATGTTGTTATATTATGATCACTATTTCCAAGCGGTCCTGTTATAGTTACCTCTTGGATCAGCTCCTGCGTGCCACTCAGGACTAAATCAAGAGTTGCCTCTCCCGTGGGTTCCTTTACCAGCTGCTCCAAGAAGCAGTCATTTAAAGTATCAAGGAATTTTGTCTCTGCATTTTGTCCTGAGGTGACATGGACCCAGTCAATATGGGGATAATTGAAACCCCCCACTATTATTGAGTTCTTTATTTTGACAGCCTCTCTAATGTCCCTTAGCATTTCATCATCACTATGACTGTCCTGATCAGGTGGTTGATAATAGATCCCTATTGTTATATTCTTATTAGAGCATGGAATTACTATCCATAGAGATTCTACGGAACATGTGGATTCATTTAAGATTTTTAATTCATTTGTTTCTACATTTTCTTTCACATATAGTGCCACTCCCCCACCACCACAACCTGTTCTGTCCTTCCGATATATTTTATACCCTGGAATGATTGTGTCCCATTGATTGTCCTCACTCCACCATGTTTCTGTGATGCCTATTATGTCAATATCCTCCTTTAACACAAGGCACTCTAGTTCACCCATCTTATTATTTAGACTTCTGGCGCTAGTGTACAAACACTTTAAAAATTGGTCACTATTTATCTGTCTGCCCTTTTCTGATGTCAGATTTTTTACATGATAGTTTCTCATCTGATCTGTCCTCTCCTTTATCCTTTTCCATCCTCTCCTCCCGACTAAAACCTAGAGAATCTCTATCATTATAATATTTGGCTTAGTCATTGTGAAGTATGGTACCAGCTGGTTCACTGACAGCTGTCTTGTTTGGTGAGTAATTTCCCATTGCTGTATATTTGTTGCATATGCTGTGGATGGAGAAAATTGATCTTTTTCAGCTGCTGCCATTTATGACTGTGAATGGAAAATAAGTACAGCTGGTAACTTTTCTTCATGAATTTTATGTTTACAATGACAAATCACTCTTGGGAATTAAAACAGAATATCTCAATTGTTTTAATTTTATTTTCACATATAATCAGACAGCAAAAGCTTCAGGAGCAACTTTCAACAAAATATTTTATAATAAAGTAACACATTTTGGCAAATGCATGAATGAAAGCATGTGACCCTAGACCTATGCACACAAATTAATTTGTTCATGATAAAACTCCTGTCTTTCAAATGATTGCACTCTAGATATGTTTGTACATTTTTAGACAAGGATTTGTAAGCATTCTTTCTCTAGAAGTGCTTCATTGGAAAAGTCATGGAGCAGGTCCTCAAGGATTCAATCCCGAAGAATTTAGAGCAGAGGAAAGTGATCAGGAACAGTCCGCATGGATTCACCAAGGGCAAATCATGCCTGACTAACCTAATTGCCTTCTATGATGAGATAACTGGCTTTGTGGATGAGGAGAAAGCAGTGGATGTGCTATTCCTTGACTTTAGAAAAGCTTTTGATATGGTCTCCCACAATATTCATGCCAGCAAGGTAAAGAAGTATGGGCTGGATGAATGGACCATAAAGTGGACAGAAAGCTGGCTGGATCATCGGGCTCAACGGGTAGTGATCAATGGCTCCATGTCTAGATGGCAGCTGGCATCAAGCGGAGTGCCCCGAGGGTCAGTCCTGGGACCGGTTTTATTCAATATCTTTATCAATTATCTGGAGGATTGTGTGGACTGCACCCTCAGCAAGTTTACAGGTGCTACTAAACTAGGAGGAGTGGTAGATACACTGGAGGGTAGGGATAGGATACAGAGGGACCTAGACAAATTGGAGGACTGGGCCAAAAGAAATTTGATGAGGTTCAACAAGGAGAAGTGCAGAGTCCTGCACTTAGGACGGAAGAATCCCATGCACTGCTACAGACTAGGGACCGAATGGCTAGGCAGCAGTTCTGCAGAAAAGGACCTAGGGGTTGCAGTGGATGAGAAGCTGGATATGAGTCAACAGTGTGCCCTTGTTGCCAAGAAGGCTAATGGCATTTTGGGCTGTATAAGTAGGGGCATTGCCAGCAGATCGAGGGATGTGATTGTTCTCCTCTATTCGACATTGGTGAGGCCTCATCTGGAGTACTGTGTCCAGTTTTGGGGCCCACACTACAAGAAGGATGTGGAAAAATTGGAAAGAGTCCAGAGAAGGGCAACAAAAATAATTAGGGGCCTGGAGTGCATGACTTATGAGGAGAGGCTGAGAGAACTGGGATTGTTTAGTCTACAGAAGAGAAGACTGAGGGGAGATTTGATAGCTGCTTTCAAATACCTGAAAGGGGGTTCTAAAGAGGATGGTTCTAGACCAGCAGTCGCCAAGTGGTCCGCGAGAAAAATTGGGTGGTCCGCGGAGCCGTAGCCGGAGGGGAGGGGCGGGGTCAGTAAGAGGCGAGGGGGGGGAGAAGGGCGGAGCCGGGGCAGGAGGCGAGGTGAGGCAAGGCAAGCCAAGCGGGGGAGGAGAGTGCGGCCGGAGCGGGGGGGCGAGAGGGAAGAACAGCGAGAACGCGGCAGGAGGGGGGGGGGGGAGGGAAGAACAGAGAGAACGCGGCAGGAGCGGGGGGGAGAGGGAAGAACAGAGAGAACGCGGCAGGAGCGGGGGGGGGGCGAGACGGAAGAACAGCGAGAACGCGGCGGGGGGGGGGGGGAAGCCCGAGCTGCGCCGCTGGAGCCGGGGCGAGCCGCGCTGCTGGAGCCGGGGGGGGGGGGGGAGGTGTGTGTGAGCCGTGCCGCTGGAGCCGGGGGGGGGGGCCGAGCCACGCTACTGAGGCCGGGGGGGGGGGGGCGAGTCGAGCGGGGGGGGGCAGTCGAGCCGGGGGGGGGGGGCCCTGCGCCATGCAACTTTAGTGGTCCGTGAGGACCAAAAGGTTGGTGACCACTGATCTAGACTGTTCTCAGTGGTACCAGATGTCAGAACAAGGAATAATGGTCTCGAGTTGCAGTCGGGAAGGTTTAGATTGGATCTTAGGAAAAACTTTTTTACTAGGAGGGTGGTGAAGCATTGGAATGGGTTACCTAGGGAGGTGGTAGAATCACCTTCCTTAGAGGTTTTTAAGGTCAGGCTTGACAAAGCCCTGGCTGGGATAATTTAGTTGGGGATTGGTCCTGCTTTAAGCAGGGGGTTGGACTAGATGACCTCCAGAGGTCCCTTCCAACCCTAATATTTTATGATACAGCAATATCTTCATGGTTTTTGGTGATACATTCTGCCAGTGCTGCTCATTATGCATACATTGATTTTTATCTTCTCTTGGGATTTGTTAGGCGCTAAAAACAGACTATGATGTATCTGTTGAAATACAACCCTATTACATTTATGACATAGTACTGAAACCATAAAGGGATAATGCCTCTCTATCTGTTTTAAATCTGACCGTTTTTTATAGAAACCACATTTTGGCTGAGTTATATGAATACAGTAAACCCTCGATTTAACGGACCTCGATTTAACGGACTTCGGATGCAACGGACAAAATTTCTCAGCAAGTCTGATGCATCCGAAATCCATTTGTCGAGGGATGGCTGCCGGCTCCCGGCTACCGCCCGGGTCCAGGCAGCGGGCGGGCTGGCTGCCGGCTCCCGGCTGCCGCCCGGGTCCAGGCAGCGGGCGGGCTGGCTGCCGGCTCCCGGCTGCCGCCCGGGTCCAGGCAGCGGGCGGGCTGGCTGCCGGCTCCCGGCTGCCGCCCGGGTCCAGGCAGCGGGCGGGCTGGCTGCCGGCTCCCGGCTGCCGCCCGGGTCCAGGCAGCGGGCGGGCTGGCTGCCGGCTCCCGGCTGCCGCCCGGGTCCAGGCAGCGGGCGGGCTGGCTGCCGGCTCCCGGCTGCCGCCCGGGTCCAGGCAGCGGGCGGGCTGGCTGCCGGCTCCCGGCTGCCGCCCGGGTCCAGGCAGCGGGCGGGCTGGCTGCCGGCTCCCGGCTGCCGCCCGGGTCCAGCCAGCGGGCGCGCCGGCTGCCGCCCGGGTCCAGCCAGCGGGCGCGCCGGCTGCCGCCCGGGTCCAGCCAGCGGGCGCGCCGGCTGCCGCCCGGGTCCAGCCAGCGGGCGCGCCGGCTGCCGCCCGGGTCCAGCCAGCGGGCGCGCCGGCTGCCGCCCGGGTCCAGCCAGCGGGCGCGCCGGCTGCCGCCCGGGTCCAGCCAGCGGGCGCGCCGGCTGCCGCCCGGGTCCAGCCAGCGGGCGGGCTGGCTGCCGGCTCTCGGCTGCCGCCCGGGTCCAGCCAGCGGGCGGGCTGGCTGACGGCTCCCGGCTGCCGCCCGGGTCCAGCCAGCGGGCGGGCTGGCTGACGGCTCCCGGCTGCCGCCTGGGTCCAGCCAGCGGGCGGGCTGGCTGACGGCTCCCGGCTGCCGCCTGGGTCCCAGCAGCAGGAGGGCTGCGGAGCTGCTGCCCCGGCCCTGTGGCGGGCGGGCTGCTGCTCCAACAGCTCGGTTTTCTTTTTGTATTAAATAACGGACTTTCTGATTTAACGGACACCCCCTCGCCCGAATTAGTCCGTTAAATCAAGGTTTTACTGTATAGAAAAATTCTCAGTTTACATTTTTAGTCTCATTTTGGCATAGTAAAGCCTTGTTTCTGAAGAGCTTTTAAAATATTATTAGCAAAACATTTTAAAATAGTGATTTCTTTATTATGTCATAAAGTGATATTATTATTATTTATTTGTGACATTGGCTCTAGTCAGGGAGCAGGGTATGGTTGTGCTAGGTGCAGTACAAACAGAACCGTCACTGCCCTAAAGATCTGACCCCCTCAGTAAGATCGCCACTATCTTCTATTAGAACACAGTAATTAAGTGAGCATGATAGAACTTAGAGATGACTGGTAGGATTTTCCTGACACCCATAAGCCTCTCCAGTTCACATGCCTGGGTATATTCATTTTGAATGGGACAGATGTGGATACACATCAATCATAATAAAGTTTCATGTGGAGCAAAGGAAACATTTTGTGTGTGTGATCTGTACAGCCTTGCTTGTTTGTGGCTTGTGGAAGCTGGACATATTTTTGATTCAACCCAGAAGTTTTGTAATTATTCAGATATTTTTAAACAGTTAAATTTTATATTGATGAAAATTACTGGATTAACCACCATGCAGACTGCAGTCTACTGTTTATCCACAGTACAAGTACAGCATGGCAACAGTAGCGCAAGCTTCCTCAGCACTTAGGAGGAGGGGGCTACTGCTAAGGCTAAAGAACAGATCAATATTCATAGCATCTAGTCATGGTCTATTTAATATTTAATATGCCTATACTTATCTCTTATGCAGCACTTTTCCTCCAGAGACTGTCTCCTGACTCCTAACCTAGTTGACCTGTTTACTCGATTGATAACATTGCCTCACACAGGTTGCCTGGAAAGGCACATCTCGTGATGGATTTATGCAAGAAGTCTAATTCCTAGTGAACAAACTATCAATTTATGTTGCCTAGAGACCACTGAACAGCTACTAAACAGTGACCACTTTTTGATCATTGGTAATTTGAGGCCCACTGAGGTCCTTAAGAGTTACTCATACACTGAAGGGAGGAAAATTGGGCCCCTGGCCTGAACTGAAGGAGGTGAAAAATTATGTCTTTGTTACCAATTCCTCCAAACCATGTAATTTTTAGAAACTGAGTTTATCTGTATTTTACAAATTTTGGAAACATTTAAAGATTAAGATTTTGCTGGGTCATTTGGCAAGAAACAGTCACTGAATATGCCAAACCAGGGAGATTTGGGAACTAACAGAAAGTGTTTGGATTTTTGTTTTTAAGAATAATTTTTAAAAAGGAGCCTGTAATACTAGAATGTAGGCACACCATATTATCGTGAATGATTTAATATTATCTCACCTCCCGGGGTGTGTGTGTGTGTCAGTATCCTATCCTACAAAGCATGCTTGGAAAGAAATTAAACAGACAGACTTTGTCACATTAGGTAATTATTTCAGAAAAATATAATTTAATTATGGTTGAAGTATTAATTAATAATACAGAGCATAAGTTAATATGGTTAGCTATTGTGTTCCAGTTTGAACTGAGGTAACACTGAAAGGAAGCTTTAGGAGATAGAATCTAGGTTCGGAGCTGGGAAGGCATGTTATATAAAGTGGATAGAAGAGTTCCTCTAGTCTTATTTCACTTCCAGTATCCAGCTTGAAAATCAAAGTTATGCCAATCAGAAAAATCTTTCCCAGGGAAGTGAGCTATTTGTCTAGCGTGTAAAAACTGAAGGGAAGGAATGGGGAGATTTCTAACCAGACTGTATAATTTCTTCTAACTCTTCCTAGTTCATACTGGCAACTTTCTTTCCCTTTAGAACTGACAACCCCTCCGAATTCATTTGGTCAGAGCTCAGAAGATTCTAATTCATTGAGACTTTAATTGTGTGTCCTAATTTATTTTAACTCCAGCCAAGACTTGGCAACTGATTTGTGTCTTCTTACGCAGTATGATGAATCCTTTGCTCCTATCCTGGCTCCCCTTTCTTTTGCTGATAAAAGAGAATCTCCAAAATCTGAAAATGTATATTATAGAATTTGTAGCTCTCCCTTTGCCAGCACTATTAAGAACAGTTTCCATTGAACAAGGACACTTTAGTCTTACATCTTTTAACTAAGAAAAGTAATCATATGATATATATCTGTTTCTACTTTGTAGTCTTCTGCCCTGTTGTCACATAACACAAGACTTGATGCATACATAAGTAATCTCTTGGGAAAATTGGAAACTAGGATTGAAAATGTTCTATGGATCAACAATGCTCTTCCTTGAGCCAAGTGGAAATGTAGGCAAGTGAACTGCACAAATTTCTAGAAGGTAGTTGTGACAAAGAGTCTTGTGGCACCTTAAAGACTAACTAAAGTATTGAAGCATAAGCTTTCGTGGGCTAATACCCACTTCGTCGGATGCATGCAGTGGAAGTATCCAGGGGCAGGTATAAATAAGTAGTCAAGAACCAGGTTAGAAAGTTGTTGTATCTGAGTGTAAGTCTTAGCTGGAATTTCTTAATCAAGAACTCCTTTCATAAGTTGTAGTTTTTGAATTGATATATTATTTGTATCCTGCCTATAGTCATTTGTCATGATCTCTGAGAGGTGTATTTATTATTTTTGGACATCATTTTAGTACACAAAACTCTATTACATATTTCTGTGATTTAATGTTAGTACAGTGTTCCATTTCTGTAGTGAATATGCTTGCATCAGATATCGCCCTCAGTAATTCAGTAATCTAGGGAGGCAGCTACTCAGATGTGTCTTTTCTCCAGCTAAATTTATTGTACCTGATACCCAAGAATCATACTTTAATTTTGTGAAAGATGACATCCTTTTCCAGGTCTGCTGTGTTACCTGTTACTATTCTAGTGCATGTCTGATTCAACACATTATATTTTCACTTGCAAATAGAAGGCAATGAATGTCTAGAGGTTATTGGTTTAATTGTAAGAGATGAGACAAATTTAGCCAACAGGAAAAGACTTGGTGGTGGTGAGATGTCCGAGCCTTTCCCCACTGCCATAGTCTTTCCCTGCAGGAGCAAAGACTTTCCTTGCTACAGGAGTCTTCCCCTGTGGTGTGTGATATTTTGAGGTCATAATGCCAGACTCACTCTTTAATAAGACTGTTCCCAAGTAGTTGCACAAAAAGATAAATGGGTAATGAACCAATACAGATTTCCCCATAGAACTTTAGTGTGATATTTTCTGATGAAGTGTATATTAGCTGTGGGACAAAGATGGGTGAGGTCATATGTTTTACTGAACCAACTTCTTTTGCTGACAGACAAAAGTGTGGCCAATAAAACATATTACCTCAACTACCATGTCACTCTAATATCCTGGGACCAACACAGCTATAGCTACACTTCATAGCTATTAGTCTCATTCACCTTTAAGCACACTTCAGGAATGTCTGATGCATAGAAAAATGTTGTTAGAAGTACATTTTAAAATGACACCCCACCTTATTCGGACCAATTATTTCCTAAAATAAATAAAAGTTTGTTTAATCTGGAGAGTATCTGATAATATGAGAGGTTTGACAAGACCATCCAGCAAATGTTGGAAAGATTTATGGAATGGGTGTAATATGCAAAATACTGTTTAACAAAATACTGTTATTACTTCAGTTTTTGGCTATGCAACTTTAGTCACTTGAGAGGGGCCTCAGTTGTTTAAAGAAAGAGCTGAGCACCCATGCTTTGAAGATCAGGCCACTTTTATGTGTCTCAACTTGAATGACCAAAAACCAAGGCACCCAAAATCAATAATAACTTATGAAAATGTAAATGTCTGGAGGCTTTCGATTGACTCAAGGATTTATGACTGGAGCAAGAGGAGAACAAAGGTCTCTTACTTATTGGGCACCAGACTTTGACTTTAAGATAGAATCTAATTACTGGTGTCCTGTAGCAGTGTCATTCCCAAGTGTTAGGGAGTTAGATGTCATAAAAGGAGCATACTGTTCCCACTCAATTCTCTAGGCACTGTGCAAGGATCACAGAGAAACAGAGCTCTGCCCTAGAGGGACAGTCAAAATTCAGATGCAAGAACACTTTTGACAACATTTGGCATTGCTCTGGTTTATGCTTGTAAATTAAAAATGCCAGTGGAACTTGTGCTCCAAATCTCATCGGCACTTTTGGAATATCTTCCCTGCTCTTCATCTTTATTTATGACTTGTACAAAACCAGTTATGCTGTTGGTGTTTAACAAAATGGTGACCGTCAGAGCACATTACAAGGCCATCTCATAACCGAGGCTTTTGGGGAAGTAAGCATTTGATAAAGGCTGACTATTGTAGGAGGTGTTAGGGTCTAGTTTGGTGATCTTTAATTTGATTGGTTTTGGTTAGTTCTTTTCTTATTTTTCTGCCTTTGAGAAGGCTGCTGGGTTTTATTACATCACTTGTATTTTAAAAGTATGTCAAAGGAGCCTAGAACTCAAAATAACAACTTTTTTCTCTTTGTGTTATATATCTAAAATAAATTAAAAAATAATAAATAATCAGGTTAATAGAATTAATAATAACCTTGTGCACTAAAATGAGAATCTAAGTAACTCTTATTTTGACCTAAAACTAAATAAACCGGAAGCACAACAGTTAAAGTGGGTATGTCCTCCTTGTTTTATTCTGACTCTTAGAAACTGATGCATGGAACAATTTGAGAAACAATATGAGGCCAAAATTTCAGAAACTACCTTCCCCCCACTACTTAATTTGAAAACAGTGTTTTATCTGGGGGGGGGTTTCTTCCATTTTTTTTTTATTGCTCACAGGTTAATACCTTGTACATCATGTTTTAGCCTGAAACGCTCAGGTTTATGGCACAATTATAAACCATGGAAATGAGTTTATAATGTATTTATAGTTTCCATTTTTTCCAGGATTTGAAGTGAACTGATCTATTGCCACTTTATATTTCTAGAGTGATAACATAATAGCAGCAGAAAAGCAAAGTTTGTGTTGAACAGGTGTTTTAAACAGGCCAGGTCCAAAGTCCATTTGATGCACTGGAAGTCCTAATCAGCTTTGGATCCAGCCCCAACTGGCCAGTATATCCAGGACAGACACAGCCTTTCATTGTTAATTTATGGATTTCAGTTTTTAAATTGTCCATCCTTTTCTTTGGGCATAGGTACACATAATATAACATTAGAGAAACATTGCACACCAAGGACCAAGAAATATAATAACCTCCCCCAATCACAATTCTTCAGAAAACTCTTCTACTCATTCACCCAGCTATTCATCCTTTCCCTATAAAGGCCCTGCCAACAGGACCTCTGCAATAAAGGAGGTGTTAGCTTGAACATCTCACATTATCTTAACTAACATTGATGATTGCATGGCAGACGCATGGTATCTGAGGTATCCTGGACCCACCCTGTTTTAAGGTTTCTTACATCACAGTAAATAAATTAAACCCCCAAACAACTCACAAAACACAAAGTACTGCGCTCCCTGTGAGAAATACCCTTAAAATTCATCTGCTGAAGTAGCTGAAGTTTTTGAATGGTTTTGTTTGGAGAGTATTGCAACAATCCAGTCTCAGGGGAACAAAATTTTGCTTACAGCAGCAGGATTTCTGAATTTGAAAGAAGAGACTGGAATCTCCTGATCAACCCTAAATATTAAAGCACCCTGGGCACTACCATTCCCTAACTTTTGCAAAACTACACCAAGTCCATGGAGACTGCAATCTTGGGAAGGCAGTAACAAAGGCAGACAAATTCCCTTAATGGAAGGACTTATAGTACCTCTGCCAGTTCTCCTAGCAGGTGCACCCAGTCCACCAACATAACCTCATTCATCTGGGGTGAATCTGAACCAGTTCACCCTCAAACGTTTGCATTATCTTTGCTAAATATTATGTGCTACTCACCTGTCTGCATCTTTGAGACCTAGGTATGATATCTCCACCTCTGGAAAATGTGCTGTTAGTCACTGCATATTAAAATAGATATCATTTAGAGATACCAATAAAATAACTTACCAGATGGTTTATCAGTTGAAGTTGGACTGCTAGTAACTGGTGGCATGGTTGGTAGATTAGGTGGAAGAGCCTTTAAATTCTGATCACTCTGAATCTCATTGGTAGCTATTTGGTTAATAATGCGATTGTAAATAGGAGGCTGATACATTCTGTTTGGTGGTTGGGGAGGCTGGGGTATTGGCTTAATGGATGGCATTCTTTGACAATGTTCTTCCAGCTGTGCAATAGTTATAGACTGATTATTGGCAATTGACACCAAATGTTGATATTTGTATTCTAGATCCTTGTATTTGTTTGCAAGTTGCAGTATATCAGCAGTTTGGTTCAATATCTTATTTTCAAGTTGGGAAAGTTCTAATGCATTGTCCCGTTTTCGAATAATTTCATGTAGCAGCTGCATATAAAGTTGCGTAACACGAGAGTTCATATTCCGACTTTCTTTTCGTAAAAGTTTAACCTCATTAACAATTCCACCATCCACCTCCACTAGTTGCTGAAGAGTTTCTATTTGTCTCTTTTGCTTTAGAAGTTCATTGTTAAGCAGCTCTAATTCTTGCTTATTTACCCGGTTTTCAAGAAGAACCTCAGGCTCTTTTGAATTAACACAAATGGCACCTGTCACTTTCTGCTGAGGTACAATAAAGGTATAAGTGCATTTATCTTGTGTGTCGCTGGATCGCTTATACCTGTTCATGTAAATGAATTCTTGCTTTGTGCCCTCTTCACTGCTTTCAAATTCCTGTGTCTTGCTAGCAGTCAATCCAATGACTGCAATTAGTAATAAACAAGTTAATCTTGCTGCCTTCATCATTCTTTATTTTTGGATAATTTTTCTTCTACAAATGAACTTCTAAAATCTGTTTAAAATAAAAATAAAAAGTTATTTAGTAATAGAAAATAAATTAATGTGAATAAGATTAACAACTGATGTATTCGTTGGAAAGTCTTAAAAAAATCTCTTTGAGTGGTAAGTGATTTTATGAAAGCATACATATTTTCATGCCAACAAATATGGTACACTTTTCATGTCTGGGAAAGGATCTGGTTGGTGTAGTTAATGAGGCTGTTGTCATGGAATCAAAGGACTGGAAGGAACCTTGAGAAGTCATCTATTCCGGTCCCCTGCACTCATGGCAGGACTAAGTATTATCTAGATCAGGGTTCTTCATTGCAAGCCAGGGTTCTTCACTGCAAGCCCCCTCCTACTTTCCTCATCCCCAGCTTCATCCCCACATCCCAAACCACTAATTTCTAACTCCATCCTAGAGCCCTCACCCCTGCACCCTACCCTCTGCCCTAACCTGGGCCACCTCTCACACTTGGAACCCCTTGGTCCCATCCCATGTTTCTCTCACATTGAAGGTTTTTTTTTGTTTTGTTTTTTTGTTTTTTGGGGTTTTTTTGGCCAAAGTGACCCCCATGTCAAAAATAGTGAAGAGCAACTGATCTAGACCAGTCCTGACAGGCGTTTGTCTAACCTGCTTTTAAAAATCTCCAATGATGGCGATTCCACAACTTCTCTAGGCAATTTATTCTTGTGCTTAACTACTCTGATAGTTAGGAATTTTTTCCCTAATGTCCAACCTAACCCTCTCTTACTGCAATTTAAGCCCATTGCTTCTTGTCCTATCCTCGGAGGTTAAGAACATTTTTTTCCTTCCTCCTTGTAAGAGTCTTTTACATGCTCGAAAACCCCCTCAGTCTTCTCTTTTCCAGACTAAACAAACCCAATTTTTTCAATCTTCCCTCATAGGTCATGTTTTTTAGACCTTTAATCATTTTTGTCACTCTTCTTTGAACTCTCCAATTTGTTCACATCCTTCTTGAAGTGTGGCACCCAGAATTGGACACAATACTCCAGTTGAGGCCTAATCAGCGTGAAGTAGAGCAGAAGAATTACTACTTGTGTTTTGCTTACCACACTCCTGCTAATACATCCCAGGATGATGATCGCTTTTTTTTACAACATCGTTACACTGTTGACTCATATTTAGCTAGTGGTCCACTTTGACCTCCCAGTATTCCTTCCCAGGCAGTCATTTCCCATTTTGTATGTTTGCAACTGATTGTTCCTTTATAAATGGAGTACTTTACATTTGTCCTTATTGAATTTCATCCTATTTATTTCACACAATTTCTCCAGTTTGTGCAGATCATTTTGAATTATGATCCTTTTCTCCAAAGCACTTGCACCCCCTTCCAGTTTGGTATTGTCTGCAGACTTTATAAGTGTACTCTCTCTGCCATTATCTAAATTACTGATTAAGATATTGAATAGAACCAGACCCTGAATGGATCCCTGCATGATTCCACTCGTTATGCCCTTCCAGTATGACGGTGAACCACTGATGATTACTCTCTGGGAACAGTTTTCTAACCAGTTTTGCACTCATCTAGCTTGCATTTCCCTAGTTTGTTTATGAGATGGTCATGTGAGACCATTTCAAAAGCCTTACTAAAGTCTCTGGGACCCTTCCTCATTTTTTGCAGAAGTTGAGAGGTGTTTAGTGAATGAGGAAGGAAGAAAAGAGGATAATCTCATGGTTAAATTGAGTGCTGCTCAAGAGAATTAGTCTATCCCTGCTTCTGCTGCAGATTTTCTGTGTGATGCCCAACAAATAACACACACATTTTCATGTGTGGCCACAAATTGTGTGTTCCCCATTTTTGGGTACCCAGTTTGAGATTCTGGGGCTGAGCACCCACAGCTACAACTGAAGTCACTGGGAGTTGTGCCTTGAACATATTCAGGTGCTATAAAAGGTTAAGCACTCTGAAAACCAGGCCGTAAATGGCTCAAATTGAGCAGTCAAAATTAGTGGACATGGTCAACCTTAATTCTAGCATTTCTTAATTACTGAGTGTTTGACTTTGCAAACTTCATGATCTCTTAACCCCCTTAAATTTTGTATTACAATTTATTTATGGTAATGCCTGTCACGTGCCTTCCCAGGGTTCAGGAAGGTCAGTCCCTACTCTGAGGCGCTCACAATCTATGGACCCTGGAACTATTGTCACTGACACAGCTAGATTTACTCAGAGTATATTTAAATAACATGCTAGTAAGAAAGTCTGCGCTCTGTATACACCTGTCCCTACACCCTGGAAGATCCACTACTGGAACTTGCACTGGTTCTTGATCAACTGTAATAAAGTTGTTGAAAGATTTCCAGTGTAGGTACACCTCCCTAAGAATATACTAGTCTGACAAGGAGAGCAAGAAGAAGATGGCAAAAACCTTACTGCATTGCCTTTCATGGCATTAGTATTATTTCTTTGGGAAACTCCTTGCTCTTTGCTTTTGTGGCCTTTCTATGAGGAAAGCAGACGAGAGAATGGAGTCAGTACATTTGTATAGCAAGGTCTTGACTTGCCATTCTAAGCAGGGAATACTGTAGTATTAATAATTTATTATTAACAAAGTAAAATGAAATTAAGTGGCAACTCTTTAACATACATTTTTAAAGCATTGTGCTAATAATTGATATTCACATGCTCTGAATAAAAATATAATTGAAAGTCATTGGTAATATGTTACTTGATACAAATTAAAGAGAGAGAATTGTAGTGAGGCTTTGTTAGTATGTTTCAGTAAACAATACAAGAAAACTGTATCAGCAATTATTTTTGTGGCTCTTTGAAAAATTTTTATGCTCCAGGTGTGTCAAATTTTGGTACATCTTGAATGAAGCTCATTTTCACTTTGTAAACAGAAAGGGATTGTGACTTAAGGAGTTTGGCAAGAATCTTGAGAACTTATCAGATACAAGTTTTGGGTTCAGCATGTCCAAAGGCGCAAGGAACTGGCTGTTACAAACAAGCTGCATGTATTCTTTAAAGCAGAGTAATTTGAAAACTCTGGAAAATGTCTACAGCACAGTAGATATAAAACAGCTTTGATTTCAGTATTTGAATTGCAGATCTTTTCTCTTCACAAACCCTATTTATTATAACCCATGGAAAGAAACTCTTTGTTCTCCCTCAGAGTTCTGTTATGTTCCTTTTACAGTGTTTCATTACTTTGAATGCTGAATTTGGGATGCTGCTTCCTTTTCCAGGCTGAAGAACCATAGAGCAAATCTGAAATGTTTGTTCAGCTTCTCCAATGGTAATTCATTTTTGGAGAACTACAGAGGAACATGGGAATTAAGTTCATTATCCTCATCTGAACATAAGAATATCCAGAGTTTGTCCTTTATGCCACCTCTCAAAAATGGAGGCTAGACAAAAGGAAGCACGAATGAAGAACAACAACTTGACTCGACTGTGCTGAATCTTTTCCCATATCCCATTGTGACAGGGAGGCCCATTTGCATCAACAGGCAAGATTCCCTGTTTTTTACAAGCAAGTCCTGTCTCAGGCCAGACAAATTCACTATACTAGTCTTTATTCATGAAGGGTAGCATGTGAGTTCTCTACTGAAAGTTTGTAACTTATCAATACGCATAATCATTGAGAGCTGTGGGGGGGTAATATTTAAGGAATACTGTAATTATGCTGAAAACTGCGCCTTATGGTCATGGAATAAAGGTTAGCCACCATGTTCTCGGTGGTGGAGCATTCACGCAGGAGAGCATTCCCTGATTAGCCAATGATGTAATGCAAGGCTCAGTTGTCTACCCTTTACCCTACCCCAGAATAGTTGATGGAAAACCATCAGACAAACGCGAACAATCCAAACCACTTGGAGGTAGAAAGGAATATTATAATAGACAAGGAATTGCCTGTATGTGAATAAAGACAAAATATAAATTTAGTATATGTCAAGGTGGAGACAGCCACTCGCATCCATTCACTGAGAAAATAGTTTCCTTTTGTCACATTCATACTAAATAATCCCTATAGCTGGTGCCGCTATTTCTCCTTAACAGAGGTTCTGTTCTCTGGTGATCCCTTATTTCTCCCTGTTGGCACCCTCCTGTCTATCAGTTACTGTTCTCTGTCACAGTGACCAGTACCTATTTGAGCAGGACCTTGTTTGTAAATGGATGTGAAACTCCCACTTCAGTATCTGGTCACCTTACAAACACTGTCTGTAATCTAGCCCCATTATAAAAACAAAGTGTCTTTTAGAGACTCTTCTGCTTCCCGAATATCTCTCCTCCCACATTATCTTCCCTTCTTTCTCCTCATGGCTCCTCAAACTGCATTTATTTTCTTGAGAATGCCAGTGACTTTAAAATGTTCTTTTAGTCTCTCCTTGTCTCCTGAACTCCTCAAATCAAAACACACAAGCCAGTTTACATAAATATGGGTGTGCCAGCAGTTTTGCTATGAATTCCCGTAAATGCTCACAGACACACTAGGTCATACTGAATATCCACACTTACACAAATAAAAACTCCTCTGCAAACATATGTACTAACATAAACCAATTCTCTGAGTGGTCATGAAAAACCACACAAAGGACATAAATGTGGTTGGATTGAATCATGAATAGGATTTGATGAATATGTTTGCGAGCACATTTATCGAGTGTTCACCCTTCTCTATTATTTGAACTGCAATCTGTGTCTTGATTGGTGTATATTTGCTCTGTCAATGTTTGGTTTCCCTTGAGACACAATTAGAGGACATTCCTATCGTCAGAGTGAAGGGAAAATAAACTTATTTGGTATTTTTCCAGTCCCTGAAAATGAAAAGCAAACAATTTTTTTCTTGTGTTTTGTTAGTCTCAAGTTAAGAAAAAGTGACTTTGGGAATTGCAGTTTCATATTGCACTGTAAAGCATTTGTAGTTTAGGACTGTTCTTGCTTAATCAAAATATTGTTGATTATTATAAAAGTGTTTAAAACTCACAAATGAGATTTCCATAAGACTTGAGTACTTTATGATCTGTAACTAAGTAGCTATTTCACTTCATGTATTGTCATGACCTCTTAAGAATGAGGCTGAAAATTTCTGTTTTATGAAACTGTAGGGCTATATACAAAAGTTAATTCCTCATTTTAATGAAAAATACATACATACGCTTGTATCAGATTACCTCTTTTAGATTTTCTAATGGTTATTACATTTGAAAGATTATTTTGTGCACATGAATATATGGTTTTGATAACTCCATTAGCTGAAAAATGTGACTTCTAGTAACTCACATTTTGTGTTCTGTAAACCATTGTTCAAATTCTATGAAAACTCCACCAAATAAATCCAAAATACTGCAGAATGTACTGTGTAAATTGAGCACTTCTTAGCAAGTAGCATTAATTAGTTGTTAATTGTAATGCATAGTGAAGAAGAAAGATGTTATATAAGGTGAGATTTATTATTGTTAACTGTATGTATAATGTCTGTAATCCTAAAATATTCTACAACAAAAAGTCTCTACTAGGCAATGGGGGATTGGTATTTCATGAGACATTTTTATGGCATCTGTAATCCTGGTTTTCCTACCACAGTTTAAATTTGAGCATCTTGGAAAACAGCTGAGACCATAGAAAAGATGAATTGTGGCTAAACATTGACTTCCATTATGCTTTTTATTGGGGTAAGAATTGCTAATTATTTTAAGTACATGTTTGTTGGGAAACTTTTTGAGAGTCAAAACAAAATAGCATTTATGCTAGGAAACTCTGGAGAAATACAAAAGCAAAATAATATCAACAGACATAACTATTGTCTGGAAAACTCTAACTACGGCAATACTGCATGGAATTAATCAGCCGTAGATTTCATATCAAAAGACACAATTCATACTCTGGCTTCACTTATATGTGATACTATTCTGAAAAGAGAATCTTAAAGAATTTCAGGAGTTAGGACTAGTTGACTTATTTTCTGTTACTCTTGTTCTTTTATATCTAGTGTATTGTTATTAAGATAGAGAACAGTTGGTATGAAAGCCTCATGGACTGAACTAAACCCAGTTTATTTGTAAGTGATACATGATACTTTATCCACTATGAGAGGCTGCTTTTCAGAGATAACAATTTTCCATGTTCAAGGCAAGATTTTACACAAGGAGATTTCCAGTGACAATTTGCAGTCCTGTAACTGTACATGAGAGATGGCCTAATTTATTGCAGCTTCACTAATTAACTATGTGGCTGGGAACTGAAACCCCAGAAATTGAAGTTCCAGCAATTGTTCTCAACAAAAGGTTATAATATTTAAAAAAATTGTTTGCAAGTTGGCAGTAGTGCTAGAACAGATTTTAGAGTGGGGATGCTGAGAGCCAACTGAACCAAACTGTAAAGTAAACCCTGTGTATGATGGAAGCTACTTCAAACCAGAGGATGCGGCAGCACCCCAAGTTCCATGTATGCAATTTGGGATTAGGGAATTGGGGGGGAGGGCAGATTTTCAGATGCACTTCAGGTTGCAGTATTGGTAATCCTCAGTAGAAAAGGGAGATCTTCCCAAAGTGAGAAACAGGCTCTTTGCATATGAACAAGAGCACTGAGCGAGTCCGATGGAATATGATAGGATTTTGAATGTAAGTGGTTGGACCCTTATTTTGTTTTGCTAAATGTAGTACATTATCGCATTAACAAGACAGCTGCAAATTTTCATTGTTCAGTGACTTTGCTTTTATTTCCTATGTCTCATCCTACATTTGTATAACTGATTTTATTAAATAAATGTCATGTTTTTGTCCTATTAACTTACAAATTAAATTTAATCAAGGGTGGGATGGGGAGGAGGCCAGAGTTCCCATCTTATTCTCATTTTAATAATTCATACTCCTCTGGTCTAACAGGGCTTGAAGTCCAGAGCCCATCCTTAAATGTGATTATCTGGCCTGAAATGCAAAGGTATTTTTTTGCTGCATATTAGTTGAGTGCATATAGTTTACTAATTAAAGTATCACTCTAGATCCTCTTATAAATACCCCATATAGATGGCTTAATCCAAAGAGAATGTGACTGCATGTGATGTGCTCTTATTGAACACCACATAATATTCTGGAACTGCATCTCTATAGCTTTTTGTTTAAAAAAATAAATAAATGTAACACCAGATACTAATGGATTAATTTTTCAGCACATAATAAATCTGGAACTAAAGCCTAGTCAGCAGTTGAACCAATAATTTTGTGTAGTTTACATTTATTATAATAGAGTTACTGGTACTTGTTGGGCTGGGTTTGGTGGGCTGTTTTCCTAGGATGGCTCCAGTGTTAAAAAAAACTGTATCATGAAGCCCTTTGTGCAACTTCCACAAGTAGGGTTACGCACACAAATGAAGTCAAATTCATGAAAGGCCTAGTGTTGGATCATATGGTATTTCCCTGAAAAAATAAAAGTGGCAATTTAAAATAAATATTAATATGTACATGTATTCACACATCAGATTGTGACAGACACTTCATTTATTACACTACCCTTTTCTGAAGGAGAAAAGTTTAACAGAAATAGGGAACAAAGCAGCAATGCGTGTTTCTGTAAAATCCCCCAAGCTTCCCCTTCCATCACACATAGGTGGCATTCTTTTAGATTACAGTAAACGTACAATTCTATATATTAGTTGGCATTAAAGGCAAATAAAAATTTAAAATCTGAAGAAAATGTTTACTTAAAAATTATCATAATTCCTAGTTCTGTAAAGTCATTTGGTAGTCAGTGGTTATAGGAGACCTTGCAACTAGCAGGCATCTTCAAAACACCAGTGAGTAATTTGATCTGGATTTCACAACACTAGTACGATGAGAATTTTCTGAAGCTGTCTTTTTTTCCCCTCAGAACCCACTCCTTCTGTCAAAATCCTTCAGAAAACGTACACTTTACATTCCCCATTTTCCAGTCATTCTGTTATAGAATTGTGGGTATTGTGCTAATAAACTCTTGTTCTTTCGCTCAGTCAGGGCTAGAAAAAAATAATCTGTTCTCTCCAAGAGTGGAAAGACATAATTGATTTGTATTGTTAAGTAAACTCATTTATTTTGTGTCTTGTTTGTGGAGAAAGGAGATTGCTATGTATTAAATAAAAGATTTTATTAGGATTTTTTCTAGGTTGGTTTACTTGTTTTGAGGAAATTGAACCTAACAGGAAATTGTAATACAATTACATTTATGTATATTTGGCAATTCAGGGAATAGCTCTACATTGTTGTTTAAAAGTAAACAGATAAGAGTCCAGGGAAAAATGACAGGTACAGCATTTACTTTAAATATAGAAAAGGTTATGTGCTTAGAAGTTGAAAACTCGTTTAACTCTGATTTTAGGATTCCTGAGTGGGTAAGGGTATTTTGAATTCTTTGCCATTTGTTACTGGATTCCCATAAGCAGAACACTAAACTACTGGCTGAGATTAAATGAACTACTTCAGACAGATTCATTGCAATACTCTTTACATTCAGCTTGTTCTGCTCAGTTCAAATTGTGGTAATAACCAATCCCAAAACACTGCTTCATTCTTAAAAACTCTGAACAACTTACTTTTGGTTGAGTGAATGGATGACTAATGAAAGACGGCAGAGTGAGGGAATCTTAATTAGTTCTTGGAGAACTTTTGTTTTGAAATGGTACCAATTGCTGTAAGAAATGTCAAAGGATTACATGTCCCGTGCCTTCTCTCTTTCTTTCGTACAGTTTCCAGCAAATGAAAGAAGCTCTTTTAATTGCAAGAAGTACAGCTTTTCTGTCTGGATCATCAAGAGATTTAACAAGCAGGATCCATTTAGTGGGTTGTTCGGTGTGCCCTCAGTAAAGCTAGCTCTCATGGATTTGGAATGTAGTTATTGAAAGCAAGCCCTGCATTTGCTGTTACTTCCCTTAACAGTGGCCTCACTTTATTTTCACATAACCCAATCACTCTTGAAAGAGTATAAAAAACTAGCACTGTGTCTTTCAATGTGTCGTTAGTGAGTGGTAGCCCTGTAATACAAAATTTCAATAATACTTACAATCTTTTGAACAAGTAAAATAAAAGTATTTAACCAGTAAAGCTGGTGAATGCTGTACTTGCAAAAGGATGCATCTAAATACTACTTTGTTTTTAACGTAAAGGGTTCACATAAACTTTCAAACAGCAGGATATTTTATAAAACCTGTAGGGATTTACAGGAACTTTCATATCTGGTTAATCTGAAATGTAGAAGAAATTGAAGGCAGGCTCCCTGGTTTTAAATACAATAGCTCTTTCAAAAAGCAGACATGAAAGAAATGTAGAGCTTTTTGTTATGAAAAGTATACAATTCTTTGTACAAATGTTCAATCGGTATGAGAAGGTGGCACAAAACCTCCAACTATGTACAGAATAAAATAAGAAGAAAATCTTGCTGAGCAATTAACTTTTAAAGAACATGAAAAGTCTTTGATTCTCTGACATTGTAAAATGTCACTAAATCATTTTTATCAAACATTTTTGTTTGAATAAAATTTTACAAAATTCAACTTTAATTACAAGTTTTATGGATGCAAGAGTACTTTTGTAATGGTTATATTTGCTTATTTAATAAGCATTACAAAGTTCATAACTAAATTTACATCAGAGAGATTGTAATAACTCAACAAAACAAAAGCTGCTACTAAGACTGGCTTTATAACTCAGTCTCTGTGCATTGAAAATTATTTCATACATGTAAAAACATCTGTATATTTTAAGTGTAAACCAGCTGTATTATGATAACATTCTTACCGTGTTTCCTTTGCCTCTGGCTTCTTTCTTCAGTCTTTAATGTGCTTTTTATCAAAGATTAACTGAACAGCTTATCCCTGGGAGCTGTGACATCTCTGTATCAGCAGTATGTCTGCAGTGAAAGCTACCTAGACTTTGCCACTGAAAAGTTTTATACATTTGATACTATAATTATACAAGTTAATGCCCTAAGGCTCTGATAATCTTGCTTTTCTTATTGTTTAAACTCTTTTCCTTGATAGAAAAAAAGACAGATTCAGTAACTGAGCTAAGATGCACATCCTCATGCTATAGGCATGGAGGGACAATAGGCTGCAGTAGTAACTTTTGATGAAAGGAGAGAACTCAGGCATTTCAATTCCAAAGTTTTGAATCTATCATTTCATGCAAGACGAAAGCAGCCTTATTTGAACTTCAGCTCCTTTGTGGTGGATTTACATGGTGGAGTTTAAAAAAAAAAAAAAAAAAAAAACCTATTGAACGTGCAGCAAGTAGACAAGTTCTGGTTGGATAAGCCTTTTCCCCCCTCCCACAAGTATAAGGGATCCACCAGCAATAGACACGTTCAGGGCCTCCCCTTAACCACAAACAGCAGAGGTCTGGCTGAAACCAGACTTTAATACAGTGATGTCACAGCTCACAGCAGTCCAAAGTAATCTGGCTTGCAGGAAGCTGCCTCCTTGGGCTTTGGCAGGGCACATTAGCAACAATTTCCTCTGGACAGCCGAGCTGAAAAACTACCAGTTCCTTATGAAGATATCAACACTTTGTAAAGACTTTTGTTCAGAAAAGCCCAGGCTTCTACTTTTGGGATTATGTAATGTGTTTATTTTAGTTACGTTTTTCTGTAGCATTTTGTGGAATTAGTTTCTGTTAAGTAAAGTTGTCTGAATTATTGTGAGCCATTTGTTCATAGTACTTAAATACATGTAGAAATTAGACTCCCTAGATTTTTGGCATTACTGATTAACTCACTTTTTAGATTAATATTAACAGTTATCTACCTATAAAATTCAAACTGTGATTCCTGGGTTTAGGGAGAAATTCTGGAGTCTACTGTGTATTTAAGTATGATCTATTTATTTATTTTTGTTCAGACAAGATGTTAGAATATGTATCTACACAGGATTCAACTGCAAACTGTCTTCTAGGGAGACAGTCTCTTTCCTTTTTAGTGTATTTTTCACAATACAAATGTTGATGTGGAGTATCTTTTAACTCAGGCAATTTGCACAGCAGCCTCTTGATTATTTCTGGGTTTTTACTTTATTCCTTTTCAGCTCATTGTGTAACCAAAAAAGAGAGAATTTGTACTACTGTTAACAGACCTAAATAATTACTAAAAAAATAATCAAAGTAACCAGGGGTGCCTGAATACTTCTAGTTCTTCCACCTTCCTCATCCCCTGCCTTCAGTTTGCCTTGACATTTCCAGGTGAAGACAGAAATCAAATTGTCCAAACTCAAGTAAACTCTCCAGTTATCTATTACTGCTTAAGGAAATAGATTAATATAACTTGGCTGAACCCCATTTTTTTTACCTGTTTGCCTGCAAATGATGCTGCTTGGTATTCCACAGCTCTTACATGTTCACTATCATTCTTAAAGATTTTTTTTCTCAATTGATGCTTCATGCTACAAAATCTGCCATTGCTTTTCTATGTGTTGTGTGTACTCATGGTCATTTGCTATTGATCAGTGGTTCCCAAACTTTTTTCCGCCAAAAACCCCTTTGGCATATGCCCAATTGTCCCAGATCCCATTCAATTCTGGCACTATCAGAATGCCCCTGCCGGTGTGAAAACTTGCCTGCCAGCATGACATCTCACACACATAGATCATGGTGCATGGAGCACAACATTTTGAGGACAAAAAGAAATTCTCCATATGGCAAAAAATGCCAGCACATCATTCCAGCACATTCAGGCTTTGCTTATGGGACAGACAGACCCAATCAGTGACCCCTGATGGGACCCCATGAGGTGCATCTGTACAATGCTAAAAGACTTCACAGAAATATTACAGATTAAAAGTGAAACTAATTTAAAAATGCTTTCAGTGCTGACTTAATCGCAATTTAAAATGAACTATTAGCAAATTGGGGTATTTCTTTACTTCCTCTCACTATTTAGTATTCCAGCTGTCTGAGCAGGTCATTTAAAAGGTCATACATATGCAAGTTATTTCTGTGCTCTTAGTTAATTTTTGAGACAGGTAGTTACAAGATCTCATCTGCTTGCAGATTAAGGAAATCCATATAAGAATACTTTAAACTAGATTTATCAAAGGGAAAATAGGAGATAAGTTTTGAATTTAATAGAAAAGATGCATTTCTGTTCATTAAGTACCTACTCTTTAATAAACTGTTTTAGTGATAATTATGAAGTTTCCTTATTTATAGAAAACTAATGCAAACTGTGTTGAAAAGAGCACACTTGTTACCTTTTATATATAAAGTTGATTAGTGGGCTGGCCTTAGCCAGTAACAATAAATAGTAAGATGGGAGTGGTCAAGCTTGATGGCCTTTATTAATAGAGTTGACTTTATTATTTAAGAATAGCACATAACCAGGCTAACGATAGCATATATATACCAATACTTGGTCCTTATGAAACCAAAGCTTACAGCTGATCCAGTCCGGTCTGGTTCAATCAGTAACTCAAACAAATTATTTTTTATAGATTTTCAGCAATCTGTAGCTTCACTTTTTTCCACACATGACAATTACGCAAATCCCCCTTTGTCTGATATATTTACAAGCACATATTGTAATATTCAGACTTTCCAAACTAATGCAGTTAGAACACTTATTCTGATTAATAAGATTTCATGCTAAGCATTAAGCAACTAAACTTTCCATTCTCACTAACCTAATTTTTCCACTCTTAATAAAGGCTACACAGCTTAACATTATTGTTACAAATTAGTCTTAAAGCTTGCTAGAGGTTTGCTTCAGGCCCTTTGATCTAATGGTCAACACACCTTTTTAAAAGTATGATTTGCTGGTAATGCAGTAATTGTCACAGGAACTCATTCTTCATCTCATTCAACAGATGTGACCTTGCATACCTTGCAGGAGGATGTTAGAGAAAGCACCTTACATTTCAGCTGCTGTCATTCTACTTTATTACTGCGCAGTTTCACTTAAAAACATTGACAGGTTCCCCATATCAAAAGGAGCCACTTTTTGGGGTCTGAAGGATCACCAAAGTGCATTCAAATAGTAAGCATGGGCACTTGGGACTACCGCTGGTTGAAAAATTTCTGACAGAACAGATTTCCATCAGAAAATGTTCACTTGATGGAATTGACCCATTCCACAGGAACATGTCAGTTCCATCAAAACTTTTGACAGAAACTGAGCAGACTTGCCTGCCTAGTTTCCTGCCTGGACCCCTTATGCCCAGCTCCCTTGCTAACCACATGGCAGGCGGTGGACAGATGGGTGGCTTGGCTCTCAACCTCTGTGGCTGCCTAGTGGGTGGATTGGCCTGCTGCCTGGGTGCTTGGCTGCCCCACTGGGGAGCGAGGACATAGCTGCAAATATTTAAAAAATCACTCTTTCTTTTGAAATGGAACTTTTCAAAAATTTCTCTTCTGTGGAAAATTTCACATTTCTGCCTTTTTGTTCCAATTTGGAATGGTGAAATTTTCCACAGGATGGAAATTCACTTCATACATGGAACCACATTCAGCAAACCCTCACTATTCAGCACATGCTTAAACCCTATTGATTTAATGTGGTGTAAGCAGATACTTAAAAATTAAGCACATGCTTCAATGCTTTGCTGAACATAAGGAGGCATAGTTTCTTCTTCGAGTGATTGCTCATGTGTATTCCACAGTAGGTGTGTGTGCTCGCCACGTACACCGGTGCTGGAAAGTTTTTCTCTTAGCAGTAACCATAGGAGAGCACTCCCCCCGCACTCCTGGGGTGACACCGCTCTGGAGTCATATAGAGGTACCATGAGCTCGCCTACCCTCAGTTCCTTCTTGCTGCCAGTGAAGGTGCATAAGAACTTCGCAGCTCCAGCATTGCTGCAGCTCGTCCTTAGCGTTTTCTATCTAGTACCTGTACCTCTTAATTTTCGAGTTAGCTTCACATTAGTTCAGTTAGAGTGCCTGGGTTGGGGCATGCCCCGAGCCCCAGGTTTTAAGTCGTGCGACACTTACAGGCATTCTATGCCAAGACGTGACCCACACATGGACTGTTTATGCTGTTTGGGTGAGACCCATATCAGCGATCGTTGCAAGATTTGCAAGTCATTCAAGCCTTGACGAAACGAGAAAGGGACATTTGACTCCAGGCCATCCTAATGGAGTTGGCGATGACCCCGATTCCTGTACACTGCTCCGAGTCAGCACCGAGCACCATGACGTCGGTGCGCGGTGATCCCCTGGCGCCTTCGTTCAGTCAGCACCGCTTTCCAAATTACTCCTCAGACATTGTCAGTAAACGTCAGCTTTTTTTCTCCAGAGTTTTAGTGGAGAAGTGGGGCTTTAGGAGGAGGGACAGATTTGAATGCAGAGAGAGTAGGGGCCCCGTGGAAGAGCTTGGGAAAGATACCCCATGAATTGGGGCAGAGTGAAAAGAGACCTGGCAGTAATAGTGTGAACAGCAGATAAATGGGAGGACAAGGCTGATGTTGCTGGCAGAATGGAAGGGCTGGGAGCAGTGCAGTATGAGACTTGAAGATACGGAAGGGAAGGGTTATTCAGTGCTGGGTAGGCACTCACAAGAAGCTTGAAGTTGTGGTAGAGCAGTGGGAGATGGTGCTAACCTAGGCAAGAAAAACAATTTTTAGACGTGATGATGTTTGGAATTTCTAATGTCACTGCACATGGAGCAGGCCCAGACAGGGCTCATATTCTAACAAGAGTTCTGAAAAGAGAAACACTCAAAGGTCATTAACTGTAGCTGCAAGCATGAGGTGATATTTAGAAAACAATAGTTTACTGCAAATACAAAAATTAGTAACATTAATGATATTCATCTGATGAAGTTTTCTCCCACGAAAGCTTATGCTCCAAAATATCTGTTAGTCTATAAGGTGCTACAATACTCTTTGTCGCAAAAATTAGTAACTGTCACAAAAACTAATGGTTAGCATTTGAAAGTATATAACAATATTTTTATTTATTTACTTTTGTTAAAAAAAAAACACCACCAAAAATGGTTTATCCTGGAATCTGTCTCACGGTTGCTTGCCAGTTTGTGGAGCTGCTTCTTACATGCACTATGTTCTGGTTGGACGGCTCTAGATGAAAGCAAGAAATCTGGTCATAATTTCATGTTTGCTTTTCCTCTGAGTGATCCTATTCACTTGGCTACTAGTGTGGATTTATGTATTACAATTCACATGTTCATGTTGGTTTGGCAAAGTTCACCTTCAGTTTGTTATTAAAATGTCCCAAGGCCTACCAGGGCTAACCAGGATATACATTTAGTTCTTCAGAAGAGTGCTCCAGTGCTTGGTTCACGGAAAATGCCATCTAAATTTCATGAAACCAGCAAAACCACAAAACTGTTGGCAGTTTTCTGACTGTGCGCTAGTCTTTTGAGAATGGTGTCTGGTTTTGCAGGCTGCTGATTACAGTGATTTGGGAGTTTTACTAGTTAATAGTATATTGTTCAGTTGCAGTCACTTGGTGTCCTCTATTTCATTTGGTGGGGCGGGATAGTTTATATAGCTTCAAAGAGTCTTGTAGCACCTTATAGATTAACAGATTTTAGGGATCATGAGCTTTCATGGGTTGAGATCCACTTCATCAGATGAATGGAAATCTATCAGTCTCATGAAGAAACTTGCACAAATACAGACAGATCTCATCTTTCTCTCCAAATGCAAACGGATGGGCATCATACCAAATGGACTGAAGGTGAAAAATCCACTACTATCTACATACTACACAGACCACAGTGAGAAATTATGCCAGACATATCAAAGAAACTGAGGAACCACCTGATCAGCATCCTGTACAGCAAACAGGAAAACATCAGAAAAGAGCTCTCCAATCTGGAGACATTAATAAAAAAACAACCTTCCACACAAATGGACTTTACTAAAATAAGACAGGAGATCTACATTACACACTTCACTTCTCTACAGAAGAAAAAGGATTGTAAACTGTCTAAAATCCTACCTGCCACATGGGGCCACAACAATGGTACCCCTAACTCACCCAGCAATATCGTCAATCTATCCAGCTACACACTCAGCCCGGCAGAAGAGTCTGTCCTATCTCGAGGACTCTCTTTCTGCCCCACCACTCCCATAAACATGATACAGTTCTGCAGTGATCTTGAAACCTACTTTTGCCGTCTCCAACTCAAAGAATACTTTCAAGACAACATGGAACAGCACACTGATACACAGACACCATCCCACCAGCAGCACAAGAAGAACAACTCCACATGGACTCTTCCTGCGGGACGAAATGACAGTCTGGACCTATACATAGAATGCTTCCACTGACATGCACAGGCAGAAATTGTGGAAAAACAGCATCACCTGCCTCACAACCTAAGTCGTGTAGAATGCAATGCTACCCACAGCCTCAGAAACAACCCTGACATCATAATCAAAGAGGCTGATAAAGGAGGCGCTGTTGTCATCATGAACAGGTCTGACTACAAAAGGAGGCTGCCAGACAACTCTCCAATACCAAATTCTATAGGCCACTTTCCTCAGATCCTACTGAGGAGTACACTAAGAAACTGTGCCATTTACTCAGGACACTCCCTGCACAAACACAGGAACAAATCAACATCCCGTTAGAGCCCCGACCAGGATTTTTCTATCTACTACCCATGATCCACAAACCCGGTAATACTGGCCGCCCAATCATCTCGGGCGTTGGCACTGTCGCTGAAGGACTGTCTGGATATGTGGACTCTCAACTCAAACCCTACGCCACCAATGCTCCCAGCTATCTCCGTGACACCACTGACTTCCTGAGAAAACTACAATGCATTGGTGATCTCCCAGAAAACACCATCCTAGCCACCATGGATGTACAGGCTCTCTACACAAACATCCCACACATAGATGGAATATAAGCTGTCAGGAACAGTATCCCAGATGATGCCACAGCACAAGTGGTTGCCGAGCTCTGTGACTTTATCCTCACACACAATTATTTCAAATGTGGTGACAATATATACCTCCAGACCAGTGGCACCGCTATGGGCACACGCATGGCCCCACAATATGCCAACATATTTATGGCTGACCTGGAACAACACTTCCTTAACTTTCGTCCATTCACGCCCCTTCCCTACCTGCGCTACATTTATGACATCTTCATCATCCGGACCCATGGGAAAGAAACTCTGGAAGAATTCCACCACAATTTCAACAGCTTCCACCCCACCATCAACCTCAGCCTAAGACCAGTCTACACAAGAGGTCCACTTCCTGGACACCACGGTACAAATAAGTAACGGTCACATAAACACCACCCTATACCGAAAACCCACCGACTGCTTTGCCTACCTTCATGCCTCCAGCTTCCATCCAGGACACACTACACGCTCCATTGTCTACAGCCAAGCACTGAGGTACAACTGCATTTGCTCCAACCCCTCAGAAAGAGACCCACAGACAACCTGCCAACCTGAAGCAGATTCTCACCAGCAACAGCACACCGCGCCATAATAACTCCAACTCAGGAACCAATCCATGCAACAAGCCTCGATGCCAACTCTGCCCACATATCTACACCAGCAACACCATCACAGGACCTAACCAGATCAGCCACACCATCACAGGTTCATTCACCTGCACATCTACCAATATATGCCATCATGTGCCAGCAATGCCCCTCTGCTATGTACATCGACCAAACTGGACAATCCCTACGTAAAAGGATAAATGGACACAAATCAGATAATAGGAATGGCAATATACAAAAGCCTGTAGGAGAACACTTTAACCTGCCTGGGCATACAATTGTAGACTTCAAAACAGCCATCCTGCAGCAAAAAATCTTCAAACCAGACTTCAAAGAGAAACTGCTGAGCTCCAGTTCATCTGCAAATTCGACACTATTAGGTGTGGACTTAACATTAGCTGTGAATGGCTCACCAATTACAAAAGCAGTTTCTCAGCTCTGGGCGTTCACACCTCCAGATCACCTGCTGAGAGTGGGCTTCACCACCCCCACTGATTGAATTTACCTTGCTTTCTTGCCTGCATATTTATGCCTGCCTCTGGAGATTTCCACAACATTCATCTGATGAAGTGGGTCTTAACCCACGAAAGCTCATGATCCCTAAAATCTGTTAGTGTATAAGGTGTTACAAGACTTTGTCGCTCTTGCAGATCCAGACTAACATGGCTACACCTCTGATACTTATATAGCTTATAACTCCCATTGTTTCGTTTAATTGAAGAATGTTTGGTCATGCTGCTTCCTTGCTCTAGATTTTTATTTCCATTGTATTATAAACTAATTATAATTACCCAGCTAGGAGACTGGTTTAAAAAACAATAGAGAAATGTAAGTGTGGCTGGAAAATCTTTTGCCTATGGAAGCAGCTGCCCATGAGCTCACTCTTTTTGGAAAGCATTCTGGTGGTTGCATACCTTAGGGGGGAGCACAGTAGCACATTTATGAGCAAGAACTTGAAAAACTAAGACTGTGCATGTTTTCTTTGGCCCACCAGCATCCTTGGACCTGCCTGTCTTTGACTGGGGGAATCGTTTCGTGTTTCTGGTTTGAGATGCAAACTGATTCTCATTTAGTATTATTATTTCATATTTATATTACGATAGATTCAACATGTTGTCTTGTGCTGGTAGTTGTACTAAATTATATGAAGACATGGTTCCTGCTCCAAGACCTTATCGTACAAATGACACGAGTGGTGAGGAATAAGAGAGATTCAATAAAATAGATGCAGCTTTATATATGTTTAGTAAATTCAACAAAAAATGCAGTTTCAGGGCAACCAAGATTGTGAATTTGGATCTAATACGCAAGTAGTTTTGTCTGAATAAAAAATTAAGGAAATATTTATTTAGAAAGAGTCTAAACAGTTTGTTTTGAAATGTCATTTCAAATCAGCATTTGTTTGTCATTTTGTTTTGAAACTAACCATCTTGAACTATGCAAATGATGACATCATGTCAACAAGGAATAAATAAATAAAAATTCAGTTTCTCTTCAAAGCTAACTTAACTTTTTTGGTTCAGCCACCAAACCAAAAAGCTGTGGAAGAACAACTGTGGAACTCCTCGCCTGAGGAGGTTGTGAAGACTAGAACTATAACAGAGTTTAAAAGAGAACTGGATAAATTCATGGAGATTAAGTCTGTTGATGGCTATTAGCCAGGATTGTAAGGAATGGTGTCCCTAGCCTCTGCTTGTCAAAGGGGGGGTGATAGATGTCAGGAAAGAGATCACTTGATCATTTCCTGTTAGGTTCACTCACTCACCTGGTATTGGGCACTGTCGGTAGACAGGATACTGGGCTGGATGGACCTTTGGTCTGACCCAGTACGGTCATTCTTATGTTGACAATCAGGGTTTTTGTCTTTATTCTTGTAAGTAAACTGCCTAATACCCTATTAGTTTTAGGTAAACATTAATTATAAGAATTCAGATATGTCTGACGATGGATATGGCATGTCTGAGTATAACTGGCTCCCTTTGCAGCTTGATTAGCTCTCGGGGACTGAAAGTAGCAATTGGTTTTTTTCAATAGACAGGACTCTGAAAATGCAAAAGGAGCAAATGTTTATTTAGTTATTTTCCCTGTTCACACAGAGGCTAAAAGTAAAGTGGGATGGATCAAACACTTTTGCTCTGAGTATCTGTGCCTTTTGCAGAGGAACAGCAAGACCAAGAAAGAGCTGCTGCAGCAAATCATAGCAAATCTGTGGTGATTTGTTTTCTAAATCTGAGGACTTCTCTTTTTTAAAATCACCACCTTTTTAACATACCTGCGGTAATCATAACATTCCATTCAAGAATGGTGATCAGGAAAATCCAGAGAGAGAAAACAGGGAATGACCAGTATATAGATTGTGTAACACAGGTTTAAAAAACCATAAGCCTAAAGTAGGCAAAGCCACGCTCAAGACTCATGATGTGCCAACTGAAAAAGAGTGTTTTCTTTTGGTCACTCTTCACAATTCAAGGTCAAATCAGTTACTAGACCACTCTTAGTATAGTTTCTACTATAACCATAGATTTGCCATAGAAGGTTCAGTGGACTAGACACACAAGCAGAAATAGAAACACAAGCTGAAACAACACAAAGTACAGAAACTAGAAATACCATGAGTAGTTGATGGAGTGGAAAGAAACTCCACTCCCATAAATCTAAAATAGAGTTATTCTTCATAAATTCTGAAGCTAGGTTTGAGTTGTGATCCTCAGTAGCATTTCTTGGAGAAGGAAGCAGGAGTCTTTTTCTGTCCATCTCTGTAGTCTACTCTGCATTGTGAGCAGCATTGTTGTTGGATGCCACAATCCACCATGGGTAGAATTTCTTAGGGTATGGCTAGACTGAAGATTGTAGCGTGTTTATTTGTAGCGCTTCCCAATGTAGCGCAATTGGTATCCCGCTAGAGACTGTACAAATTGAAACTTTGTAGCGCAAAATAATGGCTACATTTGTGGTGCTTCTGCCGGCAGTAGCAGTTGCGGGATAGGGCAGGTATCCCAGCATTCAGCTGGGTGCAACGTGTTTTGCAAAGGAGGGGGGCAAGGGGGAACTGGGAAGTTGTTCACAGGGAGATGAGATCTGGCTGTCAGTTACTTTTCCTTAGCGAAAACTGACAGGCTGTCTATTTCAGACACACAGCTCCCTCTGCAAGCATTTTCACTGGTTATTTGCTGTGTTAGTTGTTAGAGAGAAACTGCAAAGCTACTTCCGCCTTTATAAAAACAAAACCTCACGTCATTTGCCTTACATGGCAAGTTCATTGTCTTTAATGGCTTGCTGATGGCCCTCAATGGGTTGCTGATAGCTTTCCATAGCGTGGAGGCATGCAAGAGATCCGATGGGTGTCCACATTCCCATCCTTGCGCTACAACGTTAGCGCAAAAAGGCTTATCCCTCTCGAAAAGGAGGTTTAACACTTGCGCTGTAAAAGGGGAGTCATTGTGCTAAATCTCCCTTTGAAGTGTGTTCGGTAGGAAAATTATAGCGCTAAAGGAGGGTTTTGGCGGTGCAAAGCGCCAGTCTAACCATGGCTTTAGACAAGCTGCATAGCCTTCAGAATATTTTTAGTGAGCATTTATTTTTATAAATCTGTAAAAGACTCTGGAGTCAGTTCTGACTTGGACTAGTACAGATTTCTTTCACCTTCTGGTTTGCTTTGGTCGTGATAAGCTATAGTGCAAGAAAGTCACCTCTCCCCATAAGAATGATTAAAAATGTGCAAGTAACAAGGTGCTATCTGAAACGGAAAATAAACAGCAACACATACATGAGAGAAATTATATTAAGAAATTGAACAGGGAGTTTCCATTGTGCTGAAAATCAGAGCAATAGCCTTGTATGCTAGACTGTGTAGCTATGCAAACTAGCAGCTGAAATATAATAGGGCTGGCATGCAGGCATTCATACAACTTGTCTCTTCCTCCTCGATCAATACACAAAGAGGTTGGATAAAATACGTAGAGGTGTCAGTAGCTTCAAAGATTCAAATGATATGAACTACGTGTGATTGCTGTTATGTTATTTTCTGCCTTTAGTTCTGCTTTATCCTAGGAAAGGCTACAGGAAACAAAGGAAACAACTATAGTCTCTCTTCCCTGAAAACTTCCACTGGCAAAGACTTGTTGCAACTCCTAGAATCAATAGAAAGGGTTTTGTAGGACTGATATAGATAGCAGGGACATCATTTGTTTATGTAGAATCAGGTATTTATCTCCTCAAGGCTGTGGAGGCCAAAATTATATAAAATTAGTGGCAAATACTGACAAGGAGCCAAACAGGGTCATCACAGGATATGGATATAGGAATCTGAAGAATTTTTTAAATGTTCTTTAAAGATTTGTCTTTCCTTATAAAGAAGATGCATCAAAGAATGGCCACAAGTAAATGAATGTAAAGCTACTGAGAGGTGAAGGCACTTTACGCTTCTCAGCAGGTGCTCTACACCTTGCAGAGTCGTACACTAGAGTAAGTTTCTACAACATATACCAAACTAAATGTAGAGAGTAGAATAGAATAACAATTTCAAACATACAGTATGCTCCTTAAAAATGTCATAATTTATAGAAAGTGTATAGAATTTCTAATGGTGTCAGGTTCAACACAAGTAACACTTTCCACAACTGTTCCCTCACCTGTGATCCCCTCCTTCTGGTGAGGGGGATCACATTGCAGTTTTCCAACGGAACACTGGGAGGTATCATCAGGTCTATCAGAAAAGCATTACAAAAAATGGGAGGAGAGGGGGAAAAGTGATGGAAACATGGTCTTTCCTACCTCTTAATGCAAAATGTGCATATTCAAGCAGTTTTTTAAGAGAATGATAGCTAGCCCCAGCCTTTTGGTTTCTTGGAGGAGTACCAACATTTCATGTTTGAAATGGATTCCTTCTTACCTCTCACTGGCCCTGTTTCTAAGTCTCTTCTTTCTTCAACATGTGCACATGATTTTTTCACCAGATCATCCTTTCCTCTTCAAGCAGCTGAAGGCTTTTACAAAATATATTTGGGAAGCTAGACAGATTGAGACTGAAATAAGCTGACAGTGAGAATAATTAACCATTGGAACAATTTACCAATGGTTGAGGTGGATTTTCCATCACTGATCATTTTAAAATCAAGATTGGATTTTTTTCTAATAGATCTGCTGTAGGAATATTTTTTGGAAAGTTCTCTGGCCTGTTATTATACAGGAGGTCTGACTAGATTATCACAATGATCCCTTCTGGCCCTGGAAGCTATGAATAATGTAACCTTTTCCTCCCAAAGATGGCAGTACTTTAGGGTGGTGTAGAGGAGGCAGGCAAGGTGGGATTGGGCGGAGTATTTTTTTTTTGGTGGGTGGGGGGGAGCAGATGCTATTCTTCTGTCTTAGAAAGGGAGTTTGAAAAATGCAAGTGTTGGATGGGATCTTCCAAACGCTGTCTTGGCTGTGCAGAATTGAAAAAGTTGTACAAGTGCATAGAATCATGTGTACGAGACATGTGAACACAAGAAAACTCTTGCAAATTCCCAGCACCTTCTACAATAAAATAAACTTGCCAATCTGTCTCCTTCTGGAAACTATAGCGGAACAAATTACAGTGAGCCACATGGCTTTTCTTCAGTTCCCATTACCACACTTCCCATTACTACTTGTGTTCTTATGTAATTCATGGCTATAAATGACACATGTGAAACTTTGGTATATACTAAACAGCACATGAGGACATTTAGTCTTCAGGAAAGAATTTACATTTTCCCAGATTGCATTATTACCAATTTTCTCTTAAAATGTGTGGGTTATACTTAGGTCAGCTACCAGCAGATTATTTTAGTGTAAGCTATCCCAATTACACTAAAATTGTTTTCACTACACATACTTAAACCGAATGACAGAACTATATATTAATGCTTGGTGATTACTCCAAACCTACCCCAAATCTCTATGAGGCAGGGGAGTTCACTCTATATGTGCTCGATGCAATATATGGTTTCTCCCTCTGTTGGGAAAAAAAGTACTTTTGACTAGCACGCCTGCAGTTTCTGTTAATGGTTGGAATTTATCAAGACAGTTTGATATGAGAAAACCACATAAGTGCAGCCATATCAGCCAGCTAGCTTAATTTCTGAAACCTTAGAATACTCTTTCCATGGCATGGTAGGAAAACATGGAAAAAGTGACTTTTTAATCATAAACGCTCTCAAAAAAGAAAATGGAAAGTTTAATATGGAAATGTGGCAACTTTTTATACTGCACAAATTATTTTCCTGCCCAGAAGAATTTTCCTTTCTTTGTTATGTGACAGATAAAATTGTGCTCGGAGCACTAACTCTAGCACACAACACATAAAACAGCTTAGGAAGATACAGTAAATAAAAACCTCTATTTAGATGACCTTTCACATACCATAAGCCATGCTTCGATTGCTATAGAAAAATCAAAATGAGTCCATGCCTTTGACACATTGTAATGGTTGCAGTAGTGATCACTATAGTAAAGAATGCATAATGATTTCCAATCTACTCCATTTTGAATAGTGCTCTCTGTGCAAGCTCAGTATATTTTGTATGACTTTTTCTCACTGCACTCACAAAGTCCTCTATCCACTCCCATTGATGTTAATGAGAGGTTTGCGATTAATTTGAGTGGGAGCAGAAGGCTGGTTTGTCATAATTTAGCTGCATGGTTTAAAACAAGATGAGAGGAGGTGCACATTGAATAAGGCGAGATATCTATGGAGAGCTTGCCTCTTTGATCACACAGCTTCACATAGTAGTGTCTGCCTATCATGCACTGGGGTGTGGATCCCCAGACTCGGACATAAAATAATAATATGGCTTCAGAGTAAAATACTTTTAGACCATTTTCTTTTATGTGGTGTACAGTATATGCTGGGCCATTTGTTAACTTAATAAGTACTCTGTATATTTTTATACATTATTTCAAATATGGAAGAGTAGATACAAAGTGGCAATGTTTTTGTACTGAGCACTCATGTACAGTAAATGTTAAAAAGACTGAACATCTTTCTGAAAAGCTGAGGTTGGTTGGGCTGTAAAATTGGCTTTAGTGTAAAATGGGCATAAGTATAAAAGAGAATTGGAACCTTAGTGTTTTAATCCTATTTTGCACCGGTGTCTATGAATTAGGCCTTGTGAGTCTCTCTAAAGAATTGCATGGGGTCACTGCATGGTTGCTTTACCTTCATAAACTTTTTTCCACTGGTCAAAAGAAATGTCCTCAAAAATCAGATAAACCCAACAGTCGCTTATGCATTTTCTCTTCTCAGCATCCACTGAGTACTTCTTAACCCAATCATTCTAATTTCTAGATTCAATGTTTAGTGCAAGTCCTTTCTCTCCTTTGTTTTCCATCCCCAACCATTCATATTTGCCCGAACAAAAAAAATCGGTTTAGTTCTATGAGGGAAGGTTTTATTTTGGAGCCTTTTGGGGATTCTATTGCCACCCATTAATAGAATTTTTTATTACTGTCATGACTGGGCAAGGCCAGATGGCTATAGGAAAGTAGTGGGAGACCGATATATTAGCCCCCGACTAAACAAATCCCTGTTACGAAGGTAAGCAAATGGCAGTTGCTCCAGGTCAATGAAGACATCTGGGGCCAATTAAGATCTTTCCAGAAGGCAGGGAAGACATCTAGGTTGATTGAGACACCTGAAGCCAATTAGGGGCTGGCTGAAACTAGTTAAAAGCCTCCCAGTTAGTCAGGTGGGCATGTGTGTTAGGAACTGTAGGAGGAAGCTGCACTGCTAAAGAACTGGAGCAGTACAAACCCTATCAGGCACAGGGAAGGAGGCCCTAAGGTAAGGGTGATGTAGATATTGAGGAAGTGGGGGCTGGTGTGGGGAAGTGGCCCAGGGAATTGTACTTACCCTGTTTCCAAAAAGTCAGCTACCAAGAGCTGCTACTATCAGGGTCCCTGGGTTGGAATGCGGAATAGAGGGTGGGCCTGGGCTTCCCCCTCCCTTTCCCAACTAACCGCTGAGACTGGGAGAGAACAGAGACTGTGGGAGGGAGGATAGCTTCTCCTCACCTCCCTGGCTGGCTTATGATGAAAATGGCTCAGTAGGCTGCGACCCTTGCCTCTAGAGAGAGAAGGGCTATGTAGAGGGTCACAGTGAGCCTCTGAGGCTACTGTAATCCTCCAGGAAGCTCAGGACCCACTGAGACAAGGTTGGAACTTTGTCACACTATTAATGTATTTTGTGAAGTTCTAACCATTTTTCATTCACTTACTGGGAATTATACAGATCAGATCTTGCTTACTTAATGTAGATTAGAGTTCTGAGTTTTTGATATCGTTACTGAATCATTGTAAATTTGTGACTGCAGCAAAAGATATAATGTTGTAAAAAGATATTATTTATAAAGTTGCCTCAATCTCATACATTAGAAATATCATGTGTTATTTTTTCCATGGATTCTGCTGATATACAACTTCCTCAATTGGAACTTTTTACAACATAGTTTCATCATTATATCTCATATAATGTTAGAATACTTAACATGTATGGATTTTAAAGTTAAATTGCTCTTGACACAACATGATAGACTAGTAATTTGAGTGTATGAATTCACATCAGTAGCAATAAGGTCAGAATTTGCAGAGAGAGCTGCTCTAAGAATGTGCAGAAAGCCTAAGCTCCAAATGGATACAATATTCTTTGGCTGCTAAAGGATCTGTAGTCATGTTTATCTTGGTAAGAAAATGTCAATGACGGGCTATAAGTATTATTTCTGGTAGCTTTATTGTAGCAGGACAGTTACCCTGCTCCGGGGGAAAAGGTAGGCTGATTGGAAGAGGCAACCACAGCAACACCCAGCCAGGCCACAGCTGGCCCTGATGTTCGGGCTAGGGGAGGAGCTGGGTCACTCACTTCAGCCTTGGAGTGGGAAGGACTTACCTATCTGGGAGACAGGGTACCTTGGGCAGAGCAGTGCTGGGGAAGGGCAAGAGGATCTGGGGAGCTCCAGCCTGGCAACTCCCCAGGCTGAGACCTTGTTAAAGGCCTACCAAAGTACTGGGGCCACAGAGGTGCAACCCTGAGATAGGTAGAGGCAGCTGATTCAACCCCCTTGCCATAGATGAATTGGACTGCAGTTTGCCCCAGAGAAAGGGGGCTAGATGATGACTGGCAGTAGCCACTGAGGTAAGGTAGGCATAGGGGAAGGGAGGTTCCCTGTGAGGGGAGACCCAGACTCTGGGGGCACTGCTGTTGGACAGCACCCCAAGGAAACGGGCTAATTATTGGCTAATTATAAAGAGTTACATCAAGTGACTGTATTGTTGTGTAGGAAGATAATTCTTCGACACCATGATTATTTTATTGGACCCAGTGAGTTAAATTAATTCCTGGTGTAACTCCATTGTAGTCAGTGAAGTTGCATCAAGGAGGTACCGGTATTTGGCTCATTTAATTCAAGATTATGAACTTCTGAGCTTCTTTATGTTGTTTCCATCAAATTCCAGTTTTGTAATCAAATATTTTACAGAAGCACATGACCATAAAATAATTCCCTGGATTATGACATGAGAAATGAACAGCTGTATTAATAAAGATAAATGAACATGTTATATTAGAGAGATTCATGCTGCTTGTCCATTGTCAGTGGACTATTATGTTTCTAATATGAAAATGCTATCAATCAATTTAGATTTCATGTGCTACATCTTTTGTTTTATTGGTCTTCAACAAGCTTTTAAAATCACTTTTTCTTCTAACTGTGCTGTTCAAAGGGGAAGCTGGTAATGGAGTAATGAGAGATCTCTACAATTAATGTTATTAGTAACAATTAGATATTATATTAAAACATTGTGTAGCTCCTTTCACTTCAGGGTGTAGCAATCACTCATCTAGCCCTGAAATTAAGCCATCTCTGCCATGGAACGTGGTCAGACTACTATCTTATAGCTTTTCAGAGGGGTAGCAAAGAGAGAACTTCTCCAGCATAAACCATAGAGACAACACTAGAGAAGCCAGGATACCACACTTAGCAATGGTAAGGGCCACACACCCTAACCTAACCCTGAGATCCTCCAACTCCATTCATATAGGACACTGAATGGCAATCAGATGGCAATGACCTCAAATCATCTTTACTTCAACATTAAATGTTTGGAATCCTTGCTGTGTAAATATACCAATTTTCATACTTTAATTTAAAAGCCCTTGTCCTATGAAGAAACGTTTCAGTGCTTCTAAACAACGTCTTCTGCCAGCACTTGTCATTACCTCAGTGCGATTAGCTGGGTTTTCAGGAATGGCTAGTAAGTGAGCAGACTAGTTATATTTTGGGCTTGATTTGGTAATGTGACTTTAAGTTTACCATAAATCCAAACCACGTGTGTTTCTTTGGTAACTATCATGTTGCACAGTATTAAAATATACAGGCTACTAAACTCCACTGGTGAGAAAAAGGAATAAACTTGTCAGTAATCCTGTAAGGACCTGAAATGCTTGGACTCCCCATATACAAATTACACCTTACATTTAAGATTAGCAGCTTTGTTAGTCTGTATCCGTAAATAAGACGAGGAAGACTTTGTAGCACCTTAGCGACTAACCAGTTTATTTCAGCATAAGCTTTGGTGGGCTATAGCCCACTTCATCGGATGCATTACATTGTTGCTCTACCTTCAAGACAGTTTTAATAAGGGTGTGTGTGTATGTGTGTGTGTGAAATTAATCTAACCCAGCCCCACTCTGATCAGAAATCTGAGGTCAATGAGTTATTTCTCCACTTTGAGCAGCTAACAGTAGTCCTCTTCCTTTTTTACCTGCTGTAAGCCTGGAAAACACAAAGGCAATATATTTCTGTCAGCTCTGGATTCTTGAATGCTCTTTATGAGCTCATCCTGAAGCAAGCTAACATGATCAGATGCAGGCTGGGAGCTTTGTTGCATGACCTACTCACAGCTAATGGGGAAACTATTGTTAATCTAACTGGGTGGTGGCCGAAGTGACCTAGAAAACAAGATAAACAAATCATTGGGCTGAGGATCCCTTCCACAAATATTGTGTTTTACCACCTCCTCTTTCCAAGTCAGTTCATTAGTTTAACAGCACAGTGAGCAGTTTTCTGCCTGGAACAAGAACAGGATCAAAAATTTAAATGTACATGGCCTAAACCAGGGGTAGACAACCTATGGCACGCATGCCAAAGGTGGCACACAAGCTGATTTTCAGTGGCACTCTACTGCCTGGGTCCTGGTCACTGATCCCGGGGGCTCCGCTGCTGGCCTGGGTACTGGCCGCTGGCCCCCTGCCAGCTGGGGTGCTGTCTACCAGGCCTGCTTCCAGCCCCGGGTTGCAGACACCGTTCTGGGGGACTCTGCTGCTGGCCCAGGATCCTGGCTTCCGGCCCAGAGCTCTGCAGCCACACCAGCCTTAAAAATTGTTCGTGCGTCACTATACTGGGATATTTTAAAGTCTTGATTTGCTGCTTACATCATTATCATGTCATGTGGAACAGAGCACTGTGTTTGACATTGAGATTAGAATGCACATGCAAGAACTGGAATCAGAATTTTCTGACAGATTTCAAGATTTCCAGCAATTGGCCCAATGCTTTCTTTTCTAATTGCTTCCAACCTGTGTGACAAGTCTCACTCAGGCTGAGGTTCTGTAGGAAAAATAGTACTGTATTTCATCAGGTAATTAAAGATTGTCCTAGTGCATACCAACAAAAGGGCAAAATTACCGTGGCATGGAGGTACTAGATTTTTAAAAGGTACAATGAAGGTGATGTAACCTTAGTCTGGAAAATTATGCAAAAAAATAGTGGAAGGGGAAGTAAAGGCTGTCTTAGTCATGAGCCAAAAACAGATGTTTTCCGGTGATGACTGGACTATTTGATTTTGAGGATTGTAGGAATGGCCAGTGGTAATTCATTTTCAGAATGAAGAGGATTCTTATCAAGCCTTACCAGACAAACAGTATCTCAGCTTTCACCAAAGAAGGAATGGCTTTAAACTTAGGTTTTCCCAAAAAAACAAATTCTAACTGCACAGATTGTTTCACTCTCTGTATTGCTTGTGATGTCACGGCATCCAGAATGTTCCTTTTCCACCCTGAAAAATGGACACAAGTGCCATTCCAGACCAACTCCACTACCATTATCCCTCTGGTCCAATATTCTGTGGGCTTGTGCACTAGAAGAGCATGTGTACTGATTAATAGAAATTGGGGAAAAGATGATGTTACTGAGGGTTACTGCTGTGTGGAAGCCTTCTGCTATCTCAGTGCATAACTCTTCATTTGTTTGGAGATAGAGTATGACTGGCTTTTAAATTTGTGTTTTAGCAATCCACTATTGGATAGTCTTTGTCTCCATAAAGTCTAGAAATTTCAGAATTGCAGCAGTTTTGGTTTTTAGTGCTTTTAAAGGAAACAATTTGCTTCCTACCTTACTCTCAAGTATATTTGTTGTTAAACATTTAGTGAAGAATTTCCAAAAATGATCTGAATGTTCAAGACCGGCTCCAGGCACCAGCCGAGAAAGCATGTGCTTGGGGCAGCACATTTTAAGGGATGGCATTCTGGCCTTCTTGGGGCAACACATTGAGGCCACCCTTTTTGGGGGGCGGGGTGGGGGGGAGGGAGGACTCTTCGTGCTTGGGGCGGCAAAAAAGCTAGAGCCGGCCCTGTGAATTTCACAGCCATGGAGTCCCTAAAAGGCAATACTAAATGGACAGAGATCAGGTTACAGTGTGTTACCGATAGTCCCCTATTTCAAAAGGGATGAATTTGCGGGTCCTTTATTGTATTCTTTTATTCAGGTTTGTGGCTAACTGCTGCAGAGGCATGCAAGAGTGAAAGGAACAAGAAGCTTGCCTTACACAATGGCTGTCCTGCAGCAGTCATAGGGGCTGTTGCTTCCTCAAAGTACCCCTGGGTGAGAGGTCACCCTAAAGTTGACAAGAAAAAGGCAAGGCTATGACCTCTTCTGCAGCCATCACTGCCACATTGATCATCAGAACTAACCACTCTTCCAGTGGAGCAAATGCCACACATCCTTAAGGGGTGAAGCCACATACACCAGAGAGCAGAGGGGCTTCTCAACAAAATTCTTAATCATTCACCCATCACCATAGTTTCTGAGAAAGTTACATAATTGAAACAATAAAACAGTATACTGCAGTATCTGGGTTGCACAGCTGCAGCACCAGCTGGGTTAAATAGATGAGCTTTACACCATGCTTTAACACACACAATCTTGGGTTCTGTCCCCTTGCCTTCATTGTTGTCTAATCCTCAAATCGAAGATTTAACAGACACTTTTCCTTCATTAACCCTCCTTGTCTTCATCTGCTCCATACTGACCAAATTTTGTTGTGGTTTTGTGACGTTTATAGTTATTTGCTTAGATCTACCAAATTTCTTTCATTGGGTTTGAACTGAGGTCTCAGAAGCAGGAAGACTGATGCTGTAGCGTACTCACCTGCCTCTGGTTATCAGTATATCTAATTTGTGCACTATTTACATTTCAAGATCTCCTTTATTCCCAGAGAAGTTAGGGGTATGTGTTTCTATTTGCAGTTATAAGAGATGCCATTTCTTTGACCTATTAATGCCTTTCAGGAAAATGCTGTATGTTGGCAGTAATTAAAATTAACATTTGTTGAATTTATTTTCTTCTTATTGCTAATGTTATTGGAACTGATGTGTGTAATTCCCAATTGGCTTATCTGCCTAGTGTGTTTAGCAAGGCTTTGTGATGCTATCATATGAGACTGAATATATTTATGGATATATTGCTATCACAAAAGAGATACTAACTCTATGGATCACAATTTGATTTCATCAGATCTGTCTGAGGCACATCTATAATATCTGTAAGAATAGAGATATCAAAATGCCACAATCTGCTCCTGGGTGCATATACGTCCTTACCTGTGGCCTCAGTCTGAGCTGCCTATGTCTATCAAAGAGCAGCATTTGGTTTATCCATTAAATGCTTTGGGACCCTTTTGGATGAAAAGTATCTAAAAAATGTGAATAATTTAACATTTTTGGTAATAAAATTGCAAAAATTTTGTGCTCATTGAAAACCCCCAGTACCTTAGTTTAGCAATGTCAGGTGCTATTTTCTGATAAATATGGAAATTCATCTGTTAACACTAGACTTCTTTATTTAAGAACATAAAAACAACATGAAAATATAACTACTACTATACTGGGTCAGACCAACAGTCTGTCTAGCCCAGTATACTGTCTCCCAATAGTGACGAATGCCAGGTGCTTCAAAGGGAATGAACAGAACAGGGCAATCAAAAGTGATCTATCCCAGCATCTGGCAGTCAGAGGCTAAGGGACATCCAGAACATGGGGTTGCTGTCCTGACCATCTTGGTTAATGTCCATTGATGGACCTATCTTCTATGAACTTATCTAGCTCTTTTTGAATGAAGGTTTAGTTTTGACCTTCACAACATTCCGTGGCAATGAGTTCCACAATTTCACTAATCAGAGAGGTAGCCGTGTTAGTCTGGAATAGCAGAGGTAACAAAGTCCTGTGGCACCTTAAAGACTAACTATAAAGTTTTGAAGCATGAGCTTTCGTGGGCTAATACCCACTTCGTCGGATGCAAGCAGTGGAAATGTTCAGAGGCAGGTCTAGGAAAGTAGGCAAGAACCAGGTGGGAGGTGAAAAGGTTAGTCCAAATAAGCTGAACCAGCTTGTTATCTCCGATCAGGGAGTGTTACCTCCACAATTTCACTGTGCATTGTGTGACGAAGTGCATCCTTTTGTTTGTTTTAAACCTGCTGTCTGTTAATTTAATTGGGTGACCTCTGATTCTTGTGTTATGTGAAGGGGTAAATAGTACTTCCTTATTCACATCCTCCACACCATTCAAGATTTTATAGACCTCTTTCATATCTTCCCTTAGTCGGCTCTTTTCCAAGTTGAATAGTTCCAGTCTTATTAAATCTCCCTCCCTTAATCATTTAGCCACTCTTAAATAGTAATCACTACAAGCACCTTTAAATCAGTACATACTGAAAACCAAAAAATTGCTCCCCTTTGTGTTACTAAAGACTCCAACCCTTAGGCCCAACCAAAGACTTTTGATGATGTACAAATTAATCAAATGGGGAAAATTTGAAGAGCAGTACTCTGCAGTGCTGAGCTTCCTCAGCTTTCATTGGAGTAGGGGATTTTTTCATTCTTCGGGATCATGCAGTATTGGATCCTTAGTAATTTGCCAAATGCATGGAGATATTCTCCTCACACTTTAATTCCATAGTATTTTCCAGGGTGAACACAACATTTTAATGAAGTGTATACCCTGAAGTTCTGCCTGTTCTGTATGAGACATTCTTCCTTGTAAGTGTACATTGTCCAAGGTTTTCTATGTCCTTGTAATTGGTGTCACAGAATTGAAGTCCAAATGTTACATTTTTGATTACACACAACTCAAGCTGTTAATAATCTCCCCATTTGTTCAATGGGAAAGGCACAAGTGGTTTGCTGGAGGTTCCTGGGTATTGAGTTATGTTGGTATTTACATGACTATTTCTTTATAAAACGATTAATCTTTAATTTCAGGAATATATCTCTTGGATTTAATCTACATTGATTCTGCATATCCTTCATCCGGCAGCATCCTGGAGAATGAACAAAGATCCAATCAAATGAACAATATCCTCCGAATAATAGCTGATTTGCAAGTCTCCTGTAGCTATGGTTGGTAATTTTTGTCTTGTTGGTATTGTAAAGTCTTCACTCATATTAATATAATAAATCATTAGGAGATGTCTGCCTCATAAGAAGAGGGATACGAGAATAATGTAAATCAATGGAGTGATGCACTGCTTAACTTCTGCTTCTATATAACTTCAGTTTTAATACCAAATTAGGCAGTTGAATCATAATGTGTTCTCTGTTAATGGAACTAGTGTGCAAGCTTTGTTAGAACAATGTGTTTCATATGCAGGCTAAAACTTAAGTATTTAGTGAACCAGGGCTCTTGCATTTGGATTTTGCTAGACTAACATTCTGGTTGTTTTTTATTTATTTTAATTCTTTTTGTTTGTTTGTTTTTGCTTCATTATTGTTCAGATGATGGAAGGTAGGATGTTTCACTGAGACCATTTCTTGTCTGGGTGAACTGGAGTCTCTGCTCCTCATAGAATGAAATGACTCTCTATACCAAGATCCTGATCTCCAGACACCACTGTCCTTTGGTATCTCAGGACTCTCCATCCTTCTCTGTGGGTGCTCCTCTGATGAACAATATTGAGAAGGATGAAGAAGACTTCCAATCAGTCTCTTTGTTCAGGGTTCTCTGACATATCCTTTCAGAAACCCATTCTCTGTCAGTCACAGGGAAGATTGTGCTCGTCAACAAAGGTGGGGAAAACCAGCCCTCACTCCTCTGTCACCCCCAACAACCATACTGGGTCCTTGGCTGCTTATTGACAGCAATTTTCCGACCTCTGGTACCATTTCATAATGAGGCTAGAGTCATCTACTTCTCCTCAAACTGTCTCCCTCCACCAGGAGAAGACCTTTAAAGAGCAGGAGGTCAGGTGGATAAAGAAGCCACCCCTCAAATATCAATTTCATCCTTGTCTCTAGACAAGGGGGTTATGCCTCTGCCACCTTCCATGGCCAACATTTTTTGGAAATTTCAAGATCTCATAAATAGAGCAACTGACATTCTTCAAATTCCACTCAGAGGTCAAGGACACAAAGCATAAACTGTTGGATATCCTGCGATCAGCAATGCTCTCAAAGATGGTGTTACTCATTAATGAGGCACTACAGGATCCAGCTAAGTCTATAACAAATACCTGCTACTGTTCCGCAAAAGTGAAAATGGGCAGATAAAAACATAGTATGTTTCCACCACCAAAAGATTCTAAGGGTTCTTCCACCTATCTCCCTGGTGGTGTATGTAATAAATGAATGGGATAAGTAGCACTTCTCCAAATATGATGAAGACCAAAAGAGAGTGGACTTTTGGATGGCAATCCTTATTCATTGGCAACCCTATAATTTGGGATCACAAGCTATGAGGCAACCATAGGCAAATATAATTTTACAAACTATAATATATTACTGAACATCTGCCACAGGAACATAGGAAGCAATCCAATCCATCATTTCAGAGGACCAGTTATTGGCCAAATTTGCTCTTCAAGTATCCTTGGACATTGCTGCTAGGTCAATCTCTATTGCAGTAGTTATGCAAAGGGCATCATGGCTAACTCTCAGTCTTTCTAAGAGAAGCTAGGAACACTGAGGGCCTACCTTCAAGGGCCGTATGCTTTCCTTGGAGACCTTGCACACACTGGAGGACTCTAGGTCCACTTTATGATCCCTGGGCATTCATACACCTACAAATAAGAATCTCTGGATTCTGTAGATCTACGGAACTTCCCATGGAAAGACATAAATTCCAGAGAAAGAGGGCTGCTCAACTGCCTTCCAAGACCACCCAGTATTTTCAAAGCAATGATTTTGGTGAGTCAGCTGAGCATTCAAATCCTCCCTCACCTCTTGTTTCACAGCTGCATACACTTTATAGGGGTGCCTTCAGAGTTGTTGACAGCGAGGGCTTACCTTCCCTTGGACAGATTTGTAACTTTGTCAAGTCTGCTATGGGTAATTCAGGAAACCCTCAGACCACAATAAGGAATTTTCTTCACTCCTAGGATAACGGGGCATCTTGCACCTTTTTGACCAATCATGCAAAGCTATGTCTCTGCCACTTCCAGGGTTGGCTCAGAATGACCTATTCTCCAGCCAGACACACCTTGAACTGGCAGGTGAAGAATTCTTGACTGGTGGAAAAATCAACTCAGCATTGGTGCATGCATTCCTTTCTGTTAACTTTAACAGATAAATCAGTGTTGGGGATGGGGAGCTCACCTCAATGCCTTCACAACTCAGGGCATATGAACAACTCAGGAAACTAATCTCCACATCAATGTATTGGAACTCAGGGCTGTCTTCATTTCCTACCCCTTCTTAGAGGCAACTCAGTCTGGGTCAAAAAGCAGGAAAGAGCAAGATTCCCCTCTTTTTGTGTACTGAAACTATGGAACTGGTACATAGCTCATCAGATCCAAATTTCATCGGTCTACCTCTCAGGTATTCAGAACACTACAGGAGATATTTTCAGAAGATACTTCTCCCAGGACTTCAAACTCTAAAATTCTCCACAGCATATTCTAAAGATGGGGAGTGCCAGAGGTTTCTCTCTTTACCATCTCCAGGAACAAAAAGTGCCCTCTCCTCTGTTTAGGAGGAGTCTGAGCCACCACACTTTGGAAGACACTTTTCTTCGATCTTAGAAGAAGGATCGCTCTATGCAAATACCTCTCCACCACTGATATGAAGGGTGGTGAACAAAATCAGACAGACAAGGACAGAGTTGTGCTTTTGGAGCCGACATGGCTGAGACAAGCTTGGTACCCTTCCCTGCTTCAATTATGTGTCCAACCACAAGTCAAGCTTCCAACCACTCCTCATCTCATCCTATAGGCTATGAGTTGCCTGCTTCACCCCAGCCTATGGGTTCACCGCCTCAGGGGATGGTACCTTGGTGGTTCATGTGTTTCAGTGCTTGACTACACTTACAATTAGGAAGTTTTTTCCTAATATCTAACCTAAATTTCCCATGATACAGTGTAAGCCCGCTACTTCTTGTCCTGTCTTTAGTGGTAAGGAGAACAATTTATCATGCTCCTCTTTACAATGATCTTTTACATACTTGAAGACTATTATCATGTGCCTCCCAGTCTTCTCTTTTCTAGACTAAACAAACACATTTTTTTTTCAGTCTTTCCTTGCAGTCTTTCCTTCCTATTAGGTTGCCTTGACATGATTTGTGCATGACAAATCCATGTTGACTGTTGTTTATCTTGTTTTTTAGTAGGTGCTTACAAATAATCTGGCACGTAAACTTTCTATCTTTCTGTGCACTGAAGTTAATTTTTACATCCACATCCTAAATTTATGCTGAAGGTTTTTTCAGAGTTCCATTTCTCTGCCAATGTTTTTTCCCGTACCACTTAGCTCTCTGCAAGAGACCAGTTTTCATACCTTGCATGTTAGAAGGGCATTGGCTTACCACTTAGATAGGAGCAAACAAATTAGAAAATCATCTAGGTTGTACATCTGTTTTACAAATACATCAAAGGGGTCTGTGATCTCTGCTCAGACTATCGAGATGGATATCTGGTTGTGTATTCATTTCTTATGATGCTACAGGCATTCGTCTCCCCCAGACAGTGATAGCACATTCAGCCAGATCACAAGCAACCTCCACAGCGTTACTTAAGAATGTGCCAGTATCTGAGCGGCCTGACAGTATATACATTTTCTGAACATTACACTATGATCCATGCAGCGAGATCCAATATGGCATTTGATACTGCAGCACTGGTCTTTAGTTCTAGAGTGAATTCGGAAGATCCCTCCTCCCTCTGGGGATGCCGCCTGGTAGTCACCTGATGCAGAGCACCTGTAGGGACCTTACTCAAACAAGAACAAGCAGTTACACAACTTGTGTAGTAATTCCAGTCCCACTAGGGTGCACCTCGACCAACCCGCCTTCCCCTCTGCTTCAGGTTGTTCTCTAAGGGACATTTGGGTGGAGAAGGAACTGAGGGCAGTTCTACCACACACTCCTATGTAGCCTTGGTGTCCAGCACAAGGAGGCATAGGGTGCATGTGCTTGCCAAACAGACACTGCTAATGGAAAATCGCAGATCAAGGATTCAAGAGGCTCACATGCACCTGAAGTGGAGAACCCATAAAGATGCACATCTCGAAGAAATGCAGTTATTGCACAAGATGAGTAACCTCTTTTTTTGGTGCTCATCAGAGGTCTACCTAGTGGAAGGCTCCAGGGCCCTGTTGGGAGGGGGAGGGAGAAGTGAAGTAAGAGGGGAGCCAAGTTCCTTTTGGCGCCTTTTTCTCACTTCTAAATTCTCAGGATGAAATGTTTTCCTGATGGTTTTTGCCATTAAGTTTCAAATAAGAATCCAAAATGTTTATGTATTTGAACCAAATTGAGGTTTGCTCATTAATACATGAATTTCACTTTGTAAATTGAGAGCGCATACTAAAATCGGCCAGTTCTCCTAGTAAAATCAGCAGCTGAATCTCGTATATAGAATGAATGACAACCAAGCCTTTATTTGGTTAATATCCTTAACATTCTTGTCTAACAAAATAATATTCCTAGACTGTTTCTCCCTTGGGGAGTTATGGTCTCCTTTTGGTTCCATTCATAAAATCAAAAGAACTGGTGGAAGCTAAAGAATTGCTTTTATTTTTGCAGTTGTAGATATTTATCTTGGCTATTTTTTTATACTCTACAGATCATCTCATAACTTTACCCCATGTGCAAAAATACTTAAAGTCTGTCCGCTACATTGAGGAACTTCAAAAATTTGTGGAAGATGACAACTATAAGTAAGTGCCATACTTTCCTCCACCTACACATTTTAATGGAAAGATAGCTTGGCTATTAGCTTAAGTAGGAGTTGTATTTCTGTCAGAGATTTTTTTTGTGTAAGTAGCGTTTTTTAATATTTTTAAACTGAGCTGATATTATTGGGCCATCTGAGTGAAACCCTAGCTGGCTATAGTCCTTATGACTCTTTAACATGAAAATTGTATTTCTTTAACTTTTGCAAAGGCAAAAATCAAGTGTCTGTCTTATTACAGTGTAGCCTTGAACTGGGAATGGCACTCAGGAATCCCTAAAACTGGATGTTTCCTTACAAACTCTGTTGGCTCAGGATGTAAGCTTTACCCAAGCAAACAGGATGCATTTTAATACAGCTAAATGTATAATTAGGAACAAAGAATGCAGGCCACACTTACAGGATGAAGGACTCTATCCTGGGAAGCAGTGAGTCTGAAAAAAGTGTGGGGGCAGTGGCGAATAATCAGCTGAACATGAACTTTCAGTATGACGTTGTGGTCAAAAGGGCTAATATGATGGTTGGATGCATGAACAGGGGAATTTTGGGTGGCGTAAAGAGGTTGTTTTACCTCTGTATTTGGTACTACTGCAACTATTGTTGTAGTACAGTGTCCAGCTCTGGTGTCCACAATTCAAGAAGGATGTTGATAAATTAGAGAGAGTTCAGAGAATAGCCATGAGAATGATTAAAGGATTAGAAAACATGACCTGTAGTGATAACTAAATAGATGGAGGTCTTTGAGTCTAACAAAGAGAAAGTTAAGGGCTGACTTGATAACAGTCTATAAATACTGACATGGGACACAAATATTTAATAATGTGCTCTTCTGTCTAGCAGAGAGAGGTCTAACGTGGTCCAGTGGCTGGTAGTTGAAGCTAAACAAATTTAGAATGGAAATAAGTCATAATTTTTTAACAGCGAGTAATTAGCCATTGGAACAATTTACCAAGCATTGTGGTGGATTCTCCATCACTGACAATTTTTAAATCAAGGTTGAATGTTTTTTTTAAAGTTCTGCTCTAGGAATTATTTTGGGGAAATTGTATGACCTGTGTTGTATAAGAGGTCAGACTAGATGATCAGAATGGTCCCTTCCATGAGTTACTTAATGCTATCTGAAAGGCTTTACACAATATCTTTTAAATACAACTGAGTAGTTATACCAGGTTAATTCATAACAAGCAAGGCTGGCTTTGTCAAGCTACTACTTTCATGTGTCAGGTGTGTGTAAAGCAACACCCACTCAAAAAGCTGAGGTCAAGAGCAAACCAACATGCGAGAGTGAAAGAGGCTGCATATACACATTCATTTTCCAGAGTGGGGAACTGAGGGTCCCTGTTTCACTTCTGTCATCCTCATGATCATGTATGTGCCAGTCCAAAGAATGGGCTAAACTGCATCAAACAAAGTATTCTGCAGTTATTTCTCAGATATAGCTGATCTTCGTTCAGTTGCTTCTAGTATTAAAGAGTGGTATGTCTGTAGCTGTTAGTGTAGACATTGTTAACCGAAAGATCAGCCTCTTAAAAATAGGCAAGACAGATTTGAAGACAGTGAGCATAAAACAAAATGGTGTCCCTTCTTGTTGGCTTCTAAATTCCCCATGTTTGGAGATGTCTCAAATTTCTAAAGCTGTTCTACTCAGCCCTACTTGAGACGAGCGCACATATACTACAGGTCTTCAGCCGAACAGTAATTGAGACAAACCATTTATGATAAAGTATGAAATAATTAATTTTGTAATGTGGAACCATATAAGATTATTATGTTTGGAATTTTACTGTGCTTCAGATGAGAGAATCATTTTAAAGGAAATAACATGAAAGCAGACATTCTCCAGGGACTGATACCAGAACTGCATGAATGTGTCCAGATAAACTTCAAATGGAGAGAATATCCTCCATAATCTGTCCCATTGCCTAGGATACCCTCCAACTAGAGAAGCCAAATCAATATTGGCCTGTTCACTGCAGAAGATCAGCCTTGCTTATGGTTTTGACCAATTGATTTTTTTAGATCAGATTAAAAGCAGATCTAGGAACAGTGATATTTTATGTCATAATTCTGCTTGGTGTTTTGCACTGTCTTCCAAATGGAAAAACCCCACACCTACATAACATTTTTCAAATACAACCATGTATGATGTAAACAAAGAGAATTTCTACCATTATATTCATGGTGGGATTTGTGTGTTCATTTCCCTCTCCTCACATCATACGTACAACGTAAACAGAAAGAGAGGGAAAGACTTGCACACTATGCACAGAGATATACACTGAACACTTAAACATTATATGTTCTTGTACAAAGTAAAGACAGTGTGAGCTCTATATTAAAAGTAATCCGACTTTCATATGTGATTGCCTCAAAATGTTAAAATTTAGTAAGCAAGAGATTGTATTTACTTATTCTTCTTCGAGTGCTTGCTCATGTCCATTCCAACAGTGTGTGCGCACCGCGCATGCACGGTCCCGGAAGATTTTTCCCCAGCGGTACCCGTAGGGTCGGCAGGGGCGACCCCTGGAGTGGCGCCCTTATGGCCATGCATATATGCCCCTGCCGACCCACCCCCGCCCAGTTCCTTCTTTCCGTTCGTGACGGTCGCTGGAACAACGACGCTTCGGCTTGTTCCTTTTGCGGTATCGTTCTTCTCAGTAGTTCTCTAGTTATTTAGTTCGTTGTAGTTAGCATAGTTAGTGTAGTTACTTGTTCATAGTTTAAAAAAAAAAAAAATTGTTAATTTTTCTCCGGCACCAGGGCATGCCTGGAGCGCCGGGGTTTAAAACTTGCGAAGGCTGTGCCAAGCCTATGCCTGTTAGTGACCCGCATTCCAAGTGCCTCAAGTGCTTGGGGGAGGGTCATTTAACTGAGCGCTGCTCGATTTGCAAGGCATTCAAGCCCAGGACAAAAAAGGAGAGAGATTCGCGCCTGAAACTCATTCTTATGGAGTCCGCCCTCCAGCCTGAGGCACCGTCTACCTCGGTGCGCAGCGCACCGGCCTCGGTGCGTGACCCGTCGGCACCGAAGGCCGACCGAGGGAAGCACCGGTACCGAGCCCCACAGCGGGGGAGTTCCCGAAGGCACCGCTCCCAGTCTCCGGTGCCTTCGAAGAAGTCGAGAGGTCGTTCCCCGGTCCGTAAAACCCAGGGTGAACCCTCTCCAAGACGGCAGACTTCGAGTCGCAAGGGCGAGTCCCGTAAAGTGCCTGTGCCACCGGCAGACCCTGAGCCGCATGCGCCCCTCGGTGCCGCCTCCTCCCCTCAAGACCTGACGGAGCAGCCAGATAGAGCTTCGACTCCTGATACCTTTGAGGCGGCCAGGGACCTGATTGCTCTAACAACTGAACCGGCCCCGGCACCGCCACAAACTCAGCCGCAGTTTGTGATACCGGCACCGGTAATGCGCCCTCCGGCACCGGCTATTCTTCAGGATCCGGTACCGATAATCCCTGCCCACCCGGACTTGTCGGCTCCGGCACGGGCGGTACGGGGCACGGGCGGTACCGATTATACCGGTACCGGCAGTTTCGGAATCTGCGGCACCCAGGCGTATTGAGCAGCACCCCGGGAAGCCTACGAGCTTCGATAGGTACATCACGGCACCGGCGGGCTCTGCTCCTCCATGGTCTGGTTCCGATTACTCGTCGGAGTCCGACACCCAGTCTTCAAGGTCGGGGCGCAGCCGCCACACATCCCGCTCGCATCATCACTCTCGGCACCGTAGGTCCTCTCACCATGGGTCCCTTCCATCCTGGCGTCCGCAGGAGCAGGCTCCGGTACAGTGGCCATTTTGGACCCCCTTTGCCTACCATCAACAAGGCCCACCGTCAGTGTCAGCGTCTTTGCCCTCGGTGCCGAGAGGACCGGTCTCTGCCACCGTGTCGGTGCCGCCACCTGAGGCACCCACAGAGATCCAGGTGCCGGGACCTTCGGGACTGCACCGTCCCGCACCAGAAGTTCAGCAGGCAGCTCCGGTAGGGGCTCCAGGTGACCACGTACCTGTGGAACCGGCTGAGGACCCTCAGTTTGTTGCTTCCTCCTCATCCTCGCCAGATGAGGCAGTGGCAGGTTCGTCATCTCCAAACTTGCCACCGATGGATGTCAAGGGGCACCAAGAGCTCCTCCGTAGGGTCGCACAAAATCTTGACCTCCCAGCTGAGGAAGTAGAGGAGGAAACTAACCCCACAGTGGACATTTTGACGACGGGTGGCCCTACTAAGATAGCCCTCCCGTTCATTAAGACCATACAAAAAATTTCTAACATCATATGGCAGACACCTTCTTCAGCGCCGCCCATGGCAAGAGGAGTGGAGCGGCACTACTTTGCTCCCCAGCAAGGGTATGAGCACCTGTTCACCCACCCTCAGCCAGGTACACTGGTGGCAGATGCAGTTAACCACCGTGAGCGTCAGGGGCAGACGGGATCCACCCCGAAGTCCCATGATGCCAAGAAATTGGACTTGTTTGGTCGGAAAGTTTATTCTTCGGGAGCCCTCCAGCTGCGCATCGCAAACCAACAAGCAGCTTTGGGGAGATACGCCTATAATTCCTGGTCGGCAATGGCAAAATTCCAGGCCCAGCTTCTCACAGACTCTCACTCAGAATTTAAGTCCATCCTAGAGGAGGGTAGAGTTGCCTCAAGAGCAGCCCTCCAGGCCGCTCTGGACTCCGCTGATTCGGCCTCACACACCATGGCAACAGTCATAGCTATGAGACGGGGGGCATGGTTGCAAGTCTCCGGGATCCCACCCCCGGTACAATCTACGATACAGGACCTGCCCTTCGATAAGCAGGGTCTGTTTTCCGAGGACACTGATAAAAAACTACATTCTATGAAGGACTCAAGGACCATGTTGCGATCTCTGGGCCTCCATACTCCTCAGCCTCTCCGAAGGCCTTTCAGACCTCCCCCTCCTACACACCCAAGGCCATACCAGTTCCCTCCTCGAAGGGACCTCCCTAGAAGGGGCGGTAGGGGCAATGGCAGGGGACGCCCTCGCTCCTCGTCCAGGAACGGACAACAGAACTCGGGGCCCAGAAACCAGCAAGGGCCCAGACCTAATTTTTGAAGTTGCGCCCGAGGGCCTCAGACCAGTTCCTTTGGATCCATCACGTCCCTTTGTGAACCGCTTATCCCACTTTTACCAGGAGTGGGCCCTACTTACTTCAGACAAATGGGTCCTCAGCCTGGTGAGGGTGGGATATTCTATCCAATTTTCCTCCCTTCCGCCCCACCATCCTCCCTCCCCGTCCCTCTTCAGGGACCCATCTCACGAGCAACTCCTAGTTCAGGAGGTCAATACCCTCTTGTCTTTGGGTGCCATAGAGGAGGTTCCTCAAGAATTTCGGGGCAAGGGTTACTATTCCCGGTATTTCCTTATCCCGAAGGCCAAAGGTGGTCTTCGTCCAATCCTAGACCTGCGGGGCCTCAACTCCTACATAAAGAAGCTGAAGTTCCACATGCTCTCCCTCGCAACCATCATTCCCTCCATGGATCGCGGAGACTGGTTTGCCGCCCTCGACCTAAAGGATGCATATTTCCACATTTCAATCATCCCCAGTCACAGGAGGTTCCTGAGATTTGTCTTAGGGGATCACCACTACCAGTTTACAGTACTGCCGTTCGGCCTATCCACTGCCCCAAGGGTCTTCACAAAGTGCATGTCCGTTGTGGCCGCATTCCTGAGAAGGAGGCAGGTTCATGTATACCCTTACCTGGACGATTGGCTCATCAGGGCGGAGTCAGAACAGCTAGCAACCCAACACATAGCTCTTACCAGGGCAACTTTCCTCAGGTTGGGCCTCCTGCTAAACGAGCCAAAATCGACCCTAGTGCCCACTCAGAGGATAGAGTTCATAGGGGCGATATTGGACTCTCAACGGGCAAGGGCATTCCTTCCTCCTACCCGGGCCAGAGCCATAGCAGACTTGATTCACTCGGCCCTTCGATTTCCCACCACTACAGTCAGGAACTGCATGGTCCTCTTGGGACATATGGCAGCTTGTACATATGTAGTGCCACATGCCAGGCTGCGGCTTCGCCCTCTCCAGACCTGGTTGGCTACTGTATACAGACAGGGCAGAGATCCTCTAAACTTGATTGTCACTCTCCCAAACCACACACTGTGTTCTCTCCAATGGTGGCTCCGCCACGACTCCCTCGCAGTAGGAGTCCCCTTCCGGAAGCCTCAGCCGTCAGTAACCTTGGGGACAGATGCTTCCGCCCTTGGCTGGGGAGCGCATCTCGGAGACACCAGGACTCAGGGCCTCTGGTCTCGGAGCAAGCTTTCCCTTCACATCAACGTCAGGGAGCTCAGAGCGGTTCGTCTAGCCTGCCAAGCGTTTCGGGAACGCATACAAGGCAAGTGTGTATTGGTGCTGACGGACAACACAGCAGCAATATTTTACATAAACAAACAAGGGGGGGCTCGGTCCTCTCACCTATGCAGGGAAGCCCTAGCTCTCTGGGAATTTTGTATTTCACACAATATTCACCTCCAAGCCACCTATCTCCCAGGGGTTCAGAATGTATTGGCAGACTCTCTGAGTCGATCCTTTCGGGGCCACGAGTGGTCGCTCAGGGCCGACATTGCACACTCAATCTTCCTACAGTGGGGCTTTCCCCTCATCGACCTGTTCGCCATGAGAGCCAACAGGAAGTTGCAGAGGTTTTGTTCCCTACTGAACCTCAGCCCGGGATCAGAGGCAGACGCCTTTCAGATCCCTTGGAAGGGGGGTCTACTCTATGCGTTCCCCCCCATTTCCCCTTATCCACAGAGTGCTGCTCAAAGCCCGTCTAGACAGAGCCTCCATGATCCTCATAGCGCCGGCGTGGCCCCGCCAGCACTGGTACACCCTGCTGATGTCCCTTTCCATCAGGACGCCCATAACTCTCCCACTCCTCCCGACCCTGATCTCTCAGGACCACGGCCGACTGTTACACCCCAACCTGCAGTCTCTCCACCTCACGGCGTGGAATATCCGTGGCTGAACCCCTCGGAGCTTCAGTGCTCTGCTCAGGTCAGGGAAGTCCTACTGGGTAGCAGAAAACCTTCCACTCGGGCTACCTATGCGGCCAAGTGGAAACGCTTTTCTTTGTGGCCTCAGGACAAGGGAGTCGCTTCTACTTTAGCTCCTATATCCCTTATCTTAGACTACCTCCTTAGCCTCAAGCAGCAAGGTTTGGCACTCTCCACTGTACGGGTGCACCTGGCTGCCATTTCAGCTTTTCACCCAGGTATAGGGGGAGTCTCTATTTTCAGCAACCCACTAGTAGTGCGGTTTATCAGGGGTTTGGAAAGGTTGTACCCCCCGGTGAGACACCCAGTTCCGCCGTGGGACCTGAACCTGGTCCTAACAGCGTTAATGAAGCCTCCCTTTGAACCCTTGGCTACTTGCCCTCTTTCCTACTTATCTTGGAAAACGGCCTTTCTGGTGGCCATTACCTCTGCTAGAAGGGTCTCCGAGCTCAGAGCTCTTACCTCGGAACCACCCTATACGATCTTTCACAAGGATAAGGTCCAGTTATGCCCTCACCCGGCCTTCCTCCCTAAGGTGGTTTCTGCTTTCCATATAAACCAAGACATATTCCTCCCTGTCTTCTTCCCAAAACCCCATACCTCTAACAGGGAGAGAATGTTCCACTCCTTGGACGTGAGAAGGGCTTTAGCTTTTTATTTACAACGTACAAAACCCTTCCGTAAATCTCCTCAACTTTTTATTTCAGTGCCGATCTCTTCCCAACGCCTCTCGGCCTGGATAACATCTTGTATCAAGCTGTGCTATAACCTCTCGAGTGTGTCTCCTCCTCCGTTAACAGCCCATTCGACCAGAGCTCAGGCCGCATCCACAGCGTTCCTGTCGCACGTTCCCATCGCTGACATCTGTAGAGCAGCAACGTGGTCTTCGGTACATACCTTTTCCTCGCACTACGCGATTGTGCAGCAGACAATGGAGGACGCTGCTGTCGGACAGGCAGTCCTCGCAGCTGGCACTGACAGTACTCCTCACCCTCCTCCATGATAACTGCTCGTAAGTCACTGTTGGAATGGACATGAGCAAGCACTCGAAGAAGAAAAGACAGTTACTCACCTGTCGTAACGGTTGTTCTTCGAGATGTGTTACTCATGTCCATTCCAAATCCCTCCCGCCTCCCCTCAGGTCGGAGTACCGGCAAGAAGGAACTGGGCGGGGGTGGGTCGGCAGGGGCATATATGCATGGCCATAAGGGCGCCACTCCAGAGGTCGCCCCTGCCGACCCTACGGGTACCGCTGGGGAAAAATCTTCCGGGACCGTGCATGCGCGGTGCGCACACACTGTTGGAATGGACATGAGCAACACATCTCGAAGAACAACCGTTACGACAGGTGAGTAACTGTCTTTTTCCAGCATGATTAGCATGTTACATTAAATGAAGGCAGGGAGAGCACAAGTTTATAATCTAAATTGGAATAGGGAAAATTGTAGTTAGTGTGTGCTTTATAGCTCCTGGACTGGCTGCCAGCAAATGAACACATTGCGTAATTTAATTTTTGGACAGGCTTTCCTGTTCATGATACAATGTTGAGATTATATAGACAGTAGTTTTTCATTAGTTCTAATATCTTTGCAAAAGTGAACAAAACAAATGGTCTTTATAAATATTTAGTGCCATGACATAATACTTGGATGTACTACAAATGATGAGTAATTTTATATTTAATTTTTTGAAGCTACCTTTAATCCCAACAGAGGTTTTGCGAACAACAGTGAGAAGTATTTAGGTATATTTTTAGAGGTAATTCAGTACTCATCCTTGGATCTGGATACCTGGGAAAATGCATTTTCTGAGTAAATGTACTAATTTTCTTTGTAAGCATGAGTATGTCTAGTGAGAGTTCAGCTGAAGCCAAAGGAAAGATTCAAAGTGAAAGGAAATCAGGACAGAACTTGATACCTAATATGGTAAAAGTCACTGCAGCTTCTTTGAGAGCTTGCATATGTCCATTACACTAGCAGTGTGTGTGCATCTTGTGCACCAGTGCCAGAGAGTTTTCCCAAGTGATACCCCTATAGGCATGGCCTTGCACAAACTCCTTGTGCTCCAAAGTGAGGGTATAAAGGGCAGAATAGCCCTCCCACTATTTCAGTCCCTTCTTAGCATGCATGGTTGATGGACATAGCATTGGTGTTCCCTGTGAACAAATAAACTGTTTGGTACTGCCTAGTGGAACTCAGTTTAGTTATTTTCTTTCATTTTTATTTCTTTATTTATTGTTTCTTTTGAAAAATGTTACTTTGATTATGCACCCAGCAGGTCTCTGGACTCCATTTGATACTGCAGCCTATGCCCAGGTTCCCAGGGTTTAAACCTGGTGTGGGCTATAAAAAGCTTATGCTGAAGGAAGAGTACCTCTGATGCCTCCTGATGGAAGTTGCCTTTAGGCTGCCTTTATCGCCCCTTCGGTCCTCCAAGAAAAGCTCCCAGCCTAAGGATAGTCAGACTGTAACTGTGGTAGTATCACAACCCCAGTTATGGGTATTTGTAGAGCAGCAACATGGTCTTTGATTCATATATTCACCAGTTATTACATGTTGTCTGCTGCATCGAGGGAAGATGCAAATGTAGGCAATGTGGTCCTACAGTCCTCCTTCTGATGAGACTCTGAGCCCCACCGTCTAAATTAATGGCATGGGAGTCACCTACAGCATAAAGGACATATGCAATCTCTCAAAGAAGAAAAAAATTACTTACCTTCTTGTAACTGATGTTTGAGATATGTTGCATATATCCACTATATGATCCATGCTCCATCCCCAGCACATCAGAATCTATCATTAGCTTCCGGTGCGAAAGAACTGAAGTAGGGGCTAGGTGACTCTGCACTTATCTTTATTACCTACTTTGGACCTACTCTTTTTTTGGTATCTCCCCAATGTCCAAAGCACTTCCTAGTGTGACACAAGAGGTATTGACCTGCTGATGATTATGATCCCATATATTCTGGAATTGTTTTCACTGTGTTAGGATTTACGGATAAGTACCAGCTTATGGGAAAAGCAAAGTCTCTTCTAGTTATAATTATTTGAATTCATGCTTAAGAGGGCAGTTTCCAGATCTGTCTCAAAAGGAAGTGTCCAAAAAAGACACAGAGGAGTTACCAGATCAGCAAAACTACTCAGAAGTACTACTCCTCCGAATCTAAAACAGAACTTTTTAGTGTTGTCAATGTGGCCTTGCTAGCTGTGATGGCAAAGGAATGGAAGTCCACAGAAGAACTGAAGAGACCAAGCAAGGTGACTAAGAAATGGTCTAGTGTGCACTAGTGTAAAACAGATGTTTCCTTTCCTAAGGATATCCCTAATTAAGGACACCGCAATATCCAGCGATTGAGATTTAAGTCCCACAGACACTCAGGAGAAACTTTGAGCCTACCAGGAAACTTTGACTTTATCAGAGTCTAATAACCTCTAGCTAGATCAGATCAAATGAAATCTTCACCCAGATACAAGAGTTGCAGTTTTTATGAAGGAAGTCAAGTCACTCCAATAGACCTATTGACCTCACACACTAACTGCAAAGTACCCCTCTATTTTCTCCCAAAAGAGGAGTATCTAAGGACAATAGGTATAAATGTTATCTCCCAGAGAAACCTTGCCTTCTGCCATTCTGGACATCAGGATGAATAACACACTAGTAATTTTAGTAAAACATATTGGCAGTGGTGACCCTCATTCACCAACTCACTCAGCATGGCTCAGACTGATTTCCAGGGACTGATTTCTCACCCAGAGCCAGGGTACCTGATTCTAAATGCCTGTGTTTTGAGTGGTTTTATGTGAAAAATAACATACTCTGAGTGGATTCTTGGAATGCTTCCACCAGTTTTTCTTCTAGACCAAGAGATGCTACAGGAGAGGTTATGTCTGTCCATCTTCATCTTAACTCTCAAGATATTTGGGTTCTTACAGGAGGGTCTGAACAAAGATATCACAGATTCAACATTAAAATGCCCAGAGGCTGAATTATCAAGTCCACTATCTTAAGCAGGCAGGAAGAAAATTCTTCAAGCTTGGTTTTAAAGTGTTTCCTCAGACATGCATCATTTTTTCCTCCTCCTAAGATTTGTTGAGCTCTGCCATGGGATCTTGATTTGGTTTTTAACCCATGATTCTTCATCCCTTTGAGCCCCTTGGGAAGGTATGATTGGTATTTCCTCTCTATCACAGTGCCATTCTTGGTAGCCAGCACTTCTGCATTGTGGATAACAGAGCTTGAGGTAGAGAATCCTCAACTTCGATTGGTAATTAGTTTCAGTGGTTAATCACCCTCATTAAAAATGTGTGCCTTATTTCTAACTTGAATTTGTCTGGCTTCAATTTCCAGCAATTGTTTCTTGTTATGCCATTCTTTGATAGATTAAAGAGCTCTTTGTTACCAGATATTTTCTCCCCTGATGATACTTTCATTCTATAAGCAATCTTTCAGTCACCTTTTTGCTAAGCTGAACAGATTCACCTGTTTAAGTCTTTCACCTTATGGCATTTTCTTCAGCTTGCAAATCATTTTGGGGTGGCTTTTTTCTGCACTCTCTCCAGTTTTGCTATATTATTTTTAATAAGTGGACACCAGAACTGGACACAGTATTATAGTATTGGTTCCATCAATGTCACATTCGGACTAAAACATTTCCCTACTCCTCTCACTGCTCCCCTGGTTATACAGCCCAGCATTGCATTAGCCCTTTTTGTCACAGCATCACACTGAGAGCTCATGTTCAGTTGCATGTATATTACATCTGCACAGCTACCCCTCCAACCAAACTTGAAATCTCATCAAAGAATGAAATCAGGTTTGTTTGACCAACTCTGTTTTTCATAAAACCATGTATTGGCATTAATTATATTTGTATCCTTTAAATTCTTTATCCGCTTAATTGCATAGCAGATTTTCCAGTATTTGCCCAGGACTGATGTCAGACTAGTTGGCCTCTGGTTACCCATGTCATCCCATTTGCCTTTTTTGAAAATTGGCAGAACATTAGCACTCTTCCAGTCTTCTGGAATTTCCCCAGTATTCCAAGATGCATTAAAAATTAACTTGAGCAGCCCAAATTTCTCTTTAGCCAACTCTTTTAGGACTCCTGAGTGAAAGCTATTCATGCCTTCTGATTTAAAAATTCCAGTAGCTTATTGATCTGAATCCCTTGCAAATGAAAGATAATAGGAAAAGATAATGACTTACCACAAATTGCCTTACTCTGAGTTACAAGGTCCTCAGATTTGACCTTAGCTTGCTTGGAGTATATGGTTGCCAATGGGCTAAAACTGCCACTTAGTTCATTCAGAATTGGTTCATAAGGCTGTGCTATGCAGTAGAAATTTATAGTTTATTGGTTCAGTGTTTATAAACTCATCAAAAAAATTAAGGCCACTGGATATATTGTCCTGTCTTTGGAAGCTCTCTTAACTGGTGGATTCCTCAGTTTAGCTGGCCGCGCACACTCATGCCAGTGACTGACAGGTACAGCTCTGCCTACGTAGCTGGACAAAGGGAGAAAGCTAATTGGCTAATATATCTGTGGACCTTGTAAATTAGAGAGAGAGAATTTTTGGTAAGTCAAAATATATTTTCCTATTCCATTAAGAGCTCATTAATAGAAATCCTATTTACTCCTTTTACCCTGGATCATCTCAAATTCTTAGATGGAGAAAATACATTTTATTATGTTTTTTACAATTATTTACCTTTTGTCACTTAAAATAATGTAAATTTGACTTAAACTACAATAACTTTTATAAAGTGCTCTGAAGAGGAATAGTGCTAAATACAAGTATTATACATTGTTGTTGTTTGGTTTGCATGTTGTCCAGATTTTTTCTGTGCTGATATCTTTAGAAGCTATCCACTCATGCTAAATATAGTTCATATTCCATTAGGAACTTTTCAGTGGAAGAATTCAGTTTTTCTATGTGTATATTGAGTGTCACTGAACAGCTGCGAAAGAAATCATCAACTACTGCCTGTATAAGCAATATAGCTTTTGAAATCCTACTAACTTGGAACATCTGTTTCTTTCCATTTCTTGAGTCTCCTGACTACCAGTTGAATTTTACTTTTTGCAGATTTTAAAATGAAAACAAGCTCTTGAGCCCCTAATTGACAAAATAGTATTGGAGGGAGTCATAGTGCTCCTGGAGTGTCCTGTCTCCTTCCTGACTGCTTCACCAGTAGTGCGGGTTTATTTAAACTTTCCCATATCTGCCACTGAGTACAGAGTGCTTTTGAGTTTTTTCAAGCTGCAGAACTGAGCATGCAGTTGAATTTGGCATATTCAACACCTGAGTTACTAGCAAGAATCTTTTTATTTCCTCCTATAGAAAAGAATCTTAGTTTTCAACCTACTAGTGAATGGAAAGCTTGACATGATGCCACAGATCCATAGAGCCTTTCGATCCTTGCCTGCCTAAAAACTGATCAGAAATGGTTAGGTTTGTACCTATTATCACTATATAGAAAGGGCTACTTGCCCAGATTTGATAGAGGCTGGTGGTAATGGTTTTCTTCCACTGCTTGAGGGGGGAGGGGAAGGAGGAAGAAATAATTTCATAGAGAATTCCTCTGTTTATTAGCCAGTATTTAGGGGCTGATGGCCCTGTTTGAGTAAACAGGAAGCAGCTATAATAATTAATTTCTTACATAATGCTTTTCATCTGTATATCTCAAAATGTTGTACAGAGAAATCAGTATTATTATCCACATTTTACGGATGGGGATATGAGGTACAGAGAGGTGAAATGACTTGGTTACCGTCTCCTGCAATCTAATGACAGAGCCATGAATATAACTCAGGTCTCCTGAGTCCTAGTCCTGGGCTCTAACCCCTGGTCCAGGTTGCCATCCCATGAAGCAGCTATTGTTGAGCTTTATTCGTAGTGTACATACAAAGCACAATAATTATGACTGAAGTCACGTCATCTGGGAGAATTCCCAGGGCACTTAATTCCATATATCAGTAATACTTCCATTTCAAGTTCATCATCCTCTCCTACAAGATCCAGTGTAATTTAGATGCCAAAAACTACATTCTCTGCTCCCCATCTCACTTAATCCTCTTGTTTTGTCTGACTTCTAATACTAAAGTACTTTATGGCAGGGACTGTGCCTTATCTATGTTTGTAAATTATAGTGTAAATTAATAGTGCTATAAATATTTTTAATTACAATTATCTATATTGTAGAGAGCACATATGGGAATTATCTGGCCTCTTGGGAAAAGGGTTAGGAAAATAGATGTAATGGATTTAATGGATATTTAATATTAATCTCATACACCCTCACTGCCTCACACTCTCACCATCACATTGGAAACAAGCATTTCCAACCACTGAATAGTTTAATTGTAAGGAGAACATTATGATTGTTTATATTTAGAATTCCTTTAGACTCTGTCTCAGTTGCAAGCAGAAACAATATATAGTTGTCACAGGCAGCAGCCTTATGAAATCATTACTCTTTGGTGTGTTTAATTGATAAGACACAGAGCACTGATGTAGTGAAGTTATTCTCCTGCACCACAGAGGTTCATTCCAGCTTTTTCTCACCCAGTCATGGATCTTAGCTCTTTAATTATAAGATTGGTGTTTGTTTTATGCTATGTGCTGCTGTGAATAGTTTTGAAGTAGAAAGCAAAATAGTTTGTCTTTGAAAACTAGTGTTGATCAAGGCATTCAAGCCTGAACCAGATCAGAGTTCTGAAAAACTCAGTGTGTTTTTCTTCCAGAAGGTTGTATCCCATAGCTCCTACTCTCTCTCCAGAAGCTATAACTGTTAAACCCTAGTCAATGATTACATCATCTTTAGAGTTAGGAGGAAAACATGAAATAACCATTGTGGTTAAATCTGTGTGAATCTCCGAAGTGAGATTCGGAACGATTTAGATTTAAATGGACACTGTCAACATAAATATCACACTTGTGTCTGAAATTTTTTGTACCTAGGGGTGTTACAAATAACACCTAAGATGTTATTTGTAAGAGTACAGGCAACATATCTTTGTTTTCATTCGGCATTTGGCAGCACTTTCTAGATAAACAATTTGACTGTTGTCTCTGTTCATTTACTGTCCATTCAGTTTGTGTGGATCTTCTATGCAACAACAGGAGAGAGAAAAACATTTTTAAAAATAGGAAATGACAAATACTGTAAACAGCAAAATTGGCGAGCATGCCACTTGAAACTACTTTAACTCCAATTTAAAATTGACTAGATTTTAAGTTGACTGTGTCCTTTAAAATTCTGTTTAAGCAGAATCATTTGAGAAATAAATTGAGAAAGTTTCCTTTAACATTTCAGCAGAATGCAAGAGTGCTTGTACTCTTGCCAGATGTTGACAGAAAGCTTCCAGATGTTGTTTATAAACGGATGCTCCTCTATGCCTTGTCACACAAGATACATAGGCCCTGATTCAGCAAAGCATTAAGCATGCTTAAGGACTTCAATGAACAAGGATAGACATAAGCAACTTACAATGGAAATCATCTGCTAAGAAAAGTTGCAACGGCATGATCACTTCATCCAGTGAAAAAGAAGATACAGTAGACTCTCAATTATTCAGGATGATAGGGAAAAAATAATTCTGGTTAATAAAATCCTGGATAATCACCATCCATAGGAAATATGTGGAGTGGGGGTTGATTCACCAGCCATCCGGGGCTGGGAGGAGGGGTGTCGGTTCACTGGCTGCCCTGCGCCCTGGTAAGGGTTTTTTGTGTGTGTGCTTGGGGCGGCAGCAAAGCCAGAGCCGGCCCTGCGAGTTGCCTGTATTTTTTTTGACATCCTGGTTAATCCACATCCTGCTTAATCCAATCCTGGATAATCGAGAGTCTACTGTATGGCCTTGGGGGTGACCACCTTCTTTATGTCCACCCCTTGCTCCTCCAGTTCTTGCAGTTCTGATGCCTGTGATGCTGTGACCAGTGTCTCTCAAGGCAAGCTAGCTGTGCGCTGCCCAGGGGTCTAAGTATGACTACTGAGGTGGCATAGGGCCTGGTGAAGGTGCCCACGGTGACCATACAAAGATGGTGGTGGTGCCATTTGATGGCACATTCCTGGACCCTGTCAATATTAGGTCCCATATGGAGCTTGGGAAGAATATAGAAAAACTCTGTCTGGCTCACTGTTCTATCCCTTACTTGACATTGGAGGGGCCTGGCATGACTGTGGGGAAATACCCCTTGATCAGCTGTGGCTCAGTAGTGAGGGCCAGAAAGTCAGGAGCTTCCAACATAGCTAGTTCACAGTCTGATTAAATTCTGCCAGTACTGAGTGTCCCGGTGTGGTAGGTGGTGCCAGGGGAGCTGGAGACCTCGCCCGTACTGATTTCTTGGTTGTCGGATGGGCCGATGTCACTGGAAGTGCAGATGACAGCTTGCGTCCCAGTAGCATCTTAGGCACTTGCCTTTGTCTTTCTGTACTGAAAATTCAGGGCCTGTGCCCAGTGCCAGTGCTCCTGTGGTTGCCAGTGAAAATGCATGCATGCATAGCTTTACCTTATCACATCTAAGTGGTGGAGTACTTTTATGTTTAGATTTTTATCAGGTATATGCTGAAGTCTATAGTATTGTTTTATCTCTTCCACAAAAATGTGCAAATAAAGTTGTGATGTGTCACCATTTATGACCTGGCTGGTACTAGTGCTGAAAACTAATTGTTATGTCTCTACCATTGCTTCTCCTTTGGTTAAGGAACAACTCAGTTATATGAGGTCAGAGTAAAACAGATAATCCATTTTGTATAAACTCCTTGAATCCTGGTATAAGAGTTCATCCAACATATTCCGCTTGCCATTCAAATTTTCCAACATCAACATATAGTCCAGTTCCAGCAAAAGAACAGAAAATAAACTGCAAAATGTTTCCATAAAAACCAAGCAGTCCCCACTGAAACAATAAAAAACTCTAGAATAGTAAGTAAAAGCTCTGTCTCAAAACTGAACAAAGTTGGAATCAAAAGAATGAACATACAGAAAATTATAAAGCACAGAATTAACAATTTTTGGAATGTTTTCACAATGCTAGAGCCACAGGGACAGAGGATAAAGTTCCATTTGCAGGGACAAGACTCCAGTAATACCATCTGGTTATTCCCTCTCATAACAGGGAATTCCCAGATGATAGATGTTTGTTATGATGTGATTAAAATAACACACTGGGAGGCTAACCAGTTGTACAAGACTCTTCTCCAAAATTCCTTCAGCCACAGCAGAAACATGCTGTGGGTTATATTACTGTAACTTCCTCCACATTGCAGGGCTTTTGAAAGAAACATGTCATTTTTTAGATACTGAGATCCTGCTGATGGGAATAAACAATGCCATCTCCTCCCTAAATGGAGAGGAATGTTTCATATCCACCTTGAAACCTGTTACTACAGAGATTTACAGGGATCATTTAATGGCAATGGATTATAAATTATAGAGCACAGAACAGAACCCTTTGCAAAATATCAGCCATGTTTATTTTGTAACCATTGGAGTCTTTCATCTGACTGGTCAACTTAGCACCTCGCTTTCTTACATGAATAAGATTTGGGTGATTTGTGAACTCGGTGCTCTTTTACCCATACACATCTCAGTTTGAGAGAAAGTTCAGCAGTGCTATGCCCATGGGGGGAGGGGGGAAAGAATTTGTCAATATTAACTGTATGAAATTGGTTCATTGTAGTTGTTGCTTATGCTTTCAAATGTTTCCTTTTTAATAACATGTTCAGCTACTTGTATTTAAAAAATTAATAAAACTGTCTAAACTGAATTTGATTTACCAGTAATCTCACCCAAATCTCAAAGCTGCAGTTTCAATGGCTATCAGGCCTGTTTTAGGTTTTCAATAAGCTTGGCTGCAGGAAAAAGGAATTTATTTTATGCTCTATGTTTTTCAAATATATTTGAAGAAACCATTGAAAAACCACTTTGTTTCCTTCCCAAAATGAAAGGAATGGAAGAATTCATTATTGCAAATTTCCTTTTGTACAGGTCTTTACTTCCAAAATCTGTTTCTGGGTCTCAGAGTGACATACGATTTGTAGCATTTGTTTTCAGATATCTTTTGAAATTCACTTATGTGCTAGTGTCTGCACTTTTTGCCTGATATTGCTATTAGATCAGATCTCTTGACTCAGCTAGACAGTGTTGCCACATGGTCAGTGTCAGTCAAACCAAAAATCCAACAACTGCATGAAGAATCATACAGGAGGCTGATAAACAAAGTTTCTTTTTCTTTTATGTAACAGTGTAGGCCCTTGTCATGTATGCTAAAAACATAAAGTTCATATTACTAGGTGATCCTATAGCGTAATGTAGCCTCCTGGACCCAGAAAATATGCAGCCCTTTGTAGTAATCTTATCCCAAGGTTAGTCTAGTAGACTTCAGCCTAAATGACAGAAGAAGGTATGGATTATCTGTACAACAGCAACAAAAATGGAAAGCTAGATGATACAGATATATGAACAGATTCATAGATAAGACCAGAATAGACCATTGTGGTGATATAGTCTGACCTCCTTACAACTGCCCTGAATTTAAGTCCTGCTTGAATAAGAGCATCTCTTTTAGAATAGCATTCAGTCTTGATTTAAAATTTTCCAGTGATGGAGAATGAATCACAACCCTTGGTAACTTTGTTTCAATAGTTAATTATTCTCACTGTTAAAAAATTGTGCCTTATTTCTAGTTTGATTTTTGTCTAGCTTTAACTTCTAGCCATTGTACCCTTTGCCCGCTAGATTAAAGAACCCTTGATTATCAAAATGCTGTTCTCCATGCAGGTGCTAATAGACCAGGGGTGTGCAAACTAGGGCCCGCAGGCCACATCCAACCCTCCAGACATTTTAATCTGGCCCTCAAGCTTCTGCTGGGGAGCGGGGTCAGGGGCTTGCCCCGCTCCGTGCGGCTCCCAGAAGCAGCAGCCTCATATCCCCCCCTCCTGCTCATATGCATAGGGGCATCCAGGGAGCACCGCATGCTGCCCCTGCCTCAAGTACTGCCCCCACAGTTCCCATTGGCTGGGAACCAGGCCAATGGGAGCTGCAGGGGTGGCACTGAGGATTGGGCCGTGCATAGAGCCGCCTGGCTCTCCCTATGCGTAGCAGCAGAAGGGGGAAAATGCTGCTGCTTCTGGGAGCTGCTTGAGGTCTGCACTCCCCAGAGCCTGTACCCCAACCCCCTGCACCATCCCTGATCCTCCTCCCACCCTCCAAACCACTTGGTCCCAACCCAGAGTACCCTCAATCCTTCATTTTCAGCCCCACCCCAGAGCCTTCACCCCCACTTGCACCCTAACCCCCTGTCCCAGCCCAGAGCCTCTTCCCACATCCTGAGTTCATTTCTAGCCCCACTGCAGAGCCCACCCCCCCAGCCTGAGCCCTCACCCACTCCTATACTCCAACCCCCAATTTCATGAGCATTCATGGCCCACTATTCAATTTCCATACCCAGATGTGGCCCTCGGGTCAAAAAGTTTGCCCACCCATCATAGATTGACCAAACCATCCCTTAACCTTCTCTTAGTTACGTTTAACAGATTGAACTCCATCAGTCTATCTCTGTAAAGCATAATTTCCAATCCTCTGACCCTCTGACCCTCTCGGGTCCCAGCAGCCGAGACCTGGGCGGGCGGGCTGACAGCTCCCTGACAGCCCCCAGCAGCGGGGACACGGGCGGGCGGGCTGCTAGCTGCCGCCTGGGTCCCAGCAGCGGGGACCCGGGCGGGCGGGCTGACAGCGGGCTGACAGCCCCCCGGCAGCGGGGACCCGGGCGGGTGGGCTGACAGCGGGCTGCTAGCCCCCAGCAGCCGGGACCCGGGCGGGCGGGTGGGCTGCTAGCTGCCGCTCGGGTCCCAGCAGCCGGGACCTGGGCAGGCGGGCTGACAGCCCCCAGCAGCTGGGACCCGGGCGGGCGGGCTGACAGCCCCCAGCAGCTGGGACCCAGGCGGGCGGGTTGACGGTTCCCGCCCGGGGCCCAGCAGCCGGGGACTTGGGCGGGCGAGCTGCTTTACTCACGGCTCCCGGCTGCCAAGTAAAACCTTGATGTAACGGACTAATTCGGGCGAGGGGGTGTCCGTTAAAGCCGAAAGTCCTGTTATTTAATAATTTTTTAAAAATATTAAATAACGGACTTTCGGCTTTAATGGACACCCCCTCGCCCAAATTAGTCCGTTATATCGAGGTTTTACTGTAATGCACATTAGAAAAAATAACCCCAACTATACATACAATATGATGGGGGCTAATTTAGCTACAACTAATCAGGAAAAAGATCTTGGAGTCATTGTGGATAGTTCTCTAAAGACATCCATGCAGTGGGCAGTGGAAGTCAAAAAAGCCAACAGGATGTTAGCAATCATTAAAAAAGGGATAGAGAAGACAGAGAATAGCTTATTGCCCTTATATAAATCCATGATGCGCCCACATCTTGAATACTGTGTAGAGATGCGGTCTCCTCATCTCAAAAAGGATATACTGGCAGTAGAAAATGTTCAGAGATGGGCAACTAAAATGATTAGAGATTTGGAACAGATCCCATATGAGGAGAGATTAAAGAGGCTAGGACTTTTCAGCTTGGAAAAGAGGAGACTAAGGGAGAATATGATAGAGGTATATAAAATGATGAGTGGTGTAGAGAATGTGAATAAGGCAAAGTTATTTACTTGTTCCCATAAAAGAGCTATGGGCCACCAAATGAAATTAATGGGCAGCAGGTTTAAAACAAATAAAAGGAATTAGTTCTTCACACAGCGCAAAGTCAACCTGTGGAACTCCTTGCCTGAGGAGGTTGTGAAGACTAGAACTATAACAGGGTTTAAAAAAGAACTGGATAAATTCATGGAGGTTAAAGTCCATTAACGGCTATTAGCCACGATGGGTAAGGAATGGTTTCCCTAGCCTCTGTTTGTCAGAGAGGGGGGATGGATGGCAGGAGAGAGATCACTTGATCATTACCTGTTAGATTCACTCGCTCCGGGGCACCTGGCATTAGCCACTGTGGGTAGACAGGATACTGGGCTGGATGGACCTTTGGTCTGACCCAGTATGACCGTTCTTATGTTCTAATGTTAGTACAGCAATAAATATATTATAAATATGGTTGTTATTTAGTCAGGGATATTTTTAGTAAAAATCATAGGTGATGAAAATTCACAACCCGGTGACTTGTCCATGACTTATACTATAAATATCCCTGACTAAATCTTGGTTGGTCCGGGGGAGGGGGTCTTACTGGGGAAAGCCATGGCTGGTCCCATGGCTGCTCCAGCAGCAGCTGCACGGCTGTCTGCGGGGCCATCCAAGCAGCTGGTTGCAGAGCCGCTTCAGCAGCGGCAGGTGTTGGCTGTCCACGGGCCACCTGAGCAGCAGGCCCCAGAGCCAGCTGCTTGGGCGGCCTTGAGGTCAGCCACACTCACCATCATGGAGGTCACAGAAAGTCATGGAATCTGTGACTTCTGCGATCTCCATGACAGACACGGAACTTTAACTATAAACCTTGCAGGCAGGCAGAGTGATATGTTACCATTAACATTACATCCTTGTAAATAAATATACCAATTATTAAAAATTTACATGTATTCAGTATTATTTTCCTACAAACTCTTTCATATCCCACAAAATAAGCCTTATGTTTATAAGTACACATAATTAACACATTTATAAAATAAATATTTTCTACCGTACGGTTCTCTGGGAGCACCCATCCACCCAATTTGTAGAAAGGGAAGAGTTCTTTGCCATAATGGTTCACTATAGTCCTTTGCCACTATGGTTTTCATGTCTGCATTTTCAGATTCATATTTCTGCTTTGACAAAAAGTATAAAAGATAATTCACACTGACATTTTAAACAGCTCTCTTAGTTTCTTAGGTGGATTTAAAGGGCAGAGGTTTACTTTAGGAATCCTGGACTTGTTTTGTCATGAAGCTAAATAAATAAATATTCTTTCAGATCAAGCCAGACTTCCTACTTAAAATAAAATGATTGGTTTCTTCTGTTTTCCTTTTTAAGTTCAGTAAATGCTTTCACTACTGATGTGTCCAAAATCCTGTTTTCCAGATTATCCTTAAGAATTGAGCCAGGAAGCAGCTCTCCTCGACTGGTCTCCTCCAAGGAAGATCTTGCAGGTATAAAATGTTGTTGTAAATATTTGAATCTCAACAATATATCAATATTACATCTGTACTTACATAAATCATTCTCTCTAGTTTATGCAACTGGCATTTCTAGGCTTGTTATGCCTGTAGAGTGAATCCAATTCACATCAGCATTCTGCCTAGGGATTCATTGAATTTCAAATGGGAGAATTGAATTTTATTGTAATTAAATAGGTATGCTGAAAGAATTGTTAGAAAATCAATACCTCATTCTGAACTTCAGAGCATTGAGTGATGTAAATGACCCCAGAAATGTAATAGTTGTAGAACTGTCCGTGATGAATTTTTCAGTAGTGAGCACCTGACTTCAGTATATTTGTAATATCAAGAACACGTGGTCACTTGGTAAAATAAATAGCCAATCAATTTAGAACAAGTTGCACAGCATGTAGTTTGTCTGGAATTCACTGCCATGGGTGGTCAGAATCAGATATTGTGGCAGCATCATAGAAATAGCCAGATGATTGTATAACTGCTAGTAACGATTGTAGGTGGTGAGCTAAGATGCTCCCCAGATATCATGCTCCAGTGATCAAGAAGGGAGTTTTGACTTCTTATGTGCAATAGAATGGCAAATCCTATCATCTTTTTAAAAATAAGTAAAATCAAAACCTTTTAGAAGTTATTCTTCACTTGAAGAGATTGTAGATGGAGCATGCATTCAGAACTGTTTGCCTAATGGGTTTATCGATCCCTAATTTCACCTGAAACTGGAAAATGAGTATTTCTGAGGTTAGTGGTTGGCAAGCTCCACATTTTTAATAGCCAGTATACAAGCCAAGTAGATATTTTCCTCTGTACTTGTGAGTAAAAGCACAGAGGTATTCCAGCACTATGTTTCCCTAGAGTTAATCCCTGGGGTTGGCCAACACAGGTTGGCAAGAGTGCAGTACTGCTAGCGAAATCTGTCTCCCCACCAGCTTTGTCACCACATCAGTTCCTGCCAGGGACCACCATGCCCGGTGGTATTACTCTGTGCTTCTTTGTCAGACTTGTTTCCATGGAGCAGTCTCCTAAGAGGTAGAGTATCTCTGACAGCTGAGCATTGATAAAGATTGCTAACTTATAAAGAAGCATAAATTTATCACTGAACACAAATGCTCCATAAGGAATAGATAGAGTATTGGTACATGAAACAGAAGTTGGATGGATTCAGTGTTTGTTACTAACGTGCTTTTTTTATTTGTACCTATCTAGTGAATAGAAATCAGGACTGTATCTCTTTTAGTGTGCTTGATTCAGAGCAGTAAATAATAAATTAAGTATTCTTCACATAGTTATGTGTAAAGTAGCATGTGAAACTAAGGAAGGGAGGTGTATCACCTCGGGAAAGGGTAAAGTAGTGTTGTGATAACTACCCGACATTATGTATTATCTATCTATACAATAGAATTCATAAGAGATTTTGACTGGAGTCTGTTTCTCCAGTATACAGACATGCTTCCCCGTTATCTAATAAGACTTGTTTGGAATCAGAATGAAGATGGGAACCACACAAAACAGGCTGCTGCCTCTTTTAGTCCTAATGAACGGATTTGATATCAGTGACTTGGGACAATTTGGATGTTTCATTATTTTATTTCTAAGTGCCCTGTTACCAGTTTCAAGGTAAAGTAAAAACCTTCACAGCTACTAGATTCTAGGTGGATCTGTGGGATTCAGTTGGAGCCTGGGTCCAACACACTGCTTCCCTTGACTTGACTGAATAGACACTGAGGATATTATGACGCATAAAGTCATAGAAATGGAGCCTTGTTTTACCAAAACTAGGCAACTTATTTGATTAAAAGGCCACTGTTGAGATTGGTTGGGCCAAAATAGGAACTTACCTTTTTATTGCTCATATGTTTCCAGAAATGGTGTAATTCTATATGATGAGGGTTTGAGCATAGTGGTTTGGAAAACAAATTCTTCAAAACCTGTTTGCCTTTATTTGTGCAGCCCAGCCCTCATGGATAATAAATAACTAGTGTGTAACTACGTGCCTAGGAACAGCCCTATAATAACATGTTGGTACAAGTGGGGATATGTAACCAGTTTTCAGTTTTGAGCATCAGAGAGGTTTTTCTAAACAGTGAGGGAAAATGCTTTTAAGAAACTGAAGTTTATCTTCATATCTTGGCAGTAACATAAAATATAAAATCATAGGACTGGAAGGGACCTCAAGAGGTCTTCTGGTCCAGTCTCTTGCAGTCAAGGAGGATATTGACATAATAGGCATCACAGAAACCTAGGGATTATCTCTTCTAGACCATCCCTGACTGGTGTTTGTCTAGCCTCCTCTTAAAAATCTCCAAAAACGGAGATTCCACAACATCCCTGGGCAATTTATTCCAATGCTTAGCTACCCCGACAGGAAGTTTTTTCTAATGTCCCACCTAAATCACCCTTGCTGCAATTTAAAACATCCCTTCCTGTCCTATCGTGAGAGGTTAAGGAGAATTTTCTCCCTCCTCCTTGTAACAACCTTTTATGTATTTGAAAACTGTTACCATTGCCCCCCTCATTCTTCTCCAGACTAAATAAATCCAGTAGCCTCTGTTTGTCAGAGGGAGGATGATGGATGGCAGGAAAGAGATCACTTGATCATTACCTGTGAGATTCACTCACTCCGGGACACCTGGCATTGGCCACTGTGGGTAGATAGGATACTGGGCTGGACGGACCTTTCGTCTGACCCAGTACGGACATTCTTATGTTCTTATCCTACACTAGCCATGGAACGTGGGTGGGATGGTCTAATAAGTGACTTTTCTAGATTAGCATTTACCTCTTAGCCCTTGAAATTAGAGCTAAACTAGATCCATAGTCTACAGCCAAGCACTGAGGTACAATCATATTTGCTCCAACTCCTCAGACAGAGACCAACACCTACAAGATCTTCACCAAGCTTTCTCAGAACTACAATACCTGCACAAGGAAATAAGGACACAGATCAACAAAGCCAGACTTATACCCAGAAGCCTGCTGCTGCAAGACAAGCCCAAGAAAGACAACAGCAGAACACCACTAGCTATCACCTACAGTCCTCAGTTAAAACCTCTCCAACGTATCATCAGTGATCTACAACCCATCCTGGACAATAATCCCTCACTTTCACAGGCCTTGGGAGGCAGGCCAGTCCTGGCACACAGACAACCTGACAACCTTAAACAGATTCTCACCAGCAACAGCACACTGCACCACAATAACTCCAACTCAGGAACCAATCCATGCAACAAACCTCGATGCCAACTCTGCCCACATATCTACACCAGCAACACCATCACAGGACCTAACCAGATCAGCCACATCATCACTGGTTCATTCACCTGCACATCTACCAATGTCATATATGCCATTATATGCCACCAATGTCCCTCTGCTATGTACATTGGCCAAACTGGACAGTCCCTACGAAAAAGGATAAATGGACACAAATCAGATATCAGGAATGGCAATATACAAAAACCTGTAGGAGAACACTTCAACCTGCCTGGACACACAATTACAGATTTAAGTCACAATATTGCAGCAAAAAAACTTCAAGACCAGACTGCAAAGAGAAACTGCAGAGCTGCAATTCATTTGCAAATTTGACACAATCTATCTGGGATTGAAGATTTTGAATGGCTTGCTAATTACAAAAACAGCTTCTCCTCTCTCTAAGTTCACACCTCCAATTCAGCTGCTAGAGGAATACCTCATCCTCCCTGATCTGAGATGATAAGCTGGTTCAGCCTGATTGGACTAGCCTTGTTATCTCCTACCTGGTTCTTGCCTACTTATCTATACCTGCCCCTGGACACTTCCACTGCTTGCATCCGACGATGTGGGTATTAGCCCATGAAAACTTATGCTTCAATACTTTAGTTAGTCTTTAAGGTGCCACAGGACTCTTTGTTACCAGAGCTAAAATAATTCATAATGAATAATTCATCTTCAAAATTTGCCTGCCCGAATCTTCTCCTGTGGGATGTGCATGCACTTTGGTGTTTAGCGAAAAACTCTAGAAAACAAATAGACATTATGTGAGCTACATGCATCCTCTCTCATGGGTTTGAATATTTAGACCTGAGATCTTATATTAAGCAATGGCCCCAATCTTTTCTTAATCCCTGTTCAAACACTGTAGTTAGCGGCTGGTGAGCAGCAGAACTGACTGGTCTTTAGTCTGCACTTTGCTGCATCCTCTCAATAATTAGTGGAAGTGTAGTTGTTAGTTTTTTGTGTACTTTTTAGTTTTCTGTGAATTATTTAAATATATTTGGATGTTTTCTACATTTTCAAATATATTGATTTCAGTTATAACACAGAATACAAAGTGTACAGATCTCACTTTATTTTTATTACAAATATTTGCACTATAAAAACAAAAGAAATAGTATATTTCAATTCATCTAATAGAAGTACTGTAGTACAATCTCTTGATCATTAAAGTTGAACTTACAAATGTAGAATTATGTACAAAAAAAACCCTGAATTCAAAAATAAAACAGTGTAAAACTTTGGAGCCTACAAGTCCACTCCGTCCTACTTCAGCGAATCACTCAAATAACTTTGGTTACATTTGCAGGATATAATGCTGCCCACTTCTTCTTTATAACATCACCTGAAAGTGAGAACAGGCATTCGCAATTACGTGCCAGATGTGCTGATGATTCATATATCCCTTCATTCTTCAACCACCATTCCAGAGGACATGAGTCCATGCTGAGAATGGGTTCTGCTCGATAATGATCCAAAGTAGAGTGGACCGATGCTTGTTCATTTTCATCATCTGAGTCAGGTGTCACCAGCAGAAGGTTGATTTTCTTTTTTGGTAGTTCGGGTTCTGTAGTTTCTGCATCAAAATGTTGCTCTTTTAAGACTTCTGAAAGCATGCGCCACACCTTGTCCCTCTCAGATTTTGGAAGGCACTTCAGATTCTTAAACCTTGGGTCGAGTGCTGTAGCTATTTTTAGAAATCTCACATTGGTACCTTCTTTGCAGTTTGTGAAATCTGCAGTGACAGTGTTCCTAAATCAAACAACATGTGCCGGGTCATCATCCGAGACTGCTACAACATGAAATATATGGCAGAACGTGGGTAAAACAAAACAGGAGACATACAATTCTCCTCTGAGGAGTTCAGTCACAAATTTTTTTAACGAACATCACCAGCGTAGAAGCATGTCCTCCGTAATGGTGGCAGAAGCATGAAGAGGCATACAAATATTTAGTATATGTGACACGTAAATACCTTGCAGTGCCGGCTACAAAAGTGCCCTGCGAATGCCTGTTCTCACTTTCAGGTGACATTGTAGATAAAAAGCAGGCAGCATTATCTCCTGTAAATGTAAACAAACTTGTTTGTCTTAGCGATTGGGTGAACAAGAGGTAGGACTGAGTAGACTTGTGGGCTCTAAAGTTTTACATTGTTTTATTTTTGAGTGCAGTTGTGTAACAAAACTCTAAATGTGCAAGTTACACTGTCACACAGAGATTGCACTAGAGTAAAAATAAAAAATATACACTATATACCTTTTGTAGCTCTTCGCAGTCTGCTTGGGACTTAACCATCTTGAGTAGTTTTGTATCTACAACTTTTCCCACCTCACTGTTCACCTCTTTTTCCAGACTATGAATATGAATCACCCCTCTTATTGTGATTTGGATTTCCCCACTAGGGGAAAGCCAGGGACTAAGCTGACCCCATGGGGGTGGGGGCGGGACGAGAGGAAGTGGCCCAGGAAGGACAGCGTGAAGCAGCCTTGGTTGCCAGACTACTGGTAGTCCAAAGGGTTCTGAGTCGGAGCCCAGTGGAATGGGAGTGTCCGGGCTTCCCTCCTCACAATCTCCTTGTGGCTGTGACCAGTAGGCCTTGCTGTTCACCAGACCCCTAGTGAGGACCATTACAGTGACCAAAAGAGAGAGAGAGAGAGAGAGAGAAATTGATAGATGTATTCTAGATTAGACTTTGCAGAAAGTGGTTTCTATCATCCTTGTTTATAACTCAATGAAAGCCATTTAAATAAGCTGTTAATGATATACATGAACTACTGCTGCAGCTGTGCAAGAAGGAGCAAAATGAACTTTTCTATTTAATTATTTTTACAAGTGTGCAAGGAGTGATGAATTGGTACACGGGTGCCCACCAAATCCCAGAACCCATAAGGTTTCAGCTCTCTCTCTTCACTTCCTTTGTGCCATACAAATCTTGTGAGTTTATCTAAGGTGATTTATGCCTTCATTCAGCCAAAGGAGAACACTCCTGTAAGAACATAAGAAAGGCCATAATGGGTCAGACCAAAGGTCCATCTAGCCCAATATCCTGTCTTCTGACAGTGGCCAATGCCAGGTGCCCCAGAGTGAGTGAACCTATGAGGTAATGATCAAGTGATCTCTCTCCTGCCATCCATCACCCCCCTCTGACAAACAGGGGCTAGGGACACCATTCCTTACCCATCCTGGCTAATAGCCATTAATGGACTTAACCTCCATGAATTTATCCAGTTCTCTGGTATAAGTGTAACCCACACATCTTCTGGGTGTGGTGTTCTGTCCCATCTAGTGGCATCACTTAGAGAGAGATTGAGACAGCTCTGCAGCCTTAGCTAATAGTGTATGGCTTTTAGCGCATGCAGTAGAGGCCATGCACTAAGCTCCAGAAGTCCTAGGTTCGATCTCGCCCAATGCCAACCAGGGTCTGTTGGCATTACATAAGCAGTAAAAAGCATTCAATTTCGTGTTACATTCACCCTCTAAAATACAAGACAGAAATTCTGGTTACAAAACAGATCTCCTCTGTTTGCAAAATATTGGAGAAAACTAGCTGTCCATTTTCCACCTGAATTGCCAACCAGTTTTCCAGTAAATCAAAACAGGAGGCAGACATTTGATTGAAGTGAATGTCTCACAACAGGTTTTTTTTTTTGTATTAGTGGTAATCTCATTACATTGCCACATTTATGTATAATTGTGGATAGTGCTTTTATAGGAAAATTGCATCCCGTCATACAGAGACGTTTGTTATAAATAGTTTTAGAACATGGGACTTTACCAGAAATTTAATCTTGTGTTTTTAGGGTCTCTTCTGATTCACACAACTTGATTGAGACAGTTTTTAAGTCCCTTAGATCTGCTATAAAAACAGGACATCAATGATGCACAAAAAACATCAATTGTTCACATTTCCCAATTGAATGCCTTAGATGAAAAATGGCATCTGTGTTCCTGCAGTGTTGGCTAAGAAATGTCCAACATTAACAGTTCATCCAGCAGACAGATTGTTTTGGAAGATAGAGCTCAGTATTTTTCCCCCAGAGCAAAACAGAATATTTAACATAATATGTTGCAGACATGTTTAGAGTTCCCAGTGTCTGACATTCTTTAGAACATCACTACATGTGATGTTCAGTACAGACAGTTACATGTGTTTTTCTAGCGGATCTCAGTGTCACTCTGAAAAGTAGCTAATCAGAGCATAGAAAGTTTGTTTTTTACAAAAGTGTCTTTGAACATTTTTTTAAAAAGACAAATACTGTAAAAATAATACTCATGTTCAAAACATAGATGCTAACAGTAGGGACCTAAGCTGTCTTTTATATGATGTTGAATGGATCCATGTAAGAGTTTCCCAAGCACTGGAGTGTGACTTCCCAAAGGGGAATCAGGATATTTCTAATAACCCCTTCATTCAAGGGTCAGCATTTTACATTTCCCTTTGAGACTGCATTGGTGGTGAGAGCCAGGTGAGTGGGTTCTTCAGAGACAGCGTTGAGGATGAAGACCATTACCTTTAGAGCAGTAGTCAAGGCTCAGTTACAGCTAAGATCTGTTATTTCATGTGTTTCCACTGTGCTTTAGAATGGAGAAATCCATCACTATTGAGGCCCCACAATACTTACCGACAAAGAAGTAAATGGGCTAAATTCTTAGCTCAATATAAATCTATAGTAACTCCCCAGAAATCAGGGTGGTTCTTCAATTGCTTGCTCATGTTGATTCCATTTTAGATGTGTGCGCACCCACGTGTGCGGTTGTCGAAGATTTTTGCCTTAGTGGTATCCATGGGGCCAGCTGTGGCACCCCCTTGAGTGCCACGCTCATGCATCGGTACATTAGGTGCCACTGGATCTTATGTCCTCTCAGTTCCTTCTCACTGCCTGTGGTGGTTAGTCAGAGCACCTTTCCTTGCATAGCAAGGGCTTGTGGTTTTGTCTTTTCTGACCTCAAGCATTAGGGCCTTGTAAATACAGTCGGACCCTGCAATACCATGATGATCGGGATCCAAAAATACCCGATCGCAGTAAACGCGGGGTCGCTCTATTGCAGGATTGCGCCACATCAAAGTGCCATGCGCCGCCACCATTGGGAGCCCCGCGTGCCCCGCGTTATAAGCGTATTAGTGCTATAGCGGGGCGCAGTATTGCGGGGTTCCACTGTAGTTTGTTTTTAGATGTTACTGTAAAGTAGGTGCCAAGTGGGGGTCATGCCCCAGTCTCTGGGGTTTAAGCCCTGTGCAGACTGTAACAGGCCTATGCCTGTAAGTGACCCCCACAGCAGCTGCCTCAAGTGCTTGAGGAAATCACATGTGAAAGACAAGTGTCATATTTGTGAAAATTTTTGACTCAGAAAGAGTGGGATATTTGCTTGCAGGCTCTCCTCATGGCTGCTTACCTCAGATGCCGAGGGGTCCAAGTCTTCCTGTATCTCAATGACTGGGTCATCAAGGGCAGGTCTCGGGAGCAAGTGCAGAGAAGCCTCGATCTGGTGTGTTCCCCTTGCTGCGACCTAGGCCTGTTAATAAATGAGAAAAAATCCACCTTAATGCCCATCCAGCAAATAGAATTCATTGGGGCAGTTCTTGAGCCAGAGCCTTCCTTCCGGAAGCACATTGTCAGGTCATGTCGAACCTGATCTCCCGTGTAAAGAAGCACCTCCTCACCAGGGCTCTCACTTCCTTATGGCAGTTGGGCCACATGGCCACGTGTACATATGTGGTCAGCTATGCTCATCTCAATCTCTGGCCCTGCAAGCATGGCTGACGTCTGTCTACATTCTCAACAGGCATGACCTGGACTGGGTAGTCAGGGTGCTGGACCACATCTGGTCATCCCTGGATTGGTGGTTGGAACCCAGGCTGGTGCTGGAGAGAGTCCCTTTTGCGATCCCATCCCTCTTGCCGACGCTTTGGACCTGGGCTGGAGAGCCCACCTAAGTGAACCGAGCACCCAGGGTCAATCTGGCCCTTCACATCAGCATCAGGGAGCTCAGAGCAGTTAGCCTGGTTTGCAGAGCGGCGGCAGTGTGCTCAGGGAAGGAGGCAGAGCGGAGGTGAGCTGGGGCAGGGGGCGGGGAGCTGCCGGTGGGTGCTCTGCAGCCACCAGTTTTTCTCTATGGGTGCTCTAGGGAGCACCCATGGAGTTGGTGCCTATGATGGTAGCCTTTTGCATCCGAACTTGGCAGCGCTGCATTTGATGGCTTGGCTACTGCATGGCTAAGCACAGACGAATGGGCATGCTCGGCCATTGTCCAGAAGGTCTTGCTGGGTATCAGGAAAATGTCCACCAGAGCAACTTATGTGGCTAAATGGAAAAGATTTGCGTGTTATGCTATGCTTCAGGAGATCCTAGATTACCTGCTGCACCTCAGACCCCAAGGTTTGTCCCTGTCATCAATCAGGATCCATGTGGTTGCTATCTCGGCTTTCCATCCTCCATTCCAAGGCAGGTCAGTCTTCGCTCATGAGATGATGCCACAATTTTTGAAGGGTCTAGAGCATCTCTACCCGAATGGCCGGGATCCTGTCCCTCCTGGGACCTGAATCTCATGCTGTTGAGTAGGCTGACCATATGTCCCGTTTTGAACGGGACAGTCCCGTTTTTTACATATTTTTTGACCGTCTCGTCTTTTTAATAAAAATATGAAATTTGTCCCGTTTTTCATTTAAAAAAAAGGACGCGGCTTATTTCAGGGACCCACGGCCAGGTCCCGCCTCCTCCCACAGCCCTTCAGTCCCTTCCCCTCCCCGGCCTGCTCCCCCCTCCCCTCCGCCGCAGCCACTGCAGAGCCCGCGCGGCGCGATTGGCTGGGCCGCCCCCACGTGTCACGTGCCCGCAGCTGAGCAGCGGCATGATTGGCTGGGCCACCCCCATGTGTTATGGGAGCGGCACAACGGCAGAGTGGAGCTCCTGGCCGGGCAGGGGCTGCCTGGTGCCTCGCTCCCCCCCCACCACACACACACGTGGAGGAAACTCAGCGTAGGTAGGGGCTGGGGAGGGGGGCTCAGCGGTGGCGGGCAGAGGGGAGCTCCTGGCCAGGCAGGGACTGCCTGGTGCCTCACTCCTAACGACCCCCCCCTCCACGTGGAGGAAACACTGAGCCCAGCATAGGTAGGGATTGGGGAGGGGAGCTGCTGGCCGGGCAGGGGCTGCCTGGTGCCTCACTCCCCCCCACCCCACGTGGAGGAAACGCGGAGCCCAGCGTAGGTGGTGGCTGGGGAGGGGGGCGCAGCAGCGGGGCCTGCAGGGGTGGGATGAGCTGGGGGGAGGTGGGAGGCTGCGGGGGGTTGGGCTGTGTTTTGAGGCCGTTAGGGGGGTCTGTGGGGGTGTATTGGTTGCTAGTGGGGGGCTATGGGGAGAGGTTGTGTAGGGAAGGCTGTGGGGGTGTAAGGGGCTGGGGGGTTGGTAGTGGGATGGTGTTGGGGGGCCTGGAGGTGGTTATGTGAGGGTTGGGTAGTGGTGACATTATGGATATGGGAGGGGCATTGTAGGGTTATATTTGGGGTGTGAAGGGAGTTATAACCCCGTTCCATTTTTGCCATCACAATGTCCCGTTTTTGTCACAAGGAAATATGGTCAGCCTACTGTTGAGGCTCATGGATTCTCCATTTGAGTCTCTGGCTTCCTGCTCTCTCCTACTTCTCGCTTGGAAAGTTTCATTCCTGGTCGCAATACTGTCAGCCTGCAATACTGTCTGAGATCAGGGTGCTTAATAACCAGTAAGGCAAAAATCTCTGACAACCATGCACGTAGGCGCATGCACACCTAGAATGGAATGGACATGAGCAACACATATTGAAGAACAATCGTAATGAAAAAAGTGGGTGTCTGTTTTATTGCACAGCTGTAACGGGGGATAGAATTCAGCCCAATATAGTCAGCCCTGGAAGTAGCTGAAGAATTTAAGTACCGTATATACTCGAGTATAAGCCGAGTTTTTCAGCCCACTTTTTGGGCTGAAAAAAGCCTCCTCGGCTTATACTCGAGTCACCCCGGTAAAAAAAAAAAAAAAAAAAAAAAGCCTCGCTCTCCCGTCCCCGCTGCGCGGGCGGGCTGCCGGGAGCGTCCCGGTTCCCCCCTCCCCACCGCGGGCGGGCTCCTGGCAGGGACAGGACGGGTCGCGCCCGCAATGGCCGGGGCTCCCCCCGTGACAGGCCGCGGCACGGAGCCGCCGGGCCCAACCGCCCCGGGATCCTCCCGAGCCAGCCCTGCTACCGCGCAGCGGGGGCCGTTCCCCCCCCGGGGAGGGGTGAGTGCAGGGCAAGGCTTTTTTTTTTTTTTTTTTTTTGGTCCGGCGGGGAGGGGAGGAACCGGGGCGCACATTTTTTTTTTGGTCCGGCGGGGAAGGGGGAACCTCGGCAGGGGGGAACCTCGGCAGCCCGCCCGCGGCGGGGAAGGGGGAACCTCGGCAGGGGGAACCTCGGCAGGGGGGAACCTCGGCAGCCCGCCCGCGGCGGGGAAGGGGGAACCTCGGCAGGGGGAACCTCGGCAGGGGGGAACCTCGGCAGCCCGCCCGCGGCGGGGAAGGGGGAACCTCGGCAGGGGGAACTCGGCAGGGGGAACCTCGGCAGGGGGGACTCGGCTTATACTCGAGTCAATAACTTTTCCAGCTTTTTGTGCTAAAATTAGGTGCATCGGCTTATATTCGGGTCGGCCTATACTCGAGTATATACGGTAGCTTGTTATTTTAATGCATTATTTTTTAGCCCTAGAGCAGGTGACACTTAAGAGTTAAAAAACCAAAACATACAGAAAGCCATACAACTGGAAAGGCAGAGACACCAGGATGTTTGCACATTTGTAACCTTTTGGCAGTAGATGTACTACACTGGTGATGTAATCTGTATGGCACTTCCAGTATTTTAGATTCAAAGGAAAGCATAATTTTCCATGTAAACACTTAGTCTGACATTTAGTTTTGCTATTTGTTTTAATGGTTGCCTCAGTAACCAATAAATAGTTTGTGCTGAGTGCTTTAACAGCCAGTCATTTTATAGAAATGAGATCTGTCTAATCCTCCTGCAACCCCTCGATTGCTGCCTCGTGGTTTAGGTGGCCACTTTCCTGCTGTTGTTGTTACAGTGGTATTTGCTGAGCTTCTGGGATAAGCACTCACCTTTTTTTCTCTAAAAAAAAAAAATATCTGTGCAGAACCAAAGCTTCCCAAAATAAAATTGAGAACAAGATTTTGTAAAAGCAATTAGATCTGATACAGCCATCAGGAAGAGAGCAACCACTCTGGTTTTTCTCCATTTTATTATGTGGGATCTACTTCTCAACATAAATAATTCTCTTCAGTATCCTAATTGATTTCCAACTTTTATTTTAATACAAAGACCCTGATCCCCTAGATACTTTATGAAAGCATACTATACCCAGAGGGCAAGAGATTTGATCCCACCATGTTTTGCCTCATTTGAATCGTAGTGTCCACTTGGAAGAATTTTTTTTAAAAGAAAGTTTATGCAAGCATGGATAATATATTTCCTTTTAACTTTCTGCCGGTTGTGCTCTCATAGCTTTTGGGGGAAGCATCAGTAAGGTAAATGTACTTAGCCCACTAGAAGACAGAAAATGATCGAGTTATTGTCAAAATCCATTAAAGTAAAATCTGAGGCTACGGCCATTACCTTTATGATGACATATTGTGAGGGAAGCTCACCTAATATACTAGTTTGAGGCATTGATGCCTGACAGACTCCTTTAGGGTCCTTTATAGCTGAACTAACTGTGCTTTTATTGAAGCTGGCTTTGAGCTAGCTAGATGAGAGCTCAGGTATGCCTACCTGACCTAGTCACACCTCCTGATTGTATCAGAGACCCTCTGTGTAAGAGGTGGGAACATAATGTGAAAGAAGCTCCTCTCCTATACTGAATTTGTTTTGAGGATCAATAAAGAACTTGTTGCAAGAGCTGACATTGCAGCACCACACACCATGACATTTACTTAATGGAAGGGGGAAAGTAGTTCCTAAGATGTATTTTGTGCAGTTTTTATTAATTTATGTTTTCTGATTGGCAGTTTTTCAATTTAGTTGAATACGTTAAAAAAGTTTGGCCTGCTTTTCCGTTGTCATGCTGTCACTGTATGGGAACTCAAAGTCTCCAGGTCTTTGAATTACCCTTCAAATTTGTGGTTTTAGCAGGCATGAATATAAATACAAAGCATGCATCAAAAGAGGATCAGACTGTGGAAACTGTGCATCCATTCAAAAAAAACTGGAAGAGTTTTAAAAAGGTTTTCTTGGTGCAAATTATTCATATTCCAAATTGATGTGATATGTGAAAGAGACAGTAAGGATTATGGAGAAGGTCCTCGAAGAGGGATGGTATAACAAATTAATGGGTAGAGAAGTATATTCTTGAGTCATTTGAACATAAAATAGATTATTTTTCTTCAAGTAGTGTTCCTATGGGTGCTTCTCTGTAGGTGTGCTTGCATCCCTGCGCTGCTGATTGGAGAACTTCAGTAGCAATATCTGTTAATCCTGCACATACTCTTCCTCTTTTCTAACCTCACCTCAGTTCCTTCTCAGCTGTGCCTGGCTAGAGATGAAGCCATCAGCAGTTCATTTGTGATTGCTAACTTCTTTAGCATTTTAGTAGTTAATTAGTCTCCTTAGTCTTAGGGGACGTCTACAGTACAAAATTATATTATCAAGTGATTCAGCTCTCTGCGCATCTTGGACCAGATCCTGTGTGCTACTTAGGACTAAATTAAGAATTGCCTCCCCATGTGGGTTCCAGGACTAACTGCTCCAAGAAACAGTCATTAATGGTGTCTAGAAATGTGATCTCTGCAGCCCATTCTGAGGTGACATGTTCCCAGTCAATATGTGGATAGCTGAAATCCCCCATTGTTACTGGGTTTTCTTAGCCTCTCTTATCTCCCTGAGCATTTCACAATCATTACAACCCTCCTGGTCAAGTGGTTGGTAGTATACTCCTACTGCTATTCTCTTATTTTGGGAGTGGGCAGACCTGATGGAAGAGTGAAACATTCCTGCCTCCACTAGTCTTGGGGTCACAACTTGGGTAAGTCAGAGTAACCCCTAAAGCTCCATGCCAGTGTCACAGCAAAGTCTTGATGGGCTGAAGTTGCAGAAGAACACATTAGTGTCAATGGAGAGGATGGCAATGAAGTATAAGCCTTGTGATGGCATATAAGGGTAACCTTTATAGACACAGTCACTGAACAATCGCTTCACCCATGGGCAGATTACTCAAGTCAGATTTTTTTTTAAAATGAGGAAATGTTAAAAATTGAGCAATCAAAACTAGATGTGCTAAAACAAACACAAGACTTTAATTAGCACTGAGTCCTGGCACCTTCCCCTGGAGTGCCTAGGACTAGCCACTGTCTGAGAAAGTACTTGATTAGGTGGATTAGTGCTCTGATTCTCTATGGCAATTACTAAACCTAAAAAGTGAAAAAAAATAATGAAGTTTCCAAATGGTTTACTACTTTTGGTTTGACGCTACTATGGTTTTTATCCTATACAGTACTCCTCCAGAACAATTCCATTATCAGAACAAAAGGGATCTTATGGCAAAAGCAAAGAGCACCTTCTTTATTCCCTGCACACACAACATAAGATTTTAAAATTATGCTGTCTGCAGCAGCCTGGTTCACTTTTCATATGTTATAAATTGTTCACATGCTATCTATAGGATGAATGAGACAAGATGAGGCTGACCAAAGATGACATTTTATTTTACAAATTTGTAAGAGCATCTTAGTTTGGTCTATATAAGTCAGCAGGCGTAACTTACTGGCATTTTGTATATTATAGATATTAGCAGGATTTGGTAGTATTTTAGGAAATACTAAAACAAGTGAAACTAATCTTTTGCAGTAGCAGCGGTTCAAGAATTAACCCTTCTTGTGCCATCTTTAATAGTTTCCCCACTCAAATTTATTTTTTGAAATTCACTTGTTGTTTGTTTTGTAGGTAGTTATATTATTTGAAAGTTTCAACTGTAGCCCAAACTTACTAAACAGTAAATTCCTACTGGCAAGTTTTTCCTAAGCCCCGGTGACTTTGAATGTCAACAGTAAGTTTTAGCAAACAGGGTTAGTGAATATCAGTTTTATTTCTTACACACACATATGTGAACACATATGGTCTTTAAAGTAAAAAGAAAAAGTCATAGTTCATTAATTTTCTCCTAAAATAAAAATCAACAAATAAATTAGTAGAAAATATACAGAGAGTAGTATTAAAGTTGAGAATTTTCTTTTTGATATTCTTTCTACTATCCTTGCTTATGGTGAATAGCTCACCTTTTGTGTTCCTATTTATTTATTTGTTCATTAATTTTCTTCTTAAAAATATCAACTATAGCTTTTCTTTTTTTACTCTAGAGACCATATGTGTTCCTGTGTTTTAATAAAAGGTTGTAAAAGCAACATTCATTTATAACATTTGGAAGATTATGAGGAATACTTGTAGCACCTTAGAGACTAACTAGTTTATTTCAACATAAGCTTTCGTGGGCTATAGCTCACTTTATTGGATGCAGATGAAGTGAGCTATAGCCCACGAAAGCTTATGTTGAAATAAACTAGTTAGTCTCTAAGGTGCTACAAGTATTCCTCGCTTTCTTTACGGATACAGACTAACACGGCTGCTATTCTTGAACCTATTTGGAAGATTATTCATGGAAAAATTATGCAAAGGAAAAAACAGTATAATCCTCTGGGATATTAAAGATATGTGGTAAACTTTTCCAAATGCTCTTGCCACAGTTCTCTAAACAGCACTCATTACATTCTTCTGTGTTTCTCAAGTTACCCAATGTAAACAGTTTTTTTAAAATAATGTTTTGATAGTTTTATACATTATTTTCTTGTACATGTCAGCATAGTCTTGACAATGATGTTGAGAAATAATTAAAACCAATTTTGCCTTTCTCCATGCTAGGTAACTGGAAAATCCTGCTAAAAGTGCTTTTGCTCCCTGAAAGCCATAATGATAGAATAGCAATCATGGTAAGAGTATGCACTAGGATAGGGGCCAAGGAGAAGAAGTAGGAGACATTTCAGTAGCAGATGAACTAATGTAATGGAAAAAAGCACCAAAAATCACTTGATCTCAACTGAATTTAGAGACTGGAACTTCACTGTTGAGCAACAAGGCGAGGTATTTGCAATATACCAAGCAGGGTTTGGGATAGCAGTCAACATTGAAATAAAACCTTTTACAGGGAAGTCTCTTGTTGGGGCCAATGTTGAACAACAGATTTTTTTTTCAACTAAATCCAAGATTTTTTGGTTGTTTCCCCGCCCCCTCTTCCCCCTCCGCCACCCTCCCCACACACATGGATTCCAAAGATTTTTTTTAATTTACAGGCAAGGGGGAAAAAAACTATTTCAGAAGAATGAAGCAACAAATTATATTGGCCAAGTCTCCTCATGAGAGTAATCCAATCATTAAATTAGAATAATCTACCCCTAACTTTATAGAGCTATAATTTGCTGGCTCAGAGGGGATGAAAAATCACCCCCCTGAGCGCAGCAAGTCTGAGCACTTCAAAGCGCTAGTGTGGACAGACTCCAAGCGCTGGGAGCTAATCTCCTTGTGGAGATGGATTACCAGGAGTGCTGGGAGAGCTCTCTCCCCGTGCTCGTGCATGCCCACACTCGCACTTCAAAGCGTTCCTGCGGGAGCGCTTTGAAATTTCAAGTGTAGCCAAGCCCATAGAGTCACTTCTGAAGTAGGCAAAAGAGCAAAGTTCTTTCAGGTTGGAGTAGTACCACATTTGAATCAATAGTCTGCTCTGCTCCCCTTGCCAATGGGAAAATTCGCTGTTATTTCTATTGAAGCACTGTTGTCAGGGCTCTTAAATGATATGTTGAAAAGCAACTATGTTGTCAGTTTCAAAAAAGCACCTTGATGCTTTCTGGTGGAAAATCTCTGTTTATGATGTGTTTCTACAATGCCTAGCACAATGGGGTGGGAACCTCTTATACACTACTATGGTACAGAAAAATAATAAGAATGGACTGATTTTGATGTAAAATTCAGAGATAGAGCCCTGCAAATCTGTGAATGTCCACTTTATATCCAGGGATATCTGCATCCGGATGTGGATCTTCACAGAGAATATTTGCAGATCGTGGAATCAGATGCAGATACACATTTTGTATCTGTGCAGGGCTCTATTCATAGGCATTCATCTCTGATTGCACATATGCAAAATCAGCAGTTGTGTTGCAAAATTCATTGTGAAGAACACCCACCCTCATGTATGAAAATAAGAGTTGGGGCAATGGGCTCTGTTTTCAAAAGGTAACTTAAGCCTCTCTTTACTATTAATAAGAGTTTAGCAGCCAAATCCTTGCGTGCTTCATGAAGCATGATTCGCTCCTCATGGTCAGCAGTAGGGGACTGAGACTCTTAATACTCACATACAAATCTGATTGTTTACTCCTATGTGCAGGCCTTATTATAACTGGAGCGCTATAGCTTGCATGAGCATTATCATCATAACCAGCTGTTTTCATTCTCTTGAATCAGAGAGGTAGCCGTGTTAGTCTGGAATAGCAGAGGTAACAAAGAGTCAATACTTTAGTTAGTCTTTAAGGTGCCACAGGACTCTTTGTTACCTCTTTCATTCTCTTGTAACTTTTGTTAATTGTAACACGCCTTGTGTCTGCCTGAAGGTGACATTTTTTTGAAGTTGGAGCTAATACAAATATTTCTTCCTTTGGGGGAAAAAGGAGTAAATATATATATATATATTCCACATTATAAAAATATAATTACAATTTTTTAAAATAGCACTAACACCAGCAGCTGAAATTGGAAAGCTTGAATTCAGCAGCAATTTAAACTTCACTGGCACAAAGTGGCTTTGAGTCTTTCAGTGAAAAATCAGTTGTTTTCATGGAATTAAGATTCAAAAGTGTCTTTGTCTGAATATGCTGTCATACAGTGGACATGCTTTTTTTTTAGCTGTTTTTATCAGTGGTCTAAGGAGAGAAAGCTGCATTATGCATTTATGTAGAGCTCATCTACATGTGCAGTGAATGTGTGCATTTTGGGCTCTGCATTGATTCGGACTTTTATTCACAAGACCAAGCTTTGTTGATTGATACAATGCTGATGAGATTTAACTGAATAATTTATGGATCCATAGCAGCAGACCTTTCCTGGGGAAATTTTCTTCCAGTTACAAAGCCCTCTGTTACAACAGTACTGGATGAAATAAATGCTAGGTGCATTGATTTTTGGAGAAGAGTCAAAAAAGGGCATCTTAAGATATGGATTTGCATTGGGTTTAAATTGGGTTCAAGTTTTAACTGTATTCCATAAAAGTCTCATGAGCTGTTTTTTTAACATTTTGGCCTAAAAGCTCAGAAATGTCTTGGTAAACTAATTCCTTCAGGTTTTTGTTTGTATGTATACATGTATTTATCATTACTAATCTGTATTTGGAATCAATTTAGAGCTGATGCATTTTATTCTGTAACTGTGTTTTTGAATATGTAGTGGCCTCATGCGTGTTCCCAATTATGTTAAAATGTTTAAAATTACCACTGTACACCAGTTACATTGCTACTAGCTACATTTTGCTCTCTGTGTCAGTATTATAATAAGCATACATAGAATAAGCAAGATTCTGTCATTCATCCTTGCTAGTAAGAGAGAAACAATTTAAAAAATAAACTTTAATCCAGTATCCACCTCTAAAACCTATGATAAACATTTCTTGTTCCTTTTAGCTGGAGAGAGTTTCTGAAGGAAAAAAACCTTGTTTGACAGTATGACAGTATTAAAGAAGTAATTACTATCCTTTGGGGTAAAAGTGAAAAATGTAGTTAGTATGAGCTGAAGCTATTATTGCTGCTATTGTTAAAGTCCGATCCCATTTAATCACAGGTGGACTTTGCGATTAAGTTGGAGGTGGTAGGGATGGTGATGTCATCTGGATCTCGCTCTAGCTCAGTTCAGTCAGGACATCTCTCAGCATCAGGATGACAAAGGCCCAGGGTCCCAACAAATGGGAGTAGTTATTAGGATCCTGACACTCACTCCACTAGCCTCCCTTTGCTCTTTTCTGTTTTCCCTCCAGAGTCCCCTTCTTTGCAGCGCCAGAAAAAGAAGGCAGGTGGAATAGCTCATCCCCTCATTATTTTGTCCACCAGATTAGGCCTAATGTCTGACACACCAGTTTCCACATTAATTTTCAGTTCCACATTGACTGTTTTTACTGAGCATGATATCAGCACATTCATTGAGTTGTATCATTAGGCCTTTTTCTTTACACTAATTTAGTCTGTCTCCTTTTCATACCTTTTTCCATTAACATTTGTTATTATAGGTTATTGTGACATCTTAAGAACTTTCACTTACTCTCTACCATTGAGTGTTCAGTTTGGGTAAATAGGTAGGCCCAATTATTACAACATATGACTCTCATTGATTTTAATAGCGGCCATACAGCTAAAACCCATGCATCACTTAACATTGTAATTGGAACAAAATATTCTCCACTTCCTAAGAGAACCCTACAATGTGCAGTCAAAAACTGGAGAAGCAGTTGCCATAATCTCTATAATGCAATTTCCGCTAATCTGGTATTAAATCTGATCTCACATAAGTAAACCAAGTTAGGCCTGAGCACTCTTCTCATAGAAAAATCCAAGAAAAAGCCAGATTCTACAGAAATTGATGTTGGTGATTTAGTAGGGGAATATCTTTTCTTCCAAGTCAACACTGACCTTAGTGCTCCAGCATTATGCCAGGTTGTACTGAGGGGTCATCTGTAAAATAGGATGTTAAATGGAGGGCTCAGCCATTTATGGATGAAAACTAAGGGTAGTTGATTACAAGTTCAATGCTCAATTTAATGAACATTAGTAGCAATTTTACATTAATTCATAACACATTCCATTCTCCTTTAATAATTATTTCTAATAATTTATTGAAAATAATAAAATCAAATAAAGAGGCTGCTCAAAAACAAGTTCCCAGTCTGCCAGTACTTTCTAATCTAAATGCTTGTACTGTATAAGTAGCTTTTATCAGTACACTAAAAAGCTCCAGACAGTTTCATTACAGTGACAACTGTGGTCTGTGGAGGATCAGAATGATTAACAAAAATGGATCAAATTCCTAGATGCTAACTATATTCAGTTACAAGTAGAAACCCAGATACTTGACACCGGTATAGGAATCCTGACATGAGCTCCAGTTGACTGAACATTTGAGGGATTAGAGTACAGTGACAGCACCCATATTAATTTTGACAGATATTCCTAATCATCTTTGTTACAGATGTTTTTTGTAGCAGGCAATAAAGCAGACCCTTCAGTATTACTTTCACTGGATATTTCTAGTTGATCATCTTTAAATTATTTATGTCAATAATGGAATGTAATAGGGTCCATTAATGTTTGGAGAAAGTATCACTCAAACTAAGCATTACTTCTAAATAATAAAGAAGAGAAAATTCATATTCAGACAGGGAATTTATACTATTGTTTGATAGTTAATTTAACTCATCTTGACTTTGTAGCTTTGATTACATTCAGTCTATACATTGTGAATGACTGCAGAAATTAATAACAGGACTTCAAAGGGTTTTATTTAGAAGTTTCCAATTTTTGTTCTGTATGCAAATGGAATAAAATACCAGAAGGCAAGTCAATATGTGCATTTGATTCTCAAATGTTGCTTTTCTAGCCACTCTATATAAAGGAAGAAACGTGCTAATATGAGCATGTGTCTTTTAGTGTAATAGTGTTCCGACCCTTATTAGTTACAGCAAACACAAAAAGCAATAGTTTTTGTGTTCTATTTAAAAGGAATCACTTCTACTGATCCACCTCCTCCCATTAGAGACTATAAATAATCTACTAACGAGGTATCAATCCCATGGTAAAAGAAGAGCAGGAATTTCCTGTAGGGAAAAGAAACAGCATTTTTTGGGTTCTCTCTCTGCTCATCATCCTAGACAGTTTGATGAAATATGCATTACTTTCTTTTAAGTTTGACTGAATTTAGTTCTGGGAACTGAAATTCTCTATTCATCCATCGAATAGTTAACAGCACTGGCAGTAGCCATGCAAGGTTCCTCACCCTGCCTTATCTCTCAGGATAACTTGTCTCCTGTTCATTCAGTAGTCTCAATACAGATACTACCATTAGAGAGATCAGTTGTGATATGGATCGGCTCATCAGGAACTGGAATTGGACAATAACCTGATTTTTCAAGACTAATGAAATAGTAACGACTGTCAGTCACTACCAGATGTTCAGATTTGAACTGGCGCCCTAAGGTGAAAGGCCCCAAATCCCCCTTCTGCTTTCACCCTACCCCACAAGCCAGCTCTTCCCTCAACCTGAGCCTGATTGGAACAAATGCTTAGAGGTGAAAAGCTACATAACCTGTCCCCAATTTGAATTATCCAGTCCTCTTGCATACATTAAGAAGGGTTTCACCATTTTTTTAACCAGGTTTAGTTTTTAGTGTTTTGGTGTCATAATATCTGCTCAATCTGAAAGCTCCTTAAAAGGAATTATAATTAGGGTTCCGTGTCTGTCATAGAGGTTGCAGAAGTCACGGATTCACAACCTTCATGACTTCTGCAGTGTCCAGTGTGGCTGACTTCAGGGCCGCCCCGGCAGCTGCGGGCCTGCTGCTCAGGAGACTCCAGGAACAGCCACACCCTCCTGCTGCTGGAGTGGCTCTGCAACCAGCCACACCAGCTCCTGCTGGAGCAGCCCTGGGGCCAGCTTTCCTAGCCTCTGCTCAGGCAGCCCCAGGCAGCTAGTCCTGGGACTGCTGAGCTGCAATCCCTGGGGCAGCCAGAGCAGCCACTGCTGGCGGTCCCTAGGGTTGCTAGAGCAGCTGCTGGTGGTGCCCCCCAGGAGGCTGGAGCAGCCGCTGCTCAGCGAGCCTTGGGCCGCTGATCCTGGTGGCCCTGGGCTGCCCTCCCCCCCAGTGCACACCAGCCCAGCAGAGCCTCACTCCACTATTTAGTCAGGGGTATGTATAGTATAAGAGAAGTCACAGGGCCCTGAATTTTTGTTTATTGCCCATGGCCTGTCTGTGATTATTACTAAAAATACCTGTGACTAAATCCTAGCCTTAATTATAATCATTACAACTTTAAATCTTAATATTTTTGTTCAAGGGCTTCTATTTATTCACAGTCTTGTGAATTGCACCTCCTGCTCCCTTAAGAGGGTACCATTTCCAAGAGTGTGACTATACAGAAGAAACTCTTAATGAAATCTATTGAATGTGATATATAATCTCTTTCTCCTAATTTTGAGAGTTATAGCACTTGAACCTACAAGTTATTTAAAACACTTAGAGCCACATTCTGCCTGAGATATTTGTGAACAGCTTTGATCAGTGTCGCAGTGACTTACTCATGACCATCTCAGGATGGAATCTTCCCTTGCTGTTCATTTTCTGGGGGAAAGTTCTTTTTGGGTTTTTTCCAGTGGATTGCTACAGATTTTAAGACACTTAATTGCTTTGAACTAACTGACTTTTCACAAACAAAGAAAAATTATGAAGAACTTAGTCCCTCAGAACTGTGGAGTTTTAGAAGATTTTAAATTATATTTTGAGATCTTATTCTATAGCAACTGTGTGCAAATGGCTTTGTATGATGTGACTTGCATTTTTAAATTGTTTCTATAATGTAGTTTCCAACTAAATCTTTTTTGCTCAGGAAACAAAATATCTAGATCTCCAGAATGGAAGTTGAATTCATCTTTGTGTTAAACAACTATGAATTGCAATGATCTGTCATATATGCACCTTGTAATAGAATGTATGGTGAGGGAGAGATTTCCTTGACCAAAGTTAAAAGCTCTTCTGTTATCTACAAGAGGTTGCGTGAAATAGAAACTTTAGTTACACTTTGTGACAACTAAAAGTGTTGATGGTAATTGTTTCCTTCTTGTCCAGATCTTTTCAGAGCGTAGCCACCATTATTTCAAGGATCCTATAAAAGAATGTATTGTTCCATTACATTGTTTGCTTAGCCTGTGATCAGCAAGTTCTTTGTTATACATAGAAAGAGCTATAGCCGAAGAAGTCCTTACCTTGTGGTCATTTTCTTGGTAAAAATGTTTACTTACCTATATGTACTGCTTCATAGTGTTTGTAAGCATTGGATTCTGTTCTTCCACATATACTCTGCATTTATTGAATTTAGTACATAACTGTTATTTCATCTTACCTATACAGAAGCTCCAATTTGGTATTCCAGTATAATTTAGAATGAGATCTCTGCTCCCTCGCCTATTTTAATGGCAGCCATTTATTATGGTTGCTGTTTCAATAGCATTCGGTGATACTCACGCATTTATAATTATTTAATATCGTATGACAAGAATCAGATTTTCTCAACTCCTGGTACCAAAGAAAAAGGTTTGTGAATGAGACAGCAGGTGGCATTAGAAAACTGAACAATGTCTGCAAGCAAACCTGCAAAACAATGCGGGGAGAGGTCAGTAGGGATTTTACTGTATCACAAGCCGTGATAATAACCTGAGGAAGCCAGGTGAAGTCATGTTAAGCTTTAAGGCTACATTAGGACTTTTAGTATAATCCCCCCATTTTCAAATGCTCATCACTTTTAGATAAATTCTTCTTTGGGGCTGAAAGGCTATATGCTGGGTCTCAGCCTACAAATATATATGTTTTTAAGCTATTAGAGAGGTGGGAAAATACTGTTCTTCAGCATTGTCAGGCATGTTGTTGTTCACAAGTAACTGAAAAACATCTGGTGAGAAAGTATGGCAAACTGTATGAAAAGAGCTGCCTCTGAGGAGCTGGTCCATTGATCAGGTTGGTGGGAAATTTCCAGTCAAAACGTGAGCAACTTAAACACTCCTCCTGAATATACTCTCAATTAGCTTCTACTTGGATTTTAACAAGGCCTTAGCAAAATGTACATTATTAGTAGTATTATGTTAGGGCAGGAAATCTTCCCTATCATTCAAGAATCCATTCTCTAACACACTAACCTAGCACTAGCACAGCACTGCTCAGGTTTACTTCTTTGATTTCAGTCTGTTCTCTGCCATCATGGCAGAGGAAGAAAATGGAACCAATGGCACTTTGGAAAAAAGGCTTTGGTGGTCCTCTCGGAATCGCATCAGTTTTTTAATCCAAAATACTAGAGAACCTTGGCTCAGAAAGCGATTTTCCTCTAATCCCTAAACATGTGGTTCTGGCTGAACCTCTGGATCAAGCTGAACAGAGAGTTTTCCCATTGATGACATGGAGCAGCCATTGGAATTTGCTCCTACTGATGATGGCACAGCTCATGGTGCCATCTTTGAGCCCACAATATAGAAAAATTACGATGTAAATAATCTTTCACTGTGGTCTGTTTCACCTAAATAAGTAAAACTCCATGCTGATGGGTGGACTGGACAGTAAAAAGTCCTGGATCTATTTTCTAATATCAACTCTTTTCCAGTTAGCAGCTACCTCTTATTAATGGATGCACTGTTCTTTCTTGAGGAAGCAAATGCTTTTTGACTCACTGCAGTCTGTGCCATGAGCTCTCAGGCCAAAGCAGGAGAAACTGTTATGGAACAAATTCTATGCCTGTCCTGTTCATGATGTTTGGTCTGCATGGCAGATGTCCAGCTGTTCCTGATATTAGCCTTTCTCCAACCCCAACTCTTACACTGTGCAGTGGAATGTTCTTCTGCCTCAATGTAGGAGAATCTTAAACCAAAGCTCCTCTATATGGGTGCTGATGGCAACTATCTATTTCCAGCATATACAGGCATCCAGAAGTTTTCCCTCCAAGCCAAAAAGACATCTCAGCTGTAAACTTGGGGTGAAGAGAGGAGACGCTGGTCAGTTAGACATGACTTTTCATATTCCAGAATTTCCATTACAATGGCATTTTCAGCAGAGAAGCCACAGATGCTCACTCTCCTCAAATCCTCAAGAAGTGTTCTTTATAGAATACTGTGGAAGCTTGCACTACTACCTGCACTGGGGACAAGCTGAGCGGCCATCCCCCTAGAGTCTATCAACAGTGTTAAAGTCGCAACTAAACTGTTTAAAAGTGAAATATAACTGTTTACTGTGAAACAAAGAAAAGCCTCAAGTGCAGTGACCTACCTCCAAAGACATAACTTGCTAACTGTGTTGTTCCCTACTTCTTGGCCAAGAGTGCTGCGAGCCTTTTGCAGATAGCATTCAGGAGGAGGGATGAGAGCAGCTTTGCATAGTCACCATGGTAACAATGGACCCTGATACAATCTGGGAAATGAGAAGGAAGATAATTTTCAGTGAGACTTTCCTAAATTCCCAAAGATCACAGATAATTGAGAAATAACACATCTGTCTGGCTGTAAGCTACGTGAAAAGTCCCTGCTTTCTCTCAGATATTCATGCTATGAGTCAATATGAGCAAACTGTTTACAGCTGGATGGGGTATCGAACCAAATTCAGAACATATGTTTTGTTAGACATTACTGCTTATCCCTGAGCACAAACTGACTTTATGGCTGTGCAAGTTGTGTTGGCAAACTCAACAGCTGTAAGTGGCCAAGACTTTTTGTGGGAGTCCGTCATTAAAAATATGTGCAGGAATGTTTTGAGGATGACTTCCATTTCCATTTTGCTTTAATTGGATGGATCCTTTATAGAAACAGATGGTGTAACCCAGTAGGCAAGAGACACTATTTCATAAATGCAGCTGCCTTTTGAGATCTGTAACAATCCAGTTTCAGTAGTGGCTGTTTAATCATCAGATCTTATTTCTGAAAGTCTCTGCTGGATTTCTGAGCCCTCTCAAAAACAAAGAAAATAACCAAAACCAGCCTCCAAAAATTTGTTTTTTTGCATCAGTTCAGCATTAATTTATTTCTATTTTTAGGTCCATCAGAGGTGTCAGCAACTGTGAGGTTCAGCAGGAGACCAACTTGTCCTGATGCTTCAGTGGCAGCCAGCCTTCCAACCCCTCCTGTACCGAGACACAGGAAGAGTCACAGCCTGGGAAACAAGTGGGTGCTCCACACTGTCTCAGCCTCTGTCAGTTCAAGCATCATGAGGGATTAATCCAGCAGCTGAAAGCTCTTAGATATTTCAGACAGTTTCTCCCTTATGCCCCTCTCCCATTTCTAGTCCTATAGGAGTGATTTGGGCATTAGTTTGTGGGCTTCAGGATTTTCCAGAAAGATGTCTTAACACTTTTCTATTGTTTTGACTGACACCATGCTTCCTGCTAGTGCCAGGAAAAGTTGGCAATACTCAGGTCAGTGCCATTCTTATACTATCCACTTTGATTTGTGTGAATGTCTGATGTGCATAACAGATTTTTAACATCTCAGTGATCCACCCAAGGGATGTTACAATCTCTTTGGCACCCACTACTGTTCTGAAAAGTTGTGGCCTTTTTGCACTGTATTAGCTGAATTGTATGGGTTAGAGAGAGACTCTTTCTTTACCATTTACTGGGGAAAGTTCAGAACAGTGACAGACTCTCCTTTTCAGTTCAGGTTTCTACAACTGCCCAATTTTACAAGTGGATGGACTGTGGCAGAGAGCTCATGTGACTTGTCCAGTGTCACACAGTGACAGTGGTTAGGTCAACTGAGGATCATTCAGCAGTGAATTAGCTGCAGAGCATGCAGTCTCCTCCCTATACTTCTCACCACTAGACTACACATCTGCTGTACAGTGAGGAGTCAGAGCAAATACATTGAAAGTTAATAAATTCCCATCTGCAAAAATACAATAATTGTTAACAGTACACACTACTAAATCCAAAGCCTGATTAGGTTTAAATGCAGCATATGTACAAGCAGTAGGAAAATATGAGAAATCTCTTTTATCTTCATGCTAGTGAAGAACTTTTTGACATTTATGATCATTGTATGGTGAGGCAAAGTCTGAGTGGAAAAAACAGGAGTGAATGGATGTTATCAGATTACATAAGAGCTTTGCATTTTTTTTTCTTTCTCAACTTTCCAGTATGATGTGTCAGTTCAGTGTAGTTGAAAGTAAAAGTGCAACGTTTCCAACAGAGAAGCCACGCCACCTGCTGGATGACAGTGTCCTAGAATCCCACAGTCCTGTCAGAAACCACACTCTAAACTCAGTTTTCACCAACGGAATTTCCATAGGTAAGGACTCTATGGCTCGCTGAATTCTCTGCTTGTTTGTCTCTGCTGCTTTGAAATATGCAATGGCACCTATAACTACAGAAGCAGAGAGATTGTTTAGCTTCTAAACAAAAAAGATTGGTCAATTTTTTGGGAGGAAGTAGATTGGAACCACCTCTTAACTCCCCAGAAGCCTTGTGAACACACTCAGATTTGTGCAGTTTAGCTCAACTCATCCACACAGATTTATTTCCCCCTCCCCCCCCAGTAGAGATTTCCTTGCTAGAACAAGATAGAGAGGGTCTGGGGGAAGGTTTTGCCAATGTCCATGCTGTACATATATGGGATGTCAAACCAGCACTTTTTACCAACATAAAGTTCACTAATGAAATGAGAATAAGTGTGAGAGCTATTTTTGCACAAGACCCATGTTTTTAACCTGTATTAGTGTAAAGTGAGGTTGACCTGGGGTTTGTGCTATCATGAAGGCAGGAGCAGATAGGAAGCAGACTAACCTGAGCAAACCACAGTAAAAGTATGCTTTTAAGGATGTAGGAACTGTTTAAAGAAGCTTACTGTCAATAATTAGAGCCATAAAACCTTTTCTAGACTTTTACTGGTTTACTGTAGCTCAAGTCTAGATGGAAGAAAATCAAAACAACTCATTCAAGACAGGAAAAATTGGGGTTTTCAATCTTTGCAGTTTTGAGGAAATTAATCTGAAACAAATGTCCATTCTAAAGGCAGGACTGTGCAATAGGGTCATTCAAACTACTCATGTGACCCTTCTGACTTTTGTCCCAGGTCTGGTTTGTTGTAAAGGAAAGCTGAAACAAAACATTAACTTTTTCATCCACTGGTGTATTCCTCATGAAAATGTCACTGTTATGCTGCTTGCAAAAGCAAATTGGCCTTAAAGTTAAGACTGACAGGTTCCTTCCCAGATTAACATGCCAAAATGCCTTGTGATTAAATCAAATAGGAAATCTACATTGGGGGCTGAATCATCAAAATTCAATTTACCTTAATCTTGCTGTTTTACTAGCAGCTGCTAATACATCATGTAGTAATACTCCTGAGGGCATTCTCCACTATAACAATTAAAAATTCTGCACCAAAACCATTAAAAATTCGGTGCACAATATTTTAAAATTCTGCAAAAATCTACAAGTTTTATTTGTAAATAAATAAATGCAGAGGCTTCAGCATGGCAGTGGAGAGCACAGGTCACTGGCTGCACTAAAGAGGAAGATCGCCCTGCAGTCCTTCCACGACCAGTACACAGACTCAGCAGTGAGGCTGCACCTGACTCTGACAAAGCACCTGACTCTGACAAAGCACAAGGCCTGGGCCTGTCTCAGAAACACCCGGGGGCCCTGCCCCTCTGTATCAGGCACACCAGGGCAGGCAGGCTCAATCAGGCAGGATCCAAGTGTTGAGGGGCTTAGTGTGTGGGGATCCAGGTGTGGGATGAGAGGATTCTGTGTGGGACAATCTAGGTGCAGGCAGCTCAGTGCGGGGTCTAGGTATGTGGGGATGTGGCTGCACAGAGACTTGTTGGGGAGTCCCAGGTACAGCGGCAATGGGACTCTGCAGGGGTTTCCAGGTGAAGGTTGTTGGGCTCAGTGGAGGGGTCTGAGTGTGGGGGGCTCAGTAGGAGGTCTGGATGCTGGGGAGTGGGCTTGGTGGGTGCAGCTAGTTGGCAGTCAGTGGTGTGAGGGTCTGGATGTGGGGGCTCAGGTTGGTACAGAGGGTGCTGTATCAGGGTGGAGGTTTGAGTGCAGTGAGCTCAATGGGGGTGGTCTGGATGAAGGGGTGGGGGGTCCAGAGGTAGAGGGTCTGGGTGCAGGAATTGAGGTTCAGTGGGGTGGGGTTCAGGTATGGAAGGATAGGGGGTTCTGGGTGTACTGGGTGAGGCTTGCAGGGGTTTCTGGGTATAGGAGGTCTAGATGCATATGGGGTTGAATGTATGGGGAAGAAGCTCCCCATACAGTGACCCCGTCCCCCACAGCTGAGGAGTGATGGGGCAGGCAGCAGGGGGGGATGCTGAGGTTTCTGCAGCTGGGTGAAGTTTCTGGGGGTGGGTCTGAGACATCCCCAGCCACTCCTTGCAGGGGAAGAAAAAGGTCCCATCCTCTCCTGCCTCCAGCCCAGCTGGGACTAGCAGCTGATCCTGGCTCAAGGTAAAAGACACTAGCTGGGGTGGCCCTAATCTCATGGTGATTTACCTCTCTGCCAGCTGTTCTGGGTGCCTGAAACGTTATACCTGCGTGGCTTGGGAGTGGTGTGTGACTTCTCTTGCAGCTTCCTTGGCTTCCCTGTCAGAAAGTCATTTTTCTGCGGGGAAGCAAAGAAATATGCAGGGGACATGAATTCTGTGCACATACAGTAGTGCAGAGTTCCCCCAGGAGTAACATAGGGCAAATAACTCTGGCCTGTGTGAGACATCAACTGCTTCCTACAGACGAAGAATGCTGGTGGCAGCAGGGTGTTGTGGTTAGAAAAGCATGACAATGATCTTATCTACACTGCATTAGTCCACACCAGAAGGGTGTAAATTCTAGTGTGCACCAGTGTGTCACAAACTAACTGGCCCATGTGGACCCTGCTGGCATGCATTAAAAGTTCTCTACTGCTTGTTAATGTAGTCATGTTTCAAACAGTACTAAGAATCTGCACAGTAGTCAACAGAAAGCCAATATCACCGCCAGGCTTGAGTAGTTAGACTTAGTGGTCATAGCCAGAGCCAAGCCAAGAGCTGGAACCGTAATCAGGACTCAAGCCAGAGGTCCGAGCAGGAATCAGCAAACTAAGGATCGGAGCCAGAAGCAGAGGTCAGACCAGGAATCAGAGATGCAAATCAAGCCAGGGGTTAGAGCTGGACTCAGGAGTCAGAGCCAGATGCCAGGGGCAGGGATCAGGAAAAGGACCAGGATCCAGGGACAAGTCAGAAAAGCAGGACTTAGTAGTCAGGTGAGAAGACAGGGTCTGATGTAGCAGCCAGCCAGAAATTCACCCTGTTGCACCGACCACTTCCTGGGCCGCCTTCTGGTTTAAATAGTGCAGCTGAACCAATCGGTGAGCATGAGCCCTCCAGTCAGGACATTCATGGGTGATACCTCTGATGGCCCAGAGTTCCATTAGTCTCTCGGCCCCTAGCTACTAGCAGGGTACCAGGTGGCAGCCAGAATGCAGAGGTTGCATGGGGAACTGCATACAGTTTAAGACCTGTGGATCTTCACAGGCACTTCCTTATGTGATTTAGCCTGTCACCATAGGAGAAAAGAGATGGACAGGCCAGAAGTACTTTTGACCAAGATTTTCACTAAACTTCTGAATTCTCCTTAACCAAGAGGTAAATGTAGGATTGAGAGACATCCCACTCTGCTTTATACTAAGCATTAACAGGTCACTCAATGACAGATTACGGCAAAATATGTTTCTGCACAGCTGAGGCTGCATTTCAGTCAGATGGCTATGCCAGGTCAATAGAAAGGTATGAGGGACATGAGGTGGACAGGGACAAGTGATGTAAATGGCGTCAAGCTATCATCACATGGCTCCAAACTGTGACACAGAACTAATATGTTACAAATTCTATTGCTTGATAAAAAAGACAGTGACTGTCATTTCTAATAGCTTTATTTTAATTTTAAATTGTTGGGGTAGAAATAATCCAAGGTCACTCTACAGACCTGACTAGCTTCTGTCTTCCTGCAGTACTGAACTTCTGTAGGAATAGCAGCAGCATGAAAATTAAAACAAAGGACACATTTAAACGTTGTATATTTAAAATACAGCAGCGGCAACTATCCATTCATCAGAACTACATAGTGACAAGAAGGAGCATAAAATCTATTTCTGAAATCAGATTTTATCCTGATCTCTAAAGGTTGGAACTTGCAGACCCAGCTTCAGTGATCAGTTTGCATAGTACTGTGTCAAAATTCTCCTAATGATTTCAGGTTCTTGCAATTTTAATTTTCCTTGAGCTTTTCACTTATCTATATTCTTCCTTTTCTAGGAAGTAGTGAAAGTTCAGAATTCAGTGAGGAGCTGTCTTCAGGGCTTGAAAGGTGAGTTATAGCTCAGTGTCTTCATTTTTCCTCACTACAGCTCCTTCGTTGTGCCATACTTAAGAGGGCAACCCTGCTCTGGAAAGAATTAGTAAAGCCCTGGAAGTCACTTAGGAAAATGTCCTGCGATAGGAACGGCTTTGGTGTTTTTGCCTGTTATCAGCATATCATATGTATATCATTGAAATAATGAAACCCATTATATAGCTAAATTCAGTGCCCAATGGGGAGCAAATGGCATTTCAAAAAACCCTAATTTGTTATTCTTTTTGCAGTATCTTTCTAACTGTTTTATTTATTTTGTTTCCTGAATTTCTCATGTCAGTTTTCATATTATGGCAAGAATGTGAAACCAAAAGTCAAATTCCTAAATAATCTATTCCCAAAATAAACACTCAGCATAATCCTTCCTTGTTAGAGATAAAACTGGAGAGTAAGTTGGAGAGTAAGTAAAAGGAAATATTACATTCTGAGCTATGCAAAACAGATTCACAAACCCAATGACTATGAATTATTCTTTACCAGCAAATGCAAGCTATGTGTGCAGGGTTCAACCTCAACCTGAATCTTTCCCAATGTTTGTCCATTCAGAAAGATTCATATACCATAGAAACATTTTGCACTTCTTACAGATGTCGGAAATGCTTGTTTTTATTAACAAATGTGAAAATTAAATCTTTTCCATTTCTGAGTAAATACAGATACCTTGTAGTCTCTTAGAGATTAGTATACTATGTCTCTCTTACTTCATTACTTATATGTTTTGAATGGATGTTCACCACAGCATTTATGGTATTAGAAAAGAATTCATGTTTTAATTTACAAACAGGGGTCGGCTGTATGCCACGCTGGGGCCTAACTGGCGAGTACCAATTCGGAATTCTCCCAGAAGTCGAAGCTGTGTCTACAGGTACAGTTAGGTGGTGGGTCTGTTTCTCTCAGTATGCAGTGATGAATTCTCATTTGAGACTCTATATTTTCCTTAAGTAAACCAAATGCATCTTGTCTCCAGAAGTATCACTGGGTGAACAAACTAACTCATTTGGGTCTCTTTTTTCCTTCAATTTCTGCACAAAACCCCCATTGAGCTAATATAAGCTGTATGTGCTTAGCCAGGGGAGAGAAGACTGTTTAGATAGAGATTCAACCGATAAATACATCTGTCTTCCAGGCTTCAGAAGCTGATTGATGTGGGCTTCTATAACATTGCATAAGCATGTTTGTCATGAAAGCTGGATGTTTTCTTGCTTAATCTGGGGTTTAAAATATATTAACTATGCATAGGAAGTCGAAAGGATGGCTTCTTGGTCCTTCTGTATAATTTATTTTCTGAATTAAACTTGAAATACTTTTCACATATTGTCTGTTTAAGTCAGATAGAATATAGTGCATTGTATTGATTTTTGTCAACAAAGACATGTTATCTTAGGCTTTCAGTAAACTATATGGAACAACTGCAAAGCAGCATGCAACATACCTTCCCACAAATCTTATTCACTAGTATACCTCACAAGCATCATATAATGTGGGTGGGTAAGACTAGATTCCTGTCCCCTTTATGGTACCGCTAAGCAAATTTCTCCAGTTCCAGTGCACTGAGCATGCACACACCTAAGGGAATACACAGCTGCATCGACTTGCAGAAGAAACAGGTAAAATAATAGAAATTGTATTACTTCAGTGGAAGTAGGATCAAGCCCTAGACTTTTCAGGAAGCCAAATGCTGTACTTATAAGCCAAGGAGAGACAAAATACAGATTTGCTCATTACATATTAACCTCACCTATACTCAAAAGTTTTAAACTGAAACTCCCTAAGTTTTGCATCAAAGAATCCAATAAATCAGAAGTGAAACCCCCCAGCAGGTAATCTAGTTCAGACCATGGCCAATGCAGGGAATGTATTTTCAAAGGCAGGAATTATTTAGGAGATATAAGTAGGTATAACTAGAAGTAATGGAATAAAAGAAAGAAAAGGAAAATTTAGAATGCAAAATCTCCTTGGCAACAGGACTGGCTTGACACCAGAACTCTCTCTTCTTTAGGTACTTATATGACAGAAAAACCTGTCCCCCATCACTATAGTATCTGAGAGCCTCTGAAAGGAAGTGGGGGAAGCCCCCAATAAAGCAAGGCTGGCCAAAGCACTCGTATACCATTGTAATGGAATGATAGAAAGAAATTATGAGAAGATGTACTGTAGTGAACAATCCTTCCCTACTCCTCGGGGGATGGATTAGAAGTGATTTATTAGTTATTTTATGCCTCTGATTCCTATGAATCTTTGAATTAGTCTAGTTTAAGATTAGCAGCCGTGTTAGTCTGTATCCGTAAATAAGACGAGGAAGACTTTGTAGCACCATAGAGACTAACCAGTTTATTTCAGCATAAGCTAAATAAACTGGTTAGTCTCTAAGGTGCTACAAAGTCTTCCTCATCTAAATTAGTCTGTGGTTTTCAGAAGCAGATACCTCAAACATACATGTACAAGCCCCAACATATTTTCCAAAAGCAGCTATATTAATAGTTGTTTCCACTGGTCCTTGCAATGGCAATCCGTAATAATTTCTGCCTGTATTTAAGCACTAAAACACTGTATGCCATTATTAAGAGATGGCGATCCTGAGATCGCTTGGGGCATTTCTAAAACAGATCATCACCACTTTCCTCATTTTGTATTTTAATCTTGAGCCACAGGATCAACATAATCCCCTCTGCTACCTTCCCCCAGTTATAGAGGGCTGTCAAGATTTTACTAGTCCAGCTCGGATGGCTGTGGTCAGATTTACATATTATATCAGTATTTCCATTTCAGTTCCAAAATGCACGTAGTTCAGTTGCCTTTATGAGGCATTATCAGGTACATTTTATTTCCTTGTGAAAATACACTTAATGTATTTGTGTTTCTTGGAAGTGGGGAAATGCTTCTGGGAGCTGCTTGAGGTAAGAGATGCCTGGAGCCTGCACTCCTGACTCCCTCCAGTGCCCCAACCTCCTGCCCCAGCCCTGATCCCCATCTTGCCCTCGGAACCCCTGGATCCCACCCTCCTGCACCCCCAAGCCTATACACCCAGTCGGAGCCCTGACCCCCCCGCTCCTGCACCCTGACCCCCAATTTTGTGAGCATTCATGGCCCACCATACAATTTCCATACCCAGATGTGGCCCTGGGGCCAAAAAAATTGCTCATCCCTGCCCAACCCTCATCACTCCAATTCCTGCAACTATGGTATGACCCCACTAAGAGGGAACAGGAGGCTGGTGAAAAAGGAAATCTGTGCGGAAATGAAATCCTTTCTGATCAATTTTGTATTTCCCTGTTTTGAATACAAATGTTAACAAAGCAACACAAAGAAATCGATTTCTTTACCTGCAATACCAGAGAAATACCTGTAAATATCCAGGAGAAAGTTTCATGTTCTTTCGATTTCTTTCTATGTAAATGTATTTGATATACAGTAAAACCTCGATTTAACGGACCTCGATTTAACAGACTTCGGATGCAACGGTCAAAATTTCTGAGCAAGTCTGATGCATCCCAAATCCATTTCTCGCGGGCTGGGTGCCGGCTCCCGGCTGCCGCCGGGGTCCCAGCCGTGGGCGGGCTGGCTGCCGGCTCCCGGCTGCCGCCCAGGTCACAGCAGCGGGAGGGCTGGTTGGCGGGCGGGCTGGCTGCCGGCTCCCACCCGGGTCCCGCTAGCGGGCGGGCTGCCGGCTCCCGGGTCCCGCATGAGTCCCGCCAGCGGGCGGGCTGGCTGACTGCTCCCGGCAGCCGGGACCCGGGCGGGCTGGCTGACGGCTCCCGGCTGCCACCCGGGTGCTGGCAGTGGGCGGGCTGCAGAGCTGCCGCACCGACCCTGTGGCGGTCGGGCTGCTGCTCCGACAGCTCGGTTTTTTTAATTATTATTAAATAACGGACTTTTTCATTTAACGGACACCCCCCCGCCCGAATTAGTCCGTTAAATGGAGGTTTCACTGTATTTAAATTAAAAATAGAACAGAAAGCCACCTATCCCATAGGCACCCTAAAAAATTATTAAGAACGCAATCAAGAATATATATATATATTTAAAAAAAAAAAAAAAAAAAAAAGCAAAACAGCAGCTGATCTCTGGTTTGCGTCCACAAAGTCAGCGTGACTTTGTGTAGCCACAAGCAGTTCACTTGGACCAAAGCCAGAGGTTCCCGTGTAGGTGCTGCTTACAGCTGTATTTTTTTCATCAACATGTATTTATAGTCATAATCATATTATTGATTATAGACGAAAGGATGCTTGTTTATAAATGAATGAGATTGTGCAATAAATACCATATTACAGTGATGGCGAACCCGTGGCACGCGTGCCACTGCCGGCACGCTGAGCCGTCTCTGTGGGCACGCCGCTCGCGAGCCAGATGTGGCTCTTTTGAGCCTGTCATCTGGCTCGCGCGGCGCTCTCTGTCCGCGAGGCTGGGGGGCGGGGGAGGCGGTGTGGCGCGGCGCGGCGCTCTCTGTCCGCGAGGCTGGGGGGCGGGGGAGGCGGTGTGGCGCGGCGCGGCGCTCTCTGTCCGCGAGGCTGGGGGGCGGGGGAGGCGGTGTGGCGCGGCGCTCTCTGTCCGCGAGGCTGGGGGGCGGGGGAGGCGGTGTGGCGCGGCGCTCTCTGTCCGCGAGGCTGGGGGGCGGGGGAGGCGGTGTGGCGCGGCGCTCTCTGACCGCGAGGCTGGGGGGCGGGGGAGGCGGTGTGTCGCGGCGCTGCTGTGACCGCGAGGCTGGGGGGCGTGTCGCTCCTCTCCTTCCCTCGCTGGAGTCGGGTCACAGCAGCGTGACCCAGCGAACAAGTAAGCGCCGGGGGGGGGGGGTAAGCGGTGTGCAAGGGGGTGTTGGGGGAAGGCTGGGCTGGGAGCGGGGGTAAGCGGTGTGGGGGAGAGATCGGGCTGGGTGGGTCAGTTGGGGGGGTTGGAGGAAAGGAGGTTTGGGGGGGAGAGACCTGGCTGGGTGGGTCAGTTGGGGGGGGTTGGAGGAAAGGAGGTTTGGGGGGGAGAGACCTGGCTGGGTGGGTCAGTTGGGGGGGGGTTGGAGGAAAGGAGGTTTGGGGGGGAGAGACCGGGCTGGGTGGGTCAGTTGGGGGGTTGGAGGAAAGGAGGTTTGGGGGGGAGAGACCGGGCTGGGTGGGTCAGTTGGGGGGTGGGTGGGAAGGAAGGAGGTTTGGGGGGGAGAGACCGGGCTGGGTGGGTCATTTGGGGGGGGGGGGTTGGAGGAAAGGAGGTTTGGGGGGGAGAGACCGGGCTGGGTGGGTCAGTTGGGGGGTGGGTGGGAAGGAAGGAGGTTTGGGGGGGAGAGACCGGGCTGGGTGGGTCATTTGGGGGGTGGGTGGGAGGGAAGGAGGTTTTGGGGGGAGAGACTGGGCTGGGTGGGTCATTTGGGGGGTGGGGGGGAGGGAAGGAGGTTTTGGGGGGAGAGACCGGGCTGAGTGGGTCAGTTGGGGGGGTGTACAGTTGTTTTTTTTTGTTTTGTTTTTTGTTTTTTTGTTTTTTTCAATTAAAAAAAATGTTTAATGGAAAGCTCTGTTACTGTGTTTTTCTTTTTAAACAAAAGCTGTTAATTAGTTTGAAAAACTGTATGAATTGTTTTTTCTAAACTAAAACCTCGTTATTTAGGTTTAATTGCAGTGTTGGCACTTTGAAAAAAACAAGTCGTTTTGGTTTGCAGTTTGGGCACTCGGGCTCAAAAAGGTTTGCCATCACTGCCATATTACATACATAACCTTTTACTTGTGTGCATTAATCAGTACATGACTGATATATTTCTGGTAAACAGCATTGGCTTGGGTATTGAAATTTCAGTGTTATGATCACAAGATACTAGATAGGTATTAGAGGCAGAAAATTCCTAACAGATCATCTTCTACCCACCCTTTGGTAAAAAGAATTTCCCTACTGAATATCTGAGTTTCTTATGTAGCCAGGGAATTCCAGGAATTCCATCATCTTATTGTGTGACCTGGCCATCAGGAAGTTTAGACTTGAAATTAGACGAAGGTTTCTAACCATCAGAGGAGTGAAGTTCTGGAACAGCTTTCCAAGGAGAGCAGTGAGGGGTCAAAAGATGCATCTTGCTTCAAGACTAAGTATGATAAGTTTATGGAGAGGATGGTATGATGGGATAGCCTAATTTTGGAAATTGATCTTTGACTATTAGCGGTAAATATGCCCAATGGCCTATGATGGGACGTTAGATGGCATGGGATCTGAGTTACTACAGAGAATTCTTTCCTGGATGTCCAGCTGATGAGTCTCGCCTACAGGCTCAGGGTTTAGCTGATTGCTATATTTGGGGTTGGGAAGGAATTTTCCTTCAGGGAAGAGGCCCGGGGGGGAGGGGGGGTTCACCTTCCTCTGCAGCGTGGGGTACAGTTCACTTGCTGGAGGATTCTCTGCAGCTTGAAGTCTTTAAACCATGATTTGAGGACTTCAGTAGTTCAGATATAGGTTAGGGGTTTATTACAGGAGTGGGTGGGTGAGATTCTTGCGTTGGGCAGGAGGTCATGAGGGTCCATTCTGCCCTTTAAAGTCTATGACTCAATATTTTCAACATTATGCTTTAAGTAATTTTACACTATTACTTAGTTTCTCTTCTCTCACCCCATTAGTCAATATGCTTTCATTAATGGCGTTTGATTTCTGAAGTTATTGTCATGAGCTATTGTGGACTTTTATGTTGCCACAATCCCATACTGAATTTTGCCAGACTCCTGAATTATTTCTGCATTGTATTAGGATAGAACTCCAAATTATGTGTTTTCCCTTAAACTTCTGGAATGTCTTGGCCTCAATATTTACTCAGATTTTTAAGCCGTGGGAGCAAAGCATTCTGTTCATCCACTGACTTCTTCCCCAGCATCAAACATGTTTCCAGTAGTCAATGCTATTGCCTAACCTCTAGGAGCAATCCACAATATCCAGATGCACCAGGCTTAATTCTTCACTGCCTGTCACCTTGCTAGTTGCACCTGTGCAAAGTGGGTATACATTGGTATCAAATCTTGTTTTAAAACTATTTTGCAAGATGGTGAAGTATATGGTCCATTGAGTAGTACTTAGAATGCAAAGGGGACAAAAGCCAGACCGGGGGGATGGAAAAGAGTAGATTGGGGCAAGGAATCTGGTGAGACTAGGCCTGGAGTGCGGGAGAAAGAAACTGGGACGGAGACCAGCTGACAAGGACATTAGGCTGGGAGTCGAGAAAGGAGATTTGTATCTGGTATGGAAAACTGGGAGGTGTGGGATCTGGAAGCCAGTTGGATGGCTGAGGGGAAATGCTGAGATTGGAGGAGAAATTGAGGGAATGAGGGAGATTGGGACTGGATGAACAAAGAGACTGAGACTAGAAACTAGTGTGAGGAAGAATGAGACTAACGGATAGCTCTGACCAGGGCCAAGATGCAGAGGAAGAACAGGGACTGGTTAGGCAAAGAGACTCGGATACGGAACCGGGGAGGGGAGCTGGGTCAGGGAGCTTGAAGGAGACTGAGATTGGACAAAGAGGCTAGGACTGGGAATCAGTGAGGCAGGGGGGAAACTGGAGGAGGAACCGGGAATGGAGAACTAGGTCTGGTTCTGTGGAGGCAACAGAAGAGTCTGAGACTTGGACAGTGAGCCTAGAGAAGAAGATTAGGACTGGCTGGGGCAAGGGTGGCTCTACATGTTTTGCTGCCCAAAGCACGGCAGTCAGGCGGCATTCGGCGGTGTTTCTGCGGGTGCTCCATCGGTCCTGGGGCTTCGGCTTACTTGCTGCCAAATTGCCGCCAAATCCACAGGACCAGCATACCTCCCACAGAAACGCTGCCAAAGGCTGCCTGACTGCCACCCTAACAGCTGTCAGCTGGCCGCCCCCCACAGCTTGCTGCCCCAGGCACACACTTGGTGTGCTGGTGCCTGGAGCTGCCCCTGGGCTGGGGAAAGGGACTGGGATGAGAAGTCTGAGGAGTGGAGACTGTGACTGGAACAAAGAGACATGGGTGAGTAAGAATCAGGACTAGGCAGGGACAGGTTGGAGAGGATGTGGCACAAGAGGGTTAAGTTTGGGAGGGACAGGCAGAAGAGTTTATGGCCTCTAGAATGCACTCCCCTCCAGAACCTGAACTGGAACCCAAGATTCCTGAGTCTCACCATTCTTCTGTCAGCAAATACCTGTGAAACACACAGGGAAAGCGTCCTGTGCTCCTTTGGTTCACATAGAGCAGTGGTTCCCAAACTTTAACAACCTGTGAACCCCTTTCACTAAAATGTCAAGTTTCGTGAACTCCCTCCTAAAAATAAATATTTCCATGGATTTTCTCTTTTATCTGAGTATAAATTATAAAAGCCGTGATCTTGAAAATATAAAAATTGCTTATATGACATGCTTATTACACACTATTAATCAATCATTTGTCATTACAGTATTTTTATTATATTATGAAAATGGCAACACTCTTCCAAGATCTCACTTTCATAGCTTGTATCACTTTGAATAATAAGCCTGTTATAAGACAAGGCTCCTAAGTTCATCAAGGAATATCAGATGTGAAACAGCACGAAGGTATTTAAGAAGCCAGCTCAAATTGTTTCTCCTACAGAAGCATTCAGGTTTTGAACAGTCCAGGCAAACAATGCACATTATGACAAAGCTTAAACTTGTGCTTCATAATAAATTTAAAAACAATACTAGCTGCCTATTTAATTTTAAACACAGCAAAAAATATCCACCTCCCTTTCCATTTTTTGTAAGGAGTCTTGAAGTTTAAATCTCCTCAGTGTGATAGATATGCTTGCTTTGATCTGCTTAGCTCTTGGAAGTCCAGGAGCTCCGGCCTGCTGGCCTAGCCTGGGGTCCCTAGGGACAGCTTTGTTCCCCGAGAACTCCCTGTAACATTTTGCGAATCCCCAGGGGTTCACGAATCCCAGTTTGGGAAACAATGACAGGATGATGATCTACTATTGCTACCAGTTACTAACCTCAAGCAGCACAAGTCTGCGTTGTGGATCTAAATCAGGGGTCTCAAACATGCGGCCCGCGAAGCCCTTCCCTGCAGCCTGCCAAGCTTTCTGCCCCCCCCCCCCCCCCCTTCCATAGCAGTTTGTGGGAGGAAGAGGCCAGAAGCGGAGGCTTCTCTGCTGCCTGGCTGGGTTGCTGCCGATCCCCAGCTACCAGGCACTGCTGCTACAGCTTCAATGAATGAGCTGGGGCGGCGCTTTGCAGGAGCCCTCTACAGCGACAGCCAGGAGCGGTAATCCAGGCTCCCTGCCGCCCTCGCCTCCCTCCGCGGGCAGCTTACTGCTCCTGGCCTCCGCTGCAGAGGGCTCCTGCAAAGTGCAGCCCCAGCTTGTTCATTGAGGCCACAGCAGCAGCGCCTGGAAGCCAGGGCTTGACAGCAGCCCAGCCACAGCGCTGTGCGGGAGCTCTCTGCAGCAGCGGCCAGGAGTGGTAAGACAGGCTCCCCGCTGCCCTCCTGCCTCCCTCTTTGGGTTATAAGCATCAGTTTGGGAGAGAGAGACTTTATAAAATTACTAGCATAAGTGCCCGGCGCTGCTCGGGTCAGTCGGAGGTGGGGAGGTGGCAGACAGCTGACACCCCCTGACCAAAGCCAACACCCACACCTCACCCCTCACCCACCCCGACACCTTCCCACCCCCGAAACCCCAAACCCCCACCTCACCCCCCGACCGAATCCGACACCCCCACCTCACTTACCGTCCCACCAAACCCAACTGGGATCCGTCGCAGGGGAGGAGGGGGCCCAGAGCCGAGGGATTCCGGGGACCTTCGCAGGTGGGGGGGGGGGCACAGGGCTGATGTAGTCCGGGGTTCCGTTGGGGAGGTGGGAGGGGCAGAGAACTGAGGGATCTCCGGGGTTCCGTTGGGGAGGTGGGAGGGGCAGAGAACTGAGGGATCTCCGGGGTTCCGTTGGAGGAGGGAGGGGTGAGCTGAGCGAGTGAAGTGTCTGTTGGAGGGGGGTATTATGACATCATCACCACCTAACTGCCCAGTTGATGTGATTGGCCCTGAAAGACTTTCACCCCTGGAGGGCGTCAGAGGTGAGATCCGAAAATTTTTCGACCCTTACCAGCATCTAGACCCCAAGACCCCTCACTGTACCAAAATTCAAGTCTCTGGCTCAAACGGTGCGGGAGGACTTCGCAGTCATACGTACATACATACACTCATACATACACCACTTGACTTTTATATATATAGATAACTGATATTAGGCGAGATGGGCTGAAATTTCTGTCAGATTTATCAGCATATTACATTTGAAAAAAGCTTGAATCATCTGAGGCTGGTAATTTCTTGTTAAATTAGATTTGTTTGCTTGTATTTCCAGCTCTGGATTTCCTATATTGCTCTTGCTTTCTTTGCCAAACAGCTATTGGCAGTGCCTAGCGCTTTCCAGGAGGGAGCAGGGAGCTGCGTGCTCAGAGGAGTAGGTGGGGCAGGGGAGGGACCTCATGGAAGGGGTGGAGTGGGGGTGGGGTCAGGGTAGGGGTGTGTGTGTCAGTGATGTGGCCCTCAGGCCAGTGCCCCAGTCCTCATGCGGCCCTCGTGGTCATTTGAATTTGAGACCCCTGGTCTAAATGTTCCAATTACACTGATGAACAGTGTGGTGTCGATATGATGGGAAAATAATGTAAAAACAGATGTCACTTTGGAGCAATGGGAAAATATATGGAGGAAGGCCAAAATCTTATCTATTTCGGTAACCATTAAGGAAGACTACTACAAAATATTTATCGGTGGTACCTCGTACCATTTAAGTGAAGTAATATATATATAAATAATGGAGAGGATGGAACAAAATAAGCACCTTTCTGCATATATGTGGTGAAAGCCCTAAGCCAGTTGTAGTATGCGGAAGAGATTGTTACGGTCAGCTGCTAGGCAACGGGAGTTCCCCCCCTTGGCCCCTCCTGGAAAGGGCACTGAGCCAAGGTTAGCGTCTCAAGGCAGCTGGCGTTCTGTTATCTTGTGGGAAGACACGCTGGGAAAAAGTCTCTCAGTCCAGCTGCGTGCTGTGTCTTCTGTCTGTTTCTTCTGTCTGTGTGAGAACTGACTGTGTGAAATTCAGAACGCAATGCTAAACAAGCAGACAGCGTATAATCAACAAGTGTAGGATAGCGTGTGACCAAGTCACAGGTGCTTGCCTGCGAGATATTTATGTGAGATGCTTATGTATGAGATGTAAATGTGTGAGTGTATTTAAGCCCACCTCTGTATTCCCCCATGGACCTCTTTACCCTAGACACTGCTCCGGTGCTAGGTTCCCCTTCCGTGGTCGCGCTGACAGACTGGGGCCCCTCAGCGCTTATAGAGGGGCCGGGACCTTCCAATAAACTCATCCACTTTATACAACCACAGTGTGTGTGCGTCGTCTCTACGGGACTCAGTGTACCTTGCAACACTTGGCGCAGCGAGCAGGGTCCCGTGAGACGATGCCGCTGTGGTCAAAGGCGGGGGAGGCGGGGCAGTGGTCGCTGGCCCTGCAGCGCGTACCAGGATGGCCCTCGACGGAGCGCTGGGGGGGCCCTGTTGCGCATGGTGGCCGGTTGGGCGGCCCCAGTGGAGTGGCCTGAATTCCAAGTGGCCGCTGGGGTTACCCCGGAGCAACTTGTAGCGGGGTTGCACTGATTGCAAGTGAGCCGGCAGTCTGGGACGGAGCGGCACGCTATGGGTGAGTTGGCGTGGCTGTTTCTAAGCCCGTTCCGGGCCCAGGACAGTGAGCTTCTGAGATTGCAGAGGCTCTTAGAGGACAAGACGCAAGAATGTTTGGCGCAGGCAGAGGCGCGGGCTGTAGCGCAAGAAGTGGTTACCTCGCAGGCGGAGAGGGCACAGGCCCTCATGGGCCGCTGTGAGGTACTGGTAGCACGGATTGCCAACAGGCGCTGGGTGCGGCGGGGGCAGCAGCCCATGACAGTCGCCCAGGTGCAGGCAATCACCGCAGCCCCTTCATGGGACCCTGCGGCCTGGGATGGTAACATCGAGAGTTCCTCCTCAGACTCGGAGAGTGGGGAGGTTGACCCCCCCCCCCCTTGCAGGTGCGTCCGGTGCGAAAGTTGCGGGCGGGGAGGGGGGGGGCGCATGCAGGAGGTTGTGCGCACCTACAAGACAAGTGAGTTGCAGGAGATTGTAAAGACCTTCCGTCAGGAGCCGGGGGAGGGGCTGTTGGCCTGGCTGGTCCGCGTGTGGGACAGTGCAGGTAACACGGTCCTCCTCCTCCGGGTGGAGCTCCAGCAACTGGGAGTCCTCTCCCAGGATGCACAGGTGCGCTCGCAGTTGGCGAACCCCCCCCCCCAGCCCAAGGATGGGCAGGGGGGCGAGATAGAGGCTCCATCCCTCTATCTCCATCCCTCTATCTATAGAGGCTCCATCCCATCCCATCCTGGAGATAGAGGCTCCATCCCACCATCCATCGGTGGTTGGTGGGGGCTGTGGACGTGGCCTATCCCTCTATGGGGGAACTGGAGGCCCAGCCCCGGCCCTGGAAGGTGATTGCTGAAGGGGTTGGGACCCTTCGGCAGTTGGGGAGGGCGTGGGTGATTGCCTGCGGCGGTATAGAGGGGCCGGGACCTTCCAATAAACTCATCCACTTTATACAACCACAGTGTGTGTGCCTCGTCTCTACGGGACTCAGTGTACCTTGCAACAACAGTGTTTCCCAAACTTACAACATTCACGTAACCCTTTTGAGACATTTGTCTTACCCCTTCTCCGGTGAAGACAATTTTGGGGGGGGGGGGTGTCACATTTTTATAACACACTCCTAATTCGTTTAATTCTCAATTAAATGTTTATTAGAAATAAATACAAAATTTATATTGTGTACAGTTGAAGCTTCTGCGCATGCCACAAAGGCAAGTGTATTGCCTGAGCCGTGGTAACGCGCATGTGTGGTTTACTATGCTGCTGTGCTATTAGATGTTACTGAATGAGTTATCATATTAGTTACAATATAAACCTGTGTATATTTCTACTGTACAAGTGTACACCATTCTTATACATTAAATTTTAGTGAACTGTTTTCTGCTGCTAAAAAAAACCAACCTCTGATAAAGTAAAATAAAAAAATTCTGCTGTGTACCCCTTGAAACCCTTTCACGTACCACCAGGGGTACATGTACCACATTTTGGGAAACACTGCCTTTAAGATATTAGTATTTTTGGACAAAATAACAAATAGAATGTTCAAGGTAACTCAAGTGAGGCCACCCACAAAACCCATAGTGAGTCTATTAGGTTACATTTTCAAAGAGGTTACTAACTTGGAGTAGAGCTCGTTGATAACACAATTACTGCTAGCAGCCAGCTGTATGATAGCTCATTTTTGGAGAAAGATAGATACCCCATCATTAGTGGCAAAGAGAAATAAACTATGGGAAATCCTTTCAATGAAAAAAATGATGGACAGCCTGATGGCAGACTCAAGTAGATTTTATATTATATATGGTTACCATTTTTTGGAATCTAAACAAAATAAATACATCAATAATAAGAAGTTGACTAAACACAGATAGTACTTTTAAAGGTAGCAAATACAGGTTATGAATAGGAGTTATTAATACTTGCATGGAAAGTTTATTTATGTTAATAATGACAAAATAAAACTTTCTTTAAATAGATGAGAAAATTCATATGATTTGCCTGTTATGGGGTTATCACAAAGCAAAAATCTTCTGTCTCCAGTTAAAAATCATCTTGTAGTTGTTACTGGCAAATCTAGGTATGGACTGCAGATATGTAAATTGTGTGTGATCTACATACAAATTCATTGTAGACTGTAAGCTTTGGGGGAACAGTGTCTTTCACTATTTTTTGAAGCACCAAGAACTCTGTCAACACATTACAAATAAGTGACAAGCATATTAAAACATTAATTCTAAATGGCAGTTGATTGTAATGTGGAGAAGGCAGCAGTGTGTATCTTAGTGGTCACTGCTTTTTCAGTTTGTTTAATAGTTACGTAAAGTAGAATTATACATGTAGTGTGGTCAAATTTTCCAGTGACACATCATCTGCAGAAAGATTTTTAACATGCTTAATCCTGTACTGTTTGGCTTTTGTAATACAAACAGTTTCAAAGATGCCACTAATCTATTTTGAATGTTCACAGATACCATTGCTGCTTTACACCTATGGTAAAATACTTTGATGTGGCCAATATATTTTTTCTTAAGACAGAGACACTAGCTATTTGGTTTCTTAAAGATGCCCTGGTACATTCTGCAAAAGTGAAGACATGTCCTGATGACCTGATTTAATTCTGATTTATTAAAATACATTATTTCCATCAGATATTCCTTCTGTAGTTTCAATTGGATAATTTATTTCTGTCATAAAAATGCATAGGTTGTGTATGTGTGTAATTAGAAACTATGCACAATAAGAGAACTACCATGGGTCCTGGTTTTCTGGATGAAAGGTCATTAGTTCTAGGCTTACCACTATGTAAATCAAACAAACTCAGTATAATATGTAGCACTAGATTTCTCCAGTTTCCTGAAATCTACTAGATGTTTTTCAGATAACCTGGTTATTTTGTTTAGGTATCTGAAACATACATGCCACAAAGCCAAGTTTTGATGATTCTATACCTATGCAATAGCAATCAGTGCACAGAAAACCTCTATATAGAATAAAATTTATTAAGAGCATTATTTGTTTCTGTTTGTCTGCTCATCTAAATGTGATAGTATTTGTCACTTCAGCCCAACAGGAGCCTGCAACTGCACATTAGGGAGTTCAACAGGAGTCATTACCATGGAAGGGCCTTTAAGAAGGAAGACGTTACTAAAGGAAGGCAGAAAGCCTACAGTAAGTTGGACCTTTACTATAATCCTAATTTGATAATGGCTGTTACTGTTTGCATTGTTAGCTTCAGATTGCAGTGCAATGGCGAACAGGGCAGGGCAGTTAATTCTGTTCTAGGAAAAAGAACAATGTTTTGCTACAAAATCACTTTCTGTTGAAACATAAGACACAAAATGTTTCCTTCTCTCCCAGCATCTGCTCTGCATCAGTTCTTTCCCCATATATTTGTAAGGGACAACACAGAGGTGGGATAAGAGGAAAACCAGGACCCATAGTAGTTCTCTGTAAAGGACTGTCAGCATCCATTTCTGTGGGATCCCTCTCCTCACATTCAGATTCCCCTCAGATCAGTGGGAGGGCTTTGGGTCCTGTTGCAAGCAGGACACAAAGGCTGAATGGCTCTTCAGGAGGCTGAGGACCAGCTCTCTGCACAAGTCTTATGCCACAGATTCACAGGACTCCCCCAGCCTCGCTCTCGGGTCCTCTTTGGGACAGGAGAAAATGATGCAATGGAAATTCCATGGGTTACCTTTGATCCTCTTACAACTTATCTGGAGCTTCATGGTTTCATCTTAAAAGATCTGAAGAACTGTGGGGAAAATCTTGTAATTAGAGATGTGCAAAATTATGTGACTGAAACTTAAACAATAAATGTAGATTCAGATCAACCAAAATATTTTGTGAATTTGCATCAATTTTAGCACATTTTTTAATAGAAGAAAAATATTGAAAATGTCCAAATGATTTATTTCAACACTCCCAGAACAAGTTTTGATTTTTTGGCTAGATTCATAAAAGGGTGGTGGGGAGGAAAGATGGGGGGAGGGTGGGTTCGTGGAGCATCACTTACACTAGTTGCCCAGTAATTAGGGAACTCACCTCAGATACGGAAAGCCAGGGTTCAAGTCCCTGCTCCAGAGTGGGACCAGTCTATTGGCTGTTCTGGGGTGAGCTCTGATATCAGTCTCTTTTGTTGAAGGTGTTCCACTTTGTATAAATACAGTGAGTGAGAGTGACTCTATAGCCTAGTGATTAGGGCACTCATTGGGAATGGTGGGTGTCCATTCCAGTCCTTGTGCCAATTAATATTTAATGATTTGTACAAAGTGGAACAGTTTCAACAGGAGAGAATAAGTAAGACCACAGCTTCTGCCTCAATTTTGTGAATGGTGTCCAGGTTTCCTTGTGAATCTAGGTCTTAATTTTCTTTTTTACTTAAAAACAGTTAAAATGCCAAAAAATAAAACCAAAACATTTCTTTTGACCAGAAACAATTTTTTCCTGACTTTTTGATAAGCCAAAAATTCTGAAAAATTATTTATAATCCGTTATGTTGACCAAAAGTCAGAGGCAGGTATAAACTATGCCCAGCAGAGGGCAGTACAATGCTCTGCACTGAAATGAACAGACCTGAGATTTCTAGAGACATTAGGATAATGTGGTAACAAAGTCCTGTGGCACCTTAAAGACTAACTATAAAGTTTTGAAGCATAAGCTTTCGTGGGCTAATACCCACTTCGTTGGATGCATCCGACGAAGTGGGTATTAGCCCACAAAAGCTTATGCTTCAAAACTTTATAGTTAGTCTTTAAGGTGCCACAGGACTTTGTTACCTCTGCTATTCCAGACTAACACGGCTACTTCTCCGATTCTAGGATAATGTGGATTTTCTTTGATGTATCTTAGTCTCATAGACAGCAAGCAGAGCCTAGGGAGCTATACCGATTTACACCAGCTGAGAATCTGCCCCCAGGTCCCTCCTCCTATTAGCTTCCTCACTTTAAAACAGATAATTATAATACTTCGTTGTTCATTCGTTTTCAGAGTATCTGAAATTAATACACTGATAATTTTACCAATTTTCTTCATATTCAGCTCTCCTCATGGACTAGATATTGGGTTACACTTTCGGGATCAACTCTTCTCTACTTTGGAGCAAAGTCATTAAGAGGAACAGAGAGAAAACATGTAAGCAAAGTATATTAATTCTAGAAAACAAATCATTCGTTAGACTTATCCTCATGACCAGGACTGGCAATGTGCATTTGAAAAGTGAATATGCTCGCTCCCAGATAGCACATTTGTCTGTTCTGTTTTCATGCTTAGAAGTCAATCCAGTTCATAATCATGCTACTGCTAATTGTAACTGATCTGTCTGTCTCCTCTAGTATAAATCTACTGCTGGTAAAAAAGTCTCTATTGTGGGCTGGATGGTGGCACTGCCTGATGATCCTGAACATCCTGATATTTTTCAGCTAAATAACCCTGATAAAGGTAGATGCTACATTATACTAGGGGAATAAGGGAATAGCATTTAATATATTAACTTTACATTCTTTGCAATGTCACACGCTCAGAAAGTTAAGGAACCAGATTTTCAAAATAGGGTACAGTGAGAGATGCAAGCATCTGCAAAAAGCCCATGTTTGTGGGGTTCTGCAAGAGTCCTACCTGCATCTTACCAAATGATTGGTGGGGGGTACTTTTTGTGAGTTTTGAAGGAACTCTTGGGACTAATGTGAGGTCATTTGCATTCCCTGTTCTCTAGTCTATAGGTATGTCTACCCTGCAGGTAAGCATCTGCAGCTGGCCCATGTCAGCTGACTCAGGCTTGCAGGGCTTGGGCTATGGGCATGGGTTATAAAAGGCCAGGAGAGGCTCAGCCTCCCGTGGTGCAGCCATGGCCACCAGACCCCCGATTGCAGGGGTTTGAGGGGGAAGTTTTTGATGCATTATACCCCTGTAGGTTCTGGGGCAGCTGAGGAAGCAGTATGTGCTACTGCCTTCTCAGCTGCCCAGGAACCTGCATGGGGCATAGCAAAAGCTTCTTCCAGAGAAGACAGATGCATGCTTTTCTCCGAGTGGCTTGGGACCTGGGGAGGGGAGATGCGGCGTGGCTGCAGCTGAGCTCGAGGCTTCAGACGGCTGGGACTCCTCCAAGCAGGTGGGGCGGGGCTTGGGTCAACTTGGGGCCCCTCTATCCAAGGTCTGCGGACTTCTCCAGGTGGGGGGTGTCTCAAGGCTCCTTCCGCCCCAGGGAGGTGGTCTTGGGGCTCTGGCCTGTGTGTGTGTGTGTGTGAGTGTGTGAAAGGGATGGGGCTGAGGCTAGCCTCCCTAAAGGGGGGCTCCACCTGTTATCCCTGACTATGGGGCTGTTGAATTGCATGTAGACATTGGGGCTCAGGCTTGGAAGGTTCCAGAGCCAGGTTCCAGCCCAAGTCTGAACATCTACACAGCACGTTTTAGCCTTGCAGCCAGAGGCCATGTCAGCTGACCTGGGCCAGCCCAGGACATGCTGCATATCTTTTATTCCAGTGTAGATGTACTCTCTGGTTGTTAGGGTTTTTTTTGTTCCAAATGGCATTCTCAAGGTCATTATGTCCTTCAAATATGACCTCTGTAATCCCCAGATAGCCAGCTTCACTGATGATTTGTAGGATTCTCCAAACATCAAAGTATTTATAAAACCATTTACTTGGATTTTGAACTATCATCACTCAGCAGACACCTCAAATGTTCTAAAAAGGTCCTAGCATCAATGTGCATTATGAGGGTCTCTACAGAAAACCTTGAAGTTCCCCTAACACTTCATGTCTTTCTTTATTTCAATGAGGGGCAGTGAGAACATGAGCTGCACATGCTGCATCTCTCTCCTGTACAATACAATGAATGAAATGTAAGTGTGACTTCAAGAGAAAATTCAGGGGAGGGCAATGCTGATCTGAGGCATGAAAGAGACCAGCAAGGTGATGCTGGAAAAGCTAAATTTGCAAACCATGAAAATGATTCAGGGGTGAGGTATATAAACTCTAGTGGGAACGAAGCAAAATATAAAACGAAGGAGGTTGGAATGGATGCCCAGATTGGTCTTACGGTCTCTGATTCTATGCCAGTTTACTTTTACTCTCGTGTTGTACCCTCAGGTCTACTGAATATGCACACCATCTTCCACCCCTTATCGGGTGGTGCTGGGCACATATTCCCCATAGTCTATCCTCCCTGCCAGGGCCTGCTGGGTGTGGCATGAGCAGTTTGGGTATTTGAGGACCAAATTAATTTTCCTATTTACGTTGTGCTCTTGGCTTCTACACTAAAAGATTATAATGTAGCAAAGCCAAGTGTCTGTCAAAACCTGAGGGATCCTGATTTTTTTTAATTTTGTAGGCAATATTTACAAGTTTCAGACTGGGTCAAGGTTTCATGCAATACTGTGGCACAAGCATTTGGATGATGCATGCAAAAGCAACAGGCCTCAGGTAAGGCCATGAAAATGTCTTTTCCAACCAGTTTCTCCCTTACATTTCAGGAAACCGCTACATAGAGGATGCCGTTTTCTAACCTCTATGGGCATCTCAATTATACACAGACAAGCTCATCATGGCATATTTATAGCAACCCGTTTTGCATATTGACCAAAGTTTTGTAACAGGTGTGAAAGGCAAGATTTCAAATTCTAGGCTACCCACAAAAAAATTGGTAATGGTGAATTTGTGCAGCTCTAGTGCTAAGTCTTGCTGCCCCTTACTGTGTCATGTTTTTATCTCCCATGTTATAGTACAATGTCCTGTTACTAGCTTGCAGAGTCAGCCTCACACAGAGCCTGTTTAAGGGACTGATTGCATTGTTGGCATTTGGCAATAAATGGCAATAATAATTCAATGGGTGACACTTCAGTTTTCCCTTGCCACAGAAACTTTACATTGCTGACTAATTTACATTCTCTTCCAGGTACCTGCTAACCTTATGTCATTCGAATAACTTGCATCAGTAGGTGGTGTGACTTCAAGTGCCAAACTGCAGGATTGGTATATCTTTCCCTGAGGAGAAGGAGCTCCCTAATGTGAGCCAGACAAGATTACTTCAGCACTTTTTCACATAACTTGAAAGTGATTTTGACACAGCTTTTAAAAGCAGAAAGTGAATGTTGTCCTTAGGACCAGATATAGTCTCATGCACTGAACATAAGTAGACAATTTAGACAGACTGAAGATGAGTCCTGACTGATGCAGGATCTTGGAAACCTTGACTTTAACTTTGTGGTCATAAACTGCCCTGGACTAATGTTTGACCACAAACTGTGCATCACATCTTCTGCCTATTCTTTTTTAAATTGTTCTTTTTATTGTTAAGCTGCTTTATGTGACTGAAGAACATTTAGCCCATGTTGGGTTTTCAATTCTTTCTAATGCACAAAATGATCGACAGTGTTAACTTGCTGCAAAGAGTCAATTAGAATAGATAATTGTGGAACAACATTTTTATAACCTAAGTGCACTGAGTTGCTTGGCAATGCGGTTGCCTCAGATTTTGTATCAAATCTCTGGACAATTCTGCAGTTCACATTTGAGCTATTTGGGAAATGTGTATTTTGGCACAAGATAAATAGTTTAATTTAGTATTTCTTTCATTTGAATGTGCTGCTTTTAAATATAATTGAAAGGGACATCCAGAATAGTGAAGGATCCATTGCTATTTAAATTCACTTTGCGTTACAGCTTTTCTTACTCCTAAGGATAAATTGGCCTTATTTTCCCCCCTTCACTATGGATGCTATTCATCTAAAATCCCTAGCTCCATGAATTCAGGTATTTGGATCTTCCCAGCCACCTCATTCGGACTCCTCAGTATGGATGAACTTTCCACTCACTGTTCCACTCTCAAGTGGATGATCCAATCCCTCTTAGCACCTGCACGTGCACACACATCACCTGGTAGGCAGAATAATGCCACAGTATTGCTGTCATGAAAGCCTTTGATCTTCTGAAATCAAGATGGAGGTGAGATCTAGGCAGGATTGACTGGCATGTAAGAGACCCTTCTCTGCCATGAGAAACCTCTTAGTTCTCTTTTCCCAGGTGTGCCTTAGCACTACCTGCTGGTTGGAGCTTTCTGCTATTCTCACCTAGATTTCAGTATTCTTCATATTTTAGTCACATCCCTCTGCAGATCAGTGTTCAGGCTTCATCCATCAAGGATAAATCATTGCATGAAGCTCCCACCTCACTTTAAGCTAAGTTTTCTAATGTCATAACCAATGCCCATAAAACCCTCACTCTGCAGCTCCCCAAGGATAGGGCAAAATGGTGAGCTAGGTGCTTGCAGACCATGACAGACCAGGAATAATTTTGTATCAGCAGAGCCCTACATCAAAACAAGTGCCCAGTTACTGGGATATTCTGCTGATCTCACATAATTTTGATTTTGCAGCAGATATTTTTAATTTATCTTACACAAATACCTTACTTATAATGCTGAATTTCTGTTAACTATAAAAATGTTTTTTAACTCTGTGTCTCAATCCTGAGAATGAAACTTGGCACACAGATTTGACATCAGATTTTTTTGATGGTTCAAGAGATCTTTAGTGGGATAGAGGAGTGGCCAAAAAATATCGTTTTGCTTTTTTACCAAGCCAAAATTTAGTTGTAGTAGTGACCTGATAACAGCATCTGTATGTTCAAGAATGGAATTTTCAATAGTTAGATCTGACACAGAGGATTTTTAAAGAAGATGCTGGTGAAGTTCTATTAGCATATCACAGTTGCCCAACTATTTGAAAATGAAATCATCGGAATTATTCTCCTGGACAGAGAGATGCATGGGTGGTTGTGGTGAGAGGCAAGTTATACATTTAGATTATTTCTGAGGATGCAGGCATTCTCTGGACTGTCATTCAAATGAATTCATAGGTGCATGTATGTGTAGTGTGTGTCTGTACACATATCTAATCTATTGCAGCATCCAGAGGGTTGAACCATCTGAAAGGGCATTATTGTTATGTCTGACCTAAACCCTCAAATGCTAAGAGTAAAGCCTGAAGATCTAACTTGCCTCTCCCTTATGCTGAATTTTTATAAAATAGAGCTGCTGTTAATCAGGAGCCCTGGAGTGCTGCCTGTATCTAAAATGTCCTTGGATTTCTGTGTTTAAGCCAGAGATAGAATGTAATGACACATACAATGCTGTTGCATTTTTAGTTGCATTTAAAGACAACACTTCCTCCACATACATAGCATGTATTCAAGCATCCTGAATTTGCCGAATGGATCATAAAGGTTTTTGGAGCTTCCAGGACTACTGGTAAGAATGTAAAATGGCTCAACTGGTACTATAAATTTGGAAGAAGATGGATCAAGAAACCAAACTGTTCTCTTTAATAAGTATGCATTTTGCCATCATGGACATTGGCAGGCAAAGATTTATAAAGGGATTTGTGACATAAAATTTAAAAAATGAGGAGGGACTAATAAATGCATTGCCAACAATTAACAGTGTACTTGTATTTTCAAGACTGCCAACCAAATGAGTGTTTAGGAGGATGAGGACAGTATAGGTACAGGTAAATTGTGGCCTCAAGCATCAAAGCTTAAAATGCACGTTCGCCAGAGCAGAATTTTTAACACAGCTAACTTTAGTGGGTCTGCAAGAACTCTGAAATGTACTTACATAGTGCTTTTATACACCAGTCATGTCCAGGTGAGACCATAACAACTACATCTATCTTGTTCTGCTCTGTTGGGATGTGGGTGATTCCCCTGTGCAGGAATCCTGTTCTACAAATCCTACTGAAATCCTTGAAGCAAAACATTCTGCAAATGCTTATTAACCCCATTAATAAGAGAACAATTTGGTCATCATTAAATATAATATTTATTTAAAATTGTAAGAATCACTGACCTGACATCCAGATTAGGAAGCTAAGGAAATGTCTAAAGCCATTTGTAACGGGGTTGGTCACTCACCCCCGCGGCGCCCCCGTCTGGTCGTCACGGGAATTAGCTCTTTGACCCCTGGAGCGCCCTCTGTTGGCCGACGTCCGCTTCTCCACACTCTGGCCCCGTGCCCTTCCCGGACCCCGGAGCCCCTTTTGGGGGTGCTGCACCCCTGCAGTACCCCCCTGGTTTTAGGGTCTCCCCTCCCCGGGGAACCCACCACCCACTATCCCCAACTCGCCTCAGAATGTGCCACTGTCAGTCACTACTTGCCCCTGCTCACTGGGGCGGACTGCAGTCTCATGGCTACTCATCACCGGCAAGAAGGGGTTGGCCTACTACAGCTATCACCAGCCCTGGGCCGCCCCCTGGCAACCCTCAGTACCCCGTGAGTCAGGGCTTCCCTAGGCTCAGCAAGCTGGGGCCTTCTCGCTAGAGCTTAGGCTCCCTGGCTCCCAGCTGCCTTGCCCTCGCCCTGTCCCAGTCTGGGTACCCCGGTACAGGCTCCGTGCAGCCAGGCCCTGTCTCCCTCTACTAACAGAGAAGACTGACTTTAGGCCCTTGCCTGCACTTGCAGCCTGGGGCTCTCAGGCTAGAGCTTTTCCCAGCTCCTACTGCCTAGCCCCAGCCCTGCACCCAGCTCAGTACCTGGCTCAGCTCCTGCAGCAGACCTGTCTCCCTCTGCTTAATGAGGAGACTCTCCTGCTTCTCTGTCTCCCAGCCCTTATATCCTGGCTGGGAGTGTTTGGGGCGTGGCCACACAGCTGAACCCAACTCCCAATCAACCTGGGAGTTTGCAGGCTAGCCTCCCAGGCTATTTTAAACCCCTTTTGGGGCTTTTCTAAGCCCCTTACAGTAGGGGGGCAGGTGGACACCCCGCCACACCATTTTAGATGTAATGTGGGAGGAGAGAAACAGCTAATTCGCACTTCAATTTTTTTCCACCGTGCTTGTAATTCAAATCAAGTAATGGATGTGGCTGCTGAGACTGTGGACTAAGTTTTGCCTAGAAGTGACACTCACAGTTAACTGATAGGCTAGTAATGGCAAAAGCTGAAACCATTTAGATCTTGAGGGCTTCTAGAATTCAAAGCCTTGTGGAACATTTTAGGTGTTATTCTGTTCAGGACAGGGAGGTTTTTCATCCTTAGAAAACAATCTTTCTCAAGAAAAGTCCTTTAGAAGCTGGCAGTGAAGGGAGGATTTGATAGCAGCCTTCAACTACTTTGAAGGGGTGTTCCAAAGAGGATGAAACTAGGCTTTTCTCAAGAGTGGCAGATGACAGAACAAGAAGCAGTGGTCTCAAATTGTGGTGGGGGAGGTCTAGGTTGGATATTAGGAAAAAGTATTTCATTAGGAGGGTGGTGAAGCACTGGAATGGGTTCCCTAGGGAGGTTGTCAAGGTTTTTAAGGCCTGGCTTGACAAAGCCCTGGCTGGGATGTTGTAATTGGGGTTGGTCCTGATTTGAGCATTGGGTTCTGGATGACCTCCTGGAACTTCTTCCAACACTACTCTGCTATTATTCTATGGCAGAGAAGTTCCAAACATCTCCAGCTCCCTTCACCTGTATAGGAAACCCCTACAAAGATAGGAGTTGAAACATGAAACCAGGATATGTGCTGAACTATTTGTGGCATGAATGAGAGAACACACACAAAGGTGACTCTGATATCCATGCCCAAATAAATTGGTTAGTCTTTAAGGTGGCACATGTACTCCTTGTTCTTTTTGCAGATACAGACTAACACAGCTACTACTCTGAAATCTGATATCCAGGAGTCTCTCTTAGTGCCATGGATGGAAATTGTGTTTGTCTTTTTAGAGAACAAAACCCTCAAAACAATGGTACTTGAGACCTTGAGTAATTTGCATTTTAAATGTTTTTAAAGAATTGGTAAAATGAATGCTTGAGTTGATCACCAGTTGCAGAGTAGATAGTATTATGTAAAACAGAGTTGAACATGGCAATTGTGTAGTTTTGCTTTGTGCAATGTCGTGATATACTGCAAGAATTTTAAAATAATTGTGGCATTGCTGTGTAGCATTTGAGAAGATAAAATGAATGAGAATGATTGATTGAACAGTAGAGCGATGGTATTAGCTTAATCCATTTTAAAATACATTTATTAATGTTAAATACAAAAAGTATGAATTCTAATAATTATTAATTTTTGGAGACTCAGTATCTGGCACCTTTAATGTGAATTAAAAGCTCAATTTGAAATAATGGACATTACATATTGGTACTGATTAAAATATCACCTCTATGAAAAGATATCCTAAACCTTGTAAGAGTTATCAGTCACACAGTAAAACTTTAGCTGTTTTGTAAAAACAGGCCTTTTTAGTCCATTTTTCTGGATGACTAATTTCAGACTTGTGAAGATATTAGAGATATTTCAGGCAATATTTATTATTAATTTATTAATGTGTGTAATTTTAAAGTAATTTTGTGCCAAAATGCATGTTTGTCCCATTAGCACTCAATTAAGGCATCAACAGAAGTTTTCAATATACAATCCATTTGTTGCATTAAAATGTAAACCAATTTATATATTTGTTTGTTTCTTGTGAACACTGTTGCACTATTTTTGGCCGTATTTTTCAGCAGCCCACTGCATGCCATTTGTGGACAGACTTTCTATAACTTTTGTGAGTTGTCTCACCCATAATAACCACTGAACTTTTAACTCTTGTGTGGGAGTCTCTAGGATTTTGGCAAAGTATTTTGTTACCTCAGTCTTGTATCAAGTTGCTGTATTTCAGCTTGTTACATTGATAATGATTGTTTCACTAATTAAATACCTTAATGTAAAAAAAATTGTTTAACAAACAAATGCATTTGGTTGTGAATCTGTCAGATTGTTAACAATACCATGTATTGTCAAGAGTAGATTTGAGGTATACAATGAACTAGAATTTCTCACCTCCAGCACATCAAACTATGCTTTGTTTGTGATTAAACAATAACATAGTTGGACACTACACTTTATAGTTCCATAAACTACAGTCATTTATAAAGCAGGATTAAAATGTGTGGTGAAAAGGAAAATCCTTCCAAACTTGTTCTCTCTTTTTTCTTATTATCAGGGCATTAGATAAACACATACAATTTTGTAGTCCCTTGTTAAGATCTGTCTGTGCACAAAATTAGAGACAAGCCCATGACTTTGGCAGGGTAACACGTCTTATGGATAGGGGAAAAGCGACAGACATGGTATATCTTGACTTTAATAAAACTTATGATATTGTCTCACATGACCTAGGGAACAACAATCAACAATCTTATATGGCTCAAAAGTATTCAACACCATATATTTTTAATAGGTTTCCACACCCCATTTAGGGCTTATGTCCTGCCTTCCATCCCGTTTCTGTTGGTGTTGAGGTTTGGTGCCGTTGGGTATTTTGAAAAAAAAAATTGATTTGAAAGAATAGTGAGAGAGCTTAAAGATTAAAAAAGAAAGCTTTGGTAAGGTTTACAGGAAAAAAGGAAAGAAAGGTTGGTTGGTTAGGTTTAGTAAGGGGAGATAATTTTAAAGGCCTAGTTTGGTATGTTATTAAAGAATAAAAAGAGAATTTAAAAAACAAAAATCTCCATTTTTCTTTAAGTGTTAGTTTGAAAGAAGAGAAGCAAGTTATTAAAGAAAAGAAAGATGTTTGAGGTTGAGTAAAGAAAGGTGTTTTTAAAGAATTAGTTTGTTATTAAAGAATAATTTTTGAGATAAATGTAAAAGGTGTATTAAATATAAGTGTAGGTTAAGAAAAGAGCATTTAAAAAGAGGTAAATAAAAGAGAAAGGAAACTGTTTAGTAAGCACATGGTAAAATATAAAGATTGGTTAAGAAAGAATAATTTAAAATAAGAAAAGAGCATTTAAAAACAATATTGAAAAATAGTTTTAAAAAGAACACACATGGTAAAAAGCAGAAACTGTTTAGTAAGCACATATTAAAAAGTATAAAGGGAAGTTAATAGAAAAGCATTTAAACTATTAAATACAAGGATAGGTTAAGTAAAGAACATTTTAAAAGTTAAATAAAAGAGAAACACACAAAGATAGGCTAAAAGAGAGAACAAGGCAAAAAAAAGGGAAAAGCAAGCCCCTTTGCAAAGGGCAACAATGGAAAGAGGCAACTTCCCAGATTCACAGCCTCTCAGGCTTGTTATCAGAACCTTTGGATTGGCCCAATCAGATGTTGTTCTACAGCAGTGTCATAGAATTCATTTTCCTGAACCAGTCCTATAGTCCCAAAGTTTTTAAACAAGAGCCATCTCCCCCCGCACTTTAACTGCTTTATTCTTATCTAAAAAAACAGATCCCAGACATTTTTCCCATCATGCAGCCTCTTTTACATAAGGGCTTTAATAAAAGTTAAAATTATAAACCCTTAGTATCAAACAATTTATAAAAGTTTTCCCCTATGCTTTAGACTAACATTGGTTATTTTTTAGTGAGGACAATTTGAAGGTGCATCAAAAGCCGTTAGCAAAAACAGCATCTGTAAGTCAGTGGATCAGAGATAAGAAGGCTGCTGCTTTCCCAAACTTTTTAACAAATGCAAGTAAAAAAGTTATATTAAAGAAAGCGAGGAATACTTGTAGCACCTTAGAGACTAACCAGTTTATTTCAGCATAAGCTTTCGTGGACTATAGCCCACTTCATCGGATGCATAGAATGGAACAGAAGTAAGATGCATTTATACACACAGAAAGAGGGGGGGGGGGAGGAAGGTTGTACATTAGCATACCAATTCTAAGAGGCTGTTAAATCTGGATGGGCCATTATCAACAGGAGAAAAAAATACCTTTTGAAATGGATTTCTGTGTCAGGTAAATTAACTCAGGAAATGCAATCAATTAGTGTAATGAGAGAACCATTCGCAAGTCCTATTTAGCCTTGGAAAATTAATTCCAGTTCCTCAGTTTCTCCTTGGAGTTTCAAACTGGATACAATTAACCAGGGGCTAAATAGGACTTGCCAATGGTTCTCTCATTACACTAATTGATTGCATTTCCTGAGTTAATTTACCTGACACAGAAATCCATTTCAAAAGGTATTTTTTTCCTTCTGCTGATAATGGCCCATCCAGATTTAACAGCCTCTTAGAATTGGTATGCTAATATACAACCTTCACACACACACCCTTCTTTCTGTGTGTATAAATGCATCTTACTTCTGTTCCATTCTGTGCATCCGATGAAGTGAGCTATAGTCCACGAAATCTTATACTGAACTAAACTGGTTAGTCTCTAAGGTGCTACAAGTATTCCTCGCTTTCTTTACGGATACTTCTTAAAGTAAGTTTTTTAAAGGGCTAAACACTTTAAAAGACAAACCTATATAAAGACGCAACCCTTCATTTAACATTTTTACAGGTGTATTTCAACAAAGTAGAACATGCAGAAACACCCCAGGTTTAAAACCACACGTCCTTTGTAATAGCCAGTTTATATTTTCCCCTTGTTCTGTAAACCAGTCAGAGAGAAATTTGTTTCTTCCCCCACTTTTTTAACAAACACAAATGAAAGTTAAATTAAGTTTTGTAAAGGAATAAATACTTTAAAAGACAAGCCTATCTTTATTTAGCACTTTTACATATGTGTTTCGATAAAAAATTAGCATACAGAAACATCCCAGGGTTAAAAACACAGAGAACTTGTTTATAAAAGTAAATTATAGTGATAAAAAAGTTTTCTTCTATGTTTTAGACTAACAATCATTTTTAATAAGGATAATTTGAAGCAGCATACTTTTTCAGCAAAGCCACTATTAGCAAAAACAGTGTCTGTGAGTCAGTGATAGGAAGGCTGCTTCTTCACCTGTTCTTCAACAAATACAAGTGAAAATTATATTAAGTTTTGTAAAGGAATAATCACTAGAAAAGACAAACCTATATGAAGAAACAGCCCTTTACGAAAGCTTATGCTTCAAAACTTTATAGTTAGTCTTTAAGGTGCCACAGGACTTTGTTACCTCTGCTATTCCAGACTAACACGGCTACCTCTCTGATTCTTGTTTTACAAAGTCACTTACTTATCTTTTTCTCAAAACACACTTTCTGTTTTGAGTAGTACTAGTACAATTAGTTTAGTTTGGCCTTGCAAGTTACAGCACAGTCTTATTTCAGTTATCACTATCTTTGATTCTTTCACGCTGAGCTAGAGAAACAGTATTCACTGTTCATTCTTATATTTTATCTAGCTTTTATACAACATAATCCCCCTTTTGACACTAGGATTTTTAATCGCCAGTGTCACTTTTTTTGTAATTTATTTAAGAGTATGTATTGCAAGGGGATTTGGGTTTGTGGCTTCAGCCTTGCATGCATATGTTTTATTCAACACATTTTACACATCTCAATTAAACACATACAATTTAGAATCAACACAACCAATAAGGGATGTAGCATTACGGATAAAATATCGTGGTAGTAGGAGACTATCTAGAAAATATGTCATACCAGTGATAAGTGGTAATTTCTTTTTCAGCTGTAGCAATTCGTAACATCTTCTTTGGTATGTATAATATGAATAGTATGATTCTCTATTTTATTCTTTGTTTCATTTAAAAATCTGGATACTTTTTTGCTTTTTAGCAAGCTGTTAACTCTTGTCAATTAATACTCAAATTTATGGAAAACTTTGTCAGTCTTTACAACTTGTCACTTCTTAATTTGTGGGAGGTAATAGGTATGGTTCTTAGTAAATACAGTACTGACATTACACTTGCATTCATCTACAGGTAGGCTGCTTATACTTCTATCTTTTCAAAAGACTTCTTCTTATGAGTGGATACAAACACATTGTCTATTATACAATACTTTAGTATCATTATCTAACTTGTCCCACATACATGATCCTAAAGACATATTTTTACTTCAAGGCTCCAAGGTGGCTGGTAGAGATAGGCATACTCACTTCTGAGGGGTCCATTCTGCATCCTCTGATATCTACTAGAATTTTACTCGCTCCAGCCCACTGGCTCGAAGTTCGGGGAGCCAAAATGATCTCATGTAAAATGTGGGGAATGGGCTAACTTTTTATACTTTTGCCTCAAAAATCTGTTGGTGTGCCATCTTAACAATAATTTCTTCACTTAAAAGATCGGGTTGCACTGTGCTAGAAACAAGTTGCATCTATTCGTAGTGGTATGTATTAAATAGAGATATTTTTTTTGTCTTAGCAAATGCATTAAGACTTTGACATTTCTTGATATTACTCAAAACATTTTATACTTTAAAGTGGACAAGCGAGTATCTTTATCTTAGTGCAGTCCATGGCTATAACAGTGTGATTTTTCACTTCTCTGTTTTTGTATTAGACAGAGAGCTTAATTTATTCTTGATTACTTACAGGTTTGCAGCATTAATAATTTTTACTTTAAAACTAATTACTTTTAATATGGTGTATGCTACTTGAGGATGGTTTTTTTGTAGTACTTTTTCCCCTTTTTCCCCTTTTTAATACACAACAGTTTTAGCTCCAAGACAAACACTACAAGACAGAACATATAACAGGAACATGATTTTATTGTGCCAGTAGTTTTATGGTATTTTGATTTGATTTTGGTGGCATTCACTTTTTCTGATCTTCTGAAAGACAAAAAACATATTTCTACCCCTTTTGGGGGCAATAAATTATTGCTTAAAATATTCCTCTCTTATACAAACACCAGACCCTTGCTGAGTGCTGGCAAAACAAAGGAATTACCCCCATACTTTCTTGTATTTATTTTATAGGTCTGCCATGTTTTAATGGCTTGTACTCTTTGTTTTGTGCACTTCACCCCTGCTGTTGCTCCAGATGGGCACTGTCTTGTTTCTCTTATATTTTAAAAATCCAATTAAACAAACAAATATAATCCAGGATTTTTCTTTTTTTCAATTTTGATTGCTGTTTATTTAAAAACATTTTAAATTTTGTAAAACATTGTTACCTTATATGTTCTTTAAGCAAATTTGACTAAATTGCTCAGTCACATGATCTTAATTAAATAGTTCCTCTGCCTGTATTACTAATTATAAGGATTTATTTACAGGCATTTTAAAACCACCAAGAATTTTCCTCTTTACCATTTTACAAAGTTCAACTGTTTAATTCTTTCTAGCAACTACAGAGTTAACTTCTCACTCTCCTTTCTTAAATCACTTGCTTGTCTTTCAAACTACACTTTTTATCAACTCAAATGACCAATTTAAGTATTGTCCTGGAGATTTGAAATTCTCATGCTCATACTTACCTACTTTTTCCCTTTCACTATGCCTTCAAAGTTTCCAACCTGTTTTCCAATCTTTTTATCTGTTGCTTGCCTGCTCGCCTGGGCCCAATCCTGCTTTCTCACTGAACTGTCCCTTTCCATGGACACAGGCTTCACTCTACTACCAATTTAGCAAGGAGAGTAGGCTCCTTAACAGCCCCACTTCTCCTGGTTCCCTTCCTCTTTGTAATTACCCCATGGGATTTCCTTCTCAGAGGTGGGGGTGTTGTACATACGACTTTCTCCCCCTTTACCCGCTGTGATGGCTGCCAGCTGTTTAGTGGCAAAGCCTAATGCTTGTTTTACATGCTTAATGACTGAATCACAGTGGACATGATTCACCGGAGCCTGTCCTTGCTCCAGTGTAAGTTTCTTTACCATGCTTTGTAAAAATAGATTATTATTTTTTCTATTTTCTTGGTGGCTGTAACTTGTCTGTTAGGACTTTTTCTCGTCCTTTGCATTCCTGAAGTGCTTCTTTTAGCATTTCTGACTTATTTCAATTAATCTCTAATTGATCTAGAGTAGTTGCTATTAAAACTTTTAAATTATCTGCTCTTTTTTCTACTCGGGTCAGTTTAGCCTGTAAATTTGCTCTCTCTTCATTGCTGGCAGCTAAACGGAGATAGCAATCATTACATGCTTCTCACAAAAGCCAAATTGCTACTGCCTTCTTCTTGTTCGTAGAGGAGGATATACTGGGCTATTTTTTCCTCCAAATCAGAAATTGTACAAACATCAGCTAAAGCTTGCTCAGTCCAAGGACTGTGACCAAATTATTGGAGTAGTTGCTTAAAAGGTGTTATTTCTTTAACAAAAGGGGACATTGGATTTGTATCCACATCCACTCTTATAACACTTTACCCTACTTTTTCTTAAACATTCTTTCACACTAATGGGGTTGTTGGGTAAGAAACCCCGTTCTGCTGTAAACTCTTTCTGCCTTTACACAACATTCTTGCATCTGTCATCTACCCGCCTTTAAGCATGATTCAGCAACTGAGCCTACCGGACTAGTCTCTTGCACAAAGTTTTCCACTGCCCGTATTAAACCTATAAATACTGCTGTGTGAAACTAATAAAGTTGCCATACGCCTCTAAAGATATAAGCCTGAGGGGGGTGCATGCCCTTTGATCAAAGTTGCTTGGTGTCGGTGTGTTTCTTTCTTAGTCTCTGACAGTTTTGAGCTTTAATCTGACTCCGCACTACCTGGGTGTGGAAAGGTGAGTAGGACCATTTATTTTTACCTAACAGGGTGACTCCTGTTACCGTGCAGCAGATAGTACACTCCTGCACAGGCTAGATCCGTACAATCCTGCTACTCCTGGATTATCCGGAAGCAAGTAGCGTGGCTTTGGCACTGAAGCCCCCAAAGTCGTGTCTGATTAGCTAATCAGCCCGGCGACCCCACCTGGATTCCTGAGATTCTAGCCTTGCTCTAGTCACCGCTTCTGCCAAAGGCCAGAAGACCAGGTGAACAATTCTTTGTACTCTTTCTTACAGATTACTCCCTGGGAGACGCAACACAAAAACCTAGGTGCCAAGATCACTAGAGCTGGCAGTGTGCACACCAATATTGTTTACAATAACTGAGGCATATACCAATATTCCCCCTTTCACAATTCTCCACCAGTTATGTTATACCAAATAAAGACCAGCAGGATCTTATAAAGGGGAGGAGGTAAATGCCACATTTATTACAACGACAGACAGAAGAGACAAGACAATCAATCACTATTTCTCTCTACTACACACACACACACACACACACACACACGCGCACTCATTCATTCATTCCTATGAAGTTCTGCAAAGTTGTTATAGTTACCAGCTTAAACGTTGCTTGTGACAAGCTACTGGCCAGGTAGATTGCTCACAAGAGTGGAGGGGCGGAGTCTCATCCATCTGGCAGATGGATGCCCCTGGAGCATAGATGGTTGCAGAACCAGACTCGGTTTCTCACTTGTCTGAGTTGGATTTTTATAGGAGTCTCTCCTCATTCAGGTCTATGGAAATAGCCTTGTCATGCTGTTGCAACACTTGAAGTGATAATCAATCAGCAGATGGTATTTTCATGACAACCAGCCGCTGCTTAGGGGTTTCCCACAAGGCTCCTGCCAGCTAGGGTCTCAGCTCCCGCTGCCAGCCTGGGTTTCCTACACCCAGGCTTGAAGCAGGCTGAGACCCCAGCTTGTAAGGGGCCAGTGGGAGAAGCCCCAAAGCAGCGGCAGGCTAAGGACGCAGCCCACCGCCACATTGGGGCTTCCCCTACCAACTCAGCCCTTTAGACATCCCAGTTAATTCGCAGCCTGGTTAACCCGCGCCCGAATAATCGGGAGTCTACTGTACATACATTCACATTCATTCTTCTATTTACTTAACTTAAACATACATCTTACTATCTTTATTCTTTCAGGTATTCTTTCTCTCACATATTTACTTTCAGGGCATAGCAGATCACAATAATCTGTTTGGCCCATTTATCACACAAATACAGAAATAAACAGCAAAGCATAACGGGTAGCAGTTTCCACATAAAGTTGTTTTACAAAATCACTTATCTTTTTCTCAAAACATACTTTCTGTTTTGAGCAGTACTAGTACAATTAGTTTAGTTTGGCCTTGTGTAGCGGGGTCACCACCCACTCCCAGCCTGAAAGGCTTGGAACGACCCAGGAAGGGGTTGTGGCCGGGAGCCAGCAAAACTCCCAGCCTGATTGGGAGTTAGGCTCAGCTGGGTGGCCACGCCCCAAACACCGGCTGGCCTGTATAAAGCCTGAGCGGCAGGGGCCTAGGGAGAGGGTCTCCTCTGGCTGCAGAGAGCTTGACAGAGTACCTAGAGGGAAGCAAGGCTGGGGCAAGGCAGGAGCTGGGGAAGTTCTAGCCTAGGAACCCCCAGGCTGCAGGGCCTAGGAGCAGGCCCAACAAGGGGTACTAGGATTGCAGGGGGCAGCCCATGGCTACTAAGGTAGAAGCAGCAGGCCAAACCCCCCTTGCCTGTGATGAGTGGCAATGATACTGCAGTCTGCCTCAGGGAACAGGAGCAAGTGGTGACTGGCAGTTGCCCATTCTGAGGTAAGGTGGAGATAGGGGGTGGAGGGTTCCCCCAGGAAGGGGAGACCCTAAGACTAGCAGGGGGGTACTGCTGGGGTGCAGCACCCTCAGTAAGAGGGCACCGGGGTCCAGGAGTGACACGGGGCCAGAGCAGCAAGCGGGACATTGGCCTGTGGAGGGCGCTCCGGACACTGGAGAGCTAATTCCCGGACGAACCAGCAGGAGGCGCCGCAGGGGTGAGTCACCGCCCTGTTACACCTTGCAAGTTACAGCACAGGCTTATTTCAGTTATCACTATCTTTGATGTTTTCACTCTGAGCTAGAGAAACAGTATTCACTGTTCATTCTTATATTTTACTAGCAAAAATACCCGGCATTGCTCGGGTCCGTCGGAGGTGGGGAGGGGGCAGAGAGCTGAGCGAGTGTGGGGTCCGTTGGAGGGGGCAGAGAGCAAACCTGACACCCCCACCTCACCTCCCGACCAAACCCAACACCCCCACTTCACTTACCCCTCAACCAACCCCGACTCAATTTTCACCCCCCACCCAAACCCAACACCCCCATGTCACCCCCCTACCAACCCCAACACCCCCTGACCAACACCCACACCTCACCCCCATAGACCAAACCTGACTCACCCACCTCACTTTCCCCCCAACCAAACCCGACACCCCTCACCTCCCCAACCAAACCCAACACCCCCTGACCAACCCCAACACCCACACCTCACCCCCCCACCCAGACACCTTCCCACCCACCCCCCGACCAAACCCAACACCCCCGGCTCACTTACCCCCCCGACCAAACCCGACAAGCCCACCTCACCTCCCCCGATCAAACCCGACACCCCCACCTCACTTACCCTCCGACCAAACCCAACTCGGGTCCGTTGGAGGTGGGGAGGGGGCAGAGAGCTGAGTGAGTGTGGGGTCCGTTGGAGGTGGGGAGGGGGCAGAGAGCTGAGCGAGTGCGGGGTCCGTTGGAGGGGGGTATTAATTCATCATAACTATGTCAGAGAACAGCAGCTGCCCAGCTGATGTGATTGACCTTTAAAGAATTTCACCCCTGGGGGACGTCAGAGGTGAGATTTGAAACATTTTTGACTCTTACGGTCATTAGGACCCTAAAGCCTATAACTGTACCAAATTTCAAGTCTCATGCTCAAACAGTATGGAAGGAGTAAGGCAGCATACATACACACACGCATACATCATTTGACTTTTATATATATAGATCTAGCTTTTACACAACAAACATGCTCATTTAAAGTTGTGCAATGCTCCCTTCTAATGTTGTGTGGCAGCCACTTGCTTTGTTCACTGCTTGCAGGAAGAGCAGCCCATTGCAGCTAGCTGGTGGGGGCTTGGAACCATGATGGACCAACAGCCCCCCTACCAGCACCCCACACCCCTAAGTTCCCTGTTCAGCAGCTGCCCAGCAGGCTGTCAATTGCCATCAGTTGAGCTTTCCCTCCTCCCACTGTCATGTGCTGCTCCTGCCCTCTGCCTTGGAGCTGCTCCCTGAGACTCCTGCTTGCTGTGTTGGGCATGGGGGGAGAAAGAGGGGAGCTAATGTCAGGTGTACCCCTCCCCCATGCTCCTGCACCCCACTTATCCCATCTTCCATAGAGCAGGGGGGACACACAATGGAGGGAGTTCTCTGCAAGTTCTCTGATTTTTGCAAGCTGATCTAATTAGCAAGGCAGTGTACTTAAAGAGTCTACCTACTTAAAAGGGAATCTCTCTCACACACACAGGGTGTGTGTCTTTGGGCTTGTCCTCACTAGTGGGGGGGATTGACGGCAGATACGCAACCTTCAGCTACATGAATCACGTAGCTGAAGTTTGCATATCTGCCGCCGACTTACTGCCTGTCCCCATGGTGGCGGCAGTCAGCGGTGCGCTCCCCCATCGACTCCAGTTTGCGCCTCCCGGCAAGCTGGAGTTCCGGAGTCGACGGGGGAGCCGTGGGCGATTGATTTATTGTGTCTTAATGAGACGTGATAAATCGATCGCCAGAAGATTGATCCTGGACTGTGGTAGTGAAGACAGCCCTTTGCCTCTGTCTGCCTTCCCTCCTTTGCTGCTTCAGAGTGTGAGAGTTCACCCTTGAGAGCTCAGTCAATTGCCAGTTCATTTAGCAGTAAGGCATTCCCTGGGAAATATCCCACACTCTTGACTCCTCCATCTCAACTAAGCTTCACAATCATCATCACTGTGTACCAGAATTAAATTGTTTTAAACTTATACTGTGTGTGTGTGTGTGTGTGTGTATATATATTTTATAGAATATAGTCTTTTGTATGGTGAAAAAATTTCTCTGGAACCTAACCCCCCTTATTTACATTAATTCTTATGGGGAAATTGGATTGCTTAACAGAGTACAGGAACTCCTCACTTAATGTTGTAGTTATGTTCCTGAAAAATGCGACTTTAAGCAAAACTACAGTCTCAGATATAACAGAGGTAACAAAGTCCTGTGGCACCTTAAAGACTAACTATAAAGTTTTGAAGCATAAGCTTTCGTGGGCTAATACCCACTTCATCGGATGCAAGCAGTGGAAGTGTCCAGAGGCAGGTATAGAAAAGTAGGCAAGAACCAGGTGGGAGGTAACAAGGTTAGTCCAATTAGGCTGAACCAGCTTGTTATCTCCAATCAAGGAGGGTGGGTTATTCTTCTAGCAGTTGAATGGTGGGTGTGAACATGGAGAGAGGAGAAGCTATGTTTGTAATTAGCAAGCCATTGTAGGTCTTTGTTCAATCCTAAATTGTTTGTGTTAAATTTGCAAATTAATTGTAGTTCTGCAGTTTCCCTTTGCAGTCTGGACTTGAAGTTTTTTTGCTGTAGTATGGCGACTTTTAAATCTGTAATTGTGTGTCCAGGCAGGTTGAAGTGTTCTCCTACAGGTTTTTGTATATTGTCATTCCTAATATCTGATTTTGTGTGCATTTATCCTTTTTCGTAGGGACTGTCCAGTTTGGCCGATGTACATAGCAGAGGGACACTGGTGGCATATAATGGCATATATGACATTGGTTGATGTGCAGGTGAATGAACTCAGTCTTTCCAGGCTGTTAATCAGCCTCTTTCTGAACCCAGTTTATTTCTACTGAATCTTTTATTAGAGTGACAAGAAATGAACACTTGGGGAGATCTTCTCATGTATACAGTGGCATTGTAATATTTTCAGTATTATAATCTGCCCATTCTATATATCTGAACATTTTCTTTATTATCTAGTTCAGGTGTAGGCAGCCTATGGTGTGCACTCAAACTGCCTAGTCCTTGCTACTGGTCCCAGGGACTCTGCTGCTGACCTGGAGTACTGGCTGCAAGCCCCCTGCCAGCTTGGGTTCTGTCTGCCAGCCCTGCTCAGCCTGGGGGCTCTGCTGCTGCCTTGGGGTCCCGGCTGCTGGCCCAGGGGTCTGCAGCCACCCACAACTGTGGTCCACTGGCCCCAAACTGGGGCAGTGAGGGGTGCAGACAGGAGCAAGAGGGGGCACAGCTCAGCACCCCCACCTTAAAAATTGTTCCAGCGCCACTGTACTGGGATATTTTTAAGTTTTGATTTGCTGCTTACATCATTATCTGTGATGAAGTAGGAATACTGTGCGTGTGTACCTCGGTTTCTCCTATGCATTTCTTGGGCCTCTATGTGGAGGGAAAGGAATGTGTAGCTGATGGAAAGCAAAGCCAAGGCGAAGCTGTAACCTGACCCCAAGTGGGGGAGGGAGGTCAGCTGAACCTGTTGGAGCAAGGTCAGGTGATGCCTCCTAGCCCAGGAAACAGCCCGGGATGGGTTGGGGAGGGTGTGGTCAGTCTGGGTCTAGCTGGGAAGGGCAGAGGAGCTATCTGGCTCTCTGGCCCCAAGATGGATCCAGCTGAGGGCTCACGCTCACTTGCTGCATGGTCTGTGTTAGACCAGATAGAAGTCATCAAATAAACCTGGGGAAGCAGGAGCCCAGAATCTGGGTCTCACCTCCTAGCACCCCAGAAGGGCCTGACTGAGGGGCCCTGTTGAGACTGAGAAGCTGTGAGTTGGATGGTATTCCTGACATCTCAAATAAACCTTCTAATCTGCTGGCTGGCTGAGAGTCACGTTTGACTGTGGACTTGGGGTGCAGAACCCATGGGCTCCCCCAGGACCCCGCCCAGGCGGGCTTGCTGGGGGAAGCAAATGGAGGGGCAGAAGAGGCTGAATGCTCCGAGGTCAGACCCAGGAAGGTGGAAGTGGGTACCCCTGAAGTTCCTGGCCTTGGAAACAGGCTGTATACGGAGAAGGGTTCCTTCACCCAGCGTCCGGTCTGGCTTCCTAGGGAGCGGTTCCAGACTATCGCCCGGGCGCTCCGTGACACACGCCATGTGGAACAGAGCACTGCATTTGACATTGAGATAAGAATGTACATGCAAGAACTGGAATCAGAATTTTCTGACAGATTTCAGGATTTCCAGAGATTTGGCCCAATGCTTTCTTTTCTAATTAAACCTGAAAAGTTCAACGAAAGCAACTTTGATTTGTCTGTATTTCAGTGGATGGATGTTGAAGATTTAAAAATGCAGCTCATTCAGTTAAAAAGCTCAGAACTGTGGGCATCAAAGTTTAGAGATCTGCAGAGTGTACTTGAAGCTACCAAGAGAGATCATGGGGCTCTATTCTGACCTGCTGGATATCCCTGCCAGTGAAATTTAACTCTTTAAAGAAAATTGTGTTCAGCATTTGGATCCACATACCTGTGTGAACAGGTATTTTCACACATGAAATCTGTCCTCTGTCCCTCTCAGAGATGGTTAATAACTGATCACTCAGAAGCCTGTGTGTAGCTTAAAATATCCTAATATGTGCCAAGCACTGGAAAACTCAGCAAGGATCACACTGAACTGATGGTTTCTTAAACATTTTAAAAACCTTATTTACTTTACATACAACAATAGTTTAGTTATATATTATAGGCTTATAGAAAGAGACCTTCTAAAAACGTTAAAATGTATTACTGGCACATAAAACTTTAAATTAGAGTGACTAAATGAGGACTCAGCACACTACTTCTGAAAGGTTGCTGAACCCTGATCTAGTTAATAAATGGTTAATGTGGTGACTGATTAACATCCAGAGTTCTCTTTTTTTACTAAAGGACCCTCTGCCAGGAAAGAGGAAGCCTGTGCAATTTAGAAAAGCATGCTGGACTCCCACAGATAAAATTGCATACCTACAGATAATCAGCTGTAGTGAGGACAAATACAGGCAAGTTGCATCTTACACACATTTAACATGTGATTTCAGCTTTACACAATCAGCAAAAAAAAAGAAAAGGGGAAAATTTAAAATGTAAAAACTATCTGTAGGGCGGGCAATTTCGACCGCCATTAAACTCAGTGGGTTTTGGCTAGACGCGATTTACGCTTTACGCTGTAATCGCGTAAGACACAACATGCCTGTATGGCATCTTCTCTGCTTCAGTTAGTCAGGGCTTCTCACTGAGATTCTAGAAGTATAGGAAGAGATTAGGGCTGCAGTTTATGATTTGGTACCTGGTCTTTCCCAGCTACATAAAATCTAGTGCTTTGTTTAAAGTACCAGTAAACTGAACCTTGCAATCTGACCTGAACCAGAAAGGACCCAACTACAGGTATCAGGTTCAGCTTGGGTCTGAAAACACACACAACCATTTGCTTTGCATTTATCAATCATGTGCCTGGGTCTCAGCTGCAAACAAGAGTTTTCAAAAGTAGTTTATTGGTGACAATGTGGTCTTTCCACTGCTTGCATCCGACGAAGTGGGTATTAGCCCACGAAAGCTCATGCTTCAAAACTTTATAGTTAGTCTTTAAGGTGCCACAAGATTTTGTTTCCTCTGCTATTCCAGACTAACACGGCTACCTCTCTGATTCTTGACAATGTGGTCTTTGTGTCACAGAAACAAATTAAGTCTTATTATAACTACATCCTCAGCACTTTTCAAAGATCATGATACCTAGTTCATTTTAGATAATGCTTTCTGGGCTATAAAGCCAAGAAGCGATTGCCTAAGTCAGGCACTTATGGCTTCTCTGCTTCCATATCACAGAAAAGTAACCTGACCTAGATAGAGAGCAAGAGTAGTAACCTTCACCATGGCCTAATACCTGCAGCAGCACAGAATGCTAGGAGAAGACAACTCAAGCTGGGGAGGGGGCTCAAAATCCACCAGCAGGGGCAGTTAGAAAAAAGCTCTTAGAGAAGAAAAATAGAGATATTGAGCTAGGGATGAAATGGAACCCAAGTAGAAGCTGAGGTGATAACAGGATAATAAAAAGTAGCGGACTAAGAGGAAATAAGAAAAGGTTTCTGGTCAGAACAAGCAGGAAAAAATACTCAGTATGTGAGTCAATGCTATTAGAGAAGGGAAGTAGAGGGAAATAAAATCTTAGACTTCCCAGAGAGTATCACAGGGGGGAAAATGAAAGGAAATAAAACTGGTGGAAAAGGGAATTGATCAAACAGCTATGTTAGATGTAAACAGATCCTGGACGCAGTAATAAGTCCACCTAAAAAGACCTGGAGTACATGAACAGGGAGAATGACCCTTCTTTGAACATCGATTGATGGAATACAGTTGAAAGGTATCTAATGGACAATGAGGACCCACTAAGTTAAGAAACACCCACTTGGTGGAAAGAGGTACAGCCACAGGAACATCAAACCTAAGAAACACTCCAAGCTGAAGAGAAAAAAAGAACAGGACAGCAAGAATGGAGATGGACTTACAGCCGAGAGAAAAAGTTGTTCTCTGAAGTGACAGTATATATTGTAATCTTTTGTTTTGGTTAATAAAAATGCATTCAGTACTAACTGCACAGCATGTACAAGTTTAGAAAGGTTAATGAGTTAGAGATATATACTTTATTATAAATGGTAAGGTATTGGTAATATTCTATATATTACTTATGCTCCTGGTACAATGGGAGCTAGAGTGCATCAGTGAATCCAGCCTAAAAGCACATTGTAACCAAGGACTGACTTGGCCCTTTCCCATCCATGCCCGCAACTGTCCCTGGTTGCCTCATCCTCCACTCCCCTGGCTCCCCATCCAAACCTCTTTGTAGGTCCCTGCACACTGTATCCCAAGCCCACAGGCCACATCCTCAAAGAACCCCCACTCCCAGCATAGCCTCCCCCATCGTGCACCCGCCCAGTCCCCATCCCATCCCCCCATCCAGTCACTGTATCCCCATTCCACCCCCCCACCCATCATTCACCCGCCAGTCCCCATCCCATCCCCCCCATCCAGTCACTGTATCCCCCCCCCCCACAGGCCACATCCTCCTAGGTCCCCCCATCATTCACCCACCCAGTCCCCATCCCATCCCCCCATCCAGTCACTGTATCCCCATCCCACCCCCACAGGCCACATCCTCCCAGCCCCCCCCCCCCATCGCGCACCCGCCCAGTCCCCATCCCATCCCCCCATCCAGTCACTGTATCCCCATTCCACCCCCCCACCCATCCCCCCCATCATTCACCCGCCCAGATCCCATCCCATCCAGTCACTGTATCCCCCCCCCCACAGACCACATCCTCCCAGCCCCCCCCCATCATTCACCCACCCAGTCCCCATCCCACCCCCACCGGCCACATCCTCCCAGGCCCCCACCCACCCACCCCCATCGCGCACCCGCCCAGTCCCCATCCCATCCCCCCCATCCAGTCACTGTATCCCCATCCCACCCCCACAGGCCACATGGCCTCCACCCACCCACCCCCATCGCGCACCCGCCCGGTCCCCATCCCATCCCATCCCCCCATCCAGTCACTGTATCCCCATCCCAGGCCCCCACCCCCATCATTCACCCGCCCAGTCCCCAGCTCACCTGCGCGGACCTGCTCCTACCTGGGGACTTGGCGGCCGGGGCAGGCGCCGATACCCAGCGCGGCTGGGAGACCGTCCAGCTCCTCGAAGCCCCGCGAGCGGCAACTGCCTCACAGCCGGCGGCACCAGAGCCGGCAGAGTCCTCCCGCGCCTCAGCCGGCCCGGGCCACCGATTGGCTGCTTTCCTCACTGCCCCGCCTCCTGGGGAGCAGCAGCCAATCAGGATGAGCAATCGTTCCCGCCCCGCTGAAGCAGAGGCTGCGCGCGCGAGAGGGGGGCTTCGACGAGGAACTTGTCTGCGGGTCCGTTCCGGAACTAGCGGTTGGGCCGTTGCGCTGCTTCTCGCGCCCCGGGCAGGGGATCCGGATACAGGCCCCGGTGAGGCGGGGACCGAGGCGGGGACCGGGGCGGGGGGTCGGGCGCGTTCTAACGCAGTCGAGGGGCTGGCGGCACTACTTGAGGGAGGGCGGGTGGAAAGCAGCCGAAGGCCCGCGCGCGCGACCCCTTTGCGCCAGCGTGGGGCGCGGTTGGGGGTTGAGGGCTGGGGACTGGCGCCTTGCAGCGCTAAAACCCTCCAGTAGCGCTATAATCTTCCTACCCTACACTTCGCTATAATAATCTTCCTACCTTCCTACTTCAAAGGGAGATTTTGCACATTTACTGTTTAAAGCGCAAGTATTAAACCTCCTTTTCCAGAGGCAGAAGGCTTTTAGCGCGAGCGTTGTAGCGCGAGGGTGGGAATGTGGACACCCATGGGATCTCTTGCATGCCTCCTGTTGTCAGATGCTACCGTTGTGGTGCTTCTACTTTCTCCTGTTGATATCACTCGGCTGCGTGCATGTGTTCCCTCTGTGTGCTGCCCCAGCTCTGCGCAGATAGCTGACACAGCAAACCCGACGAGAACCCCCAATAACCACAGAGTCTAGTAAGGTACAAGGCACCTCGGCCAGGTTTATTGCGACCGTGACACAATTTCAGTTCCCCGTAGATTACTTAGTCTACCGGGCATACTGATAGAAAGTGCCGCTCGGCAATGGACTCGGCTCAGTGGCGGGACATTCCACTACCCCTGTCGGCCGGACCAAGACACCACCCCAAGGACACATTCTTATACACAGGTACAAACAAGTTACACATCACTCCTGACATATTGAGGGTGCAACCCCTCTACGTAGCAAGGAACAACCCCCTCTAAGCAGTAAGGTGCCGCCTTTCACCTTGTACATGTTGGTTTGAGCAAAACAACTCTATCCATCATATTACCCTTTTGCCCCTGTCTTTAGGATTGGTCGGTCTGTTCCCTGTTATCTGTGGAATGTTCCGGTATCTCAGTGTATCTTGGTACCATGTTTATACTGTAACTATGCTAAATGAATATGTATTTCTGCAATATCAGCCCTTTCCTTACCAACTTTTGTGAGCTGGGCCTTTCTCTTGCTCACAGCTTGACTTTGCTTCATATTAGCGAGGGCTTGACCATTACTTTAGTTCAGGCCTCATACTGGGCCTTCGTTAGGCCTTCACTTACTACATTGCCTTCACTTACTACACCTCCCAGCCATGTAAAGCCATCAACAAGCCATTTAAGGCCATCAGCAAGCCATTAAAGACAATCAACATGCCATGTAAGGCAAATGACCGTAAGGTGTTCTTTTGTAGAGGGCATGAAAAAAGCGGAAGTAGCTTTGCAGTTTCTCTCTAACAACTCACACAGCAAATAACCAGTGAACATGCTTGCAGACGGAGCTTTTTGTCTTAAATAGAGAGCCTGTCAGATTTCGCTAAGGAAAACTCACTGACAGCCTGATCTTCTCTCCCTGGGAACAACTTCACCAATCTGTTTGATCAGAAGATAAATCTTTTTTTGTTTCGAATCAGGCTCCACAGAATTTACAAAGACCCTTGGGGGGATGACAGGAAGACACTGAGACAAATATAGCCTTAAAGACTTTTTATTAAGATAAATGAAGTAGTAATCAAATGGTAAAATAAACAAAGTTACAATTATATTACTACTATTTTAAAAGATACATGTGGTATTATATGCTACAAAGCTTTGATTAATATACTTACACCCTTTCTTGATAAGCTGATGGTGAGAAACATAAGACCAGCCTTGCCTCTGGCAGTTTAGGTTCCTTAATTCTTGAGTGAAAGCGGAAGAAGCTAGACCTAACAGCTATGGAAGCTAACTTGGAGTTTACCTAACTAACTTAAATTTAAAATCTAATAAACAAAATGAAGAACAAAAGCTTAGGGAAACCAAGCTTAGCCTATTCCCCTTAGAACTTAGAAAGTTTAAGAAAAACAGTACAAAACCCTAGCAAGGTCACTTCTTTTATAGTGCATAGGTGACTGAACCTTTCTTCTATGCCCAAACTTCATTTCTCACCCACAAAAATGTTAGGGTACACTTACTCCATAGGCTAATATGTTTGTATGTATTGATGACATACATACATATTAATGACATTAGATCACACACACACACAATTTTTGTTCTTCCAGTTATTTCTGTTCTTTACCTGTTAAGTTTGAGGGTGCAAACTTGGAAACCCCCTATGACATTTAACTATTATCTGTCTATCTAGGTGAAAGATCTCAGACATATGGGTGTGTGTTGACTTTGCTTTCTGGATTAAAGGTCCCAGACATAGGTATGATAACTTTGCCTTAGCTCAGCATGCAAAGTATGGCCTGTAGGCCCCTTGTATTACAGCTGAACTTACTTTAAGATAAATGTGTAGACCTGTTACAATAAACCAGATACTTAAACTATAAGAAAAGAGATGTATATCTCTAAGCAAGCAGGTTAATCTTCTAGGCTTTGACAGGGTGATCTGCAAAAAACACCTGTCACATAGGTACAGATATCGGTGGTTAAGTATTTGTTGAGACAGTTTGAACACTATTTTATTTTATTTTTTTTGGTTGGATGGAAGAAGGATATTATAAAGATGATATTCTGCACCCTAGCATGTTTTTGGAGTGGGCACCATGTATACATATTTATTATTTTTAACATTTGGTGCCCATCAAGGTCTTTGCTTAGGCGTATTGGATTTATACTGCTGGCATTCTAAAACAAGGAAATTAATCTCAATTGCAATTCCTTGGATAATAACCCATTTTTTTAATTCAAATTTTTTCCTGGGAGTTGTTGCAGGCTTATTACCCTCATTTATTAACTGGGTAATATCTCGTTTGGCTTTGTTCATATTGTTAATAATTTGTATGAGGTGGGTACCCTGTGAGCCAATAATGATTTTAACTGTAACCCTAGTGAGGAAATGTAGACAAGAAAGGTGGGTGTACTTTGGATAGTTAAATTTATAGGCTTGGTTGGACTGGATAATGGTGGTGTTTTTGACAGTAGGAATAGCTTGATTCCATATTAAAGTGGGCTGCTTTGAAATAAACAAAAAGTTGTCTTTGTGACAGGACACAAGGTTGCCTTTGTGACAAGGACCATATTGGTACCTCTTTTGATTGGTAACCACGCAAAGTTGGCTATTTTCAGCATAGGTCACCCTCTTCATTGTAGTCTTTTAGTTCTTCAGCCTTACCAGGCATGACAATTATTAATTTTGTAAATTTTTTTCCCCTGCAGTCCACACAGAACACTTTTTGTTTTAAACACGTTACACCTACAGATATACTGATGCCATTTTTCAGAGCAACAGGCCATCTGTGGTCCTTTTAAGGTTTGAGTTGGAGTGTGATAGACCACCAAAGGAGACGCATTCATGTGTTTTCTATAGATGTCACCTTTGAGGTGACCTATAGAATGGACAGCTATCAATTGCCTGTACACATCCTTTTTTAATCAAATACTGGTAACAAGACTGTGAATGAGACATACAAGGATCATACCATCATATTTTCTTTAGAAAGAGAACAGCCGTCTTGGTTGGGGTGAGGTGTCACGGATCCCATCTCTCTTATAGCACCCACTGCTAAACAACCAGTGGGGCCCCTGGATGACAGAGATACAAAAGGAGCACTTAAAGATGACAGAGTCATTGCAGAGAAACTAAATGAATTCTTTGCTTCAGTCTTCACGGCTGAGGACATTAGGGAGATTCCTAAACCTGAGCTGTCTTTTGTAGGTGACAAATCTGAGGTATTGTCACAAATTGAAGTATCAGTAGAGGAGGTTCTGGAACTCATTGATAAACTTAACTGTAACAAGTCACCGGGACCAGATGGCATTCACCCAAGAGTTCTGAAAGAACTCAAATGTGAAATTGCGGCACTATTAACGAGGGTTTGTAACCTATCCTTTAAATCGGCTACTGTGCCCAGTGACTGGAAGATAGCTAATGTAACGCCAATATTTAAAAAGGGCTCTAGAGGTGATCCTGGCAATTACAGACCAGTCAGTCTAACGTCCGTACCGGGAAAATTAGTTGAAACAATAGTAAAGAATAAAATTGTCAGGCACATAGAAGAGCCTAAAATTGTTGGGCAAAAGTCAACATGGTTTCTGCAAAGGGAAATCGTGTCTTACTAATCTATTAGAGTTCTTTGAAGGGGTCAGCAAACATGTGGACAAGGGGGATCCGGTGGACATAGTGTACTTAGATTTCCAGAAAGCCTTTGACAAGGTCCCCCACCAAAGGCTCTTACGTAAATTAAGCTGCCATGGGATAAGAGGGAAGATCCTCTCATGGATTGAAAACTGGTTAAAAGACAGGGAACAAAGGGTAGGGATAAATGGAACTTTTTCAGAATGGAGAGGGGTAACTAGTGGTGTTCCCCAAGGGTCAGTCCTGGGGCCGATCCTATTCAACTTATTTATAAATGATTTGGAGGAAGGGGTAAACAGTGATGTGGCAAAGTTTGCAGATGATACTAAACTGCTCAAAGTAGTAAGGACCAAAGCCGACTGTGAAGAACTTCAAAAAGATCTCACTAAACTAAGTGATTGGGCAACAAAATGGCAAATGAAATTTAATGTGGATAAATGTAAAGTAATGCACATTGGAAAAAATAACCCCAACTATACATACAATATGATGGGGGCTAATTTAGCTACAACCAATCAGGAAAAAGACCTGGGAGTCATTGTGGATAGTTCTCTGAAGGCATCCACGCAGTGTGCAGCGGCAGTCAAAAAAGCAAACAGGATGTTAGGAATCATTAAAAAAGGGATAGAGAATAAGTCGGAGAATATCTTATTGCCCTTATACAAATCCATGGTGCGCCCACATCTTGAATACTGCGTACAAATGTGGTCTCCTCATCTCAAAAAGGATATACTGGCACTAGAAAAGGTTCAGAGAAGGGCAACTAAAATGATTAGGGGTTTGGAACGGGTCCCATATGAAGAGAGATTAAGGAGGCTAGGACTTTTTAGCTTGGAAAAGAGGAGACTAAGGGGGGATATGATAGAGGTATATAAAATTATGAGTGGAGTGGAGGAAGTGAATAAGGAAAAGTTATTTACCTGGATTTATCATTAGACAAGTTACATTATTTGGTATTGGACTGTTATAATTGTAGTTAATAATTGGATCCTGAACCTTTAAGTTTAAATGTTACATTTAGTACATATATTTTGCTTCCTGATTTGGTTTGAAAATTAGCTATAATGACCACTTTATATTGTTGTTTATCCTTGTATTTTAAGTTTATATAAGGTTAAACGTCCCCCTTCCTCCCCACCCATTATCAGTTTATTACAAATGGCTTTGTTTTTTAAAGTTTCATAAGGTATTTCCTGTTTCAGGGAAGTTGAATTTGTTGGTGTGGCAGTATGGGTTTTACATCCTCCCTCCTTTGAGTTATCATCTAAAGGCCAAAATTTTTTCCAGCCACTGGATGGCAACAAGATGACTTGAACCAATTGATATTTTAAGGTGATATTTTTAGCTTTAATTCCCTTAACCTGGCGGATAATAGTTTTTGTGTTTTTGTTTTACATGCTCGGGAACAACCGTGTTGTTTGGTTTTATGGGGTTATAACAGTTTAATCCCAAATTTGTGATTTTTGGCTTAGTTTTACCCTTAGAATAATGATAAGGGTGTAGTAAATTAGAAATATTAATTTCCATTTTATGGTTGCAATTTGCTGGACTTCAGCTGTCGCAGTTCTGTCGGATGCTGTTTACTTAAGTTTTAAGGAGGAAGTTGCTTCTGCAACATGAATGATTGATACAGCTTTACCTGCTTAGCATGGTAGATTCTGTTTTCATTATGCCTGCTTCCTGTTATCCTAGTTTTATACACTGCTGAACTGAGTTTATCGATGACTTGGAAGAGTCTGATCCGTTGGTTACATACCTCATGCTCTGGTGCTTTATATCATAACAGCATTACTTGGTCTTCAACCTTCCAGCTGAGGGAAACTGAAGCTGACGGATCAGAGGTTCAGCCTGCAATGTTCCCTCTAATTTTTGACAACCCGTGTGCACAAAAAATTTCTTCTATGCAAAATTTGGGGTTCTGTGCAAATTTTGGTGTGCGCACTGTTTTGCCGTGTGCGCAGGGTTTAGGATCTATGTGCACATGCACACAGCTTAGAGGGCACAGTGGCAGCCTGGGAGAGTTAAGGGAACTGAAATAAGGTAGCTCAAACTGTACAAGTTTTGAGTTACTGCAGCCTTTTGGTAACAATTAATACATAGATTTATCAAGTCCCCCACCACCAATCTGAGTCATTGGGCCCATGCTACTGCTAATATCGGTACCATTTGTTATGACTTCAACCTTCAACAAAGCCCTTTCAACACAGGTATTACTTTAAATAATAATACTATTATGTTTATCTTGCAAGATTAAATTCAAAACTTCTAAGTTAAAACTCTTAGTCAAACCACAGTACATAACAGGAAATACTGTGAAGCAGCTGCTAGGAAGCAGTCACAGGAAATAAGATTCTTGTATTCTTAAGTGTGAGTGAGTAAGACACACAATCTTTATTTTACTTTTGCTCTTTACTGTTTACTTATGCCTCAGGTGAGATTCTCAGGAGACTAAAGATGCCTGGAAATCCTGAAAATGCCTGTCACATACTCCTTGAGACTTCTCCCTGGCTTATTAGACTGTTGCCTGATTTAGGAGGTTAATAATATTAATGTAAATAGTATGAGTTTTAGGCTCATTGATTTGTTTTGATCAGAAGATAAAATGGTTTTTGTTCCGAATCAGGCTCCACAGACTTTACAAAAGACTCTTGGGGGTATGACAGGAAGCTCACACTGAGACAAATATAGCCTTAAAGACATTTTATTAAGATAAATGAAGTAGTAATTGAATGGTTTCTAAGTTTCTATGCCCAAACTTCATTTCTCATCCACAAAGATGTTAGGGTACACTTACTCCATAGGTTAGTATGTTTATACGTATTGATGACATGTACATACATATTAATGACGTTAGATTATACATACACATGTTGTTTTTGTTCTCCCAGTTATTTCAGTTCTTTTCTTGTGGTGCACCTGTTAGGTTTGAGGGTACAGACTTGGAAACTCCCTATGCCATTCTACCATTATCTATCTAGGTAAAAAGTCTCAGACATAGATATGCTAACTTTGCCTGAGCTCAACATGTAGGATATGGCCTGTAGGCCCCTTGCATTACAGCTGAACTTACTTGAAGATAAATGTGTAGACCTGTTCCAGTAAACCAAATACTCTCTCATGTTTTGTTTCTGAAGTACTCTAAATCCTGTATGTGATTACGTTGTCATTGCACTGAGTAATAATGGCCCAACACAAATTTGTGTGCCTGGAAAACAGTCTTGGAGCCAGATTCCAGCCCCTGCTCCCCAGAATCATAAAAAAGCCTCCCCCCCCGGGGGGGGGGGGGGGGATCTCCAAGTGTAGGGCCAGCAAAAGAGCCAGTGTACATAGCCTTGTGATGCCCTTCTGCACTGCCCTCAGAGTAGATCTGGTAGGGAGCAGGAAGAGAGTGGCCATGTTACTTTGCAGTTACACACTGGCAACTCTTGGCCATAGGCAGCTATTTGGAGGCTGCTGTAAATTGGAGTGAACTTGGTACAGATAGATGTCATCTCATAACTTTTTTGTTCAAGTTTGTCATTCCCATCCTCCCAAAGCAAACCCTTAAGAACAATCTTAAACATTTTGTTTAAAAACGAATTGTGGTATTTGCTGGGGTTTTAATACAGCACATGTAAGAAGCTGGGGCGAAGAATGCAGGAGTGTCCTTCTACCTGCAATGGTATGTGTGGATGTTGAGCGGGGTGGGAGCTAACAGTTGGGAGGACAGCAGGTCTTCATTACCTGTAATCCTAACTCTAACACAGTGGTGCCTGCATTCCTGGGGTGGGGAAGCATGTCAAATGCCACATCTGTTTATCTGTTTAAAGCCATAGTGCTTCATCAAGCCCCAGTGTTAGAGGTCATAATTCCCCTTTTCAGGAAGTTTTGCCTTATTCCTTCTGACTGAACTGAGGTCTGCAGCATAGACTTCCTCTGCAGTTTTCTAACCATAGAGCACAGAGGGAAGCCAAAAGAAGGCTAAAACAGGATATGAGTGCTTTCCCTATATCCATTACGGGGTTGTCACGGAGTGCCCGGGCGATGGTCTGGAACTTGCTCCCTATGAAGCCAGTTAGGACTCCGGGAGAAAGCATCCTCCCTCCGTACACAGCCTGTCTCCAAGGCTAGGAGCTTTAGAGGTTCCCGCTTCCACCTTCCTGGGTCTGACCTCAGAGCATTCAGCACCTTCTGCCCCTCTCTGCGCTTCCCCCAGCGAGCCCACCCTGGCGGGATTCTGGGGAAGCCCGTGGGTCCTTCACCCCCCAATTCTACAGTCAGACGTGACTCTCAGCCAGCCAGTAAAACAGAGGTTTATTCGATGACAGGAACATAATCTAGGTAGAGCGAATGCGATCCCTCCGCTGGGTCCATTTTGGGGGCCAAAAAGCCAGGCAGAGCTTGCCTGCAGCTCCTTGCCAGCCCCCAGCCAGCAGCAAACTCCCACTTCCTCCTCTGCCCCTCCCTTGCATTTCTTTCACTGTCTTTCCTTCCCCAGGCAGGTCAGCTGACCTCTCTCCAACAGGTTCAGAGGTAGAGAGGTGGGGGGCAGGGGCAGGGTGTTGCCTGCTTGCTTACATTGTCTTTCTGCTTTGCAACACTATCAGCCCCTATTCCTTCACATAGACACTTAAGAAATGCATAGGGGAAACTGAGGCACACACAGAGTATTCCTACTCCATCACAGGGGTAAATATCAGGAGGGTGAAGAGCTATTTAAGCTTAATGTCAGTGTTGGCATAAGAACAATTGGAAATTGGGGGGAGGGATAGCTCAGTGGTTTGAGCATTGGCCTGCTAAACCCAGGGTTGAGAGTTCAATCCTTGAGGGGGCCATTTAGGGATCTGGGGCAAAAAATAATAATAATCCATTAGGGGACAGTACTTGGTCCTGCTAGTGTAGACAGGGACTAGACTCAATGACCTTCAAAGTCCTTCCAGTTCTATTAGATCGGCATATCTCCATACATTTATTTAAATAAAGTGACCAAGAACAAATTTAGGGTGGAAATTAGTAGAAGTTCTGGAATACACTCCCAATAGGAGCTGTCAAAGTAAACAACTTAATTATTTTTTAAAAGAGAGCTGGACAAATGTATGAATGTGATTGCTTGTGAGACAGGGCAGGCAGGGCTCAACACCTCTGGGGCTCACTTCTCACTTCCAGTTTATTTCTTATGTTCCTAAAATCTCATGCTTCAGGATTTCAGCTGGATACCTACAGGTAGGAAGGGATTTCCTCCCCCAAAATTTGTCATGTTTGAATAAATTAGCTGATTATTAAGCAAAGTGGATTGTATCTGTTCCTCAGTTTTTAAGTAGTTTTTACTATATTGCAAGTTTGAAGGGTATCGAACAGCTGTTTGTTAGCTAGAGGGATCTGAAAAAAGGTGAAAAACTCAGGAAAAAATGGTAAAGGGCTCATTTAAAATTAAACTCCCGAATTAACAGATTTAGTTGAAAGTCCTCAGAAAATTCAATTGTAATTAACAGATTATGTTCTCTGAGTTTGGGGAAGATGCATCATATGAGGTTGAGTGCCTGTTTTAAATTGAAAAATTGAATCCATCCTTAATTATAGAGGTGCAAAAGGGCTTCTTTAATGCATCAGAAAGAAGTGTCGGAGCAGGAGGTCATGGCTCACTGTAGCTGGGTTCTGTTCCCATTTTTGACACGTGCCTTGGGTGCATCACAGTCTCTGTCCTTCACTTTTCTTTCTCTCCCTAAGTTAGAAATAATAATGTGCTCATGAAGGGGCTTAATTAGTATTTAAGTGCTTTGAGATGGTCATCTATAAAGTGCTATCAAAGTCCAAGAAATATACATTTTAAAGTATATATGCTCAGATATTCTGATTTTGTAATGAACTGAGTAACATATGAATCATTTAAAATATATGTCACAAGAGAACTAAATCATGAGCACTCCCCAAAGATCCTTACTTAAAAAAGTTAAGGACTGCATTACTTCTGACAAGAAATACCTGGACAAATTTCCTAAATCTGTGCTTAATTCCTATGAGTTGTACAATCAGTAATAGTTAATCTATACAGATGCTCTCTGATTTATGAAAATCTGAGTTATGCAAATCCACGCTTACAGAAAAAGCTCCGTAAGCTAAAAAATAGGCTTTTTTTCATGTAATGATTGGAGACATGTTTCTGACTTAAGCAAAATTTGACTTATGCAAGACATTTCAGAATGAGAACAGTAAGCCAAGTATTTAGTCGTTTTACTTCTCTTCTGAACATTTGGTTCCCTGCAGCATTGACACACATTTTCCTTGCATTGTACAATGCATTGATTTTTCCATTGAAAAGCCTCATCCAAACCCACGTGCCAGAACCAGAAAGACATCATCTCTTTATGCCCAATTCTCCTAGTCTGCATAATTAATCATATTTTGCACCTCTAGGCCACCTTCCATCCAAGAATCTTGATATGCTATAAACATTAATGCATTGAGCCCTGCACCCTCGTTTTTTATTATCATTTAACATTTTATATAGCAGTCGTGTCTGAGACCTCAGACTGGTGGACCTCATTGTGCTTGTCACTGTACATACTGTACATGAACCACTGCCCCAACGAGTATATGGTTTTAAAAGAGCTAACAGCCTGAGCTTGGAGAACTATAAAGGGAGATTTTTCATCCCTTAGTTGAGGGAGCAGTGGTGCTGAATCGAGCAGACTCATAAGAAGAGAAAAGCCCTTTCTTAAACAGCTTTTAACACCCCCCCCCCCGTGATGTTATTAATATGAACTGTGAGCGCACAGATCATTGATGCAACTGAGGTCCTGTAGTGTATAAAGGGGGTCAAATAAGGTGTCTAAGACAAGGTTATGGTTTGCTGGTTATGATTGTTTTCCGTATGGCTCTGTACTGTCTGTATTTCAAACATGGGCTATGCTTCTGGGTGACGATTCAGAGTGTTGGGCATCAGCACTGCCTAGCCTAGGGGTGACCAAACTACAGCCCACAGGCCATTTTTATGCAGCAAGCGAGTGCGGCAAGCCGCAGGCCCCGCTGTCCCGGGCTGGAGTGCTGGGCCGAGCGTGGCGAGAAAGGAGTGGGAGGGTTTAGATAGGTGGTAGGGTCCTGGGAGGGGGGGTTAGGGTGGTGGGGATCTCGGGAGAGGGCAGTCAGGGGACGAGGAGTGGGGGGTGGGGGCTGGATGGGTCAGGGATTCTGGGGGACCAGTCGGGATGGGAAGTGGGTGGGGGTAGAATAGGGGGCGGGGCCATCCAGTTTGGGGAGGCACAGCTTTCCCTACCCAGCCCTCCACACATTTATGAACCCTAATATGGCGCGCGGGCCAAAAAGTTTGCCCATCCCTGGCCTAGCCTGCTTGACAGCCCATTAAGGACCATCAGCTATACATTTGACTCATTGAGAGAAAGCATATACACCTTGTGATTTATCAAAGTATGCAGGGACATGCCTATGGACAGAACTCTTAAGGTTTTTTTCATGCAATGTGCTGGATGCACAAGTTTGAAATACATACATATCTAAAACCCATAATACAAAGGTGATACAAACATATGAACAAGATTATCATATTTGGCAAATTATAACATTTTTGCAAATATATTACATGGCATATCTGGCTGATAGTTTCCTAGGTGTTACTGCAGGCGCCAACATATGAAATCCAGGAATAGAGCCAATACCTATAACTTTACATACAACAATGATACATGAGTACAGATAGCATAACCATAACCAGCAAATCATAACTGTTTCATAGAGACCTTACTTCATCTCCTTTGTGCGAGATTTGATGCAACTATAGGACCTCAGTTGCACCAATGATCTGTATGTTTTTTCATACCCCTGAGTGAGAAAGGTGCAGCTCTGTAAAGTGCCAGTGTAGACAAGCCCTTAGATTCAAAGCAAAGTTTTCTAATCACATGCTTTCAGCAGGTTTACTGACCAAGCTATTTAGGTCAGGACCCCTCCTGCAAAGTCCAACAGCTACGTTTATCTATTCAGGTGCAGAGAACATGATGGGCAGGGAGAAAAAAGAGAGATTTTAGGTCATTTGCCCCTTCTTTTTATAGTTCTGTCCTCCCTTTGAGAAGCATTTCCAACTGGGAGCAAGATGACAGGAAGTTTTTGTGGAAGGGAACTCCGTGTTGTTTCTTTGCTAAGCTGTAGACTTTTGCCCCTACCCCTTTTTCTGTCAAATAGTCATTTTGCAGGTAATGGTCCATCAGCCTTGTTTACACCTGCCTGTGGTGTCAGCTTGCCCTTTGTCTCTGAGGAACTGGCTTGGCCGCTCCCCAGACTTATCAGGAAAACATACTGTTAGTTGTGACATCAGTTAGTTTATCATTTCAAATATAACACTTCTATGTGCATTTTGCCATGATATTATTGATCAGCAAATTGCGTTTTCACATTATACCTCGCAAGGCATGTAAGTTATGAATACAGGAGCTCCCAGCTATCCCATTATCAATATGTAATGTTCTCACCCACACCCTTCTTCCTGCTACAGAATGGTTGCTTTAACTATGTGATAGTCTATAATAGTTTATCCTAGTATGCTGGCTGGAGCTCCGGTATGTCATTGTTTTTGGAAAATTGGCTTGGGCATGCCTTGTAACTTTGGAGCATGTTACAGCAATGTTGTACAGTAGAATCATAATTTGTAATGTTTAGCAGATTGTGAGTTTTCAAATGACACCTCACAAAGCATACTTTGTACAAAACTTATCGTAGTCTTGTAAATATAGGGGAAGTCTGTCATAATAGCTGTGGCTTGTGCAAAAGGGTGGTGAGTTAGACTGCTCAAGGCTTATTCTTGGAGCTTGTGAGCTGCTGACTTTCAGAGAGCATAGATGTCTGTGTCATGTGTAGAGATGTGGTAGTTGTTTAATTGAGGAATAAATGTTTGCACTTGGGCTGGAACCCAGGCTCAGGGACCCAATGCGGGGGCAAGGTCCCAGAGTTTGTGCTCCAGTCTGAGCCCATGATGCCATCTGCCATGACTCAATACTACAAGGAATTTTTATGGTAACTGGAGAAAGGGCATCAGGGATGGGCGTCAGATGCTAAGAGGAGAAAAAACATGAGATGAAGGATTGGTAGGCATGCTTGAGGAAAGGTAGTTTTTCCTTCCCAGTTTTTAAGGGGAATACATTATTTGTAATTAGAATCATTAGTTTTAAAAGGAGGTGATTGCCCAATATATTAAAATGGCTGTTAGGCCCATAGATGCCTGGGATGGGTTTTGTAGATAGACATAAGCCTTTAGGTTCTAAAGGTACAGTAAACCCTCGATTTAACGGACCCCGATTTAACGGACTTCGGATGCAACGGACAAAATTTCCCGATGCATCCGAAATCCGTTATTGGGGGCTGCCGGCTCCCGCCCTGGGGAGCCGGGCGGGAGCTGTCAACCCGGCTGCCCGGCTCCCCGCAGAGGGGAGCCGGGCGGGCGGGCTGACAGCTCCCGCCCGGCTCCCTGCAGAGGGGAGCCGGCCAGCCGGGTTGACAACTCCCGCCCGGCTCCCCGGGGCGGAGAGCGGGGCGGGAGCTGTCAAACTCCGGGCGGCGGAGTTGACAGCTCCCGCCCGGCTCCCCGCAGTGGTGTATCTCTACCATGTTTGGAAATTACAATAATGTCTTACAATTTATACAGAGCATGGAGATGTATAAAATTCTTGGGGCACAGAAAGTAATTATCTATAAGAACAGCTGCAGCCAACTGATGGAGAAAGTCTTGGAATTTTATATTGCAGAAGGAACCATTGAGATAATTCCCTGGCCAATTACTTCATACTTCAACGTTTCTTCTTACTGGCATTTTTCTCAGGATGCCAAAGACATTGGCTACTATGGACAAATCACCGCTCTAAATGACTTCTCCTTTCCCAGGACTTTCATCCTACTTAACACCACAGAGGCTATCAGGGACGGGACCACTCTACGGTGCCCCAGAAAGTGTCATCCATGTACCTCTGTCTCCCTTCGCTCCACCAGTTGAGCCGCTCTGGTCTCCAGAGCCCGTACTCAGTCTGAGGGCCATGAGTTGCTTGCACCAAATACACACACATGCTACCTGGCCACATGGCAGGTAATTGTACATGCTGCCTTCAGTGCAATAAACTTGATAGCTTTCACTCTGCAGCTGGACTTCTGCCTGCATTATTTTTATTCTTGCAGGGCCGTTTTGTGTATGTATGTTTGTACTTTGTGTGGGCAAGTAGGTAGGGTGGGGGTGGCCTAAGTTTAGAGAATGGTTATTAGGTATATCTGGCTTTCACACTCCCCCTCTAAACTCCCAGCAAAACTCCCTCCTTGCTGCTCCTGGTCACTAGCTCTTCAGCTTACCAGTTGGCATTTTAAACCCTTCTTCTTCCTGAGTTAGCCCTACCCCATTGTCAGGGGATCCTAAAGGAATTAAGAATCGAAGGATGGCACACTAGAGCCTTTTTAGGCTCTACACAAATGTTCTTTGACTGCGATAGTATCCAACCTCAAAATGTTTGCAGGTTTGTTGGAGAGCGGATGTGAAAAATCAAGATTTACCTAACCTTTCTGATAACTTGTATCATCACTTCCTACACCCTGAACAACAACTCTGACAACTGTTAGTGTAGGGAACATGTTGCCCATTTTTCAGAGGCTGTCATATTTCTCTCCGTTTGATTGCAATGGAGAATTAATTGAAGTGATCTGTTTTACAGCTTCATATGTTATAGATTGTGATAAGGTCCCATATGCTTTCGATGCATCCAAAAAGTGGGTATTCACCCACAAAAATTTATGCTCTTAATACATCTGTTAGTCTATAAGGTGGCACAGGACTCTTTGTCACTTTTGCAGATCCAGACTAACACGGCTACCCCTCTGATAGATAGTTGGGTTTGTGATGACTGGAAAAAACACAGGGGGAATTGCTGGCTGAGTGTGGAGGTTGCAGCACTCACAGAACATCTAGGCAGAGTTATGGGCCATGCAAAGGAAGAGCTGGGGGTTGTAATATCTACATATACCAGTGACCTAGCGCAGTGATCTCCAATCCTTTTACACTCAAGATCACTTTTTGAATTTAAGAGCAACTCAGAATCTACCCCGCCCCACGCACTCTGTTCCCCCTCTCTCTGTTGCTCGCTCTCCCCCACCCTCACTCACTTTCACTGGGCCAGAGCAAGGGTTTGGGGCTGGGCAGGGCTCTGTGCTGGGGCCGAGGATTTTGCAGCGTGGGAGGGGGGCCTGGGGTGAGCTTAGGGGTTGGGATGCAGGGGTGGGGCGTTAGCAGTGCAAGCGCTGGGAGAGAGTTTGGGTGTAGGAGGGCTCAGGGCTGGGGCAGAGTATTTAGGGTGCAGGAGGGGGTTCTGGGTATGGACTGTGGGCGGAATATGGATGGAGGAGGGGGCTCTGGGCTGGGACAGAGTGTTGGGCTGCAGGAGGAGGTATGGGGTACTGACTCCAGGAGGGGGCTCAAGTTTTGGGGCGGACTTCCAACAGGGGGCACTTACCTCAGGTGGCTCCTGATCGGTGGTGCAATGGGGCTAAGGCAGCCTGTTTACCTGTCCCAGCCCCACTCAGGCACATCAGTACATCGTCCCCATCACAAGCCGGGCAACCTTCCCCCACACACCCTGCCAGCCAGTAGTACACAATGTGGCTATGCCACTCCTAGAAGTGGCCATGCCCCTGCAGCCCTGGGGAGAGGGAATGTGGCTCCATGTGCTGCCCCTCTCTTTAGGCACTGCCTCTGCAGCTCCCATTGGCCACAGCTCTCTGTTCCTAGCTATGGGAATGGTGCTTGCAGGAAGGAGCAGCGCATGGTGATCCCTGCTGGCCACTTCTGGGAGTGGCCTGGGACTGCATCAGGCAGCTCTGCTGCACCACTGCGGCCAGAGATCGCAATCAACTGGGAGAGTCTTTTGATAGACCAGTCCAGCGGTCGCCAACCAGTGGTCCGTGGACCACTGGTGGCCCGTGAGAAAATTTTGGTGGTCCCTGGAGAAATTTGGACAATATTATTAATTTTTAGGAAGATAAGTCCCTAGTAAAGGCTTCTTATTTGATAGCACTTCAAATCACGAAAAGTAGAAAGCCATATACGATTGGAGAAGAATTAATTAAGCCTTGCTTGTTACAAGCCTGTGAAGAGTTTTTGGGGGAACAGGCTGTCCAGAAACTGAAAGTAATTTCTATGTCCGCTAACACTGTGAAGCGCAGAATTGAAGACATGGCCGAAGATATTGAAAATCAAGTGATTGAAATGGTGAAAAATTCAACTTTTTATTCAATTCAACTCGACGAATCAACAGACATAACTAACAAGGCAGTTCTCCTTTGTTTTGTGAGGTTTGAGTGTCAAGGAGAGTTCAAGGAAGAACTCCTCTGTTTGCTCAACTTGCTGGGTAGAACAACCGGCTCTGAGGTATTGAATGGAAGAAATGTGTTGGGATATGCACAGATGGTGCTGCAAGCATGACCGGGCATCGTTTAGGAGTTGTTACAGAAGTGAAAGATGTTGGACACCCAGACATCTTGTTTACTCATTGTATTATACATCACGAGCAACTTGTGGTGAAAAGAATGTCTCCAGAACTGCACGAAGTACTCTCTGATGTAATTAAAATTGTAAATAAAATTCGGCACAAAGTGCTCAATTCTCGAATATTTGAGGCACTTTGTGAAGAAATGGGCTCTCAATATACTCGTCTTCTTCTTCACGCAGAGGTGAGATGGCTGTCGAGGGGAAAAATACTAACCCGATTGTTCGACCTGCGCCAAGAAGTCAAGTTATTCTTCCAGCAGCAAAATAATTCAAAATTCCAAGATCTCTTGTTCAACGATGATTGGCTAGCCAAGCTTGCATACCTGGCAGATATTTTTTCACCGTTAAACGAGCTAAACACGTCCTTGCAAGGACAGCTTACAGACATGTTCACACTGCGAGGTAAAATGGATGCATTTCAAAAGAAAATATTGCTATGGCAAATGTGGTTGGCTGAAGAAGATCTGCAAATGTTCCCGAATCTTGATGAGTATATGAAAGAGGAGGATGTCAACCGACAGGTAATAACCATTGTTCGACAGCACTTATGGTCGCTCACAGAATCTTTTGGCCGTTATTACCCAAAGGAAGAGGACCCCAGACATGGCAATATGTGGGTAATGGATCCATTTTTGGCGAAAATTGAAGATAGCAATTTGAGCATGAAAGAAAAAGAAAGTCTAATCGATCTATCATCCGACGACAGTCTCAAAGCTAAATTCCACTCGTCCTCATCAACACATCATTTTTGGCCCTCCGTAAAAAGTGAGTACCCAGTGCTGAGTGAAAAAGCCATCAAAATTTTGATTCCATTTGCAACAACCTATCTGTGTGAAAAGACATTCTCATCTGTTACGGCAATCAAAAACAAGTACCGCTGTTGGCTTGAAATACAAACGGCTCTCCGTGTTGCAGTGACGTCATTGGAGCCAAGAATCCATAAACTTATTTCAAACAAGCAGCAACAAATATCACACTAATAATTTTGTTATAATTAAACAAGCTTTAATAATTTTGTTATAATTAAACAAGTGCATTTCATATTAATGAAATGGAACTTTTATGATCATTATTTTATAGATGTTTGTACCTTTTAAAAAAAAATCATGTTAGTGGTCCGCGGGATTCAAAATTGTGAGTTTAGTGGTCCGTGAGGTCCGAAAGGTTGGCGACCACCAGTCTGTCACAATCAATGGGTTGGTGATGACTGACCTAGGAACAGATAGGAGAGAAGTTCTTGAGGCCTAATTTAGGCTGCTAGCTAAAGTTCAGGATCTCCATGGTAGCATTCTCTGAAATGTTTTCAGTTCCACACACATGGACAATTAGGCAGAACTGCAGATTCTCAGTGCATGGATGAGAGAGTGGCATGTGGTGGAGGATTAAGGTTTATTAGGAACAGGGGAACCTTTTAAGAAAAGGAGAAACCTGTACAGGGGGATGGGATCCACATAAGCCAAAACAGAACCAGTTTGCTGGTATTTTAAAATTAAAAACCTCATTGAGAATTTTTTTAAATTAAAGGACTGGGAGAAAGCCAACCAGTGCAGAGCAGCACACCGTTCAGACAATCACTCCTTTAGGGGAGGATTTATTAAAGGGAACACTTTATATCCCGGTAAATAGGAGAGGATAGAAGTTGATAAAGCACTGTTAGGAACTGAAGAGAAACAGTCAAACGAAAAAGAGTCCCGCTCAGTTACATCACCTTGAAGTAGCCAAATATTTACAAATTTCATAAGTGCTTGTATACAAATGCAAGAAGTCTAAATATTAAGATGAGTGAACTTGGCTGAGATTAATAAAAATATCTATATAATGGGCATTACAGATAGTTGACGGAATGATGATAATCAACGGGACATAATAGAGTGAATATATAGGAATGACAGTGTAGTTCACACTGGGGGGGAAGATGGGACTATGTATGAAAGAAAGCCTAGAGTCAAATATTGTAAAAAATCTAAATTGACTCAAACTGTCCCATAGAAGCTCTATGAACAGAAATTCCTTGGTTGAATAATAAGAGTATTGCAGTAGGAATATATTACCAACCACCTGCCCAGAATGGTGATGGTGACTGTGAAATGCTTAGGGAGATGAGAGAGACAACATAAACAGAAAACCCAATAATAATGGGGGATTTCAACTGTCCCCGTATTGACTGAGAACATATCACCTCAGGGTGGGATGCAGAGATCAAATTTATTGATCCCATTAATGATGGCTTTTTGGAGAAGCTGGGCCTGGAACCCACAAGTGAAAAGGTTGAAGAATAGCAGCCATGTTAGTCTGTATCCGTGAAGAAAGCCAGGAATACTTATATCACCTTAGGGCTTGTCTTCACTAGGCTGGTCCGGGATCGATCTTCTGGCGATCGATTTATCGTGTCTCGTTAAGACATGATAAATCGATCGCCTGCGGCTCCCCTGTCGACTCCGGAACTCCAGCTTGCTGGGAGGTGCAAGCTGGAGTCAACAGGGGGAATGCACTGCTGACTGCCGCCGCTGTGGGGACGGGCGGTAAGTCTGCGGCAGATACGAAAACTTCAGCTACGTGATTCACGTAGCTGAAGTTGTGTATCTGCTATTGTTCCCCCCCCCCCCCCGTCCCCCAGTGAGGACAAGCCCTTAGAGACTAACCAGTTTATTTCAGCAAAAGCTTTTGTGAGTTATAGCTCACTTCGTCGGATGCATAGAATGGAACAGAAGTAAAATGCATTTATACACACAGAAAGAAAAAGAAAAGGAAAAAAATTGTACATTAGCATACCAATTCTAAGAGGGCTGTTTAATAGTGTCCAATTTGAAAATTAATTCCAGTTTCTCGTTGGAGTCTGTTTTGGAAGTTTTTCTGTTTCAAAACTGAAACCATCAAATCTTTAATGGAATGGCCAGGAAGATTGAAGTGTTCTCCTACTGGTTTTTGAATGTTATGATTCCTGATGTCAGATTTGTATCCATTTATTCTTTTGCGTAGAGACTGTCCAGTTTGGCCAATGTACATAGCAGAGGGGCACTGCTGGCACATGATGGCATATATCACATTGGTCGATGTGCAGGTGAATGAGCCTCTGATGGTATGGCTGATGTGATTAGGTCCTATGATGGTGTCAGTTGAATGGATATGAGGACAGAATTGGCATCAGGCTTTGTTACAAGGATGGGTACCTGGGTTAGTGTTTTTGTCGTGTGGTGTGCGGTTGCTGGTGAGTATTTGTTTCAGGTTGGGGGGCTGTCTGTAAGCAAGGACTGGTCTGTCTCCCAAAATCTGTGAGAGTGTGGGGATCATCTTTCAGGATAGGTTGTAGGTCTTTGATGATGCATTGGAGAGGCTTAAGTTGGGGGCTGAAGGTGACGGCTAATGGCGTTCTGTTGTTTTCTTTGTTGGGTCTGTCCTGTAGTAGGTGGCTTCTGGGTACTCTTCTTGCTCTGTCAATCTGTTTTTTCACTTCCCCAGGTGGGTATTGTAGTTTTAAAAATGCTTGGTAGAGATCTTGAGGGTGTTTCTCTCTGTCTGAGGGACTTAATTTTCAAATTGGACACTATTAACCAGGGGCTTAACAGAAGTTCAGATTGGTTCTCTCATTACAGTAATTAATTGCATTTCCTGAGTTACTGACAACAGATTTCAAAAGGTGTATTTTTCCCTTAGTGATAATGGACCATCTACATTTAACAGCCCTCTTAGAATTGGTATGCTAATGTACAATTTTTTTTCCTTTCTTTTTCTTTCTGTGTGTATAAATGCATTTTACTTCTGTTCTATTCTATGCATCCGACGAAGTGAGCTATAGCTCACAAAAGCTTATGCTGAAATAAACTAGTTGGTCTCTAAGGTGCTATAAGTATTCCTGGCTTTCTCCACAAGGGAAAAGGAAATTATTTAGTCCTAAATGGAGTACAGGATCTGGTCCAAGAAATGAATATAGCTGAACCACTCAGTAGTAGTGACCATTATGTAATTAAATAGTGAAATGCCTGCAAGCTGCATGGAAAAACATTTTTAAAACTCCATAATAGAGGCTCAAATTGTGGAACTTGTTGCCAGGGGCTGTTGTGAAGGCCAAAAGTATAACAGGGGTCAAAAAAAGAATTAGATAAATTCATGGAGGATAGGTCTAGTAGTGGCCATTAGCCAAGATGGTCAAGGATACAACCTTATGGTCTATGTGTCCATAAGACTCTGACTTCCAGAAGGTCCGACTGGACAAAAGGGTATGGATCACGCAATTTTGTTCTGTCCTGTTCATTTCCTCTGAAGCATCTGCCACTGGCCCCTGTTGGAAGACAGGATCCTGGGCTAGATGGACCACTGGTCTTAACCAGTATGGCCATTCTTTTGTACTTAATGCATGGTGATCAAAAGATCTGAGGTACTAGGGAAAACCGATGGTCCTTAAGGGTGGTTGCTAGAGCTAGATTTAGGCATCAGCCACAATGTGAAGTCAGGAGGGGGAACTCAAACTGGAGCCTCAAACTATTAATGAAGGGTCTCCGAGGAAGGAGGAGCGAACAACCGTTGGGTGGGTGGGGGGGGGGCTGTTGACAGCCCCCATGGTGCAGGGGCCGCGCTCGGGGGTGCCTGCAGCCTGCCAGGGCAGGGGCTGGGCTCCGGGAGGGGAGGAAGTGCCTGCAGCCCACCACAGCAGGGGCTAGGCTGGGATTGGGGGGTTACAGCAGCCCCCTGGGGCAAGGCTGGGGGTGGAGGGTACTAGCAGTCCCCCGGGAGCCCCACCAGTGGCTGAGCTCGCAGGGGTGCCGGGAGCCCGCCGCCACCGCTCCGGGGGGGAGACCATCGGGAGCCCGCCGGAGCTATGCTGGGGTGTGGGTGTGCCGGGAGCCCGCCAAGGCCGGACTCACCACCACTGGGGCTGGGCTCGCGGAGGCACCAGGAGCCGGCTGGGGGGGGGTGGAAGGGATGCTGCCAGCGACACAGGCTGCCTGCAGGTGCAGGGACCAGGATTTGGGCTGCCTGCGGCAGGGGTCGGGGCTCGCGACCCCCACATAACCGGGTTGCAACCCCCACTTTGAGAACCAATGCTCTAAAGAATTAATAGATGGGTAGAAGTAGAACAACAACAATTACTTGTTGACCACCGTGCTGCTGAATTATCTTAAATAATTAGCCCACGTACAAAATATTAAAATTAGCTAAATTAGTGTCATGTGCAAGTTCTACTGAATAAAAGAGTAACCAAAGTAGTGTGAAAATGACTTTGCAAATCTAGTTGTTTAAATCTCATCCTACATTCTTTTTTATTGCCAGACAATAGTATTTTATACAAATGTTTATAATTCTGTATTGTAAAACCAATTAAAAAAACATTAATTTTGTTTGAATAAACAAAAATGTAATGAAAGGAAGTGGGATAGATGTTTGAGAGAGAGCTGGGTTTTTTAAACCTTAGATGGTATTAAAAGGGCTGCCCTTGTCAGCTATCCCTAGTTGCCTAAAAATGTTAATTGGTCTCAGCAGTGTGCAGGGGCCTAGCAGACAGCTTTTGAGGAACAAAAGTTGGTGGTCGTTAATTTCTTGAGAGGAAGGCTCTTTTGTTTCTAGGTGGAGGGAGAGAAGGCTGTTGAATGCTGAAACTGCACTCAGTTTACCATGATCTTTCATCTTATTATGAAGAAAAAGTTATTAGCTGGATTCCAGTTTTTTAAATCTGGTAAGATCAATTGCGTTTTTCCTTTTGAGTTAATCTGTACTGCTGTATTTTTTTAACTAGGCCATATGGAGAAAAGAATTGAAATATACTAGGACTTGATTTTATTTTTTTACATACCATTTTACTTCGCTCTCAGTGAATGGTGAGGAGGCTGTGATGTTGTACTCCATATGCTTTATGAAAATATGCTTATGAATGTGAATAGGATGTAACTGGAATATGCTTTATGCAAAAGGTCTCTTGTAAGGTATCATTGTCACAGTAAACCCCCTCAGCCCCCTGAGTAAACACCAGCATTGTATAGTGCTAATACTTTTATATGTATTGGAATGTAAATTGGGAAGGATTAGAGGTGTGAACTTGGCATGGAAGATTTCTTTGCAGGTTGAGAGAGGCCGGAGAGGGAAGGAAGGGAGAGAAAAGAATGGGTTAACTCAACAAATTAACCAGGCCCAAAGATAAGAAAGCAACTGCAGTTCAAGGTTAGCACACACACAAACATGCTTTCTCTGCATGCCTGGCTGACCCTAAAAAATAAGAATGAAAACAAACCGCACTGAAGAGGTGGCAAAACCAGCAGAATGTGGAATCCCAAGTCCACAATCGCAGTCTTTTGTTTCCTGAACGTGCCAACACAATTAGTTAATACATCTGGTTAGACCAGTTGATGCGCTCCTCAGAGGGTCCTTCCCCCACCCCCCGTGCAATTCTCCACTTTAAATATGACAGTTTTACATTACCAATCTGCCTGGGGTCTCAGGTGATCAGGCTGAGGCCACAGGATTGTTGGGGCAAAGATGATGTAGCACACCAAGTGACTGTTTTAAAACTTTATTAACCAAAAAGCGGCAAGTGCGGGATGTGCCCCACATTACTCAGAGTGTTGCACAAATGGCTCGTTTCCTTTGGAGGTGTCCCAATTTACTTTCAAAGAACAGGCAGGCCTTGGAGAAAGCTTGAATATAAAAGTTTATTCGCTAGCGAAGTGAAGCCACAGAGATAGCTCTCAAATTATGGCTTCCCTTCATACATCATTACAAGACTTTTTATATGGTTCTTTACATGGAGGAGGAGGCAAGAAGGGCCTCATGCAAATTAACAGGTGAAAAATATGACGTTGTTTCCTATCTATTTACTTATTTATCTGGAAAGAACAAGACATACAAACACAAAGTTCCTATCATGAAATGGTACATATGGGGTAAGAATACATGCAGATATGAGCTAAAACATACGTGGTAAGACAAACGTATGAAATATACAGGACAAGATATGAGTTTGAATCCTGTGAGGCCCAGTAGTGCCTTCAGGAATGCATAATACAAGATAGAATCAGGGAGGTAGCCGTGTTAGTCTGGAATAGCAGAGGTAACAAAGTCCTGTGGCACCTTAAAGACTAACTAAAGCTCATGCTTCAAAACTTTATAGTTAGTCTTTAAGATGCCACAGGACTTTGTTACCTCTAACACAAGATAAGAACTTAAAGCAGCCCAGAGGTAGTTACACAGCTTCAGTAAGACATTTTCCTATATTTTAACCTTTTCTTACAAGAGGAAGGAAGAAAGACTTAGGGTATGTCTTCACTACAGCAGTAAGTCGATTTCCTTGCAGTCGATTTTTTAAAGCAGACTGTATAGAGTCGATTTTTGCATCCCCACAAAACACAGCAAGTCAGCAGTGTCTGTCCACACAACTGTGGCAAGTGTCGACATAGCGAGTGGTGCACTGTGGGTAGCTATCCCACAGTTCCCGGAGTCCCCAGAAGGCACCATTTAGAGTGCTGCACTATGGGTAGGCATTTCATAATTTCGCGCCCTGTTTTCACGCCGCTGACACCATTTTGAGCGGTGCACTGTGGGTAGGCTTCCCATTATTCATGCCCTTTCTCCACGCTGCGCTAACGCCATAGCACTGCAAGCATGGAGCCTGCTGATGCCACCGCTGCAGTACTGGCCATTGTGAAGACCTCGCGCATTGTTGTGGACTTTATGCTGCATTGTCTGCAGAGGAAGGCGATCCGGAGACAACTGTGCTTTCTGGAACCTGACGACAGTGGTGAGGAGATGGACCTGGACGTGCACAGCAGTGACATGGACACTGACATTTTTGGAAGTAGGGGGACCGGCAATCTGGCAAATTTGGTGGCAATGGGGCAGGCTCATGCTATGGAACGCCGATTCTGGGCCAGGGAAACAAGCACTGACTGGTGGGATCGCATAGTGCTGTGGGTTTGGGATGACTCCCAGTGGCTCAGAAACTTTCGCCTGCGTAAGGGCACGTTCATGGAACTTTGTGACTTGCTTTCCCTGGCCCTCCAGCGCAAGAATAACAAAATGAGAGCAGCCCTCACAGTTCAGAAGCGAGTGGCGATAGCCCTCTGGAAGCTTGCAATGCCAGACAGCTACCGGTTAGTCGCGAATCAGTTTGGGGTGGGTAAATCTACAGTGGGGTCAGCTGTGATGCAAGTAAGCAGGGCAATCGTCGAGCAGCTGCTACCCAGGGTTATAAACCTTGGAAACCTGCAAGCTACAGTAGATGGCTTTGCCGCGATGGGATTCCCTAACTGTGGTGGGGCTATAGATGGGACTCATATCCCTATCTTGGCACCGGACAATGAGGCCACAGAGTGCAGAAACCGGAAGGGCTATTATTCTATGGTCATGCAAGCACTGGTTGACCACAAGGGACGTTTCACCGACCTGTACGTGGGATGGCCGGGAAAGGTTCATGATGCTCATGTTTTCAGGAACTCTAGGATCTTTAGAGAGCTGCAGAAAGGGATTTTCTTCCCCTACCAGAATATTTCTGTGGAGGTGGTGGAAATGCCGATCGTTATCCTTGGGGACCCAGCCTACCCCTTAATGCCCTGGCTTATGAAGCCCTACACAGGAGCCCTGGACAGGGGTCAGGAGTTGTTCAACTATAGGCTTAGCAAGTGCAGAATGGCAGTAGAATGTGCAATTGGCCGCCTCAAGGGGCGATGGTGTTCATTCCTCATTCGCTCAGACATCAGCGACAGAAATGTGCCCATTGTTATTCCTGTTTGGTCTGTACTCCACAATTTCTCTGAGAACAGGTTGGAGACATTTATGGCAGGGTGGGAGGCAGAGGCAAATTTCCTGTCCGCTGCTTACCAGCAGCCAAACAGCAGGGAAAGTAGAAGAGCGCACCAGGAGGTGCTGCGCCTCAGAGACGCCTTGAAAACCAGTTTTATGAGTGCCCAAGGTGGCGTTTGAAAACCCACTCCCTTGCTTTGCTCAGCCCTAAGCCTGCCGTCCTTGCACCCTCTCTCCCTCCTGCCTCCCGACGTTTGCAGAGGAAATATATTCACTGTTTTAAAAATCATGGTTTCTTTATTGCTTCATCATAAATACAAATACATGCTTGTGTATTTATTGCTTCATCACAAATACAAATACATGGCAAAGTAGCCCAGAAGGGGTGGGTGAGGAGGGAAACCAGCAGTCGGAGTGGTGGAGGAGCGGGGAGAGGAGGGGGGACAGGAGAGGGAAGGGGGGCCAAGACACAGTACCTTTTAAAAGTTAAAAGAAGGGAAGTATATCAGCCTCAGGATGATGAGCAGGTCCCTGTTCCCTGGCTAGCCAAACAAAGGTTCTAGAAAGCAGCAGAAACAGCCTGATTGGGACACCTGAAGCCAATCAGGGGCTGGCTGAAACCAGTTTTAAACCCTCCCATTTCGTCAGGTGGGTGTGGGTGTCAGGAGCTGTGAGAGGAGGTTGTGCAGTTGGTGAGACTGAGTGGTTAGATAACATATCATACGCGAGGAAGGAGGCCCTGAGGTAAGGGTGAAGTGGAGGGTGAAGAAGCGGGAACTGCTGTGGGGAAGTAGCCCAGGGAATTGTATTGTGTTTGGTGGTTAAAAGGTCAGCCATCTTAGCTGATACTATTAGGGTCCCTGGGATGGAGCCCGGAGTAGAGGGCGGGCCCACGCTCCCCCCTTCCTACCTTCCCCAATTAATCACTGAGACTAGGGAGACAACAGAGACTGTGCCAGGAAGGATAACTTCTCCTCACTGGCTTTTGATGAAAATGGCTCAATAGGCTGTCACCTGGTCTGTAGAGAGAGAAGGGCTACGTGGATGGTCACGGTGAGCCTCTGAGGCTAGTGAAATCTGCCAGGAAACACAGGACCCGGAAGTATAGACTTGGAGCTTTGTCACAATATATATATATATATATATATATATATATATATATATATATATATATATATATATATATATATATACACACACACACATACACGCAAGCAAGCAGGTTAATTCTATAGGCTACAATTGACAATTTTATCTGTAGTAACACGCATTTACCAAAGCATTCATTATAAGGAGTAGAGATATTTTGTGTTTTCAATACACCAGATTAATTCAAGAATTTTTTTAAAAATATTATCTGCTTTCTGTTAAATAGAATGGAGCGGGGAGGAAACAACACACCGCAACAAACTGTTTGGAATTAGGGGTATGGTAATTATATCTTGGAATCATAGTATATTGCTGCTGAAATGTCTATAAAGTTTGAGAGAATGATTTACTCATGTTTTGTTTCTGAAGTACTCTAAATCCTGTATGTGATTACATTGCCGTTGCACTGAGTAATAATGGCCCAAAACAAATTTGTGCGGCTGGAAAACAGTCTTGGAGCCAGATTCCGGCCCCTGCTCCCCAGAATCATAAAAAAAGCCTCCCCCGAGAGGGAGGGAGGGGGGGGTTTCAAGTGTAGGGCCAGCAAAAGAGCCTGTGTACATAGCCTTGTGTTGCCCTTTTGCACTGCGCTCAGAGTAGATCTGGTAGGGAGCAGGAAGAGAGTGGCCATGTTACTTTGCAGTTACACACTGGCAACTCTTGGCCATAGGCAGCTATTGGGAGGCTGCTGTAAATTGGAGTGAACTTGGTACAGATAGATGTCATCTCACAACTTTTTTGTTCGTTTGTCATTCCCATCCTCCCAAAGCAAACCCTTAAGAACAATCTTAAATATTTTGCTTAAAAACAAATTGTGGTATTTGCTGGGGTTTTAATACAGCACATGTAAGAAGCTGGGGGGAAAGAATGCAGGAGTGTCCTTCTACCTGCAATGGTATGTGTGGATGTTAAGCGGGGTGGGAGCTAACACTTGGGAGGACAGCAGGTCTTCATTACCTGTAATCCTAACTCTAACACAGTGGTGCCTGCATTCCTGGGGTGGGGAAGCATGTCAAATGCTACATCTGTTTATCTGTTTAAAGCCATAGTGCTTCATCAGTGGCAGTCAAGCCCCAGTGTTAGAGCTCATAGTTCCCCTTTTCAGGAAGTTTGGCCTTATTCCTTCTGACTGAACTGAGGTCTGCAGCATAGACTTCCTCTGCAGTTTCCTCTCCAGTTTTCTAACCATAGAGCACAGAGGGAAGCCAAAAGAAGGCTAAAACAGGATATGAGTGCTCTCCCTACATACATTACGGGGTTGTCACAGAGTGCCCGGGCGATGGTCTGGAACTTGCTCCCTATGAAGCCAGTTAGGACTCCGGGGGAAAGCATCCTCCCTCCGTACACAGCCTGTCTCCAAGGCTAGGAGCTTTAGAGGTTCCCGCTTACACCTTCCTGGGTCTGACCTCTGAGCATTCAGCACCTTCTGCCCCTCCGTGCGCTTCCCCCAGCGAGCCCACCCTGGCGGGATTCTGGGGAAGCCCGTGGGTCCTGTCCCCCCAATTCCACAGTCAGACGTGACTCTCAGCCAGCCAGTAAAAGAGAGGTTTATTCGATGACAGGAACATAATCTAGGTAGAGCGAATGCGATCCCTCCGCTGGGTCCATTTTGGGGGCCAAAAAGCCAGGCAGAGCTTGCCTGCAGCTCCTTGCCAGCCCCCAGCCAGCAGCAAACTCCCACTTCCTCCTCTGCCTCTCCCCTGCATTCCTTTCTCTGTGTCTTTCCTTCCTCAGGCAGGTCAGCTGACCTCTCTCCAACAGGTTCAGAGGTAGAAAGGTGGGGGGAAGGGGCAGGGGCAAGGCATTGCCTGCTTGCTTACATTGTCTTTCTGCTTTGCAACACTATCAGCCCCTATTCCTTCACATAGACACTTAAGAAATGCATAGGGGAAACTGAGGCACACACACAGTATTCCTACTCCATCACAGGGGTAAATATCAGGAGGGTGAAGAGCTATTTAAGCTAAAGGTCAGTGTTGGCACAAGAACAATTGGAAAGATTTTAGGTCATCCCCTTCTTTTTATAGTCCTGTTCCCCCCTTTGAGAAGCATTTCCAACTGGGAGTAAGATGACAGGAAGCTTTTGTGGACGGGAACTCCGTGTTGTTTCTTTGCTAAGCTGTAGACTTTTGCCCCTACCCCTTTTTCTGTCAAATAGACATTTTGCAGGTAATGGTCCATCAGCCTTGTTTACACCTGCCTGTGGTGTCAGCTTGCCCTTTGTCTCTGAGGAACTGGCTTGGCCGCTCCCCAGACTTATCAGGAAAACATACTGTTAGTTGTGACTTCAGTTTGTTTACAATTTCAAATATAATACTTCTATGTGCATTTTGCCATGATATTATTGATCAGCAAATTGAGTTTTCACATTATACCTCGCAAGGCATGTAGTTGTGAACACAGGAGCCCCCAGCTATCCCATTATCAATATGTATCAATATTTAATGTTCTCACCCACACCCTTCTTCCTGCTACAGAATGGTTGCTTTAACTATGTGATAGTCTATAATAGTTTATCCTAATATGCTGATACCTGGCTGGAGCTCTGATATATCTTTGTTTTTGGAAAATCAGCTTGGGCATGCCTTGTAACTTTGGAGCATGTTACAGCAATGTTGTACAGTAGAATCATAATTTTACATTAACAATGTAGCCACATATATTTTACTAGGCCAGTAATGTTTAGCAGATTGTGAGTTTTCAAATGACACCTCACAAAGCATACTTTGTACAAAACTTATCATAGTCATGTAAATATAGGGGAAGTCTGTCATAATTGCTGTGGCTTGTGCAAAAGGGTGGTGAGTTAGACTGCTCAAGGCTTATTCTTGGAGCTTGTGAGCTGCTGACTTTCAGAGAGCATAGATGTCTGTGTCATGTGTAGAGATGTGGTAGTTGTTTAATTGAGGAATAAATGTTTGCACTTGGGCTGGAACCCAGGCTCAGGGACCCAATGCGGGGGCAAGGTCCCAGAGTTTGTGCTCCAGTCTGAGCCCATGATGCCATCTGCCATGACTCAATACTACAAGGAATTTTTATGGTAACTGGAGAAAGGGCATCAGGGATGGGCGTCAGATGCTAAGAGGAGAAAAAACATGAGATGAAGGATTGGTAGGCACGCTTGAGGAAAGGTAGTTTTCCTTCCCAGTTTTTAAGGGGAATACATTATTTGTAATTAGAATCATTAGTTTTAAAAGGACGTGATTGCCCAATATGTGAAAATGGCTGTTAGGCCCATAGATGCCTGGGATGGGTTTTGTAGATAGACATAAGCCTTTAGGTTCTAAAGGTAATATAATTAACCGGTCCTTTGACAAGTCACAATGTACAGTGGCCCATCTGAGAGCAAACTGAAACACTGAGAATTGCTATTGTGCAGAAATGGAAAATAGAACAAGTACTTCCTCTAACACAAAGCAGTGAACATGGTGTGCCATGGTCTGACCTGCATTTCATGTTCTCCTTTTCTTACAGGTGTGTCTGTCTGATGTTCTGGCAAAAATTCAACTGCCTCTATTTCAATCCATCTGAAATGTTATGCTGTAAAAAAAAATCATATTTCGTAGCTGCTGTTTTCATGGTTGCTGTCACTTTTATGATTTCTGTATCTTATTTTTGGACAAAGAAGAACTCTTTACAACCACTAATAACAACACAGAAAGGCGACCTTTGTAGAGGGGAAATTGCCAACAATACAATCACAGCCATAAAAGATACTGGAACTTTTATCATTGCGCCGTACTTCGATAATAGAAAAAGCAAAATAACCCGTGTGATTGGGATTGTTCACCATAAAAAGGTGAAAGACCTTTTTTGTTGGTTCTGCTGCCAGCCTGATGGTGAAATATACTTATCAAAGGCAGAAATAGATGTTCATTCAGATCGATTTGGATTCCCTTATGGGGCAACAGATTTGATTTGTTCAGAACCTCAAACCTGTGATCCAAACTTTGTATCCATCAGTTGGGACTCCGAAGGAAATATTGACCAACTACCAAGGTTTGAAATAAAAAACCGCAAGGCTCAGACCTTTCCCGTTGAATTCACTGTGTGTATCTCTACCATGTTTGGAAATTACAATAATGTCTTACAATTTATACAGAGCATGGAGATGTATAAAATTCTTGGGGCACAGAAAGTAATTATCTATAAGAACAGCTGCAGCCAACTGATGGAGAAAGTCTTGGAATTTTATATTGCAGAAGGAACCATTGAGATAATTCCCTGGCCAATTACTTCATACTTCAACGTTTCTTCTTACTGGCATTTTTCTCAGGATGCCAAAGACATTGGCTACTATGGACAAATCACCGCTCTAAATGACTGCATTTACCGCACCATGTACAGGAGTAAGTTTGTGCTGCTTAATGATATTGATGAAATTATTTTGCCCATTCAATACCCAGACTGGAAAATTATGATGAGCAGCCTTCAGGAGCAAAATCCTGGGGCTGGCGTTTTCCTCTTTGAGAACCACATATTTCCAAAAACTCTGTATTCCACTGACCTATTCAACATTACATCCTGGAATGCTGTGCCTGGAGTTAACATCCTGCAGCATATTCACAGAGAACATGACAGACCAAATGTATTTAATCCTAAAAAAATGATAGTTGATCCAAGGAAAGTGGTTCAAACTTCAGTCCACTCTGTCCTACATGCCTATGGGGACAGTGTGCATGTTCCCATTGATGTTGCCCTTGTTTATCATTGCCGGGAACCCCTTCAAGGAAAGCTTCCTAAAGAATCCCTAATTAGGGATACAACAATCTGGAAATATAACTCATCATTAATTGTGAATGTTAATAAAGTGCTACAGAAAACAGTGTTCTAAGTACAGAGAATGAGACCATGTTGAGGGTGGGGAAAGGATGGATTAGCAATATGTATGGATTCTGGAAGGAGCTCCAGCTTGATGTTCTCCTTTCCCAGGACTTTCATCCTACTTAACACCACAGAGGCTATCAGGGACGGGACCACTCTACGGCGCCCCAGAAAGTGTCATCCATGTACCTCTGTCTCCCTTCGCTCCACCAGTTGAGCCGCTCTGGTTTCAAGAGCCCATACTCAGTCTGAGGGCCATGAGCTGCTTGCACGAAATACACACATGCTACCTGGCCACATGGCAGGTAATTGTACATGCTGCCTTCAGTGCAATAAACTTGATAGCTCCCACTCTGCAGCTGGACTTCTGCCTGCATTATTTTTATTCTTGCAGGGCCGTTTTGTGTATGTATGTTTGTACTTTGTGTGGGCAGGTAGGTAGGGTGAGGGTGGCCTAAGTTTAGAGAATGGTTATTAGGTATATCTGGCTTTCACACTCCCCCTCTAAACTCCCAGCAAAACTCCCTCCTTGCTGCTCCTGGTCACTAGCTCTTCAGCTTACAAGTTGGCTTTTTAAACCCTCCTTCTTCCTGAGTTAGCCCTACCCCACTGTCAGGGAATACTAAAGGAATTAAGAATCGAAGGATGGCACACTAGAGCTTTCTTAGGCTCTACACAAATGTTCTTTGACTGCGATAGTATCCAACCTCAATATGTTTGCAGGTTTGTTGGAGAGCGGATGTGAAAAATCAAGATTTACCTAACCTTTCTGATAACTTGTATCATCACTTCCTACACCCTGAACAACAGCTTTGACAGCTGTTAGTGTAGGGAACATGTTGCCCATTTTTCAGAGGCTGTCATATTTCTCTCCGTTTGATTGCAATGGAGAATTAATTGAAGTGATCTGTTTTACAGCTTCATATGTCATGGATTGTGATAAGGTCCTATATGCTTTCGATGCATCCAAAAAGTGAGTATTCACCCACAAAAATTTATGCTCTTAATACATCTGTTAGTCTATAAGGTGGCACAGGACTCTTTGTCACTTTTGCAGATCCAGACTAACACGGCTACCCCTCTGATAGATAGTTGGGTTTGTGATGACTGGAAAAAACACAGGGGGAATTGCTGACTGAGTGTGGAGGTTGCAGCTCTCACAGGACATCTAGGCAGAGTTATGGGCCTTGCAAAGGAAGAGCTGGGGGTTGTAATACCTACATATACCAGTGACCTAGCGCAGTGATCTCCAATCCTTTTACACTCAAGATCACTTTTTGAATTTAAGGGCAACTCAGGATCTACCCCGCCACACTCACTGTCCCTCCTCTCTCTGTTGCTCACTCTTCCCCACCCTCACTCACTCACTTTCACTGGACCGGAGCAAGGGTTTAGGTCTGGGGAGAGCTCTGTGCTGAGGCCAAGGATTTTGCAGTGTGGGAGGGGGGCCTGGGGTGAGCTTGGGGGGTGGGGTGCAGGGGTGGGGGTGTGGAGTGCAAGCGCTGGGAGAGAGTTTGGGTGCAGGAGGGCTCAGGGTAGGGGCAGATTTTTTAGGGTGCAGGAGGGGGTTCTGGGTATGGGCTGTGGCGGGAATATGGATGGAGGAGGGGGCTCTGGGCTGGGACAGAGTGTTGGGCTGCAGGAGGAGGTATGGGGTACTGACTCCAGGAGGGGGCTCAAGTTTTGGGGCGGACTTCCAACAGGGGGCACTTACCTCAGGTGGCTCCTGATCGGTGGTGCAATGGGGCTAAGGCAGCCTGTTTACCTGTCCGAGCCCCACTGTTGCAGGCGGCTTATCTCGTTGCCGGGAGAAAGGAGGCCTCACACAGGTGGCTAGTTGGAAAGTGGTGAGTTTATTGAGGGGAGCGGCATTTCGTGCTGGGGGGTTTTCTGCCAGCACGGCCGCAATACAACACACTCAGGCGGTGTTCAGAGTGCCCAAAGAGGAAGCCCAACCCAAAGAGGTGTGTCAGCACAGATATACCCATGCTCATTTGCATCTCATACATACTCATCTCATTAATAGCAAGCAACAAACTGATTGGTTAACACTTGTTGGTTACGCAGTCCTGCCTTAGTTTCCCCATTTGGTTTCCCACGCATTCATTCTCACACAGACGGGGTAAACACTCATGCAGCTGGGAACTGGTTCCCAAACACACAGATAACAGCAAGGTCATTCTCAGATAATACCACCATTATGCACTCTCCTGGAGTTGACTTAGAAGCGTAACTGCACTTCCTAGTGATTGCCCGTTACAATGTCTTCCGGTCCTAACATCCCTCCCCACGCTTCTGACGAGACTCCAGGGAACAAGAGGGCAACACAAACAACGGGGGCACTGAGTACCAAGGTGCCCCCTCCCTCCTCTGCACACACACAAGGAAAGGGAGGGTGAAGGAGACAAGCATCAGAGCCACCTGAGGCCTCCCCTGGCCCCCTACCCAGACACACACAAAGCCAACCACAAAACAACACAAATACTCAAAGCCAACACTAGCTCTTCCCTCCCCCCATCGCTTCTTAGATTACTACAGCTTCTGCTTCCGTCTTGGAGCAGCTCATCAGACACTGGCCAGGTACGGGGGGAGAGCGGCCTCCGCGATCGCTGTTGCCTCGCTTTGCACCTGTGAAAGGAGGTGAACAAGCACAGATTACAAAGCGGTCTCTGCCTCCCACGTGGGGGGAGGCAGCCGTCTGGTTCCCATAGGTCACAGCGTCCAGCTTCTCATCTCTGCTGTACCCGTCCAGGGAGTCAAGTGTTAACTCTGCAAACAAAAAGACAAACACAAAACAAGGCGGGCCGCCGGTAGCACACCCTGGCGTTGGCCAGCCAGAGGTGTGCGGTCGTGCCCGCATCCAGAGAGCCTGGCTCGGACTCAACAATTGGACCAGGTCCTCCTCCATCTCGTCTGGCAGCTGATGTACTTGCATTCACACGCCATTCGACTCCGGGTCCTGCCACGCTGACTCTTGGCAAGGACCATGCAGGCCAGGGCGAGACTCTGGCCCTGTGCTTCCATGGGGCGCCCCTCCGTCTGCATCTTGGCGCTTGCCCACGTGGATTCCAACTGCCGGGGGGTGGAAGCCAGTTCACCCACACACCTGTCTGCTGCCAGGTCTTGCCTGCAACCAGGTGGCTTCACAAACTCAGAGACAAAGATATTATTAGCCTCGTCCCCCCCACACCATCAGTACTGTAAAGCTGGGCTCTACAATCTGTTTTTTTCCTTTAGCATCGTCTTTAAAATCAGACTGCTTTCCGCTTTTTTTTTCTTCCTCCTCCCCCCACTTAGGGAAGAGGGGGGCTGCTGGGTGGAACACAGCTGGACTTACTGGGCAGCCGGCCAGCTCCTCGGCCAAATGCCAACTGATAACATTTGGCTGTTGGCCCAAACCCTTAAAGGTATAACACATTTTAAAAAACACAATCTGATTCTCTCAACCCCCCCCCCCCCCCCCATGCCCGCAGGTTGATACTGAGCACGGGCTCGGGGTAAACCTTCCCGCTCCCCGAGGCTGGGGAGAAACTTCAGATGTTGCTAATCTCAGATCCCAGGGTCCTTTAATGGGCCGCTGTAATCACTCTGACCTGGGCAACGGAAGGGGCTTTTGCTCCTACCTAATTAAAACGGGCTTCACACCTGCCTTCTGGAGTCTGTTGACAACACACTCTACCGCACTTCACCACAGTCTCCCATGTCCCTGTGGCCTCCCACACCGCTGCGGTCCCTCCACACCTCCATGGCCTCCCGTGTCTCGAGCGGCCGACGTGCTGTTTCTCTCAAGGTTACTCTCAGTCCAAGAAGCTTTCTGCTGCCAATTTTCACTTAATCACTGCTTCCAGAGATTCCATACAGTTCTTCTTCGAGTGCTTGCTCATGTCCATTCCCACAGTGTGTGCGCACCGCGCATGCACGGTCCCCGGAAGATTTTTCCCCAGCGGTACCCATAGGGTCGGCAGGGGCGACCCCTGGAGTGGCGCCCTTATGGCCATGCATATATGCCCCTGCCGACCCTCCGCCCGCTCAGTTCCTTCTTTCCGTTCGTGACGGTCGCTGGAACAACGACGCTTCGGCTCGTTATCGCGGTATCCTTACATCTAGCTTGTTCTCTAGTTTCGGTAGTATTAGTTAGTTATTGTAGTTAGTAGTTACTGTTATATTCTTAGTCAGTTAGAGTTGCAATTAGATAAGAGAAACTGAAATTCCGGCACTGTGGTATGCCTGGAGCGCCGGGTTTCAAAACCTGTGAAGGCTGTGCTAAGCCTATGCCCGTGAGTGACCCTCACGCCAAGTGCCTTAAGTGTCTGGGTGAGGGCCATTTAGCTGAACGCTGCGCAATTTGTAAGGCCTTTAAGCCCAGAACAAAGAAGGAGAGAGACTCGCGCCTGAAGATCATTCTCATGGAGTCAGCTCTTCAGCCTGAGGCGCCGTCCACCTCCGTGCGCAGCGCACCGGCCTCGGTGCGGGACCAGTCGGCACCGAAGGCTGACCGGGGCAAGCACCGGCACCGGTCCTCCCAGAAAGGGAGCTCCCGAAGGCACCGCTCCCAGTCACCGGTGCCTTCGAAGAAACCAAGAGGTCGTTCCCCGGTATGAAAAACCCAGGGTGAACCCTCCCCTAAAAGGCAGACTTCGGGTCGCAAGGGCGAGCCCCGTCAAGTGCCTGCGCAGCCGACGGAAACCGAGTCGCATTCGCCCCTCGGTACCGTCTCACCGCCTCCACAATTTATGGAGCAGCCGGATAGAGCCTCAACCCCGGACACCATTGAGGCGGCCAGGGACTTAATCGCCCTAACGGCAGAGCCGACCCCGGCACCGGCGCAATCCCAGACTCAGTTTGCGGCACCGGCACCGGTAGCAGCAGCATGACCTCCGGCACCGATTTTCCAGAATCCGGTACCGCTGATTCCCACCTACCCGGACTCGGCACCGACACGGGCGGCATGGGCTCCCCCGGTACCGATCATACCGGTACCGGCCACCTCTGACTCCGCGGCACCCAGGCGCTTCGAGCAGCACCCAGGGAAGCCGACTATGTTTGAGAGGCACACCGCGGCACCGGCGGGGTCTGCCCCCCCATGGTCTGGGTCGGACTACTCTTCTGAGTCCAACACGCGCTCCTCTAGATCGGGACGTAGTCATCGCACCTCCCGCTCCCACCACCATTCCCAGCACCGCAGGTCCTCACATCATAGGACCCTTCCACAATGGCTTCCTCAGGACCAAGCCCCAGGGCCATGGCCTTTCTGGACGCCCTTTGCGATCCACCAGCAGGGACCACCATCGGTGTCATCTTCCCTGCCTTCGGTGCCAAGGGGACCAGTCTCTGCCACGATCTCCGTGCCGCCCCCAGAGGTGCCCCAGGAGGTTCCTGTACCTGGCCCTTCGGGCCTGTACAACCCCCCGTCGGAACCCGCACAGGTACCACAGCCAGGGCCTTCCGGTGACCACCCACTTGGAGAACCGGTTCAGGACCCCCAGTTCGCTCCTTCCTCGTCCTCATCACCTGACGAGGCAGTTGCTGGCTCCTCATCCCCCAATTTACCACCAATGGATGTCAGGGGGCATCAGGAACTCCTCAGGAGGGTCGCGCAAAATCTTCATCTTCCAGCTGAGGAAGTGGAAGAGGAGACTGACCCAACTGTGGACATTTTGACAACGGGGGTCCCTACCAAAATAGCCCTCCCGTTCATAAAGACTATCCACAAGATCTCTAATGTGATATGGCAGACACCATCATCTGTCCCGCCTACCGCTAGAGGGGTGGAGAGACGTTATTTTGCCCCCCAGCAAGGGTACGAGCACCTATTCACCCACCCTCAACCAGGGACGTTGGTGGCAGACGCAGTCAATCACCGTGAGCGTCAGGGGCAGACGGGATCCACCCCAAAGTCCCATGAGGCCAAGAAATTGGACTTGTTCGGACGCAAGGTCTATTCCTCGGGAGCCCTCCAGCTGCGCATCGCGAACCAGCAGGCAGCCTTGGGGAGGTACGCCTACAACTCCTGGTCGGCGATGGCGAAATTCCAGCCCCAGCTTTCCATGGACTCTCAATCGGAGTTTAAGGCCATCCTCGAGGAGGGTAGGGTTGTGTCAAGGGCAGCCCTACAGGCCGCTCTCGACTCTGCTGACTCTGCTTCACGCACCATGGCAACTGCCATCGCTATGCGAAGGGGGGCATGGCTGCATGTATCCGGTATTCCACCCCCGGTACAATCCACTATACAGGATCTGCCTTTCGATAAGCAGGCCCTGTTTTCTGAGGAGACTGATAAAAAATTACACTCTATGAAAGACTCACGGACCATGTTACGTTCACTGGGCCTCCACACTCCTCAGCCCCTCCGTAGGCCATTCAGGCCTCCCCCGCCCTCTCAGCCGAGACCTTATCAGTTTCCGCGTAGAAGGGACCCCCCTAGGAGAGGTGGTAGGGGCAATGGCAGGGGACACCCTCGCTCTTTGCCCAGGAACGGTCAGCAAAACTCGGGCCCCAGAAACCAGCAAGGGCCCCGACCAAATTTTTGAAGTTGCGCTCGAGGGCCGCAGACCACTTCCCTTAGATCCTGCAACTCCCTTTGTGAACCGCTTATCCCACTTTTACCAGGAGTGGGCCCGACTTACTTCGGACAAATGGGTCCTCAGCCTGGTAAGGGTGGGATATTCTATCCAATTCTCCTCCCTTCCGCCCCACCATCCTCCCTCCCCGTCCCTCTTCAGGGACCCATCTCTCGAGCAACTCCTAGTTCAGGAGGTCAATACCCTCTTGTCTTTGGGTGCCATAGAGGAGGTTCCTCAAGAATTTCGGGGCAAGGGTTACTACTCCCGTTATTTCCTTATCCCGAAGGCCAAAGGTGGTCTTCGTCCCATCCTAGACTTGCGGGGCCTCAACTCCTACATAAAGAAGTTGAAATTCCGCATGCTCTCCCTCGCGACCATCATTCCCTCCATAGATCGCGGAGACTGGTTTGCTGCCCTCGACCTAAAGGATGCGTACTTCCATATCTCAATTATCCCCAGTCACAGGAGGTTCCTGAGATTCACCTTAGGGGACTGCCACTACCAGTTCACAGTTCTTCCGTTCGGCCTGTCCACTGCCCCAAGGGTCTTCACAAAGTGTATGTCCGTCGTAGCCGCATTCCTGAGAAGGAAGCATGTGCACGTATACCCTTACTTGGACGATTGGCTCATCAGGGCAGAGACGGAACAGCTAGTGACCCAACACGTAGCTCTTACCAGGGCGACCTTCCTCAGGTTGGGCCTCCTGCTAAACGAGCCAAAATCGACCCTAGTGCCCACTCAGAGAATAGAGTTCATAGGGGCGATATTGGACTCTCGACAGGCAAGGGCATTCCTACCTCCTACGCGGGCCAGAGCCATAACAGACTTGATTCACTCGGCCCTTCGATTCCCCACCACTACAGTAAGAAACTGCATGGTACTCTTGGGGCATATGGCGGCTTGCACATATGTAGTGCCGCACGCCAGATTGAGACTTCGCCCTCTCCAGACCTGGTTGGCGACGGTATACAGGCAAGGCAGAGACCCTCTGAATTTGATTGTCACTCTCCCGAACCACACACTCCGCTCTCTCCAATGGTGGCTTCACCCCGACTCTCTCGTAGTAGGAGTCCCCTTCCGGAAGCCTCAACCATCAGTAACCTTGGGGACAGATGCTTCCGCCCTCGGCTGGGGAGCACATCTCGGGGACGCCAGGACTCAAGGCCTCTGGTCTCGGAGCGAGCTGTCCCTTCACATCAACGTCAGGGAGCTCAGAGCGGTTCGTCTGGCCTGCCAAGCGTTTCGGGAACGCATACAAGGCAAGTGTGTGTTAGTGCTGACAGACAACACAGCAGCAATGTTTTACATAAACAAGCAGGGGGGTGCTCGGTCCTCTCACCTGTGCAGGGAAGCCCTAGCCCTCTGGGAATTCTGTATTTCGCACAATATTCACCTCCAGGCCACTTATCTCCCAGGGGTCCAGAACGTACTGGCAGACACTCCGAGTCGTTCCTTTTGGGGCCACGAGTGGTCCCTCAGGGCCGACATCGCTCACTCAATCTTCCTAGTGTGGGGCTTTCCCCTCATGGATCTGTTTGCCATGAGAGCCAACAGAAAGTGCCAAAGGTTTTGTTCCCTCCTGAATCTCAGCCCAGGATCAGAGGCAGACGCCTTTCAGATCCCTTGGAAGGAGGGTCTACTTTATGCGTTCCCTCCCTTCCCCCTTATCCACAGAGTCCTGCTCAAGGTCCGTCTAGACAGATCCTCCATGATCCTCATAGCACCGGCGTGGCCCCGCCAGCACTGGTACACCCTCCTGATGTCCCTTTCCATCGGGGCACCCATAACTCTCCCACTCCTCCCGACCCTGATCTCCCAGGACCACGGCCGACTGCTACACCCCAACCTGCAGTCTCTCCACCTCACGGCGTGGAATATCCGTGGTTGAACCCATCAGAGCTTCAGTGCTCTGCTCAAGTCAGGGACGTTTTACTGGAAAGCAGGAAACCTTCCACCCGAGCCACCTACGCGGCCAAGTGGAAGCGTTTCTCCTTGTGGACCCAGAATAAGGGAATGGCCTCTGTTTTAGCCCCAATATCCCTTATCTTGGACTACCTCCTTAGCCTTAAGCAGCAAGGTTTGGCACTCTCCACGGTACGAGTGCACCTAGCTGCTATATCAGCTTTTCACCCAGGCTTTGGTGGAGTTTCTGTATTTAGTAATCCTCTAGTCGCTCGGTTTATAAGGGGTTTGGAGAGGTTGTACCCTCCGGTGAGGCACCCAGTTCCACCGTGGGACCTGAACCTGGTGCTCACGGCATTGATGAAGCCCCCCTTTGAACCCGTGTCCTCCTGCCCCCTCTCCTATTTATCATGGAAAACGGCCTTCTTGGTAGCTATTACCTCTGCTAGGCGGGTGTCCGAGCTCAGAGCTCTTACCTCGGAACCCCCGTATATGGTCTTTCATAAGGATAAGGTTCAGTTACGGCCTCACCCGGCCTTCCTTCCTAAGGTGGTCTCGGCTTTCCATATAAACCAAGACATATTCCTCCCAGTCTTTTTTCCAAGACCCCATACATCTAACAGGGAGAGAATGCTCCACTCTCTGGATGTGAGAAGGGCTTTAGCTTTTTATTTACAACGTACAAAACCCTTTCGTAAATCACCACAACTTTTTATTTCAATAGCGGAGCGGATGAAGGGGTTGCCAGTCTCTTCCCAGCGCCTCTCGGCCTGGATAACATCGTGCATCAAGCTGTGCTATAACCTCTCGAATGTCTCTCCTCCTCCGTTAACAGCCCATTCGACCAGAGCCCAGGCCGCATCTACAGCGTTCCTGTCGCACGTTCCCATCGCTGACATCTGTAGAGCAGCAACGTGGTCTTCGGTGCATACCTTTTCCTCGCATTATGCGATTGTGCAGCAGTCAATGGAGGACGCTGCTGTCGGACAGGCAGTCCTGGCAGCTGGCATCAACAGTACTCCTCACCCTCCTCCATGATAACTGCTCGTAAGTCACTGTGGGAATGAACATGAGCAAGCACTCGAAGAAGAAAAAACAGTTACTCACCTGTTGTAACAGTTGTTCTTCGAGATGTGTTGCTCATGTCCATTCCAAATCCCACCCGCCTCCCCTCAGGTCGGAGTACCGGCAAGAAGGAACTGAGCGGGCGGAGGGTCGGCAGGGGCATATATGCATGGCCATAAGGGCGCCACTCCAGGGGTCGCCCCTGCCGACCCTACGGGTACCGCTGGGGAAAAATCTTCCGGGGACCGTGCATGCGCGGTGCGCACACACTGTGGAAATGGACATGAGCAACACATCTCGAAGAACAACTGTTACAACAGGTGAGTAACTGTTTTTTTTATCTCTCTGTAGGCAGCCGGCACAGCCTGGGCCCGATCCTGCCTGTTTTTACCTTCTGCCCTTGCAGAAGGCTCCGCTCACCTGGGACCGATCCTGCTTTCTACTTTCTAGAGCCTCTGCCGCTGCAGAGACTCCCTTCCTGGGCTCGGAGCCAGGTAAACACAGCCACGCCAGTCACCCATAGCGCGCCGCTCCGTCCCAGACCACCAGCTGGCTCACGACCGGCACTCACATGCACAGCCGGCCCCCACATCGCTCCAACCGGGGCCATCCTGGTCTGCACTGCCGGGCCGGCAGCCGCTGCCTTACTTCCCCTGCCTTCGGCCACCTGTGGGGGTCGTCTGCCCCGCCTTGCTCTGCTGCGCCATTGTTGCAGGGGGCTTAACTCGTTGCCGGGAGAAAGGAGGCCTCACACAGGTGGCTAGTTGGAAAGTGGTGAGTTTATTGAGGGGAGCGGCATTTCGTGCTGGGGGGCTTATCTGCCAGCACGGCCGCAATACAAGATGACTGACACACTTAGGCGGTGTTCAGAGTGCCCAAAGAGGAAGCCCAACCCAAAGAGGTGTGTCAGCACAGATATACCCATGCTCATTTGCATCTCATACATACTCATCTCATTAATAGCAAGCAACAAACTGATTGGTTAACACTTGTTGGTTACGCAGTCCTGCCTTAGTTTCCCCATTTGGTTTCCCACGCATTCATTCTCACACAGACGGGGTAAACACTCATGCAGCTGGGAACTGGTTCCCAAACACACAGATAACAGCAAGGTCATTCTCAGATAATACCACCATTATGCACTCTCCTGGAGTTGACTTAGAAGCGTAACTGCACTTCCTAGTGATTGCCCGTTACAATGTCTTCCGGTCCTAACACCCACTCAGGCACATCAGTACGTCGTCCCCATCACAAGCCGGGCAACCCTCCCACACACACCCTGCCAGCTATCCCACAGTTCCCGGAGTCCCCAGAAGGCACCATTTAGAGTGCTGCACTATGGGTAGGCATTTCATAATTTCACGACCTTTTTTCGCACCGCCGACACCATTTCGAGCGGTGCACTGTGGATAGGCATCCCATTATTCACGCCCTTTCTCCACGCTGCGCTAACGCCATAGCACTGCAAGCATGGAGCCTGCTGATGCCACCGCTGCAGTACTGGCCATTGTGAAGACCTCGCGCATTGTTGTGGACTTTATGCTGCATCATCTGCAGAGGAAGGCGATCCGGAGACAACTGCGCTTTCTGGAACCTGACGACAGTGGTGAGGAGATGGACCTGGACGTGCACAGCAGTGACATGGACACTGACATTTTTGGAAGTAGGGGGACCGGCAACCTGGCAAATTTGGTGGCAATGGGGCAGGCTCATGCTATGGAACGCCGATTCTGGGCCAGGGAAACAAGCACTGACTGGTGGGATCGCATAGTGCTGCGGGTTTGGAATGACTCCCAGTGGCTCAGAAACTTTTACCTGCGTAAGGGCACATTCATGGAACTTTGTGACTTGCTTTCCCCGGCCCTCCAGCGCAAGAATAACAAAATGAGAGCAGCCCTCACAGTTCAGAAGCGAGTGGCGATAGCCCTCTGGAAGCTTGCAATGCCAGACAGCTACCGGTTAGTCGCGAATCAGTTTGGGGTGGGTAAATCTACAGTGGGGTCTGCTGTGATGCAAGTAAGCAGGGCAATCGTCGAGCAGCTGCTACCCAGGGTTATAAACCTTGGAAACCTGCAAGCTACAGTAGATGGCTTTGCCGCGATGGGATTCCCTAACTGTGGTGGGGCTATAGATGGGACTCATATCCCTATCTTGGCACCGGACAACGAGGCCATAGAGTACAGAAACCGGAAGGGCTATTACTCTATGGCAGTGGTCGCCAACCTTTCGGACCTCAGGGACCACTAAACTCACAATTTTGAATCCCGCGGACCACTAACATGAATTTTTTTAAAAAGGCCCGGGGTGTGTGTGTGTGTGTGGGGGGGGGGGTGGCAAGAGTTGGGGGGGGGTTGTTTAACTTTTAAATGACTTTTGTGTTATGCCTTTTCATATAACCTTGTTTTAGAAACTCTGTATTGAACTTTGGTAATCTGTTATAGCCCCCAAGGTAGTATAATTAAGGTAAAAGAAAAATGTCTCTGCTAGGAGTAGAATAAGATCTCCCCCCCCCCCCCCCCGCACACACACACACACACACACACACTTTATAATCAAGTGCCCTGTTGAATGAATGAGGTGTGAATGAGGAAGGAGAGACAGATCAAGGACAATCAAACTTGTCAAGTGGGCTGACTAAGAGCAGACATAACCCTCAGGGGTTAGCACCAGACCAGAGAGAAGCAGCAAAAAGGAGCAATGGACACAGACCCAGATTTGCAGGAGAGGGAAGCTGCTATAAAATAGCAAACTTGGCAAAATTTTTACCTTGCGCCTCTGCCCCCCCCCCCCCCCCATTCCCTTTTCCTGGAGCACTGCTTATTTTAAACTTTTTAAATGAATATTGCATAAGGTAGCATTGCATATTAGAATATATGTTTGGTTTGTAATTTCATTATTTACCTTATATATTTAATGAAAATAAATGAATAATTTGATAGTCTTGATATTGTTGTTCTTTTTATTTTGCGCCCTCCACCAGACACCCTCCACAGTCCACAACAATCCTCACAGCGCAGCACCCCACACACCCCTCCCAAACACTCATCCACACTTGACCCTGCCTGCCCCCCCTTCCCTGGCCACACTCATGACTCCCATTGGGAACTGAAGCAGGGCTTGCAGGTAATCACTGCTGAATGTAACAAGGCTCCCCTCCCCCAAGAGCCAGAGGGACCTGTCACCTGCCAGGGGCCAGGGTAGAGAGTCCTGGGTTTGGGGTGCTTACCTGGGGCGGCTGTCCTGTCCTGGGGAGTATCTGGCAAGCAGGCAGGTTCATTCCTCTGCTCCTCTCCTGTAGCTGCTCCTGGGATCCAGTGAGTTGGGAGGGGGGAGGGGGGCCTGGGGCCAGCCAGGAAGTATCCAGCAGGTGGCTTGGTGGCTGTATTCAGGTGGGAGAGGTGGGGGGGTCTCTTCCCCCCACCCTCTTCTCCTGGCGCCTACAATCAAAGCCCCACACCCCTGCACAATGCATGGCCCGCAGGCAGCAGGAAGGTGAAAGACGTCCTCCTGGACATCATCACCTCCTGGGGTGTGGGGCCAATTATGGACTCAGCAGGGGGGGGAGGGGAGGGGCACAGGAGCAGCCGGGGTAGCTGGAGGCTCTCTGTCTTGGCGCAGGGGGGGGGCTCCCGCTGCTTGCCTCCCCCCCCCCCCCCATAGGGGCAGACTCTCACGGTGCTGCTGCACCATGTTCCGGGCAGGCAGGGGGGGCTCCCCCGCCCCATAGTGACACACTCACGCGGCGGCGCGGCGCTGCACCATGTTCCGGGCAGGCAGGGGGGAGGGGAGGCTCCCGCGCCCCCCCCCCATAGGGACACACTCATGCGGCGCCGCAACGCGGCGCTGCACCACGCTCCAGGCAGGCGGGGGGGGCCTCCCCCCGCTTGCGTTCCTCCCCCCGCCCCATAGGGATACACTCCCGCGGCGCCGGGCCGCGCTGCTGCACCACGCTCCAGGCAGGGGGCGGGCTCCCCCCGCTTGCCTCCCTCCCCCCGCCCCATAGGGATACACTCCCGCGGCGCGGCGCCGCTGCAGCATGCTTCGGGCAGGTGGGGGAGGGGGGCTCCCACCGCTTCCCCCCCCCCCCCCCGCCCCGACATTTCGCCACGGACCACCCAGATTTTGGACCACTGGTTGGCAACCGCTGCTCTATGGTCATGGAAGCACTGGTTGACCACAAGGGACGTTTCACCGACCTGTACGTGGGATGGCCGGGAAAGGTTCATGACGCTCGTGTTTTCAGGAACTCTAGGATCTTTAGAGAGCTGCAGAAAGGGATTTTCTTCCCCTACCAGAAAATTTCTGTGGGGGTGGTGGAAATGCCGATCGTTATCCTTGGGGACCCAGCCTACCCCTTAATGCCCTGGCTTATGAAGCCCTACACAGGAGCCCTGGACAGGGGGTCAGGAGCTGTTCAACTATAGGCTGAGCAAGTGCAGAATGGCAGTAGAATGTGCATTTGGCCGCCTCAAAGGGCGATGGTGTTCATTCCTCATTCGCTCAGACATCAGCGACAGAAATGTGCCCATTGTTATTCCTGTTTGCTCTGTGCTCCACAATTTCTCCATACCAGAGTATATTGACAAACTGTTTCAGTAAAAAGGGACCAGCAATGAATGCATGCCAAGTCCTTAGGGCAAGTTAATCATTAATAAATGCTTCCTTTAAAAATCATGAGTCATCTAACCACTCCATACCAGAGTATATTGACAAACTGTTTCAGTAAAAAGGGACCAGCAATGAATGCATGCCAAGTCCTTAGGGCAAGTTAATCATTAATAAATGTTTCCTTTAAAAATCATGAGTCATCTAATCCCTTAAAAAAGCACACTCACCAGATGTCCCTTCGCTGGTTGGGGTAGCAGCAGCTTGGGATGGTTGTGAGGGTACTGGCTCTAGGGTGATAAACAGCTCCTGGCTGTCTGCTAACAGGGTTTCTCCGCTTGCCTCCTGCTGCTCCGTGATATTTCCGTCCTCATCACCTTTGTCATCATCTGAATCCTCCTCAGTCCTGATGATTATCTCATGGGTGGAGTCCACGGAGACTGGTGCGATGGTGGTGGGGGCGCCCCCCATTATCTGATTCAGTTTATGGTAGAACCGGCATGTCCGCAGCGGGCCCCCCGAGCGTCAGTTTGCCTCTTTGGCTTTCTGGAACGCTTACCTCAGCTCCTTAATTTTCACGTGGCACTGTTGGGCGTCCCTGTTGTGGCCTCTTTCCAGCATGGCCTTGGAGACTGTGGCAAACGTATTGGCATTCCGTTTGTTGTTACGGAGTTCCAACATCACGGATTCCTCTCCCCAGATAGCACTCAGATCCAACGCCTCATGATTGGACCATGCCAGAGCTCTTTTCCTCTGGCTGGTCTCCTGTGCTGCGGAGCTCTACATGGCGTCTTGTGATGCTGAGGTCTGCATGGCGACTGAGCTGTGCAGGTGAGCTTGCCACGCTGACCAAACAGGAAATGCAATTCAAATGTTCCTGGGTCTTCTCCTGTCTACCTGGCCAGAGCAGTGAGTTGAGAGTGCTGTCCAGGGCGGTCACAGTGGAGCAGTGAGGCTGTCCAGAGCAGTCAGAATGGAGCATTGTGGGACAGCCTCTGGAGGCCAACAATGTCCCTTGTGTCCTCACTACTCCACAATCGACCCAGAGAGGTTGATTTCAGCGCTACTCCTCTTGTTAGGGAGGAGTACAGAAATCGATTTTGAGGGCCCTTTAAATTGACGCAAATGGCGTCCGTGTGAGGACGGGTACAGGTTTATTCTGAGTTAACGACGCTAAGCCGTAGTGGGGACCAGCCCCTAGTGGCTGAGCCCTAACTCACTTTCCTGCTCACACACACACACAATCCAAGGCTAGCCAAGCCTGGGTGTAATGTAAGAAGAAGAGAGGGAAGAGTGGATGAGAATTCTGCCCTGTGCACAGGTTGTCCAGGGTCTCTGACTTGCTTTAGCTCTAAGGAGGGTTTTAGGTTCTGGGTTTTTCTGGGGGCGTTTCATCTAGGCCGTTTTCCCCCCCCCCCTTTCATCCCCCATGCTCTCTGCACCAGTCCAAACTGGCTTTCTGCAGGTCCCTCAATGTCCCCAAAACACAGTGGCTTCAGGGTCACGAGAGAGACTGTTGATTCCTGTGACAAAGTGGGGCTGTTCTTAATGTTTCCTCTGAATACTGCGTGGGGTGACTCTGTTTCCCCTATGCATTTCTTAAGTCGCTAGGTGTTGGGATAAAGAGGTGTGATTGTTGCAGAGCCAGAGAGGGTCAGTGTGATGGACAAAGAATAGCCAACATCCTGTGTCGCGTTACTGGAATTATTTGGGATCATATAGATCATTGGAGCTACCAAGGTCCTATAGTGACACCAAATCTTATGTGAAGGGGGTCATAACAGGTGTCTATGACCAGGTTATGGAGGGCTGATTATTAATATGCCATTGATATGTGTGTATGTTTTTTAAACTAAAGTTATGAATATTGAATATATGGTGCCTGTACTTCAAACTGATGCTTGGCTGCTGGATGAAATCTCAGACAAGCCGTTGTTAACTTGGCTGGCCTGGTGTAGTGGTCCCGGGTGGGCCGCCTCTGAGGGGGAGGGCGAACGAGCCGGAGAACCAACATGGATGGCGGAGCCGAGGCAGCCCCGCCCCGGAAGTACCAGCCGGGACCCGGAGATACAAGAGGCGGGGCCGGCCACCAAGAGGGGGTTGGACCGGCACAGGAGGGAGAGAGGCAGCCCGACTGGTGGCAAGCCTGCGGGGACACCGACTGAGGCGGCGGCCCTGACCCCGCTGCGGAGAGGGACTGGCCCGGCGTACCAGTGGCCGCGTATCCCACGGCCGAAGATGACGGCCCGGAAGCCCCGGCGGCCGCGTCTCCTGCAGCAGCTAACGACTGGCCCGGAGTGCCAGTGGCCGCATACCCCACGGGAGCCGACGGCGAGCCAGAGGGACCGGCGGCTGAGTCCCCCGCGGCAGCGGACGACTGGCCAGGAGTCCCAGCTGCCACCTACCCTGAGGAGCAGGAGATGGACTGGGCCCCTGAGGGCTTGGGACCCTGACGCCTGACAAAGGCTGTAAGTAGACTGTCTATCTACTGGCTGCCTGTGCGAGAAGCCCAGGCCAGAGCCAGCTTTGCTAGAGACTGTATTTAGGGGCTGCCTGTGCGAGAAGCCCAGGCCAGAGCCCGCTCCATTAGAAACTGTATTTACTGGCTGCCTGAGCGGGAAGCCCAGGCCAGAGCCAGCTGCATTAAAGACTGTGTTCACTGGCTGCCTGAGCAAGAAGCCCAGGCCGGAGCCAGCTATCCTAAAGACTGTGCCTACTAGCTGCCTGTGCGAGAAGCCCAGACCAGAGGCAGCGACCTTCTAGATGGTGTATGGACGGGCTGCTGGTGTGAGGGAACACCGGCCAGAGCCAGCCTACCCAGAGCAGACACGGACATCACCTGGCAGAGGGCGCTCCAGCGGCTGGAGAACGCTACTTCCCCAAACGACCAGCAGGAGGCGCCACCGGGTGAGTGCCCGCTTACTTACACCTGGCTAATGGGCCGTTAAGGGACATCAACTACACAATGGACTTTGTAAATGCCTGTCCACACCCAAGCTTTTCCAAGTATGTCAACTGCCTGGTCAGAAACTAAATCGTGGAGAGTCTGGTGATTGGACCATGTGACTATGAACCTGGAGTTTGCAACTGGACTCTGCATAGGGGGGCGGGGGGGTTTCACCCAGAAGGAGAATCTATAAAACCTGGGAGAAACTTCCTCCATTTTTGTCTTCATTCTGCAATCTTCAGCTAGCACCTACCTCTGGATGGGATTTTGCTACATGTGGAAGCTCTGACCAACGGACTGATGACCCATCCCTGGAGGGGATGCATTCCAGAGACTTTTATCTAAACCTGCAGTTTATTCTACCTTTGCTGTAAGCCTGAACCAAGAGATGTGCCATTACTGCATGTAATTGATTTCTTTTAACCATTCTTAACCCTCACCTATACCTTTTTCCTTGTATAATAAACCTTTAGATTTTAGATTCTAAAGGATTGGCAACAGCGTGATTTGTGGGGAGATCTGATTTGTATATTGACCTGGGTCTTGGGCCTGATTCTTTGGAATTGGGGAGAACCGTTTTCTTTATTTGGGGTATTGGTTTTCATAACCATTGATCCCCAGGACAGGTGGCTGCTGGTGGTGATACTGGGAACCTGGAGTGTCTGAGGGAATTGCTTGTGTGACTTGTGGTTAGCCAGTGGGGCGACACCAAAGTCTTTTCTGTTTGGCTGGTTTGGTTTACCTTAGCATGGAAAAACCCCAGCTTTGGGCTGTAGTTGCCCCTTTGGAAGCAATCTGTCCCGATCTGACACTCACAGTTGGATCCCACCAGGAACAGCACCGTCACACCCTGTTTCCTTGCAACTGATGGCCTGAGCCCCTCCTCCCTTGCAAGGTGCCAACTGACTGTGTTGGAGAACAAAGAGATCAAGTGACCTCCTGGCCTGGGAAAGAGACACAGGCCAGAGGAGGGGCTGGAGAGTTTCAGTTTGGAGCTGGCTGGGGAAATGGAGGGAGACGACACAGACATGCTCTGGCCTCCCTGTCCCCCAAGATGGACCTGACAGAGGGGTGCTGTTCTCTGTACCTACAAGCTCTGTTTTAGACAGTGACTAATAAACCTTCTGTTTTACTGGCTGGTAGATAGTCACATCTGACTGTGGAATTGGGTGCTTTCTGGCTTTCCCAGGAACCTCGCCTATGCAGGCTCTCTATGGGAAGCACATGGTGGGGAAGGGGATGATGGATGCTCTGAGGTCAGCCCCGGGATGGTCAAAATTGTGAAGCTTCTCACCCTGGAGACAGTCTGCTCACAGAGAGGAGGCTCCCCCAGAGTCCTGACTGGTTTCATAGGGAGTAGTTCCAGAGCATCGCTCAGTGACTCAGTGACAAATCCCAACTAGACAGCCTTCAAAATCTTGCCAGTTTTGCCACCCCTTCAGTTCTCTTTGTTTAACTTCTTATTTTTTTATCACCAGTCAGGGTTGAGACTTTTGGCTGCTTGGCATGCAGAGACAGCATGTTTGTGTGTGTGTTGTCCTTGAGCTGCAATTGGTTCCTTATCTTCAGGCCTGATTGATTCCTTGAGCTAACCTGTTCCTTTCTCCTTCCTTCCGACGAAGTGGGTATTAGCCCACAAAAGCTTATGCTTCAATACTTTAGTTAGTCTTTAAGGTGCCACAGGACTCTTTGTCACTTTCCCCTCTGGCCTCTTGGAATCTGCAAAAGAATCTTCCACTCCACCCACCCACACCCCTAAAACCTATCCCACCCTACATTCCAATACATATAAAAGCATTGGCACTATACAATGCTGGTGCATAGTCAGGGCCTGGAAGGGCGGGGGAGGGAGAAGGGCGCAATTTTACTATTCCATCATTACAATGCTTATAATCTACTAGGTGTATGCATCCTATTGTTTGCATGTATTATGTCGGAAAGTAGAATAAAATATAAACTTCTTTATAGGTTGAAGAATAGCAGCCGTGTTAATCTGTATCCGTAAAGAAAGTGAGGAATACTTGTAGCACCTTAGGCCTTGGTTACACTACAGGATTATAGCGCGTTTGGTTATAGCGCGTCCCATATACAGCAATAGGTATTGCGCTAGAGCGTGTGCACACTTAGACCCGCCAGCGCTAGAGCATGGCCACATTTGCGGCGCTTCAGGCGGCATTAGACGCAGCGCAATAGGGCATGTATCCCACAGAGCACCTCTTCCCAATCTGGAACAATGCCTTGTGGGAAGGGGGGGCGTCACTTGCGGCCATTTTACATCCTGTTCCAACTCCCCGTGATGCTTTGTGTCATATCCGAGGAATCCCTGTGTTTCCGTCCACCTCAGGCGCCATCTTTCAACTGTTTCAGCAAGGCGCACGTGCTCCGTCGTCCGTTTTCCTGTGCTGTAATGGATCGCGAACTGCTGAGGAGCATGCTGGTGACTGTCACCAGCACAACTTTCTGCGCAGCGGAGTTCATTCTTGACATGGAAGGTGACAATAGTAATGGGTCTGAAGAAGACGAGCTTGAGCCGAGGAACGCATTGGACACTAAACTGATCATCGCTTTAACGGACATGCTCACCACCGTGGAACGCCGCTTCTGGGCACGGGAAACGAGCACTGAATGGAGGGATCGCATCGTCATGCAAGTGTGGGATAATGAGCAGTGGCTGCAAAACTTTCGCATGAGAAAAGCTACTTTAATGGACTGTGTGCTGAACTCGCCCCCGCCCTTCAGCGCAAGGACACCAGATTGAGAGCTGCCATCCCAGTGGAGAAGCGGGTGACTATAGCACTCTGGAAGCTGGCCACCCCAGACAACTACTGATCGGTGGCCAACCACTTTGACGTGGGAAAGTCGATCGTTGGAGTCGTGTTGATGCAGGTGTGCAGGGCCATTAATCCCCTCCTGCTACGAAAAATCGTGACTCTTGGTGACGTGCATGACATTGTGGCTGGCTTTGAACAGATGGGGTTCTCTAACTGTGGAGGGGCAATCGATGGGACCCATATACCTATTGTGGCACCTGACCACCTAGCAGAAGAGTACATTAACCGAAAGGGGTACTTCTCCATGGTTCTTCAGGCACTTGTGGATCACCGTGGGCGTTTTACTGACATTAATGCAGGCTGGTCGGGAAAGGTGCATGACGCACGCATCTTCTGCAACACCAGCCTGTTCAGGAAGCTGCAAGAAGGCACTTTTTCCAGACCAGAGGATCCCTGTGGGGGAAGTGGAAATGCCCATTGTGATTCTTGGCGACCCTGCTTACCCTCTAATGCTCTGACTCATGAAACCCTACACAGGGAGCCTGGACAGCAGCCAGGAAAGGTTCAACTACAGGCTGAGCCACTGTCGAATGACTGTGGAGTGTGCTTTTGGGCGTCTCAAGGCGCGCTGGCACTGTCTTTATGGGAAGCTAGACTTGGCAGAGGGAAGTATCCCTGAGGTTATTTCTGCGTGCTGTGCCCTACATAGTCTTTGTGAGCAGAAGGGCGATGGCTTCACTGTGGCATGGTCCTCAGAGGTTCAACAGCTGGAAGTCTCGTATGCACAGCCAGAGAGCAGGGCTCTTAGAAGGGCCCAGCGTGAGGCTACAAGGATCAGGGATGCCTTGAGGGAGCATTTTGATGCTGAAAGCGAGTTCTAATGGGAATTCCAGAGGGAGGGAGGGAAGGTGCATTCTGTTAATAGGATAAGGCATTTGCTTTTCTGTATCTATTAGATACATATGTGCACTGAATAAAGAAACCCATTTATTGAACAGCTTTTTCAGAATTAGAAATAAAAGTTGAAAAAAAGTAAAATGTGTGAGGGAGGAGAGAGGGTGCAGTTGGCATGGAAAGAGGAGGGGGGGTTCAATTGGGGTAGGAAGGGGTCAGTCAGAGATTGGTGTATGTCCTGTCCTCATAACCTCCAATGCCCTCCGACTTGCTGTGTTCCCCCAACCCCATTTGTGGAGGGCGGTTATGCTTGTTATTAGGGGTTGAGTGCGGTGGATAAGGGTGCTGGGTCTGTGGGTTGGTTGGTGAAGATGGGGGTTGGAGGCAGCCATGGGTGGTAATAACCAGGCAGCTGTTGATAGTGGCCTGAAGGGGACAGAGGCCATAAGGGGAAGGGTTAGGGGGCAACTGACAATGGGGGTGGCGAGCATGGTGCTGCTTCTCCTCCTGAACGGCAGCGATTCGCTGCAGAGTTTCTACTTGCAGCTGTAATAATGTGAACAGCTTGTGAGCGTGCTGCTCGCAAGCCATCTCCCTCAACTGGACCTGTTCATTCCGCCGCTTGCTCTCGTTCTCCCGCCACTCCTGTGCAATGCGATTCTCTGTTGCAGCCTGTTGCATAACTTGTTTTAAAAGATCTTCCTTGCTCTTCCATGGTCTCTTTTGAATCCTCCTCAACTTCTCAGCTGGACATAAGACTGATGTTGATGTGTTCAAGGCCGAAACTAGAGGAAAGTTATTAGTGCAAAGTTAACACAGAGGATTCCCTTGTTTACAACAGACAGTGATAGGATTCCCAGGTATTCCATGTTTCTCAGTCCTGTTTGCCTGTCCCACACAGCTATAGCACACAGACAGCAACGGAGCCCCTGCCATGGTGAGTTGTCTCAGGATGCAGGGGCAATGCTTGTTTCCCTGCCTTGCTGTACTATGGCTTGAGGGGGAGCGGAGGGCATTTGCGGGAACTGTACTCTGAGCACTGTCCCAACATTCTCTGTGTAGGTGTTTGTGCTGGAAGATATCTCGCTACTGCGGGTGACGGAGCAAGAAAGGCAGGGCATTCTAATGAGATGGGGATTTCGGCCTGGGCCATATGCAGCTTGCCTCTGTGCAGCAATGCTCCCCCCACCCCTCGTAGAACAGTGGCGGGGACTAGTGACCGTGGCCGGGACAGGGACCACACTGGCTCTCCCGAGAAACCTGCGCAGGCACATTGCAAGAGCTCTTATTGAGACCTTTGAAGAAATTACTGATGACGATTACTGAGATGTCATTACATCAATGCACTATTCCACATGTAGACACGCATGCGGCAAGCATCCCTTTCCACCCCGGCTAAGCTGCCTGCCTTCCCAGTAGAAAAGTAGCTGTACCTGTGCAATCCGCTGCTGCTGCCCTGTCCCCCGCAAGCGCCGGACGCTGAGGCTGGCTCTGGCTGTCCTCCGGGCTTGAGAAGAGTTCGTGGCTGCATGTGTCCTGTGACTCCTCCATACTCTGGGTCGCTGCCGTGGCCGGTGCCGCCGCCTCCTCCTCTCCGTCCTGCTCCTCTCCATCCTCCTCTTCTTCGACCTCCTCTTCCCCCCCTCCCCTTCACTGGTGGGCTGGGAAGTGTCCTGGATGGTCGATGGAGTGCACGTTGGATCACCACCCAGTATCGCGTCCAGCTCCTTGTAGAATTTGCAAGTCACGGGGGCTGCCCCAGAGTGGCTGTTTGCATCGTGGGCTTTGCGATAGGCAATCCTAAGCTCCTTTACTTTTGCCCGGCACTGCAGAGTGTCCCGCTCATGGCCTCTGTCCGTCATGGCCCGTGATATCAGGCCATAGGTATCGTAATTCCTGCGGCTAGACCGCAGCTGAGACTGGACAGCCTCTTCCCCCCAACAAGTGATGAGATCCAGCACCTCGCAATTGTTCCAGGGTGAAGCTCGCTTATTGCGAGGAGGCATGGCATGTGGAGCCATGGCCAAGCAAAATGGTTGTCTGAGGAGCACTCCATGCCTGGCTGGAGCAAACAGGAAGGGGGTTTTCAAATTTCCCTGGGAATTTAAAGGGCAGGTCTGACGTGTGGTGACCTGAGGACGCGACAGAAGAGTTTGAAACTGATGAGCAGAGTGGCTTGAATGGGAATTATGGGCCAGGCTGGAGGCTAATTAACACAGAATGGGTGTCCACATTTGTGCTGTAGCGTTACAGCGGTAGCACAACAGCCCTTATTCCCCCGTGCAGAGGTGGATTACCACGAGCGCTATAAACTCGGATTTATAGCACAATATGTGCCTTGCCAGTGTGGACAGGTAGAGAGTTTTAGTGCTCTTGGAGGCTATATAGCACAATAAAGTGCCAGTGTAACCAAGGCCTTAGAGACTAACTAGTTTATTTCAGCATAAGAAGTGAGCTATAGCCCACAAAAGCTTATGCTGAAATAAACTAGTTAGTCTCTAAGGCTAAGGTTACACTACAGGATTATAGCGCGTTTGGTTATAGCGCATCCCATATAGCGCAATAGGTATTGCGCTAGAGCATGTGCACACTAAGACCCTGCAGCGCTAAAGCATGGACACATTTGCGGCGCTTCTGGCGGCACTGAGAGTAGCGCAATAGGGCAGGTATCCCACAGAGCACCTCTTCCCAATCTGGCACAATGCCTTCTGGGAAGGGGGGCATCACTTGCGGCCATTCTGCTTCCGGTTCCAACTCCCCGTGATGCTTTGTGTCGTAGCCCAGCAATCCCTGTGTTTCCAGCCACCTCGGGCGCCATCTCTCAATGGTTTCAGCAAGGCACGCGCGCTCAGTCGTCTGTTTTCCTGTGCCATAATGGATCGCGAACTGCTGCAGAGCATGCTGGCCAGTGTTGCCAACACAACTCTCTGCGCAGCGGAGTTCATTCTTGAAAGGGAACGTGACAGTAGTGATGAGTCTGGAGAAGAAGACGAGCTCGACCTGAGGAACAAATTGGACACTAAACTGATCATTGCTTTAATGGACATGCTCACGACCGTGGAACGCTGCTTCTGGGCACGGGAAACGAGCACTGACTGGTGGGATCGCATCGTCTTGCAAGTGTGGGACGATGAGCAGTGGCTGCAAAACTTTCGCTTGAGAAAAGCCACGTTCATGGGACTGTGTGCTGAACTCACCCCCGTCCTGCGGCGCCAGGACACCAGATTGAGAGCTGCCATCCCGGTGGAGAAGCGGGTGGCTATAGCACTCTGGAAGCTTGCCACTCCAGACAGCTATTGATCGGTGGCCAACCACTTTGGGGTGGGGAAGTCGACCGTTGGAGTCGTGTTGATGGAAGTGAGCAAGGCCATTAATCGCCTCCCGCTACGAAAAATCGTGACTCTTGGTGATGTGTGTGACATCGTGGCTGGCTTTGAACAGATGGGGTTCCCTAACTGTGGAGGGGCGATGGATGGGACCCATATACCTATTCTGGCCCCCGACCACCTAGCAGAAGAGTACATTAACCGAAAGGGGTACTTCTCCATGGTTCTTCAGGCACTTGTGGATCACCGTGGGCGGTTCACTGACATTAATGCAGACTGGTCGGGAAAGGTGCCATGACACATGCATCTTCCACAACACCGGCCTGTTCAGGAAGCTGCAAGAAGGCACTTTTTCCCCAGACCACAGGATCCCCGTGGGGGAAGTGGAAATGCCCATTGTGATTCTTGGCGACCCTGCTTACCCTCTAAAGCCCTGGCTCATGAAACCCTACACGGGGAGCCTGGACAACAGCCAGGAAAGGGTCAACTACAGGCTGAGCCGCTGTCGAATGACTGTGGAGTGTGCCTTTGGGCGTCTTAAAGCCCACTGGAGATGCCTTTATGGCAATCTAGACTTGGCAGAGGGAAGTATATCCGCGGTTATATCCGCGTGCTGTGCCCAACATAATCTCTGTGAGCGGAAGGGCGAAGCCTTCACTAAGGCATGGACCTTGGAGGTTCAACAACTGGAGGCCACGTTTGCACAGCCAGAGAGCAAGGCTATTAGAGGGGCCCAGCGTGAGGGCACAAGGATCAGGGAAGCCTTGAGGGAGCATTTTCTGGCTGAAAGCGAGTTCTAATGGGAATTGCAGAGGGAGGGAGGGAGGGAGCAGTCTGTTAATAGGATAAGGCGTTTGCTTTTCTGTACCTATTACACACATTTCTGCACCAAAACCAGAAACCCATTTATTAAAAAGAATTCATTTATTGAACAGCTTTCTCATAATCTGAAATAAAAGTTGAAAAACATTAGAGTATGTGAGGGAGGAAGGGGTGTGAAATTGGGGTTGGAAAGGGGTCAGTTAGATATTGGCGTATGTCCTGGACTCATAACCTCCAATGCCCTCTGAATTGCTGTACTCCCCAACCCACTTTGCAGAGGGCGATTATGCTTGTTAGTAGGGGTTGAGTGCAGTGGATAAGGGTGCTGGATCTGTGGGTTGGTCGGTGAAGGGAGGGGGGTGGGAGGCAGCTGTGGCTGGTAATAACCAGGCAGCAGTTGATAGTGGCCTGAAGGGGACAGAGGGCCAGAAGGGGAAGGGTTAAGGGGCAAGTGACAATGGGGGTGGCAAGCAGGGGGCTGCTGCTCCTGAATGGCAGCGATCCGCTGCAGAGTCTCTACTTGCAGCTCTAATATTCTAAGCAGCTTGTCAGCACGCTTATCAGCACGCTGTTCGCGAGCTATCTCCCTCTGCTTCATTTGTTCCTCCCTCCGCTCTTCCCGACGCCTCATCTCCTCCTCCCTCCGGTCGCTGTCAGCGCGGTTGTCCATTGATGCCTGTTCCAGAACTTGCTTCAGAAGCTCCTCTTTGCTCTTCCTCGGTCTGCTTCGAATTTTACTTAGTTTTTGAGCCACAGATAAAGCTGGTGAGGATGTCAAGGACAAAGCTGGGGAAAGTTATAATTTCACAGTTAAAACACAAGATCCCATTGTTTGCAACAGACAGTATTGGGGTGTCCCACGCATTCCTTGAATCTCTGTGCAGTTTCCCTGTCCAAATAAGCCATATCACACACAGAGGTACCCACGGATCCCCGGGCATGGTGAGTCGCTGGGACAAGCTCTGTTTCCCTGCCTTTCTATACTATTGTTTTGGGGGAGCGGTGGGCGTTAGTGGGAACTGCAGTCTGATAAGCATTCTCCCAACATTCTGTGTAGGTTTTTGTGCTAGAAGATATCTCTCTGTTGCGGGTGATGGAGCAAGACAGGGTGGGGATTTTAAGGAGATGTGGCTTCCGCCCAGGGCCATACGCAGCTTGCATCTGTGCGGCAATGCTTCCCCCACCGCTCTTAGAAGAGTGGCGTGGACTGGTGACCATGGCCGGGACAGCGAACATGCTGGGGCTCCCGCGAAACCTCCGCAGGCACATTGCAAGAGCTCTTATTGAGACCTTTGCAGAAATCACTGATGAGGATTACCGCGAGGTGATAGAGTACATCAATGCACTATTCCACATGTAGGCAAGCATGCAAGCAGCCCGTTCCACCCTCGCCAAAGCTGTCTGCCCTCCCAATAGAAAAGTTTCTGTACCTGCGCAAATCAGTGCTGCAGCCCCAGCACCTGCAGCCGCTAGACGCTGTCGCTTGCTCTGGCTGCACTCTGGGCTTGAGAAGAGTTCCTGGCTGCATGTCTCCAGTGACTCCTCTGTGCCCTGGCTCGCTGCTGTGGACGCCTCCTCCTCCTCGCCATCCAGCTCCTCTCCAGCCTCCTTTCCCCCGCCCGCCTTGAGTGGTGGGCTGGGAAGAAGTGTCCTGGGTGGTGGCTGGAGTGCACGTTGGCTCACCACCCATGATCGCTTCCAGAGCCCTGCAGAACTTGCAAAACACAGGGGCTGCCCCAGAGTGGCTGTTTGTGTCGCGGGCTTTGCGATAGGCAATCCTAAGCTCCTTTACTTTTGCCCGGCACTGCAGAGTGTCCTGCTCATGCCCTCTGTCCCTCATGGCCCGTGATATCAGGGCATAGGTATCGTAATTCCTGTGGCTAGACCACAGCTGAGACTGGACAGCCTCTTACCCCCCAACAACTGATGAGGTCCAGCAACTCCTGATCGGACCACGCTGGAGATCGCTTATTGCGAGGAGGCATGGCATGTGGAGTCATGGGTCAAACAAAATGGTTACCTGAGGAGCACTCCACGCCTCGCTGTAGCAAACAGGAAGGGGATTTTCAAATTTCCCTGGGAATGTAAAGGGCAGGTCTGACGTGTGGTCACCTGAGGACGCAACAGAAGAGTTTGAAACTGATGCCCAGAGTGGCGCGAAGGGGAATTATGGGCCAGGCTGGAGGCTCATTAACGTGCAATGGGTGTTTACATTCGCACCGTTGCGCTATAGCGCTAGCGCAAAAGCCCCTATTACCCTCGGAAAGGTGGTTTACCAGTAGCGCTTTAAACGGAGACTTATTGCGCAAAATGTGCCTTGCAAGAGTGTATGGTTAGAGAGTTATAGCGCTCCTGGAGGCTTTTTAGCACTATAAAGCGCCAGTGTAACCAAGCCCTAAGGTGCTACAAGTAAACTTATTTATATGAGTAATACATATTAAGTGGAAGCCATTAAGGGTGCTTCAGAATCAATGAACTGTAAATGGCTCTGATTACTTGCAAATATTCCTCTGTACCTGTAGGCCAGCCCAGGAAGAATGGAGGCTGGGGTCATGTGATTGTCACCTGATACTGGAATCCATCTTAATCCGTGTACTTTTACATTCAAAAGGAGGGGTGGGGAAAAGCACAAAAAAGAGGCTGCCAGTCATGGAGATATTACCGGTAATCAGTTTCTTAATGTATGAGACTTAGACTTGAATGTGTTTGCTTTATTTTACTTGATTTACTTTGTTGTTACTTGAAATCACTTAAATCCTACTTTTTATACTTAAATCACTTTTATTAATGACTCTAGAGTAAGTTATTAATAACCTGCGGGAGGAAACAGCTGTGCATAGCTATGTTATAGAGGGCGGACAATTTATGAGTTTACCATGTATAAGCTTTATAAAGAGTAAAATGGATTTGGGGTTTGGATTCCTTTGGGAATTAGCTTTTAGGTTTTCATTCAGCAGGTTTTAATTTGACTTTAATATTACACTTTTAGGTTCCTACTGTAAATGATAGAATTAACAACTTGGTGCTCATTGTTTCTTTGGTGGCTAATCTCTTCAAAATCAGTGTTTTACATATATTCCATCAAAATAAACATTATTCAAGTAATCATCCACAGCCCAGATAAGCTTTATTGTTTTGTTCCTACTGCTCTTCACTAGGTCCCCATTGTGTTTCTGTGGAGGATACATCTTCATTCTCAGCTCTTGGTGCTACACCACTAATAGCCAAACCCTTGTAGGCCCAGATAGTCGGTGGAGAGGGCACAGACAAGGGAATGATAGCAGCTGGTACAATAATAAGCAACTCCCTTGTATTTTGGTGGTGCTTGAATAGGGCCTAAAGTGAATGGTAGCAAATTATCAATAGCAGTAATGTGCTTATTGAATAGTCATAGATAGGCCTTTATCAAACGAGCAGGGTATCCTTTAGTTTGACCTGGGTTAGTTCCCATAGCTTAGCTGTTCTGTAAAGCGCTAGCTAATTATATTGAGGTATCATACTAAAATCCTTTCTTTTGTCCAAGTAATATATGTACTCAGTGAGTCAAGTATCCATCAGTGTGGCTGTGCTAGTGCATGAAGAATCCATAGTTAGTTGCTCAGCTAAATGCACCATTGAATAGGTACACTGCATAAAGTTAAGAGATTGGTCCTATACTTATACTGGCTTTAATGCTCACGTAGCACAGCACATTAATGTAATTCTTTTGTAGTGGTGCTTTTTTCTCCATCCCATTCTAGTTGAGTGCTTTCTACTTGGTGGGAAAAAGGTAGGATAGATTACAGGCCCATTTTGTCTTCCAAAATGTCATATGACACACCATGACTAAAATGACAATTCATCCATAATTTGTTTGTGGTGCTTCAGTCACAATTATGTGAAGTGTCCCAAAAACAGAAGTGACCATCACTCCTCACTATATCTGCAATCAAGTTGTGTATTTTAACCAGGCTCAACACAAACAAGTCACCATTGTTAAGAGGTGAATAGGTTAAGACCCTAGTTTTAAACACCTGGGATCAATTCTCTTTTTGTGTGACTTCCCAAGTCAATTAGCTCCACAACCTCAAAGATGTAGATATATTGACCTCAATGCGAGTTAGGTGGTTAAACACCTTTGAGGCTCTGGTCCTCAGTTCCCCATCTGCGAAAAAAGAATTACTGTACTGCCCTACCCAACAGTGAATGTGAGGATATGTACATTGAAACACTTAGCTATTAGTGAGCGGAGCCATTTAAGTGTGTTAGGTAAAGGACAGAGACAACCTTCAAGCAGCCTTATATTTAGAAGTGGTGTAAAAATAGACATGGAGGGGAAATTTTATTTTCAGAATGTAGAAATGCAGTCCTAAAGCATAGGAGTCAGGTAATGATGGATACAGCTTTTAACTATAAAGGTCAAATTCAGCATAACATTTGAATACTTACTATTAAAAGTATTTACTAATTTTTTTCCCATACATTAGTGAGGCCTAGTAAAACTGGTCAGAGAAGAGTACAAGGGATTATTTTAATTCTATTCTTTTATGTTTAGAACTCCTGAACTCTTATGAAAACAGGGTGTATTCACACTGTCACAGTTTACATCCTCATTCTTCAATCCAAATTTAACAGGTACTTCTGTACTCATTAGCACACTTATTATGTTAGATGGTAAACAGCCCTTAGCTGTCATTTGATGCACAATATAGGAGCCTAAAGCCTGCTGCCTAGGGCTTAAACAAGTTCCCTTCCCTTAATGTTTTCCCTAAATGTATGGATTAAACTGTGCTCTCACACTCAAACTCTAGAAAACAGTTATGCAATGTTAATAAAGCCATTCTGGGTGAACTATGGGAGATTTTGTGCAAATAAATATTCCATGTTTTAGTCCCAGAGGAAAGACCAACACATGGTCCAAAATATTTATTCAATAACTGCAATGGCACATTAAACCAACAGGTTGGTTTTATTGTGTTGTATACTCTGTCCAGGAAAAGATTGTTTATTTCTGTGCTAACTCCATTCTAGCGCTGAACTGTGAAAAATTCTCCATGTTCAAATCCTGCAATTATTTATGCTGCTTACATCTAAGAATTTGCCCCCCGTTTGGCCAAAGGAAGGAAATATCACATGAACACAGCCTCCTACTTAAAAAGAAACAACCTATCACTGTCATCAAGAAATATTCTAATAGTGGCAAAAGAACTTTACTGCTTCCTTGACTTCAGGATGCTAAGATTTTAAAGCTACATTAAGGAGCAACCAAGTTCCTGAAGAGGCTGATAGATGAGTAAACCATGCAGTTGTACACTGAGTATTGTGTGTACTGGTGCAGTTTTAACACGGATTAGCATTTGATGTTACATGTATAAAAGCCTATCATAACAAGATAGTAGCTTCACCTATTTCAGCAAAAGATATAGGACAAAAGTCTTTCACATCAACCACCATTTCATTTTAGACTTCAATGATAGATCTGAATGATTTAAACTTATATAATCTATACTTTGTCAAGAAAACCCAAATATGTATGCTTTAATAGGAGTACAGATTAAATTAATTGGCAAATATTGTTAGCATGCTGTGTTGTATTATGTCAAAACAAGCCCATCTCTCCCAAATGCCTTAGAAAACAACAACAAAAAAAAGTGATTGTGCATTGCATGATGATACCATTAGGTGTGCAGCTTTGGTTCATGCAAAGTCTTCTTTCATGGTCACGCTACTTCCAGTCCCAGACTCATGAATGGCCTACCATATCTTCAGCTATGTTCTTTCCACAATACCAAATGAATACTGTGGTCTGGCATACTGGTGGCAAAAACCAGGCCCATGTCATTTTGGCCATCTAGTCCATTTAGCCAAGAGATTTCACCAGCCAAAAAGCTTGACCCTCTCTTTGACTTTCTATATTCTGGCAGTGGCCACCGGCTAATAAGTTTTTCTGTCCTCAAATCCATTATATACAGGTATTTGTTATCAAATAATAGAGCAAAGATATCTCCAAAGCCCAGCAAAGACAAGTTTGCAAAATCAGGAGGTTTGATGACCCTGAAAGACAAGAGAATGTTTAAATCAGAATTATGTACATTATGAAACTTCATCTCCTATATGCATCTGCAGAGAGAGGAAACTGGAGTCTAAGGAAAAATGATATAAGGAAGTAGGAGTTAGTTTCCCTAAGGAACTGCCAATATGACTTAATCCAGGCCTGTAATTCCAGTTTAGGCTCTGTGTATTTAAGATTGCCCATTTAAAACTTCATAACTGTAGATTAAAGCCTCCCTTTTAAGGCTGCGATTGCAGAGCCATTGGCCATTATCTTTGAAAACTCATGGCGATCGGGGAGGTTGCGGATTACTGGAAAAAGGCTAATGTAGTGCCCATCTTTAAAAAAGGGAAGGAGGAGGATCCAGGGAACAACAGGCCAGTCAGCCTCACTTCAGTCCCTGAAAAAATCAGGGAGCAGGTCCTCAAGGAATCAATTCTGAAGCTCTTGAGAGGATTCACCAAGGGCTAGTCGTGCCTGACTAACCTAACTGCCTTCTATGACAAGATAACTAGCTCTGTGGATGAGGGAAAAGCAGTGGACATGTTATACCTTGACTTTAGCAAAGCTTTTGATATGGTCTCCCACAGTATTCTTGCCAGCAAGTTAAAGTAGTATGGGCTGGCTGAATGGTCTATATTATAAGGTGGAAAGAAAGCTGGCTGGATCATCAGGCTCAACAGATCCAATGGCTCCATGTCTAGTTGACAGCTGGTATCAAGTGGAATGCCCCAAGAGTCAGTTCTGGGACCAGTTTTGTTCAATATCTTCATTAATGATCTGGAGGATGGTGTGGACTGCATCCTTCACAAGTTTGCATATCACACTAAACTAGTAGGACTGGTAGATACACTGCAGCACTTCTCCACAAAAGGACCTAGGGGTTATAGTGGATGAGAAGCTGGATATGTGTACGTGCCCTTGTTTCCAAGAAGGCTAACTGCATTCTGGGTTGTATAAGTAGGGGCATTGTAAGCAGATAAAGGTCGTGATCATTCCCCAGTATTCAGCATTGGTGAGACCTCATCTGGAGTACTGTGTCCAGTTTTGGGCCCCACAATACAACGATGTGGAAAAACTGGAAAGAGTCCAGCAGAGGGCAACAAAAATGATTAGGGAGCTGGAGCACATGACTTATGAGGAGCGACTGAGGGAACTGGGATTTTTTAGTCTATAGAAGAGAAGAATATGGGGGGATTTGAAAGCTGCTTTCAAATACCTAAAAGGGGGTTCCAAAGAGGCTGGATCCAGACTGTTCTCAGTAGTACCAGATGACTGAACAAGGAGTAATGGTCTCAAGTTGCAGTTGGGAAGGTTTAGATTGGATATTAGGAAAAACTTTCACTAGGAGGGTGGTCAAGCATTGGAATGGGTTACCAAGGGAGGTGGTAGAATCACCTTCCTTAGAGGTTTTTAAGGTCAGGCTTGATAAAACCCTGGCCAGGATGATTTAGTTGGGGGATTTGTCCTGCTTTGAGCAGGGGGTTGGATAAGATGACCTCCTGAGGTCCCTTCGAACCCTGATATTCTATGTTTAACAAAAAACAAGTCTGATATATTAAGTTTCCACAAGGAAGTCACTTCTGAAAACTTTGCCCAGTGTTTCCCTGAGGAAATCCCTCACTTAATATAGTTTCCCCTTCACACCCCTCACAAAAGGCTGCTCTAGGTCAATTCCTTCTTAGAAAATGTCCCTGTAGTGAGACAGGGGACTGCATCCTTCACAAGTTTGCAGATCACACTAAACTAGGAGGACTGGTAAATACACTGCAGCACTTCTCCAGAAAAGGACCTTTTCTGTGTGGGTCCCAGTTGCCCCGGAGAGAGAAGAACCCATCCAGACAAGAGAGCTCTGCGCCTGCCCACCAGAGGGTCAGGTGGCGACCCGGAAGTACAAAGGTTCGCCCTTAGAGCTCACAAAAAGCCCGGCCACTGGAGAGGCCAGATGCCTCTGGCCTAGGCGGCGACTGGAGAGCGTCTGGCCTGCGCCAGCTACCTGGAGGTGGTGCCGGGCCCACCTTACGCCAGCTACCCCGAGGAGCCCATAGTAATGGACCCTCCAGGTGACTCCACGCTGACCCAAGTACAACCAGAGAGAGAGTTAGGAAATGGCCCGGGGGCAGCTGACCCTAGTCTGGTTGCAGCACTGGCAGAGCCTGTCTGTGTGTTGCGGCCGGAATCCCCACTGACACAGCAGCGGGTCTTCTGACGGTGCTAGGGCCCCGGGCTGGGACGCAGTGGAGTGGGTGGGCCTGCGGCCCCCCTGCCACTCAACTCGTGGGTGGCTGTCTCCCCCTCTCCCATGCCTTTTGGAAGCTAGGCTTGTTATTGTTTGCTATAGCTCAGCCCTGCTTGAGGGCCTGAGCTCCTGACCTACAATTGCCCCACCCGGATCTAGAGCCTGGCTTGCTACTGCTTCTCCTGCTTGCTCAGTCCCTGCCCGAGGGCCTGAGTCTTTAACTGTTTGTTGCCCAGCCCTGACCTAGGGCCCCAGCCAAACTACTTATTTTTGCCTCCACCAGGGCGGTCAGGGAAGACTCCTGCAGCCAAGCTCATTCCTCAACAGCTCAGCAGTGAGGCGATGTGGTTCCCCGCCACCCCGGAGAGAGGAGAGAGAGAGAGAGAGAGAGAGAGAGGAGCCCCGGTTAACCTCTCTTCAGTCCCACAAGATATATTTGAGGCCAAATTAGGAGGTGAAACTACCCACACCCGTAACAACGGTAAAACTGCTTTTCTTTTGGGTTAGAGCCACAACTAACTGAATGAGCTAGTATCCTTCATAAGAGGTCTGTTAGTATTTCCATAATAAATCCTATTATTGGGAAATTATGATTTTGGATGCCAACACTACTCTGGGACTGAACATACAATTAAGAATAAGGCCAGAATTTAATCTTCTCTGACCCCCTCACCTGTAGTTTGCAAGACATCTAAGTATGCCATTCCACTAAATTCTGAGGTGTTTTATAGTGTGTTTCAAGATCAACAGTACCACAAGATGGATCATCCTCATGCTTCCTTATCCCATCAATTGGCTCTATAATCGACCATAGTGGTTTTGAACCAGATTGTTTTTTAAACCTCAACAATAACGCTGCACGTACAAAGTTGGTCTCAAACTGAAAGATTTACCTGAGAATATCATAGCTGGCAAAGTCCCACTGGTACAAGCCTAGAGCTGAACTGCACACGATGTATTTACCATCAAAGTGCAGTCTGGGCTGCAGTGAGATGCTGCGATCTTCCGATACAGACAGGGTTTTTAAGCATTTGCAGTTTATTTCTCTTCCAATAGGCCAAATCTGCAATTTAAAAAAAAATCCAATTTTTCATGTAGCTTTTTACAGCTTTATAGTATGAACAGAGAGCAATTGCTTTGCACTTATTTATGTGGTGGTCATTCTGGGCTGCCCAAACAACTAGTGACTTTAGACAAGTTGTATTTCAGACACTATCTGGAAGTGGAGTTCCTGACTACAGAAAGTATTTGATTTTCAGGTTTTTCTTGCTTTCAATCTAGAGAAGAGCAGTAGTATTGATAGTGTGTATCTTGACTCCACCCTGAAATGTTCCACTGAAGAGGCTTTTTTAGTGGATACTTAATCTCTTGCATACAGATTAAGTGAATGAGAAAACAGACTCGTTTTAGCAACAAGTTTCACCAAATCTTTTGCTAGTCCTCTTAACTGTATTAACTTTCTCTACCCAGTCAGAAGATTAATAAAGTCCCAATGAGCACACTTATGAGAAACATTGTGAAGCTCTAAATTATTTGTTAAAACCAGAACTCCTCTCAACCTATACAACCCCTTACTGAAGAGGAGTTTGCAACAAGAGTACACTTGGCAGAGGGCGAAGGCACTTGGACTTTTGCCTTACTACAAACCCAGGGCTATCCACTTAATGAACACCCAGCCATCTGATACTCAGTCTTAAAATATAAAGAAAAGCATAGAACAACCACTAGCTTTCAAAGACCCATTTGTCTTCTATACAACGCTTCACTGATAGGCTGTGGGGGAAAAATCCCTGTGCTCTTAAGCTCCAATGCATAACATAAATGCAGAAAGTACCATACTTCTCAGCACTGAGATACACATTTAAACAGACATAGTACATACCTTTATTTCATACTTATCTGCACTTAAAAGAATATAATCCCCAGGACTATGCATGAGAGATTTGACTTTACACTTCTGCAAAACCACCTGCAATTGAAGAAATTGTTAAATAGGTTCAAAGCTCACTAAACAGATTCCCTATTTTGTAAAACGTTAAATTACCTATTCAAACCTACTATAAAACTTCCTCTTGGTTTATTAACAATTTGAGAATTAGAGGTTTAAATACACTTGCAATTCTGCTAGGACTGTGCCTTTGGAGCACAGGTTCTTTTAAGGAAGACTACTTTGTCATCAAAAAGAACCCAGAAGAATGAAGACTGTGTTCCCACTGCCGACAATTCACTGTGATAGAAAATCCGCTCATGTTAAATGTGATTCTAGAATCACCCTGACCAGCTAAGCACTTTCCAGCTTCCTCATGTGAGAAAACTTTGCACACTTTCATTTTGACTGTACAGACAAGCAGCACTTTTTTTCACTGTAATTACACCTTTCAAAGTAGTTTGGCTTCAGTACAATCACACTCATTCCTGGAATAAAACATTGAATCCTAATCATTCCATTCACTTTGCTAGAGGAACTACCATAAGTAAGTGGACTGAATGTTTTCACTGTAGCTTTTGTAAGTGCCTTTTCTACTAAATATAACTGTAGCCATTTTGGTCCCAGCATATTAGAGAGTCTAGACAGGTGAGGTGTGGCTTGAAAGCTTTTCTCTCTCTCCAACAAAAGTGGGTCTAGTAAAAGATATTACCTCACCCACCTTGTCTCTCTTCTGCCAAAGAGTTATTTTGTAACATCTTAACTATGATTTTATTTGATTAATAACTGACACTCCTTTCATCAGCCACTTATCTCTAGTTACTGCAAGTGAAGGAATACCCCATGTCTCCTCAAGTGGTGTGTGTAAAACACATGCACAGTATTATCTTGCAAAGCAAGATTTGACTACATCAATACAACCCTACCTTAGTGACCCATTCAGTGTGTCCAGTAAGTGTATTCAGGCACATTCCTGTTGATAAGGCCCATACTTTCAAAGTGAAGTCTGCAGAACCACTGACCAGAACATCAAGTTCATCATTGTAGTCCACGCTAAAAACTACAAGGAAGAAAGATTTTAAATGAGTAGCATCACTCTCTACCTTTATCCTCATCTCATGTGAGATCAGGGTACCAGGCCAACACTAATAACCTCAATCTTCAAAGGTTATAATGGTTACTTTAAATACATGAATCTGTTATTTCCACCCTTTAAAGCGTAGATCCCAAGGCTACTAGTTCTTCTCCATGAAATTAGAACAGTATCTCAATTAGCAGGTTGTTTTTTGACTGACGTATGAATTAAATGTAGTGTAACCTAACTACTTAGGCCAGTCCCCATTGCAGGTGTTCCAGAGTAATTTTGTTTTAAATATCCTTGTTCTGTAAAGCCTTAGCCCATTTTTTAAAAAAAATCTTACTACATTTAAAGCCTCAGCTGTTTTGCTAGTTAGGCTCCTGTCCTTGGTGCAAGATGAATTTCTAAGTGGGCATGTTTACACAGCAGGATTAGTAAATTCCAGATACCCTTTCAACTCAAAGGGGCAAACTGTGGGCCAACAAACCAGCCTAAATAACCAAACTGTACATGAGGGAGACTTGGAAGAGAGTTGGAGAGAGAGAATTCTCCCACCAGGGTGTGGAGCTGCAGCTGCTACTGCAGCCTGTTACACCTGCTGTAACCCCCTCCAGAGGAAGAAAGGTGTGAAGAATTAGCAGGGATACAGGCAAGTTCAGGTCCACTGGCCCTACTTCATTCCTCTCCCCCAAATCCTCCCTTAGCGTGGGATGTAAGTGGCCCTGGTGAATTGTGCTCAGTGTCACACTGAGCAGGCATCAAGTACTATACTACTTGAACTATATCACTTGTATTGTGTCCATGTCCCTGCAGACCAGAGTGTGACTAAGCCTAGAACTTACCCCAAAGAGCAGGCAGAGCTGGTGTGCATATTTTTTTTTGTCAGATTCCCCCTCAAAAAAGATGAAACTGCTACTTGTGCTATGAGTTTAATATTGTAAATCAGTGTCTGCTGTACAGTGATCCAAGTCCAGTCTCTGTTTCTAATTTGATTGGGACAAATTCACAATTTGACTGGTGGACTTAAAAGTTGAATAAAAACTCAACATACCTGCACCTGTATGCCCTTTGAAATGTTGGATCTTGGCCCCTGAGCTCCATTCCCAACAGGCTACTGTGTTATCAAAGGATCCCGTTACAAGCTTTTGCTCATCAAACTTCACTGTAGCACAAGTGTGTGTCTGGATACCATATATGCACTGCCCTGTGCTTACATCCCACAGCTTCGCAGACAAGTCATCTGAACCTATAGTTTAAGAACACAATAGCGGGCTGCATTAAAGTGACAGTTAATTCCCAGACTTATACTGGGCTTTTCCCCATGTTTGTCTTAAATTAAGTATTTCCTCCCCACTCATGCACAATGAGACTTATTCAATGAGCCTTAACATTACACAAACACAACTGCAACAGTTCCAACTTAATTGCTATGTGCATGGTCTCCCAGTTTCCCACCTTCATGCCTTACAATTCCATCCCTCCCCCAACATCTCCCATAGCACAGCTATCATAAATCAGATTAAACAAACTATATTGTTACCAAACAAATGACAAAGCTCAAAGATGAGAAATCTTTAAGCATCATAATAGACTTCAAGGCTACTGGGCTTCCTACCTGTACAAAGAAGTCCATCTTTATAGTAAAGTGCATATACTCTGGCACTGTGTCCAATTAATGAGGATGTCTCAAAGGCTTCATGGTCCTTCAGTTGCTTCATTCTTAAAATAGCCTTCAAGTAAACCTTCTTCCAATGCAGAGGGTCCTGAACGGAATCATCTATTTGCCAACCCAAGTTCTTACAAGCAGTTTGCCACACCTCTGTGCAGGCACTTATAACTTTATTCCACTGCTTTGACACGAGGCAACATGTGAGTAAGGTCTGAGGATCAAGCCATTTTAACAAATAAAAACTGAGTTCCAGTGGAAGGAGTTTGAGGAAGTCCCGCTTAAGGAGAATCTCTAGGTTATTGGAGAGGTGCCTGAGCTGGACTGCTCCACTCAAGCTAATCAGGTGATCCAGAGTTTCATTTTTCTGCAAGTCCGTCAGAGAAAGAAATGTAACAGAAATGTTATCAAGCCATGCTTCAAAGTCCTTTTTCTCCATAAGGTTATGGAAAAATTTACCTGTGGTACATCAAAATACTGTGTTAGTTCTGTTCAAAAAGATAATGTAAACATCTCATCTTTAATCATCGATTTATCAGCATTCTCAACCTCACGTATTGATAATGTAAGTCAGTGTACAAAAGTGTACTTTCGTGCATTCGATAAATATATAGCATTTACAAAGTAGATTCAATGGTCTTAGGAAATGTATTTGGCCATAGTAAATTAATGTTTCTCTTTTACTACGGACTAGTGTCATTGTTTTCCCTGAAAACATGCTTTAGGTCCATCTTAATCCCTTTTGAATATAGGCCTCGCTACCTTCCCCTCTCTTTGGGAAGAACCATGCTGTTTAACTACCTTCATATTGGGTCTCTGTATATCAGCCACCCTGTTTCCCACTGTATTAATGCAACAGCCCCAGATGGCTTTGGCATTTGTAAGCCCTTTAATTCCAGGAGCCTACAACAGCAGCTTATTAAAATGAATCAAAAACAGCTTAGTCGAAAACACATTCATGCAAAGGTACAAAATACAAAAACCATAGTAAAAGCAGTAAACATCTATATGTATATTTTTCCTTACCTAACCCATAATCCTTCCTTGCCAACTTTGGTATAATTTATCTATATCAGTTAGTTGCATCTCTGAGTTGGTAGAAGCAGACGGTTCTGTTGCAGTTTGTGTTTCTCACATGTCTGTCAGTTCTCACTGATGTTCCCTGGCAAATCACTCAATCAAATCCTTATTCTTGGCCTGGTGTCCTGCAATGGTTTAGTATCCTCCTTTGATCCTAGGTTTAGCAGTGGGAAGAGCAAGCCATTCTAGCTTGGATGAAGCCAGGTATGTAGCTTCTTCCCAATTAATGTCTTAGCCACTGTTATCTTAACCCCTTTTGAAGCAAGTTTCCCCCTTACAGCTTCCTCTGATTTAACTCTACACATTCAGGCAAGCTAATATCACACCAGAAGTGAAGTACATAAGACTTTTTGCACAGCCTCCATAGATATAGATTCATATAGGTATAATCAAATAAGCCACTTCAGGCTCAGCTCACTAAAAATCCCCATGAGCTATTAATTCTTTCAAAGAATCTCTCACTAGCCACTTACACTGGTTAACCTATTAAATAGCTAGTTGAACCTAGTCTATAGAAATCAATATCCAAGGAACTGAAAAGGCTGTAATTTAAGATTGCAAGAGTCTATAAAAATTTGTCTCTAATAGCAAAATATGTTCAAGTAAGGTATGTGTCCTAAAAGCATTTCAACAAGGAAAGGTAAGGAACAGTTGTGAAGACTTACGAAGACTCTACATGGAATGGTGTAGATAATACTTAGTCCTGCCATGAGTGCTGGGGACTGGACTAGATGATCTCGAGTCCCTTCCAGTTCTTTGATTCTATGATCCTGAGAGTATCTATCCATAGATTCCTCTATGGTAGGAAAAAGTAGCTTTTTCTGTACCAGTGCTACAAACAGCAGAAACTACTGTGTAGACAGACAAACTTTTAATACTGTGTAAATCTGCTCAGTCTACACCATAGTTTCCCTGTTGATAGCATTGATGCAACAAAATACTTAGAAGTGTTCCCACAAAGACAAGGGACAAAGGAACAGCAGACCTGTGGGAAGAGCAGCCTGTTCACCTACAGCTAACAAGAATTTACTTCCCTCAAGATTAATAATGGCTTCCAAATTAATAGAAATCTTGCAGAAAGACAGCTGACAGTTTCATATGGATTTTGTTTTGTTAATTTCTCACAAATACTCCTGTATTGCACTCTGGTGAAGGGTTTTCCATGTAAAGCATGTATCAGCTACTTAAAATTTCTTATCCTTGTTTGGTGTATACCTGGAGCCGGGGCTGGGGGGTTGGATAAAGGGCAGGGAGCAGCAGCCTAGACGGAGTTAGATGCACTGCTGTGCAGCCCCCTCCCCCCCCCCAAGTGCTGCCCACGCCATGGTGTGGCTCTGGGGGACAGGGGAAGGTAGGGAGGGGCCAAGCCGAATGGTCCCACGGGCTGTAGTTTGCCTACCCCTAGTATATACAAACAGTAGCTAGAGCCTGTAGTTATTACATGGACTGAGAGGAACCAAACTCAATGCAGTCTTTTTTTTAACCACAATCTGTTCTGGTTTCTGACTAGTAAATTTAATGATTTTTGAGTAAAACAAAAAGCGTAAAATCCAGTTGATCTACCCATTTTCTGAGTGTGCAAATATTACAGAAATTGTTCTGAGTTTTCTAGCATAATGACTTATGAGGAAAGGCTGAGAGAACTGGAATTGTTTAGTCTACAGAAGAGAAGACTGAGGGGACATTTGATAGCTGCTTTAAACTACCTAAAAGGGGGTTCTAAAGATTTAGACTGTTCTCAGTGGTAGCAGATGACCGAGCAAGGAATAATGGTCTCAAGTTGCAGTTGGGAAGGTTTAGTTGGATATTAGGAAAAACTTTTTCACTAGGAGGGTGGTCAAGCATTGGAATGGGTTACCTAGGGAGGTGGCAGAATCTTCTTCCTTAGAGGTTTTTATGGTCAGGCTTGATAAAGCCCCGACTGGGATGATTTAGTTGGGGATTGGTCCTGCTTTTTAAGCAGGGGGTTGGACTAGATACCTCCTGAGGTCCCTTCCAACCCTAATATTCTATGATTTGTTTCATTACTGATTTTGGTCATGCAACTAACTCAACGGTCTACTACTTTTAATCACAATGTATTAACTGCACAGTTCACCAAATACAGAACAGATCTCAATAATCAGATGCTGTCTGACCATTTTTTTCTATCAAAACCGCAGGCAACTTCTTGCAATTCTTGCTAAGAACTGAACTATATAAAATCGTGCCCTTTGTTACAGGATAAATGGAGCACCAGTTGTGGAACGATTCCCAGCCTGGGCGTACTGGCAGGCTAGAACCTGGCTTCCCCAGATTCCAAGCCCAGAAGAGTCCATTGTGATCCTAGACCGGGTTATTGTGTAAGATGGGGAGGGGAAGAGGAGCCACTTGCCAGCTGCGCTGTTCACTGCAGCATGTGGGGCGCTTCCCTAGGCTCTGGCTGGGCCCCCCTGGAACACTCACTTTAGGTAGGTGGCCGGCACAGGGCGTCTCTCAGCAGGCACCAGCCATTGCTCCCTGGAGCCCAACAGGCGCTGGGATTCCTCTGCAGCCATTTCTTCTGCAGCAGCAAAAGAGAGATTCAGTCACGATCCCGCCCGGCGCGCTCCCCACGCCCGTGGACCCGAACCTCGATCCTCCCCGCGGAGGCGGCCGGGCCCTGCGGGGTGAAGTCGGGTCCTGTCCCACCCTCTCCCCGGGGGTCGAACCTGCCGCCACTGGATCCCACAGCAGGCGCAGCCTCTCCGCGAGAAGCTTCCGGCGCACGCTTCACGTCATTGTCTCGCGACTCGGCCTATTGTCACTTCCGCTCTGCCGGCCCCAGCGAGGGAAAAAGCTCGTGACAGCGGCGAGCCGCCGTCGACTCCATTCACACCCCTCCCCCGCCCGGGGAGTCAGAGCTGGACCCATAGAGCTCGCTAGTCCTCCACGCCTAGACAGTCCCCGGAAACGCCGTGCGGGGGACTGGCCATAATTGACCGTCGGTCCCTCGGCGGCCCGCTGCGCGCGCTGGCTAGTGCCGTCTGCGGGGTCGGGGTGAGGCGGCGCTGTCCGCGCGGCCCCTCCCTGGATTGTGCACACGGGAAGCGCTGGGCTGACGCCCGTTGCTGGGGAGGGACTGGCCTTGGGGCTCCTCGTCTTGCGCCCCGTCGACTCTGGGGTGGCCCCTCTCCCCTAGCCCTGCACAGAAGGGTTTGGAGCGCGCCACACCTACCGCAGTCCAATGACTCGAGTTGTTTGTCCCTTTGTCTCACTAGGCTGAGGCCGGGCTCACCTCTGCCGTTGCCAGGACAGCAGCACTTTGGACGTGTGCGCGTTTTTAAATAGCCAAATGGCTGCGGAGGAATCCCAACCCCTGTTGCCCTCCAGGGAGCCAAGTGAGCAATGGCTGCTGCCTGCTGAGAGCTACCTGAGGTAAGAGCCCTTGCTTTTCTGAGCTGGAGACATTGGCGTTCCTGGTGGACTAGGAACAGTGTCAATGTATGACTGCCATCCCTATGCTGATGCTTCCAGTGAAGGCTTTCCAGAGACTGCACTTGCTCCTTCCCATTTGGGGTCCAGCCTACAAGCCATTGACCCTGCTCCTCACTAGACTCCATTCAGACTCTTTCTAGGTATCATTTGACTTTTTTCCCCCTACTTTTATTGAATTTGTCAATTAGTTAAAAGCGGTTTTGACATAGCTCTCACAGAACAAAATAAAAGGCCTCAAACAATACAGTATAGTTTTATAATGTGGCATTCCTGCACCTCTCTCCTGAGACATATGGAAGAATGTCACAATATGAGTTCTGGCTGGGCACAGGGGAGTAGAGTGCCTAATGGGCTGGTGGGAATAAGACTGAGGAAAGCTGGTTGACATCTGGCTGACTGAAAACCGAGCTAAGGAAGTAAGTTTTAAACAGCACTTAGAAAGGGGTTGGATGTACATCTGGATGTCTTCTAAAAGATGTGCTCTAGCTCAACCAAAAGTACTTGAGGCTTGAATCACTCTAATGAAATTCTGTCACCTGTGTGATGCTGAAGCTCAAATCCTCATAATAGTCCTTTTTGGCCTAGGGAAGCTGAAAGAGGGCTGATGGGATCAGATAGGCTGCGTGGGGCAAAGAGTGTGTATCCAAATATCCAGGAGACAGAGAGAGAGTGAGTGTGTGTGAGCAAGATACTATGTGAGCGGGTAGTATGATAGCTTATAGGATGAAAGACCTGATATGAAAGAGACTGGGTTAGAGAAAATGCAGGTTTTTTGGATAAGAGCTTGTCAAGTGAAATGGGAACACAAGCGGTGGTGAGGACAAAGGCAAGTCTTGTAGTGGGTCATGAGCAAGTGTAGGCCCTTCAAGACAAGACTGATATAATTATGTTTGTAACATGATTCCGAACAGACTGTTTGACTTCTAAGAGCTGCTATAGCCAAAGAGAAGAGAGTGGGGTCTTGAAAGCAACAGAGCAAGAAGTAAAACCTGGAGGCAATATGGTCTGTTGGATTGGGACTGTAATTTGAAAGAGGTGTTCTATTACAGATTTGCTACTCTAACTGTATAACCTCAGTGGAGTAATTTTGTCATATTTTTACTCATCTTTTGAAAAGCATGTTGAAAAGTATGGGTGGAAAGAGACCGTGACATTCTAAATATTCTGATTCTAGTTTAACAATAAAGATCTTTCAGTTCAAGTGAGACTTTGTCCTGGTAAAACACTAAATAGGAGTTAGAGGATGACTGAAAAAAATGTTTTTAAAAACACACACAATTTGAGAGTTGGCTTTGAGTGGTGGGATTTATTTTATTTTTTTCTGTATCCAGACCCACCTTGAACTAGTAAATCTTTCAGTCTAAAATCAAAATGGATTTTTTTAGTCAGTTTCTGATTGCAGAAATATGTTTAGAGCAGAGGTGGAAAGTATCGAATTCTCTTGCATGCTTTTAATATCATGTCAAATACATGTTACTGTGAAATAGAAAAAAATAAGGTTTTGACAAACTTCTGAAAATAAAATCATGTGTGAAATTTTGTGTGGGAAGATGATGGGTTATTGGAGGTTAGATAACTGATGCAGTGCCATTTTATCTGGAGAATCAGGTGACAGAAAGTGGTAGCTATAGTTTGAAACTATTTGTAATTAAAAAAACTTCCAGAGAAAGCTTTCACTTTTTACTAAATAAAATATCTTTCTTTGTAAGAAAAAATAACTTTTTATGTTTTATGCTTAAACTGGCTGAAATGTTTGATGTCAAATGAGTCAGTAACCCCCACCCCCAACCCACCCCCAAAAAAAGTGGGTAAATTGCCATTGCCCTTTATTACTAATTTCATTGACTTTGCTAATGGGGAAGGGAAAGAAACATTTTCTAATTCTATCTCTAAGAGAATTAAACATCTGTAAACTCAAGTCCAAATCAATATGTGTGCACATAGATGTACTGGTTCCCCTCCAAGTACTGATTTTATGGTGTGTCCAGTATGATTATATTTTATTTTAGCTGTGATCCTAGGCCAGGGGTGGCCAATCTGTGGCTCTGGAGCCACATGCGGCTATTTAGAAGTTAATATGTGGCTCCTTGTATAGGCGCTGACTCGGGACTGGAGCTACAGGTGCCAACTTTCAAATGTGCCTGGGGGTGCTCACTGCTCAACTCCTGGCTCTACCACAGGCCCCGCCCCCACTCTCCCACAGGGCCTCCAGCATGCCACAAAACAGCTGATTGGGAGTTGAGAGGGGGAGGCGCTGACTGGCGGGGCTGCTGGTGGGTGGGAGGTAGTGTACATTGATAAACTGTGACTCTTTCTCAGTCTCAGGTTGACCACCCCTGTCCTAGGCTCTTGATTATGATTTACAGCTTGAAATACTGGCCACATTAAAGTCAATGGGAAAACTCACATTGACCTGAGTGGCACCAGGATTTCACCATTTTTAAAATATGATTGAGTGATACTTCTTGAAAGGAGATGTTCTGTTCATCTTCTAACTTCACTTGCTACTACCTTGACAGCCTTCACTTCTAACTCTTCCTAAGATGATACCAAAATAAGCTATTTAAATTGTGTGTTCTGGAACACTTAAATTATTCTTTTTAATATGTTTAATATCTCCTGATTCTTACCTGGACTGAGATTGACTGATGGCTTGCACTAAGGATTCTGAAACATTGAACTGATCTATTTACATTCTTGATTGACCAAGGGCTTGTCTTCACTACCCACCGGGTCGGCGGGTAGCAATCGATCTGTTAGTGATCGATTTCTCGCATCTTCACCTGCGGCGCCCCCATCAGCTCCGGAACTCCAGCTCGCTGAGAGGTGCAAGCTGGAGTCAACGGGGGAGCACGCCACCGACTGCCGCCGCCGCTGTGAGGACAGCAGGTAAGTTGTCTGGAGATACAGACTTCAGCTACATGGTTGATGTAGCTGAAGTTGCGTATCTGCAGTCGATCCTCCCCTTCTCCCCCCGTAGTGAAGACCAGCCCTAAGTCACATAATTTGTATATATAAATCATATTATAAAACAGACTTTTCTTTGGCTTTTGCAGTAATGTGAGAACCAACAATTGTATACACATGCAAAATTTCTCTTTGACTCATTACAGCAAAGTCCAGAACAGGAAGCTATATCTGGCCACCTTTGCTGCTGTTTTGGGACCCCTCAGCTTTGGATTTGTCCTAGGTTACAGTTCACCAGCTATTCCAGATCTGAAGAAAATTAGTGACCCTAAATTAAGATTAGACACCAACGAAGCATCATGGTTTGGGGTAAGTCTCTGTAAGATGCATTATCATAGTGTGTGAACTGCCTTGGTTAGAAAAAATTCTTTACAGGTTTTCAGTTGTGGGGCAGATCTATTCTGAGAAGACTGTGTTTGTATGAGACTAGGCAGCTTGAATTTAATAATGGAATATGGACCCTTTCAGTTCTAGGTAATTTGTTCAAATTTTAGTCTGAGTGACTGAAAGTTGTTTCCACCTGGGTGGCTGTTTGGTAGTCTGTGAAATGAATTTAGAGTTTTCTGCTCCATTCTGTGAACTCATCACACTTGGCATTAACGGGCTGCCTCTTGGCAGTTTCAGTAGAATGGCCAAAGATTAAATGGGCTGTAGAGCTCCCCCCTCTCCTTGATAAATTAGATTGTGCTATATTGGGAACAAAGCACGTAGTAGCAGCTTGCTATGCCCCTGCTTAGGCAGCAGGGCCCCAGACAATCAAGTTAGCCACTCTCCTGCGCCTTTAAATTGTATTTTGTAAAAAAATGCATGGTGGTTCTGTTTTTAACAGAATATGGCTTATATATCTTTTGCAATGATTAATTTACTGAAATGCTGTAGTCATTTATCTATTTGTGTGTGCTTGTTTTCTGAAGTCTGTAGTAACATTAGGAGCTGCTGCTGGAGGACTACTGGGAGGCTATATGGTGGATAAAATTGGGAGGAAGCTGAGTTTGATGCTGTGCTCAATACCATATGTCTCTGGGTTTACAATTATAATATCTGCCCAGAATGTCTGGATGCTTTACATTGGACGGATACTGACTGGGTTAGCCAGTGGCATTACTTCACTTGTTGTTCCAGTAAGTGAAACATGTTCTATTTCTTTATTTATTCAGCATAGTCTGGAAAAATGTTGCATGAGATAATATCCTCTTAAAACCAGTACTGGCACCATAGTTATCACACCCATACAACAGTAACTCTACCCTGTAGTGACATCATGCAATAACCATAAGACTGATCATAGCATATTAGTGTTTTGTGGTTTTATATTAAATAGCATTGACTTTTAAAGATGGATTACATTTTTCTCTTGTTTCGCCTTTCAGAGAGACACCTAAGGTTATTTGGGTTTCCCAAAGGCATTTCCAGTCCTCAATCTGTTTGGATTTCTTTTCAGTTTAATGTTAACCCTGAGTTTCCCGAGTTTATAATACTTGTTACAGTGACATTGCAGTAATAACACTTCTTCTTCTTTTTTTTTTAATTCTAAATTATTTTCAGTCTTCACTCCATTTTAACATAATCTTTGTCCAGAAATTTCCTATCCGTAACATTTATTTGTTGAATACATACACAGTAAATAAAACAAAGACACAGTAAATAAAACAAAGACTATATATATCTTTATCTTTCTAAACTTTTTAAACTATTAGGGTCAGATTCACCACTAGGCTGTTGCTGTTTTACAGCATTTTGGAGCAGTGCAAAGAAGTCCGAGTGCATGCATCAGTTTACTGCTATCTCCTGACTTTCACTTTTCCCTGTGTGTGTGCGCACACACACTAGTTTTCCCCTCTTGCTTGCCCTCAGTTTCCCCTAGCTTCACCCCTCCACTTTCCTTTTGTCTCCTTAGTGAGCGGATCTATTGTAATTTGTAATTTTCAAGGGATCTCAGTATTGCCAACTCTTGCAAAGTAACCATAAGTCTCTGGAATTAGACAGCAAATAAACCCAAAATTCATTATTGGCTTCTATCATGAGACTTTAAAAATTTATATATATTTTTGAGCACTTGTGGTTGGCAGTACTCTATAGATGCATTTTCCATTACTGAACGTTTATTTGTTGTTAGACTGCATTAATGACTTCACAGAAACTTTCAGAGCTATTCACTTTCAAAACAACTGCCTTGCTCTGATCTATAGGACTGGGGCCACAGGGTGCCCTCAGTTAATTAGCTTCTGGCTCCGACCCTTATAACAAACAATAAGAGATGGCAGCAACTTTGAAAGGAAAGGGGTTATTTGTGGAATTATCTGGAAGAACACTTATTTTTCTGTCCTTGCCAAGGAAGAAACTTTCGATTTATTAAGAAAAATGGCATTAACGACCATTAATTCTAGTCTTCTCTCCCTCTTCCCCCCCCCCCCCCAAAAAAAACCCCACCCCTTCAAATTAACATATTCCTTAAAGGGATTTCAGTGAGGTTTTAATTCTATGGGAATTTAAAAGTCTGTTTTGTTACTTAAAATTATCAGGGAGACACAAAATTTGAGACCCAATGTAGGGATGACTGGGTATTTACCAGAGATTAATTTGATTATTATTATTATTGATTTTACCTGGTTAAAAAAATAGTTACTGCCCTGGGAAAAACTAGTTCGTCCCAATTTAAGGCATTTTCTATTTGAAAAACTATTTTATTAATACCTGTCACATCACACTTAGTTACATATTCAAATTGTGGTTACATAAAGAAACAGGGTTGAACAAATGTAAAACAGCAGTTGGTGTTATATGTAATTATGATATGGAATGTAGGAATTTCTGTACGTTTTGGTTTGGTATTTTTCTCAAGGAAGTTGTACATAATGACTCATTATTTCAGTTCTCAATATTACATAAACAGAAGTCAAATATTTTGATTTTTACAAAAAATGACAATGCAGAGGTGTAGGATTGAAGCATTAAGCAATCAGAAGCATGCAAAGTTGCAGACTACCATTCCAGATCCATTTGGCCATGTAGCATTCTGTAGCAGAAGACAAACTTGATGTAGCGTATAGACTGAACCTGTTCCTCCGTTTTGAATGGATGTATTGAAAAGATTTGTTCTACGCTTGCTGGACACTGATGCAATTATTTTTCCTGGTTTAAATCTGTATTTACCAGCACCGTGTCCTAAACAAGTTTTTCCTGGGAAATTGTGAACCGCGACCTAATGTTAAGTTTCTTATGGGACTATGTTAAAATGAGCTTGTTTGAGTTAACTTGAATAGATTTACTCTTAAATTCTCAAAACTCATCCTCTGCCCAAAGAGTAAGGACTGTGATTTGGGAAGGATCCCATATATTTTCACATGTAACAAAAAAGATGAATCCCTGCTTTCAATCCAAACTTATGTCTGTCATAACTGTGGTGTTATGGTGGACATCTCCATAATCACTCCTAGGGCTCGACTGACTCTAAAAGTGGGGTTCTGTGATGATGTGTGACACTGCCTGTATGGTGGACAGGAGCTGGCAAAATCAGATTTTCATTTCCTGAAACAGGGTAGGAAGTAAAGTGGTTTTTTATATTGAATTAAAATGCTAAAGTCTTAAGCCGTGACTACAAAGGGTTGTGTGCAGATGAATCCTCATGCACAGAGCCCCATTTAAGTCAGTAGAGTTGTCTGGCTTTACCTCTGTGTATCTGTTAGCAGAATCGTGGACTTATTTTGTAATTCACATTCAGCATCCATGTCTGGGATGCTAACTTATTGTCTTCTATGCAAGCTGTGACCTTTTGATTTCTATTACTTTTGGCATGTTTATTGGTATTTTTGGCAGAGCCTTTCATGGAGCCAATGTAAATTCCCAAAAGTGACACTTCTGGATCTAGTCATTCCAGTGTAGCTGTTTATGATGGGATAATGTGGATGTATTTTAACAAGGTTTTTTTCCAAGATCAGCTGTTCTTATATTTTTTTAAACTATTTTGTTACTGTTTTCTATTCATCTTTAGGTGTATATTTCTGAAATATCCCACTCAAAAATTCGAGGAACACTTGGCTCATGTGTTCAGCTGATGGTGGTGACTGGTATACTGGGAGCTTACGTTGCAGGTATTGCACTAAGTTATAGAATCCATTGAAATGTTGGGCTGGAAGGGATCCTGAATGGTCATCAAATCCAGCTCCCTGTGCTGTAGCAGGACCAAGTAAACCTAGACTATCTGACATGTCCAACTTGTTCTTAAACCTCTACTGGAGGTTTCCACAGCCTGCCTTGGAAGACTGTTCCAGAGCTTAACTACACTTAGAAAATTTTATATAATATCTAACCTAAATGTCCCTTGCCACAAATCAAGTGTGGTACTGCTTCTATCTTCAATGTACATGTAGAACAGACCTCTTTATTATAGTCTTTGACATATTGGAAGACTGTTATGAGGTCCCACCCAGTTGGTTTTTTTCTCAAGACTAACTATGCCTAGGTTTTTTGTTTTTTTTTAAACCTTTTTCTCATAGGTCAGGTTTTTCTAAACCTTTTAGTATTTTGATTGTCCTCTGGTTTCTGTCCAGTTTGTCCACGTCTTTTCTAAAGTGTGGTGCCCAGAATTGGACACAGTATTCCAGCTGAGGCCTCACCAATGCCAAGTAGAATGGGAAAACTACCTCCATGTCTTACATAAAACACTCTTGTTAATGCACCCCAGAATATTAGCCTCTTTCGCATCTGCATCACATCATTGATTCACATTCTACATCACATATTGAATGTCCTCCAGATCCTTTTCAGTGGTACTACTGCCTCACCAGTTGTTACCCATTTGATAGTTGTGCATTTAATTTGTGCTTCCTAAGTGAAGTACTTGCACTTGTTTTTATTGCATTTCATCATGCTGAATTCACACGGATATTCAAATTTGTCAAGGTTCTTCTGAATTCTAATCATAGAAGATTAGGGTTAGAAGAGACATCAGGAGGTTATCTAGACCAATTCCCTGCACAAAGTAGGACCAATCTCCAGCTGAATCATCCCAGCCAGGGCTTTGTCAAGCCTGACTTTAAAAACCTCTAAGGATGGAGAATCCTCCACCACCCTAGGTAACCCATTCCAGTGCTTTACCACCCTCCTAGTGAAATATTTTTTCCTAATATCCAACCTAGACCTCCCCCTCTGCAACTTCAGACCATTTGTTCTTTTTCCAATTGCCTTTTTCCAATTGCCTGGGACCTCCCCCGAGTACCATGAGTTTTCAAAGATAATGGCCAACAGCTCTGCAGTCACATCAACCAATTCCCTCAGCATCCGTAGATGCATTAGATCTAGACCCATGGACTTCTGAATGTCCAGCTTTTCTAAAGAGTCCTTAGACTGTTCTTTCACCACTGAGGGCTGCTCAGTGCTTGGAACCCCTCCCAGCTTGATGTCATCTGCAGATTTTGTAAGCATACTTTCTACTCCATTATCGAAGGCATTAATGAAAATATTGCATCATAGTGGATCCACAACTGACTCCTGTGGAACCCCGCTAGATATATCCTCTGTTTGACAGTGAACCGTTGATAACTAGTCTTTGAGTATGGTCTTTCAACCAGTTTTGCATCCATCTTCTAGGAATTCCATCTAGACCACATTTCCCTAGTTTGCTTAGGAGAATGTTGTGTAGGGCTGTATCAAAAGTCTTACTAAAATTAAGATGCATCACATCTACTGCTTTCTCCCATCCACTTGGCCAGTAACCCCATCAAAGAAGGAAAATAGGTTGGTTTGAAATGATTTGTTGTTGTTGGGTTTTTTTGTTTGTTTGTTTTTTGACAAATTCATGTTGGCTATGTGGGAGGCAAGGCTAGTGAAACTTCTCCAAACTTCAGGAGGAGAATCAGCACATGCTCAGGGAACCACTTTGAAGAAGGGGAAAGTGTACACAAATTGCTTTATCAGCAGAGCTAGTACAGCTCACTATGAGTACGAATGTCAGCTGATTCTCTTAATTTATGTTCCTTCCCCTTCCTGCCTCAGGAATGGCACTCAGGTGGCGCTGGCTGGCTGTGCTATGTTCGTTCCCACCCTGCATAATGCTCGTATTCATGTCCTTCATGCCTGAAACACCTAGGTTCCTGCTGAACCAGAAAAAACGTTCTGAAGCTATGGCTGCTTTACAGTTTCTGCGGGGATCAGAGGTGGATCATGAATGGGAATGCAGGCAGATTGAAATCCGTGCTGAGGAGCAGGTGATGAAGATTTTGTTCTGACTTACACTAAAAACTTTTACTGAATGAAAAAGAAATAATGTGGTTTAATATGGTTATTACATACTTTGTGTGTGGGGTCAGAGAGAACAGTCAAGTCCTGCAACAATTATTTCACTATTATCTTAAGTGTGACTTCTTCCCTTTTCCCTCCCACCCCTCGGCCACCAAATCACTGTATAGGAAGTGAGACTAGAACACTCTGCATCTATAACCATGTGGCCTGGTTTGCATGTTCTGAGGATCCAAAGCTCCCACTGAAGACAGTGGGTGTTCCAGATGCATGTGGAGTGGAGAATCCGGCCTCAAATCCCATTTTTAATTATTTGTAGCAGGTACCTAAATCTTTTCAGCCCTTCACTTTCATTGGGTGATTAAATAGCTGAAGGTTTAAGATTAGCAACCGTACTAGTCTGTATCTGTAAATAAGATGAGGAAGACTTGTAGCACCTTAGAGACTAACCAGTTTATTTCAGCATAAGCTCTCGTGGGCTATAGCCCACTTCATCGGATGCATAGAATGGAACAGAAGTAAGTTGTATTTATATACACAGAAAGAGAGAGAAAGAAAGGGGCGGGGGAGAGGTTGTACCTTAGCATACCAATTCTAAGAGGCTGTTTTAATTTGGATGGGCCATTATCAGCAGGAGAAAAAAATACCTTTTGAAATGTCAAGAATCCGAGAGGTAGCTGTGTTAGTCTGGAATTGCAGAAGTGACAGTCCTGTGGCACCTTAAAGACTAACTAAAGTATTGAAGCATAAGCTTTTGTGGGCTAATACCCACTTCATCAGATGCATGCAGTCATACTTTAGAAATAGATCACTGTCTGACAGGAGATAACTGTTGAAGGTAAATTAACTAGGGAAATGCAATCAATTAGTGTAATGAGAAAACCATTCACAAGTCCTGTTTAGCCCTTGTTTTATAGTGTCCAATTTGAAAATTAATTCCAGTTCCACAGTTTCTTGTTGGAGTCTGTTTTAGAAGTTTTTCTGTTTTAAAATTGACACCTTCAAATCTTTAATGAAATGGCCAGGAAGATTGAAGTGTTCTCCTATTGGTTTTTGAATGTTATGATTCCTGATGTCAGATTTGTGTCCATTTATTCTTTTGCATAGAGACTGTCCAGTTTGGCCAACGTACATAGCAGAGGGGCATTGCTGGTACATGATGGCATATATCACATTGGTCAATGTGCAGGTGAATGAGCCTCTGATGGTATGGCTGATGTGATTAGGTCCTATGATGGTGTCAATTGAATGGCTATGAGGACAGAGTTGGCATCGGGCTTTGTTACAAGGATAGGTACCTGCATTAGTATTTTTGTTGTGTGGTTGCTGGTGAGTATTTTTGTTTCAGGTTGGGGGGCGTGTCTATAAGCGAGGACTGATGTGTCTCCCAAGATCTGTGAGCGTGAGGGATCATCTTTCAGGATAGGTTGTATGTCTTTGATGATGCGTTGAAGAGGTTTAAGTTGGGGGCTGAAGGTGACGGCTAATGGTGTTCTGTTTTTGTCTGTTGGGCCTGTCCTGTGATAGGTGGCTTCTGGGTACTCTTTTGGCTCTGTCAATTGGTTTTTATGTGATCACTTTATACCTGACTTACCAGTCCTCATTCTGAAAAGCAACCTGCACAACACAAGAAGCTGAACCTGGGGGAGGGTTGAATTCATAACTTTGGACACTGGATTGATAGCAAATTAAACAATCTGTAACCCATTAATCCCCCTTTTTTTAATCCTAAAACTACTGGGTGTTAATTGGCCATTTCATCTTGAATGATCCCTTAAGTATATGCTAATTTATGCCAAACTATGTTTGATCTTATATTTAGTAACAGAGTAACTTTCCCAGATTTGAAGAGCTCTGCATAGCTCCAGAGTTTCTCTCACCAACAGTAGTTGGTACAATAAAAGATCTTGCCTACTTTGTCTCATAAATAAGAACATAGATTAGCCCCCTCTGTTTGTTGTAGTGACATATTGACCAAACTACTAAACAGGTTGGACCCATAGATCTTTTTTTGGACCCAAGATTGTACAAGATTTATGGAAATTGTATAACCGAGTGTTAAGAACAGTAAAAGAAATGGCCACCTTTCTTATATGCAGCATCATAATATGGTCTTATGATAGAGCTGAATCTTGGTGGCACTTCTTCATTCAGTTATGCAAATCAAATAATTTGTCACTGTATCCTTCCTATGTCTTCTTTATAGCATGGACTAAGTATTGCTGAATTTAAGAATCCATCTATCTACAAGCCATTTCTTATTGGTGTAGCACTGATGTTCTTCCAGCAAGTAACCGGGATTAATGCAATTATGTTTTATGCAGAAACTATCTTTGAAGAAGCTAATTTTAAGGTAAACATTCACTTCCATCATTCTAAAATATGAGAGAAATGCAGTTTAGCCAGATGTTACACTTGAGTCCAGAGCACCCAACAGAAACCATATATGAATTCGAATCTGTTGGAGTGATGGAAAAATGTTAGTCTCTGTACCAGCTTGTGGGTTTGTTGCATCTGACTGTCTTTTTCTGCTTGGTTAGATTTAATATTATCTGTTTCTTCAAGGAAAATAACATTTGATTAGGCTGCTGGTCATTTGCCTCCGTTTCCAGGAAATGTAGTGTAAGGTGCCAGAAGCCCACTTGTATGGTCAGAGGTCCACGCAGAGTCTCCCCCTCCCCCCTCCTTGGTTACTATTGTGTGCTTCAGAGGAAGTAAAATTGCCATGTCAGGTGACAGCTAAAGTACAGCAATGGAGAGGAATAATTTCTGGAGTGGATCTCTAAAGAAAGATCAGGACATTTTACTAGTCCTAATTAAACGTTGTTTTTAAGTTAATACATCATGCGCAGTGCTTCTGTCTGGTGTCAGTTTTGTTGATAAAGTTATGCTCTGCATGTTACAATCAAACTATTTAAAAATACAGATTTATTTTTACATCTTTCATGCATTCATCTTCCATTGCCTCAGAATCCCTTGTTTCTTGCATAATCCATGGTTACCTAGGAAATTCTCATCTGCATAGTATGGCCAATCAGAACCTTATGGTAGCAGGATGATATACTGTAGCGGTGGCCAAACTTACTGACCCTCTGAGCCACATGTGACAATCTTTAGATGTTCAAGAGCTGGGGTATGCCTGCTGGTGCTCAGGGCTTCAGCCCTGGGGTGAGGTGGTGGGGTGAGGAGCTTCTGTTCTGCAAGGAGGGGGCGCCTCCAGGCTTCAGATGAAACACTGAGCCCTGGCTGGTGCACACCAATGGGTTGAAGCCCCAAGACTCCCCTCCCTGCTGGATAGGCAGAGTGTGTGTGTCACTCTGCCTATCCGGGGGGGGGGGGGTGTCATGTGGGGCTCTGCAAACCACATTTTAACTAAAAGAGAATTGCAGAATTTTGTAGAATTTTTAATTCTTCTGGTGCAGAATCCCCTCAGGAGAAACTTATCTGGTGAGGCTTAATGCTTGAAAAGCATTTTGAGATCCTCATATAAAAGGTACTGTGCAGAGAAGCACAGTGTGTTAGTTAATAGAGATCAGACCAAGATATCAATACTGCATACAAATTAATTAGCAATACGAAATATGATATTTCTTTTCTACTTGCAGCATTACCGGAAAATCCTAAGCTCTTACTGAACACCATGGCTTTGCTTCTACAGATTCCTTTTTTTCTCTTACTTTTTAGGACAGCAGAATGGCCTCTGTTGTTGTGGGTTCCATACAAGTGTTTTTCACAGCTGTGGCTGCACTTATAATAGATAAAACTGGGCGAAAAGTACTGCTTTCTATTTCAGGTAACAGAAACCTCTATCTTAAAATATAAAATACATATGAGATGGTGGGTTTGAATCAATGCAAATGGATGATGGAATGTCTAGACACTTTGTCTTCTCCAAACCATACTTAAGAATCTCTTTGGAGAATGTGACTGAAGGAGCTAAAGACTTAGGTCCAGGCTTCTCCAATATCATGCATATTTTTGTTTCTGCTTTGTGCCCTTAACTTGCCACTGTATCCTACGTTGTAGGAATCCTGCTTCCATGTTACCAGTTAATAACCGTACTGCTTCTGGATCTTAAGTTCTCAATGAGTTCTAAACACTTTGTGAGGCCTTTTTATTTAAAGGCTGGGACAATGAAGAAAGTGTCTTTCATCATGGAAAAACTTGCCTGCATTTTAACATTCCAAACTTGGGTCAGATATGCAAAAGCTTAAGGATGTCTTTCTTTAAGAACAATATTGTTTGTAATACCAAAAAATATCCTTGGTAGTCTACTGCATGAAAATTTGTAATTATGCAGTGAACTGGTTTATTTTAAAACTTATGTAGACTTAGTCTGGTGATTTAGAAGAAAAGTTGTGTTACACTCCACTGGAGAGTTACTGTTTCTTTCTGGGCCAGCTGTTATCACTCTTGCCTTTTTCCCTTTTTAAGATTTAAAAGATAATTATAATTAACTCTCATTTCAGATGATGCATTGGGGAGATCTTTCCAAAGCTTTCTTAGCTATATTAAAGTACCACTATCTTCTGAAATTAGTGAACATTTCTTGTTTACTTGTGCCTATTTCACAAGTAGGTTTGGTAGTATCAATTCTATCAAGCAGGATTCATTTACTCTAACATGCGTATATGTATACAATATAGTTGAATCCTGTAATTGTAGGTATATTCACAGTGATTGCTGAGGTGGTTGTAATTCTAGATACTACTATTTTTTTGGAGGGAGGGGGGAGGAGGGAGTTTCTGTGATCTCTCACTTAAGTCACCCTGTACCAAATAATTCCAGAGGTGGTTTATAAGGATATTATTCTTCTACAATCATTGTGGGCAAAGTACAAATGTGAAGAACTTCCATAAGAGGCTTGGTTTTTGTATTTAATTTATCAATTCTGATCTCTCGGAAATAATTTTTCTAAGTAGCAATAAATCTGCAGTTGGGTGTTCTTCACTTTTCCAGGGGTCATTATGGCTGTCAGCACTGCAGCATTTGGGCTGTACTGTAAAGTGATTCTTCCAAACCCTAGGAATTCATCACGGCCTGACTTATTGACTACACCAAATTCAGTATCTGCAGGAGCAGAAAACAACCTAGCTTGGTTGGCTGTAGTGAGCTTGGGGCTGTTCATCACTGGTGAGTGGTTTGCCATTGTAATCACGGGCTCCGCAAAAAAATTAAAAATCTGCAACTATAAAAGCACGGGAGACAGGACTGCTGCGTACCTTGGAAGTTCTCAAGTATAGCCTTACAATAGTACTGATCACCTGTGACTAAGTTGTGAAAGCTCAACTCTTCTTGGGGATCAAACTATAAGGCTCTGCTCCTGCAGTCTGTAGTTCGCTCAGCAGCAACGCCTGGAGTGTTGGATATTGATTAATCAGCCGGGACCACATTCTTAGAAATCACACTTAGTGTTTGGTTGTTTTTTTTTTTGTTGGTTTTTTTTTTTAACATTTCTATGAATCTGGATTTTATTAGAAAAATATAACCTTTTTAATTTAAATTTTGGGGACTTGTGCTCTCTTGGAAGAGACTCAGTGGCATAAGGTGATTGTTGAGCAGTATAGTGCTTTAGAGATTACATCTGAGCAACAATTGAAGTAGCAAAATGGCAAAGGTCCTTAAGTTTAGGAAACTAGTTTCCATTGCCATAGTTATTTTTAACATGATGCTTTGTACCTTTCCTTATCCTGTTTGATAATTAATTATAATATGTAGGATCACTATTATTTTTACTCTGTTCGCAACCAGTAACAAGTAGTATTTTTTTCTTCTTGCATCAGTCAGAGTGAGGTAACTTTAGGTTAGTGCAGGGCAATTGCAGTTAATATAGATTTAGTTTAAAGAAACATCCACTTCAGAGAGAGGTAACCAAAAAACAACCAACAAACCTCTCATTTATCTAAGTGTGTTAATGCTGGGGTTAATAATTTTGGGGTATTATTGCAACAAGTATGTACCAGTTTTGGAGTGTTCACTTTAATGTTACTTTCTAAGTGAAATGTTCCCTCTAAAACAGTCTGACGGGTCAGTAGTTAGAGTTTAGGTAGAATTAACACTTATCACAGAACAACCTTTGGCATCATTCATAACTTGCTTCTTTAAATGTGAAACAAGTTTACTCTTTCACCTTTATTCTCAATTTCAGGTTTTGCCCTTGGTTGGGGTCCCATTCCATGGCTGGTGATGTCGGAAATATTCCCACTTAAAGCTAGAGGGATTTCTAGTGGTGCCTGTGTCTTAACAAACTGGCTTATGGCTTTTTTAATAACCAAGGAATTTCATGATCTTACAGTAAGCACCATGTAACCTCAATTATGAATCTTACCCCTTATGATATTCTGTTGGCAAATCACTAATCTATGCTCTTCCCTGGTAGAGGTATTGCAAGTAGGCTGATGCAGCTTTATTTTTTTTAATAATCATTTTTCTTTCAGGGCTTCCTGACTTCCCATGGCACTTTCTGGCTTTTTTCTGTCCTGTGTATCCTAAACATAATTTTTACTGTCCTATATGTGCCTGAAACAAAAGGACGGACTTTGGAACAAATAGAGGCTCACTTCAGAAGATTACCTGCAACCTGAGGTTCTTTACCTTGTAGAAAAGTTTCCTGTTCATGTTCTTGCCTAAACTTTTTCAAGAAAGATTCTCTGGATTAGTAGGCTGCATGTGAATTAATTGTGGTTAAACTTACTTAAATCAACATCTAATCCATTTTATTACCTTTTTGCAAAAATCCTGAATTGCACTATGGAGAACCAAAACATTATTCTCACATGTACACATTCAGCTTCTTTCAGGTGTACAGAGTAATAAATGCTGCTAATTCACTGAGATACAGGAGTTATTTACTTTCCCCAGGCCTTGGACCTTCATGTGGGCTGTCCCTCTTTCCACTGTTCCCTCTACCTACTGTAGATTAGTTCTGAAGGCTGAACACCTGCCAGCTAATCCATTAAAAGCATGTTCATTCTGTCTCTTACTGCATGAGCCAGGCCTTTGTGTTCTGGATTGGAAAGAATCCCCTCTTCCCTGGGCTTGTGCTGGTGTTCAGCACAGTGTATGTAGTGCAAATGAAACCTGTTACCTACTGTCTTCAACATAGTGAGCACCACTCAGGCACTACCCATCATTCCTCTTCAGAAATTAATCAGGCATACAACATCTGAACACCCTCTACGCGCCCTAACTTCAGGAAGGGGTGTGAGCACCTTAGGTAAATACATCCTCACAGAGAGGAGTAATGTTTTGGAGAAAACAGGATAAAATAGAGCATTTTAAAATTTCAAATTAATATCTTCAGAGGTGCTAACACACACATGACTGGGCATGGAACAGCTGTTGATTCTGCTGTTTGCCAAACTGGTGAAAAAGCTTCTGTGTGTTGGGAAAAACTTTGCATAAAACCCCTCTTCTTTCCTTTTACTATGCATCAGAATGGCGCTGTAACATTCAGATACCTGAATGAGCTGTTCAGTTATGGAACTGTTGTGTTTACAAAACATTTACTTCTCGTCTGTGGGAGACTTCCATTGCAAAACAGTTGGCTAGGGTGACTAGAACCCTTTACGTGACTAGCCATACCCAGGATTGACACTACTTTGATGTGTATAGTTGACGTAGCAGAAGTTTACATTACTTGATGTAGTACTTTACAAGAAAGTGACATTTCTTTAAGGTCATGTAAAACAAGCATATTTGACAGTGATTGTCATTTCATGATAATATCTTTTTCATTGACCGATATTCCAAAGAAAGGTATAAGTGAGTCTCTCATGGATGGCTTGGGAATTGTGACGGGGAGGTGGGGGTGGGGGCGGGGTGTGTGTGTCAGATGGGGGTTGGGCAAGGCTCACTGAGAAGGCAGCCTTCCCTACACTGCTTTCCATACAATTTTTGGAACCCCCAATGTGACCCTCAGGCCAAAAAGTTTGCCTACACCTGCCCTATAGTATTTATGGCCACAAACACAGAGGTTGAACAATTTGACAGGAGAAATGGAAACAACTTGACTATGGTGCAAAATATGAATGAGTTTACTCAGACTATCTCAAATAAGACTTTATATACAAAGAGGGTGGAGGGGTGGGAACCCTGTCCATGCATCTGTCAATGAGTGGTGGCAAATCAGAGACCTCTTCCTGTGCAGACCTCTGCCAGTGAGTAGGTGTGTGAGAACAAAGAATGACTGTAGAAGCCATTTGGTGCAGGAAGGGTTTCTGTTCAAAAAAACTTCAAGTCCAGACTGCAAAGGGAAACTGCAGAGCTGCAATTCATTTGCAAATTTAACACAAACAATCTAGGACTGAACAAAGACCTACAATGGCTTGCTAATTACAAAAATAGCTTCTCCGCTCTCCATGTTCACCCTCCCCCTTCTACTGCTAGAAGAATAACCCACCCTCCCTGATTGGCGATAACAAGCTGGTTCAGCCTAATTGGACTAACCTTGTTACCTCCCACCTGGTTCTTGCCTACTTTTCTATACCTGCCTCTGGACACTTCCACTGCTTGCATCCGATGAAGTGGTTATTAGCCCACGAAAGCTTATGCTTCAAAACTTTATAGTTAGTCTTTAACTTTGTTACCTCTGCTATTCCAGACTAACATGGCTACCTCTCTGATTCTTGTTCAAACCTTGTGATGCAGGTCTTCTCTGAAGTGACTAAAACACCATCTTTTAAGGAAAAAAAAAATCTCAAAAACACTTCATCAGGGAGAACAATGACCCCAAGGTGCCCCGTATAAGAATAGCACCACTCCTTCCAAAGTACAGTTGAATGAACAACATGAATGAGTCAGAACTTCCTGAAACTACCAACCCCCTTTGGAAAGAAAAGAAAGCACTGGCCAGTGCTTCACTGGGCTAATGACTCATTAGTAAATAAATACCAAAGAAACATCAGCTTATGTCAAATTTCCTAAATATTTATTACATAGCACTGAACAAAAAAAGTACTTGCTGCTCCTTCACAACAATGGCCTAGTGCACTTAAAACAGCTTTAGTAGTTATACTACTGATTCCCTTTCTATACAGGCTACATTCAAAACACAGTACATATACATTACTTGCAATTAAAAAGAGTGGAAATACAATAGATTTTAAGACACTTGGTGGTTGGTAGTTAATTTTTAGCTCACAAGTGTTCAGCAACAGTCTATAATCATTCAAGCACTTCAATAAAACAAAATGAGGGTAAACACAAACTGCAGTCACAAACCTTAGCATCCTAACATCCTCCGTTCAACTTGATAGATACTTAAACAAGAAGCAGTAACTAAATGTGCAAAAATAGTCCTGTTTTCCTTTTTCCTCAAGACTAGTAGTATTGTTATGAATTCACATTTACACAGAAAAACAAAGGCTGTTGTTGGTCATTTGAATGTCACTTGTAGGACTAGGGCAAAGCACACATGCAGTATACAGGCTGGCAGAAGTGCAGTGCTGTACTGTCACAATACTAACAATACATTTAGTAACCTGGCTGCTAGTACAGACATTTGCTGAAGACTCAAACACCAAAACATCCTGTACCTTAGAAAGTAAATCCAAATTTCATAAGGTTGAATTTATTCCATCATTACAAAACAAAATCCATAAGAGCTCATTCACCAACACCCGAAGGGCAGTGAGAAAAGATTTCTTTAGCTAAAGTGGCAAAGGGTAGGTGTATTAACTACCATACCAAATCACAACAGTATTCATTTTCAATTTCTTGTTCATTTTCCACATACGAAGCTACAAACATGATGTAAGAACACAATGAAAGGGGAAAGACATATCCTTTAAATGGCATTAAAATGTATGTGCCACCACACAATTTTTAATTTTCTGTTTTATAAGGAGGAGGCTAAACCTGACTGTTGATGGACTGCACTAATAAACTTGAGTCTGTTTTCCAAAATGTATTCCAGCCAAATTCTTTTTTAGGCATATAATTGTGCCCAGTATTGCATGAGGCAGACTAGTGAGCTACACGCTATCGAAAGATCTTGTTGCACTTCAGCAGCATTTTTGATTCATTGAGACTAATAATTTGTAAGGTAGCTCAAATCTTTAGAATGCCCAAGCATACCTGACCTCACTGATGGACTGGAGAGGGCCTTTTTTAAGAGAACCAAGGTGGGTGAGGTAGTTACCTCAAGTTGGTCCAATAAAGGATATTACCTCAGCCACCTTGTATCTCGCTAATATCCTGGGACCAACAGTGCTACAACAATTTAAGAGTGTATTAGTTACCCAGACAGCAGACTACAGGCTGACATAAATCCAGGGAAAAGGCACTTGGAACAGCAAGGTGGGCAAATCCTGCCCTGGTGGGTTCACAATGCCATGTATACCATACACTGCCCTAAGGCAGAGCTCTCTAAAAAGAGGCTGATGATAGAATGTCTGAGTCATTATGAAATGATGAAAACAGCTTGCAGCATGCTAGGGAGCTTTTTTTTTTTTTGTTCAGAATATCACTAGGTTCAGACATCAGTGGTAGCAGCAGGTCTTTGAGGTCTCAGTCATTTTGACTTTACAAACTACATCCATACTGGATCCAACAATAGTAAAACATGTATGTATGTATGCTGTGCCAGGAGTCCTAGACCATTGTCATATCAGAGATAACCTGACCACCCACCGTCTTTATAGCTAATTGTGCACACTGGTTGTATGAGGGAGACTGCATAGCTGGAGGATTACTGCACCCATTGCCATGATCATGCAGTAGCATGGCCTTTCTGCTATTATAATATATTCATGCACACAACCACATAACGATTTATCTCATCTCTCACGCGCGCACACCCCACCATACCTCTAATAACACACCCACCCCCCCCACCATACCTCTAATAACACACACCCCACCTTACCCCCCCCCCCCGACGCACAGCACCCCCGTAACGTGTGAAGCAAAACGTCAAGTCCCTCACCTCACATAGAATGACAAAGGTTGGCCATATATGTACTGCATTCTACTTAGGTTCTAACACTATTTCCAGAATGCTGGTATTTGTACCCTCCCTCCCCCTTTCCAAAGTTTAAAAACAAATGTGTGCCTTCTTTCCTCCCAAAAGGTTTTTGTTTTTGCTTTGGCTTTAAATAAATATAAAACAATGTGACTTGCCCCCACAGAATACACTCACAGCTCCTCCCCCCAAAGATCAACTACAGCAGCCCCCCCCCCCATGCCCAGCCGCTCAACCCCCCCTACCCCCCCTCCCCAACCTCCTACTGCTACCCCTTCAGAGGCCAACTGCGGGGCCCTGCCCCAGCCCAAACCTTTACAGACCCGACCCTCCTAGAGCCCAGGGATCCAGAGGGAAAAATGAGCCGGATGCTGAGTCCCAGGCTTGTATGGAGTTTCCTGTCCCCTCCCCTCCCTCTCTCCCCCCCCCCCCAACTTCCTTTCTTCAGGACTTGCTGGGAACTGCAGCTGCTGGGAACCCTCCAGTTTTCTCACCTCACCTTTCACCCGCCCTCCACCCCCCACCAGCCTTGGCTTCTGTTTCTGAGCTGCGCTCTGCGGCATCTTGCGGCATCTAGTGGCTCCTAGTGATGGCCAATATCTCTGCTGTTTGTTCCTGTGGGGAGAAAAGGAAATTCTACATGCCCAACATTAATTTCTGCAAAATTCTGCTTTGTATAGTAGTGCAGAATTGCACCAGAAGTAAGGCCACATTCTTCAGCGAGCCCTGAGAAAGGCCTGACTCCTCACCCAGGAGCTTTCTCCATGAGTTGGGCATAGTTCCATGGCTCCTGAGGAGCAGAGCTGACAAGGGTAGTCAAGGGCCCTGAAGTAGCTGGCCTTAAATACGACAACATTCTATAGGGCACCTGTGGAGTAAGTGGAATGCAGTGAAGATGTGCTCTCAGTAAACCAGGCTGCTGAGGTAAGAGACGGCTGTATTCTGACCAACTATAGTTTTTCAGGCTTTGTGCTTTCAACTTAAATAAGTTTATTCCTATAAAACAGGGGTCTCCAAACTACGGCCCGCGGGCCAGATGCGGCCCGCGAGGCCCTCTCATCCGGCCCGCGGAGATCTTTTTGGCTCCGCGCTGGGGCCTGGAAGCGCCGCGCGGGCCGCCGCCGCCAGCCACGGGGCCTGGAAGCGCCGCGCGCTCGGCCGCCGCCGCCAGCCGCGGGGCCTGGAAGCGCCGCGCGCTCGGCCGCCGCCGCCAGCCGCGGGGCCTGGAAGCGCCGCGCGCTCGGCCGCCGCCGCCAGCCGCGGGGCCTGGAAGCGCCGCGCGCTCGGCCGCCGCCGCCAGCCGCGGGGCCTGGAAGCGCCGCGCGCTCGGCCGCCGCCGCCAGCCGCGGGGCCTGGAAGCGCCGCGCGCTCGGCCGCCGCCGCCAGCCGCGGGGCCTGGAAGCGCCGCGCGCTCGGCCGCCGCCGCCAGCCGCGGGGCCTGGAAGCGCCGCGCGCTCGGCCGCCGCCGCCAGCCGCGGGGCCTGGAAGCGCCGCGCGCTCGGCCGCCGCCGCCAGCCGCGGGGCCTGGAAGCGCGCGTGCTCGGCTGCCGCCGCCGGCCAGGGACGGCTCGGAGCTGGGGCCGGGACGCGCCGCACCGCCACGCAGTTGCAGGGGGCGAAACAAGGAGCCACCCACTGCCAGGCGGCGAACCGGTCTGTGGGGAGAGACCGGGTTGAGCAGGTCAGTTGGGGGGGTGAGAGACCTGGCTGGGTGGGTCAGATGGGGGGGGGGGGGGTTGGAGGAAAGGAGGTTTTGGGGTGAGAGACCTGGCTGGGTGGGTCAGTTGGGGGGGGGGTTGGAGGAAGGAGGTTTTGGGGGGAGAGACCTGGCTGGGTGGGTCAGGGGGGGGGGGTTGGAGGAAAGGAGGTTTTGGGGTGAGAGACCTGGCTGGGTGGGTCATTGTGGGGGGGTTGGAGGAAAGGAGGTTTTGGGGTGAGAGACCTGGCTGGGTGGGTCATTTGGGGGGTGGGGCTGGAGGAAAGGAGGTTTTGGGGGTGAGAGACCTGGCTGGGTGGGTCAGTTGGGGGGTGGGTGGGAGGGAAGGAGGTTTTGGGGGGAGAGACCTGGCTGGGTGGGTCAGTTGGGGGGTTGATGTGTAGTGTTCATGTGTAGTGAACAGGTGTTCATCTGTAGTGTTCATGTGTAGTGTTCAGGTGTTCATGTGTAGTGAACAGGTGTTCAGGTGTAGTGTTCAGGTGTTCATGTGTAGTGTTCATGTGTAGTGTTCATGTGTTCATGTGTAGTGTTCATGTGTAGTGTTCAGGTGTTCATGTGTAGTGTTCATGTGTAGTGTTCATGTGTAGTGTTCAGGTGTTCATCTGTAGTGTTCATGTGTAGTGTTCAGGTGTTCATGTGTAGTGAACAGGTGTTCAGGTGTAGTGTTCAGGTGTAGTGTTCAGGTGTTCATGTGTAGTGTTCATGTGTAGTGTTCATGTGTTGTGAACAGGTGTTCATGTGTAGTGTATCAATGTGTTATTAAATAATTGAATAAAATAATATTAAATAAATAATTAAAAACAACATCCATGTTTTGATTCTTTTTTATTTGGACCTCGAGTGTGTTGTCGGCCCCCGAACTGCTATTTGATAGCTAATGCGGCCCTCGGGCTGAAAAGTTTGGAGACCCCTGCTATAAAACAAGTGAAGTCGTGATGACGATGTTTATGAGCATGGCCAATTCTATTGGCCAGGATGTGCTGCACTTCTATTGCCAGTCCTGGGGGGAAAAGTTAAGTTTCTTGCAAATTCTCATGGGAGAGTTCAGCATCAGAAAGAAGCCTGGAAGAACCCTTCAGCTATTAGCCATCTTCAGGGCATGCCTCCACTGATGGAGACAATGTGTTTTTTTCAGTTGCTCCCCTCTACCTATCAGCATAATCCCAGCCTTGTTAAGATGTAATTTCGAAGTTTTTTCTCATTCATGTGCTGGTCTTGGCCAGGCACTAGGACAACTGGGTATTACCGTATTTTTCACCCTATAAGACGCACTTTTTCTTCCCCAAAACGGGGGGGAAAAAGTTGGTGCGTCTTATAGGGCGAATGAGCGCCCCGGTTCCCCCCTCCCTGCCGCGGGCGGGCTGCCGGGAGCGTCCCGGTTCCCCCCTCCCCACCGCGGGCGGGCTGCCGCGGTTCCCCCCTCCCCGCCGCGGGCGGGCTGCCGGCAGCCCGCCCGCGGCGGGGAGGGGGGGAACCGGGACGCTCCCGGCAGCCCGCCCGTGGCGGGAAGGGGGGGACCGGGACGCTCCCGGCAGCCCGCCCGCGCGGCGGGGATGGGAGAGCGAAGCGCTTTTTTTTTTTTTTTTTTTTTTTGGTCCGGCTTTTTTATTGAAAAACGAGGGGGCGTCTTATAGGCCGGAGCGTCCTATAGGGCGAAAAATACGGTAGGTTGTGACAGGCAGGAGAAGTTGGCTTACTTGTATAGTGCTAAAAATTTGCACTCAAGACATCTTGCCAATTCTCAGCAGTTGTATGTAAACACTAAAAAAGGCAAAGGGAGAAAACTTCATAGGTGAGGGTCCATGTGGCACAAGTGCAGTTGCCCATCATTAGAGCTCGCAAAAAGCCATTTTAGTTTTCCTGGAGCCCCCGACACTTCTCTCAGGCAGCAGAGAATCCTATGTGTATAGACATTTGCCATTTATCTATGAGGAGCAAGAGATCATCCATCAGCATCTCCAATGCTATTTCTTTTTCAAATTCTGGCCTGTAACTGGACTGGGAAGAATCTAGGATACTGGTTATGGAGCGCCAATTATATGACATTATAATTACTGTATTTTACACTATGACCTCCTCTATGACTCTTCTCTCCCTCCATATTCCTGTGTGTACTCTCTTGCTCTCTCTCTCTCTCACACACACACCCCTGGATATTTGGATACACACTCTTTGCCCCATATAGCCTATCTGATCCCACCAACCTTCTTTCGGCACCCATAAGAACATAAGAACATAAGAACGGCCATACTGGGTCAGACCAAAGGTCCATCTAGCCCAGCATCCTGTCTACCGACAGTGGCCAATGCCAGGTGCCCCGGAGTGAGTGAACCTAACAGGTATGATCGAGCGATCTCTCTCCTGCCATCCATCACCCCCCCTCTGACAGACAGAGGCTAGGGACACCATTCATTACCCATCCCGGCTAATAGCCATTTATGGACTTAGCCTCCATGAATTTATCCAGCTCTCTTTTAAACCCTGTTATAGTCCTAGCCTTCACAGCCTCCTCAGGTAAGGAGTTCCACAGGTTGACTGTGCGCTGTGTGAAGAAGAACTTCCTTTTATTTGTTTTAAACCTGCTGCACGCCAATTTCATTGAATGGCCCCTAGTTCTTCTATTTTGGGAACAAGTAAATAACTTTTCCTTATTCACTTCCTCCACTCCACTCATAATTTTATATACCTCTATCATATCCCCCCTTAGTCTCCTCTTTTCCAAGCTAAAAAGTCCTAGCCTCCTTAATCTCTCTTCATATGGGACCCGTTCCAAACCCCTAATCATTTTAGTTGCCCTTCTCTGAACCTTTTCTAGTGCCAGTATATCCTTTTTGAGATGAGGAGACCACATTTGTACGCAGTATTCAAGATGTGGGCGCACCATGGATTTGTATAAGGGCAATAAAATATTCTCCGACTTATTCTCTATCCCCTTGGCTATTCTGATGTTCTCCCTACACTTGCCAGGACAAACTGATTAGTCACTGAACCAAAGGAATAGAGACAAGAGATACTTGTTAGGGTACTTAGTCCACATTTCCTGGGCCAATGCAGGTCATTTTCTGTGGTCTGGTGCTATCTGCATTATACAATTCATAGATTTTTAAGGGAAGAAAAGACTTCCTGCATAACACACGCCATAGAATTTCACCCAGTGATTCCTGCTTCAAACTCAATAACTTCTGGTTAAGCTAGAGCATGTCTTTTAGAAATATGTCCAATCTTAATTTAAAGCCACCAAGTAATGGAGAAGCAACAACAGTAGGTTGTTTGATCAGTTAATTACCATAACTATTAAAAATCTGCACCTTATTGCCACTCTTGCCTACCTTTAATATCCAAATTCTGTCTGTGCTCCTCTCAGCCCTTCTTATCTTGCTTAGTGATATTATCTGGGAGCCACCTGATGCTGCCACACAGATAGACTTCAGCGTTCTATAAATGTGTAGATAGATAGATATAGCTTGAGAAATGTGTTGTCGCTACTGTGATGAGGCTTACAGAAAAGGGCTGTTTTCCTGAATCTCTGACTAGAATAATTAATTACATACAGTGCCACTACTACAGAGATAACCATAAACATTTGCCTATGAGCTTTCCTACATATAATATACTCAGCTCCTGACAAGTTCGCTCATTTCTCTATTGCTCAGGCCTTTCCTTCACTGATTATTAAGGCTGTCATTAATTGCAGTCAACTTACTCAACTAAAAAATGAATCACGATTAATTGCTGTTTTAATCACACCATTAAACAGAACGCCAATTTAAATGTATTACATATTTTGGATGTTTTTCTACCTTTTCATATATATTGTATGGTGGTGTAACTGAAATAAAAGTATATTATTTTTGGCTACAAATATTTGCACTGTAAAAATCATAAAAGAAATTGTATTTTTCAATTCACCTCATACAAGTACTATAGTGCAATCTCTTTGTCATGAAACTGCAACTTACAAATGTAGTTTTTTTTGTTATGTAACTGCACTTAAAAACAAACAATGTAAATCATCTGAAACCACAAGTCTACACAACCAATCACTAAGACAAACAAAAGCGACAAAGAGTCTTATAGCACCTTATAGACGAACAGATGTTAGGGATCATGAGTGTTCGTGGGCTAAGACCCACTTCATCAGATGAATGTTGTGGAAATCTCCAGAGGCAGGTATAAATATGCAGGCAAGAGGGTGGACTCCTGAGCCATGTTGCCCTGACTGCAGCCACAGGAGCAGAAGCCCCCAGGGCCAGGGAAGAGACGCTGGAGGAGGAACCCTTGAGAACTGCAGCAGGAGGGCAGGGGTGCAGTGCAGAAGCTCCGATCCTGGGCTGTCTTGGCTGGGGTGAACACAGACAGTCCCTGCCTAGTCAGAGCCTGGGCTGTTGGGACCTGTGCAAAGCCAAATCCCCCTGCTGTCCCAGTGTCTGCCAGGTGCACTGCTGTGTCTGTGGTGTTGCTGCTGTGGGCTGTTAAACGCTTTCCATGCCAGCCCAGAAGTGGCTGCATTTCAATGGCTTTGTATCTTCAGGCGACCATGGGTTCACAGGTGCTATAGAAACCTGGGATGTTGTTAGTATTGGGGGGGGGGAGGGCATCACCCTCTCTGAGCCTCAGTTTCCCCATCTGTAATGGGGACAGCGTGCTCTTAAGGGCATGGGGGAGAGTCTATGAAGCTGGATGAATGCTGTGTGGGGGTGGCCAACAGGGTGAAAATCCTGTCACTGACTGAGCAGCATCTCTGTCCTTCCACTTCCACTCCTATTATTAAGGCAGGATAAGTCCCAGCGTGAGCTGCTTGAACAGATTCTCTGTGCATCCTGTTCTTTTCCACCCAGGTGAAGGTGCTGAATTCTCCTGGGGCCATAGAGCAGCTTGGTTGTGATGAGCACACACACAGCGCCACATGCAGACACTCAGCCTGACCTCAGATCAGCAGGGAGGGGTCCCAACAGGCGTGGGGGCAGCTGCTTCTACAGAGAATTCCGGGGCTGCAGTCTGCAGCCCCAGAGTTCTCTGTCCCCAGCAGGCGCGGGGCCGCAGCTTCTCTCCCCTGCTGGGCAGCGGGGAGAGAAGCCACAGCCCCCGCCCGCCGGGAAGTGGGGCCCCCCTATATCACGACCCCGCATTAGCACGATGGGATTTCTTGGATCTCATCGGTCACGTTATGGCAGGACTCCACTGTATTTTGCATATATTTGCATATGTTAATTTTTTCCACAGTCGCTTCGGCCCACAAAGCCCCTTCAAAAATCTAATATGGCCCTCAACTCAAAGTTTGGAGACCCCTGTCTTAAAGTAAAAATGGAGGAAAATATCACATTTTCATGAAAAAGAAAAACATTTTGATTTTTGTTGCAAATTATTTTTTTGGCATACAAAAAAATGCAGGAAAGGCCTCAAGAATCATTTTGTAGGTGAAATCTGTCCTTCATAGATCAAAAGGGTTATTGTTACTATTTCACCACAAAAACCTAGCTGTTCAGTGAAATTTCAGCCTGGATTCACTCAGCAAAATGTAGCTATTTGGAGCAGTCTAAAATTTTATCATTTAAACAGTTAATGCACAAGCAAACAGCAACAAATACAAATGCCTGCATATTAATAAGAAGCTCATCTGCAAGACCAAACATTGATAGAAAATGGAATGCAAACTCAGATGCTGACACCTACATACTGTGGTTTCAAGAAGTCTGCAGGTACACAACAGAAATAATATTCCAGTTGCTTTGTTAGCTGGATGCATCTTTTTCTTCCTTTATCTTTGATTTTCAATTTTTAGAGGAATAATTTGAAAGTTCATATTTTTCTACAAACTTCTCTGCAATCTAGAATTTTTACTCCAAATCTTGTTTTCAAGGTCCCTCTCAGAAAAAATATACATGGAAAGATCTGAGCTAAGAAAGCATATTTGTATCTCATTCATAGAGTTCAAGGCCTGAAGGGACCATTGTGATCATCTAGTCTGACCTCCTGTATAACACAGGCCATTTAACTTACACAAAATAGTTCCTAGGGCACAACTTTTAGAAAAACATTCCCTTTTGATTTAGAAATGATCAATAATGGAGACTCCACCATGATCCTTAGAAAATTGTTCCAGTGGTTAATTACTCTCACTGTTAGAAATTTATGCTTTATCTTACCTGATCTTCATAGAATATCCTTGGTTCTTCAGTAAACATTATAACAGAATGGTACCACTTCAGGGACAGATGATCCTGTCTGAAAAGAACTTTGTCACAAGTTTGTTTTTATCTTTTAAAAATATTGAAATAAATGATTTTCTTTATAAAGATCATCTTTCTATGTGACACACTGTGCTATGGAATAATTTGTTATAACAGTGGTTGCAAATAACACAGCTAAGTGTTACTCTCAGTCATGTACTCCAAACATAAGAAGTTCAGAGAGAATAAAAATGAATCCTTTTATTTACTTAAAATTTTCATCCTAAAACTACCATTGATATCTACCAACTTGTTACAATACAGACCAATTGTTCTTTAACTGAGAAAGGTAAACAAAGATGGCAGAAAAGCTTCACCCAACTGGGTTCTGTAGAGTATATTCACCAATATTCTCCATTTCCAGCTATACATTATCACTAAAAACAGTGATGTGACATTCGTATAAGGCCTTCAGAGTCATAAGAAAAGGAAAAGGAGAAAATGAGGGACTCAAGATTGTCTTCACTTCAAGTCAATGATGTCTTCATCAAATGAAGTAGTGAGATGAAATGGACTGCCAGATAGTGGGCTCTCCTCCTGGTTTGCTGCAGTATCAGGATCTGAACTAGTGGACAGGTGACGCCCTTCAGAATGGCTTTCAAAAGAGCTTGAAATTATCCTGCAAGAAGGAAGGCAAAATCTCTGTGAAAACACTCAGATCAAAGCAAGAAGCAAATGAACAGCTATCCCTGGGTGCAACCAAGTTAGTCTGAAGATAGATCTAGGACCTCGGAATAGTCTGATCCCCTCTCGTTTTAACTCTGATTTTTCAGAGTATTCACTCAGATTCCCACCAACCTGGATAATAGAAAATGCACACAAATATTAAGTTTAGAGACAATCAAATATCCCCAGGAGTTAATGTTCATGGATGGCATCTCAAACAAATATTTTATATTGTCATTTCGAGTCAAAATATTTAAATCAATCTACTTTTATTCTCTGTAATTTAAAAGTGTGTTAATGAAAACAATCACCAGTCATGTCTGGGCCAATCCTGCCTTTCCTCTTCTCAAGTATAGATTCCACAGTGCATTGAATATTGCAGGGAGCAGCAGAGCTGAGGGAGAGGCAGTTTAGAGAAATTCTTTATAATCAGCAAGGACTATAGAAACGAGGGAACAGGACTTCTTCTCCACCTCAGTGGGACCCGGGCTTCTTTCTAGCCGTGGGTCAGGATAGCAACTGGTCTCAGATCACACAGTTTATGGTGGGCAGGGAAATACTGAGTCCAAATGGCCTTCCTGTTTCTGGGCTGCTAGGACCTCACTGCTTCACTGGGGCTTCTGGCCTCCCCGTGGACATCCAGTGAGAGAGAAAGAGGGGAAGGAGTCAGTCGCGCCCTCTACACCGGGTCAGGTTTCTCACAATCCTCTTGCCGGGGAGGGAGAGCGCCTAGTCTCTGGTTGTCCTCCCAGGCGTGGCAGCACCACACCAAATGCATGGCTCAGTCTCTCCCCTCTGGCAAGGTCCTTTTCTTCATGTCTGGAAGGGTCCTTAGCTCCTGTTTAGAGTAGGGTTTCTCCCCAATCTCTATACCTGTGGGGTTCTCCCCTGGTCCTTGTCAGTTTCTGCACTGCTCAGCTCTCCAACAGCTCGCCTTCACTCACAACACCTATCACCTCCTGACTGACTGGGGGGCGGGGGGGCTTTTAAACCATTCTGGCAGGTTTTTAATTGGCTCCAGGTGTCCTAATTAATCTGCAATAACTCCTGCTCAGTTACCAGGGGAAGAGGTTCCTGCTTATCTTAAGGCTAATACCTTCCTTCCTGCACTCTCCTGTAGCTGTCTGGCCTGACCCTGTCACACCTGTGAATCCATAATCTGCAAATCTGTTTGCCAAAATCCTTCTGAGGGAGGCCCAAACATGGTAGTTACCCTGTCAAGGCCCATTTAGTCTAGTATTGTTCATAGGTCCATGATTTGGTTCCTAGGTACAGCCAGATACAATTCAAAAAGGCTATAAACACCTAGAAACCAGATATGATATGAAAATATTCACACTCCTTAGCCAAAATTATTACTGGTCCCATATCTGACACTACCAGGACAGTGTTATGGAAAAAAAAAACTTAAACACTTTATAGTTTAAAAGTATTATTAATATTACAGAACAACCCAGTGCCCCCACTCGGTGAGGACCTATTACACTAGACCAGGGGTCTCAAACACGCGGCCCGCGGGCCACATGCGGCCCACCAAGCCCTTCCCTGTGGCCCGTGAAGCTCCCCACGCCCCCCCTCCCCCTTCCCCAGTTGTTTTCTGGGGCTGCTAAGCTCTCCGTCTCCTCCCCACACTCCCGGTGCTCTGCTTCCGGCTGCTCTACCTACCGCCAGGCAGTTCTCTGGAGGAAACAGCAGTTTCCACGAGGGAGGGGCCAGGAGTGGTAAGTCTCACGCAGAGGGGAGGAGGCCCCGCCAGACTCCCCATGGGCCCCCACCCCACTCTGCGGGTGGCTTGCCGCTCCTAGCCCCTCTCTCCCAGAGAACTGCTATGCTGCCAGAGAACTGCTTGGTGGTAGGTAGAGCAGCAGGGAAGCGGGGGTGGGGTGGGGTGAGCACAGCTTGGCAGCCGCAGAAAACAACTCGCGAGGGGGAGGGGGAGGGTCGAGGGCTGAGGAAAGTTTGTCCCCTCCCAGACACCCAAGCCCGTAACATCCCTCCCTGCGGTGCTGCCAGCACCGGCACTCTCGGGCTCACTGCTTTCCACCGGCAGGGAAACTTCTCAGCGGGGCAGGCTCCAATTCCCCTCCAGCAGCTCTGTCGGCTCCAGAACTGGCTGCAGCCCTCGGATGCTCTCCAGTGCAGCTGCAGCTCGGGCAGAGCAGCATTTCAGGGCCGAGCCCTCAAGTTGCCTGGCAGGGGGTAGGAGGGGGTCAGGTTTTCCTGGCTGTCTGCAGCCCTTGGACGCTCCCCTGCATGGCTGTAGCTCCGGCAGAGCAGCAGGTCAGGCCAGAGCCCTCACAAAGGAGGCTGCCTGAGGAGGAGGGGGAACAGGGGATTTCCTCCCCTCCCCTGGCAGGAGGGAGATTCTGGGAGTGGCACCCTGCAGCCCATAGCCTAGGGCCAGCATAAAGTGCTTTTTTAAAGTGCCTGCATATGTCACTGCTTTAATTGCTGTATCAAAGCCTTGTGCCAAGGAAGAGAGGAACAGATAAATAGTTACAAGGCTAAAACAAATGCAGCAAACATGATCCTACAGTGGGTAGCTAAGAACACTGTCAGGAACTGAATCCTGTCTTAATTCTGCTGCAGACTCACTGTCCAGCGACTTTGGGGAAGGAGTTTGAAGGGAACAAGGAAGGGGTTGGAAGAAGGAGATCAGGAGTGCAGCCCAGTGCAGGGGTGAGCTTTAACAGAAGTAAAGAAGTTAATAACAAAAGTTAGTAAATTTAATAGCACACTATATTACTCTTCATTTTTGGCTATACTTTTGTATCATTGTAGGTGTAACACAGGCTGAATATGAGGCTCCAATTTGGTAGGCGGTGGAGTAGTTCACCTAAGGCAGGGGTCTCAAACACCTGACCCACAGGGTTATTTTCTGTGCCCCACCAAGCTCCCCGCACCTCTTCTCTCCCCACACTTGATTTCCTGCAGTTGCCAAGCTCCACATGCCCCCCTGCGTACCTCCAGGTGTTTCCCACTGCCAAATAGCTGTTGGCAGTGTTTAGTGCTTTCTGGGGGGAGGAGTGGGGAGCAGCGCACTCAGAGGAGGAGGCGGGGCAGGGGTGGGTTCTCATGGAAGTGGTGGAGTGGGGGCGGGGGTGGGGAGGGGTGTGTGTCAGTGATGCGGCCCTCGGGCCAATGCACTAGTCCTCATGCGGCCCTCGTGGTCAGTTGAGTTTGAGACCCCTGCACTAGACATAGGAAAATCGTTCATGCCCCAAGGATTTTACCTCTAATTTAGTGCGACTCTTTTTAAAATCCTCTTTACCTGTCACTGCTTGTTGATCTTATTGCTCCCTGCTTGGGATCTGATGGTTTTCGAGGAGCCTTCTTTTGCTTCTGTGTTACTTCTGATTTGGGAACTTTCTCATCCAAGAGGCCTCAATAAAGGAATAAAAAAATTAGCTTTCAGAACAGGGATTAAACATTCATGGGGGTGTTATAGCTACAGTACCCTACATTGGCTTCAGACACTGGCTACTTTATGACTGGGTTAGAGTACAGACCTACTGTGTGCATTAGCTACTCAGACGCCAGATTTCCAAAGTATTTTGTTTTCTTTAAAGCATGTAGCCTTTTCAGAAAGAGGCTGTTTTTTCATCAGCTGATTTTATTTTTGTAATATTTTCTGCTATGTGTCACTCCAGAAATCTAAATGGGTGACACAGAAGACTCCAGGTAATATAATTGGGAATTGATTGTGTCAATCAAGAGGCTTTACCTAGTAGTTCTTTGCGTGTCCTGCTTGCAATTTCTTTAATTTCCATACGAGACAAAGATAATGAATGACTGACAGGAGCCGAGGCAATAACACTGGACGTTGGGGTGGTGATGGCCTTGGGGACTAATGGTGATTTCAGAGGTCGTTCAATGCTCCTCCCAACCAGGTTACTGAGAGGAATTTTGTATATGTTTTTATACTGAACGTCACCTGAAACACAGAAAATACAACCAGAAATAGATTTTCATATTTTCACAGTAATAAAAATTTGAAACTTCATTTTTTAATCACTTGAAAAAACAGTTACTTACTTTCTTGTAACTGTTGTTCTTTGAGATGTGTTGTTCATGTTCATTCCAACCAGGTGTGTGCATGCCAGGCAAAAGATTTGCCCTTAGCAGCATCTGTAGGGTAGGCTTGGGCACCCCCTGGAGTGGTGCCTCCATGGCACCCAATATAGGGCCCTGCAGACCCCCCACCCCCTCAGTTCCTTCTTGCTGGCTGCTACGATAGAGGGGTAAGGAGGGTGGGTACGGGAATGGACATGAACAACACAAGAACAACAATGGGTGTGTGTATTCAACTTCTTCAGATACTTGTTGAGGCTTTGCAAGTCCAGGATAGGACTTAGGCCTCCTTTAGCCTTTGGGATCAGAAAGTAAAAGCAGTTGGCCCCCCTCCTTGCCAGTAAGGTCTAGGTACAGGACTTGCACCTCCTGATGCAGTAGACTCTCATGAGAGGGATCCCCAAAGAGGTACAGGGAAGGAGGGTGGGATGGGGCATAGAAAAAAAATTGGAGGGTATAGCCCTGCACAACAGTATTGAAGACCAAACGGTCTGATGTTATAGATGCTCAGGCTGGGAGGAAAAATTAAAGTAATTTGGAGAAAAGGAAGGGGGCAGGATCCAGGACAGTGGCTGGAATGTCGTTCTCAGACACATCCTCAAAATACCTGTTTTGCTCCCTGCTGGGAGAGGGAAGAGCTGGTCTGTGTTAAGGTAGAGGGCTGTTGACCCTGAGGGCGTTAGTAGCTCTTTCCTGTCTTTCCCGTCTTCTGGAAAGATTCCTGTTTAGTCTGGCTATGCTGCTGATGGGGAGGCTGCACTGTCTTTGCTGCCCCAGGTACAGGCACTGGGTCTTGAGTGTGGTGCATGAGTCCTTTAACCCGTGCAGCTTATTGTCTGTTTTCTCTGCAAACAGAACTTGGCCATCGAAAAGGAGGTCCTGGATGGACTGTTGGACCTCCGCAGACAGGCCTGAGGACTGCAGCCATGTTGCCCTCCTCATGGTTATGGCTGATGCCATGGTCTATGCTGCAGAGTCGGTCATGTCCAAAGCCACCTGCAAGTGCTGCCCTCACCACTCCCTGCCCCTTTTCCAGGGTGGCCTGGGATTCCTTCCTGGGGTCCTCCAGGAGGGAGTCAACAAATTTGCCCATCAACTGTCAAATGTTAAAATCATAATGGCCCAGTAGAACCTAATGATTCGCCACCCTCAGCTCTAGGCTCAATGACTAATAAACCTTTCTCCCCAAAATGCCCAAATTTGTCATCTCCTTATTTTTGGGAATAGTCTCCAGTTGTCCCTGTCTTTCCCGCTGATTGACAGCAGACACTATTAGTGAGTTTGGAGAAGGGTAATATACAGGTATTCATACCCTTTAGTGAGCACATAGTACTTATGCTCTGCCCACTTGGAAATTGGGGCTATTGATGCAGAGGTCTGCCAGAGGGCCTTGGTAATCTTGGCCTCGGTAATCTTGGCCTCCCCCTCATGTACTGGCAGCACGACTCTAGCAGCTGCTGCAGGAGCTGAGGATTGTGAAGAGAGTGTCTGAGGGCTCCTCGATTTCTAGCCCCAAGTTCGAGGCTACACTCATCAAAAGCTCCTGATGAGCAGTGGCATCGCACTGGGGAACTGTAGTGGGGCCGAGTGGTCCCCCTCCGACTTGGAGGGCGAGGGAGCCGGAGACACCCCCTGGAGGGTGGAGCCAAGACCGCCCCACCCCCCCTCACCAGAAGTACAGGGGTGGGACCAGAACTATAAAAGGCCAGCCCTGCAGCCCAGAAGGGGGAGAACCAGGGAAGGAGAAGGAGGCTCTGCCTGACTGGCTGCTGACCCGAGGGGACTCCAACCTGAGTGGTGCACCCAACCCCGACGCAGAGAACGACTGGCCTGGAGTACCCGCTGCTGTGTACCCTGAGGAGCCGGAAGCTGACTGGGAGACCGAGGTACCGGGGCGCTGAAGCCTGCCTAAAGACTGTTTGTTTGCTGGCTGCCTGTGCTCAGAGGCCCAGGCTAGAGTCAGCCTCCTAAAGACTGTTTGTTGTGTGTGCTGGCTGCCTGTGCCATACCCAGGCCACAGCCAGCTGTATGGTTATTTTAATTGAGAGAGTTTCTTAAGAGAGGAGGGAATGTAGTGTTTTAGATGCTGCTTGTAACTCTTAGGACTGGGGGACTGTAGGACAGGAAACAGGAAGGAGGGGGGAGGAGCTGAGCCAAGCCTGAGCTAGAGCTACAGAGGGGTGCAGCAGCAGCTCTGTAAAGAGGTTTCACTGTTGTTAAATAAAGTCTGTTGAAGTTTGTTAGTACCTTGCCTGCTTGATACAACACCAGCCTCCTGAAGACGGTTTGCTGCTAAGGCTTAGGCCCCAGCCTTCTAGAGACTCCTTGTTGTGTTGACTGGCTGCCTGTGCTCAGAGGCCCCAGGCCTAGCCTTAAAGACTGCTTATTTACTGGCTGCCTAAGTCCAGCCTTCTAGAGACTGTTTACTGACTGCCAGTGCTCAGAGGCCCAGGCTAGAGCCAGCCTTCCTAAAGACTGCTTGTTTATTGGTTGCGCTACCTATGAAGGGGCCAGACAGAGCATAAACCGGGCCAGTTCGGACTGACCTGAGTGGTCCCCCTCCGACTGGGAGGGTGAGGGGGACTATAGGAACCATAGGCGGAGGTCCCAGAATGGCTTCATTGGGGGGATGAGGAAGTGGATGTAGGTACAGCAAGATCACCACTTCTGTGACCTGCTTGGCAGGGCCTTCTTCCCCAATCTGTTGGACATGGGTCCCAGGCACAGCAGCCTATGTCTCCGGTTGGCGGGAGACCATGGTAGAGGGCTTGTCAGAGACGCTTGACACGGACGTATGCCTTTGGAGCAGCTGCATGAACCTGCATGGGCTTCAAGGGTGCCACAGCATGGGCCACTGACCCTGTGGCCACGGTAATGCTGAAAGTGCCACAGGGAGACAGGACAGTTGCCTTTCGTTAAGTGGTGTTCTTCAAGATGTGGTTTTCATGTCTATTCCACAGTAGGTGTGCGTGCTCGCCATGTGCACCGGTCCCGGAAGTTTTTCCCCTAGCAGTACCCATACGGGAGAGTGCCCCCCACCCCGTAACCCCTGAAGTGGCACCCACCTGGTGTGCTATAAGGGGCGCTGCGCGCTCCCCTACCCTTAGTTCCTTCTTGTCAGACCATTCCAACAGAGGGGAAGGAGGGAAGGATGTGGAATAGTCATGAGCAACACATCTCGAAGAACACCAGTCATGGAAAAGGTAACTGTCTTTTCTTTGAGTGATTGCTCATGTGTATTCCACAGTAGATGATTCCAAGCTCTCTCTGTTGGACGTGGGTAGGAGTTCACAAGTTCCCAGGATGGAGGACCGCCCTGCCGAACCCGGCATCATCCCAGGTTTGGGAGACAATCGCATAGTGCGAGGTGAACGTGTGAACCAAAGACTAGGTAGCGACCCTACAAATGTTCTGGACGGGGATGTGGGACAAGAAGGCTGCTGACAAGGCCTGCGCCTGAGTCGAGTGTGCCTTCACAATCAGCATCAGGGGGACACCCGCCAGGTCCTAACATGCACAGATGCATGAAGTGATCCTGTTGGAGAGTCACTTCATGGAGATCGGCCGGCCCCGAATGCGCTCGGCTAAGGCTACGAACAGCTGTGAGGACTTTCTAAATGCTTGGTCTGCTTGAGGTAGAAAGCCAGAGCCCTTCACACATCAATGCCACGGTGCTGGGTGCAGAGTCTGATATCAGCCGCTGCTGGTGTCAGCGTCGACTCCATAAGGAGCGCTTTAAGTCGGATATCCTGCTCTTTCTCAGTGCGAGGCTTAAAGCTCTTGCAGATTCGACACTGTTGCTGACGTGATATTCTCCCAAACACCTTAAACAACTGGTGTGGAGGGTCACTAACTAAAACACATTAAGGGAACTAATACTAGTTGATATAACTATGTACAATAGAAAGGTCTTCTGTTTGTCAGAGGGGGGTGATGGATGGCAGAAAAGAGATCACTTGATCATTACCTGTTAGGTTCACTCACTCTGGGGCACCTGGCATTGGCCACTGTTGGTAGACAGGATACTGGGCTAGATGGACCTTTGATCTGATCCAATACAGCCATTCTTATGATTTTATGGTTTACAACAAATAGTTCTACAGAAGAAAAGATTTGCCAAAGTAAAGGAATGTACTAGCACGATCACTGATGTAAGAAGTAATTGAGGGTCGGGGAAGCCTGCAGCACCCCTTATACCACGGCATACAAGTGCCGCTCCAGAGGGTGACAGACCCAGTCCCCTACAAATACCACTGAGGGAAAAACTTGTGACACAGGTGCACGTGGCGAGCACACACACCTAACATGGAATGAACATGAGCAAGAACTCAAAGATTATTACTTTCCCTGGTTTTTTTCTATCACATCTATACAGCAGCATCAGTATATTTAACTGAGCTAGAGAGGTGTACAACAGTGGCTCCCAACTTTCTAGGACTATTGTACCTCTTTCAAAAGCTTGATTTGTCATGAGTACTCCCAAGCTTCACCTCACTTAAAAACTACTCGCTTACAAAAATCAGACATTAAAACACAAGTGTCACACCACACTATTACTGAAAAATTGCTTACTTTCTCATTCTACCATATAATTATAAAATAAATCAACTGTGATATAAATACTGTCCTTACATTACAGTGTGTAATACATAGAGTAGTATAACCAAGTCACTGTATGTATGAAATATTAATTTGTACTGACTTTGCTAGTGCTTTTTACGCAGCCTGTTGTAAAGCTATGCAAATATTTAGGTACGTTGATGTACCCTCTGGAAGACCTCTGCGTACCCCCAGTGGTACTTGAACCACTGGTGTACAGTGTGTGATCATGTTATTGGGCCCTTGTCATTTTATATTTCTCCCCCCTATTGTTTGTTACTCCACTGATCATGTCATATCTAAAGTGATATTGCAAGCTCTTCGGGGCTGGGGCTGCCTAATTACTATTTTCATTTTATAAAGGGACTGTAATACTCCCATGGTGAAAAGAGCTGGTTTCAGGGGGGTATCTCAGTTCAGTTCTTAGTAGGCAACTGATTTTTTTTTGAACCTCCTGTCATAACTGGCATCTTTGTTTGCAGTCTTATTCCTGAAAAATAGTTGTCAAAGATTCGGCAGGCCACTAAAACTATATTCTCTTCCTCCTCCTATGAAAAGTCTCTCCAGAGCAGTGCGAGGGATATTGGCAAGAGGTGAAGCAGAACAAGCTTGCACAACCATTTCTCTGGATAAGTAGAAAATTTCAGTCTTCAGCCCCAAGGGCTGTCGATCCAAAATCCTTCATCACCTCCAAATTCATCAAACCAAAAGCCCAGATGTATCGGAAATGTGATAATTGCCAGAACGATTCAAAGCCAACATACAACCAGCCCCAACAATATTTTACCTTCCGCTGAGGAAGAAGGGAATTCTGGCATTTCATGAGCTGTTGGTGTCTGAGGGGAATTGTTTGAACTGGTTTCCTTGGAACTACTATTGGATGATCCACTTACTGTTGCAGTAGCTTTAAAATAAATATCTGACTGAAATGACAAAGAACACATTGTTAGCACAGCAAGACTTCCCAATTTATTATTGTGACTATGCCTAAAGAGTTGTCCTTTAGATGGTGCAGCAACTGTATGCTGATTTGCCAATGGAAATGCCATAAAAACATCTGGAGCTGTCCCTGGAGGATCCTAAAAGAATCCTCTTGTGGTATACAGTTGGCAGAGTAGCCAGCTCCTACATGATCCCTCTACTTGCAGCTAGAGAAGGTGAAATAGCCTGGGCTTTCCAGAGAGTTTGCCCTGTTGGCAATCAATGCACATTAGACAATGAACATAAGAGTAGCCTAAAGCAGTGGTCCCCAACCCCCGGGCCGCGGACCGGTACCGGGCTGTGGATCGATCGCTACCGGGCCACGGACGCGTTCCCGGAAGTGTCCGCCGAAAAGCCGCAGTTTCACTTTTCGGAGTGAATTCGGCGGCTTTTCGGGGGACATACAGCCGGTCCGCGGCAGCGAAGAAAAAAGAAATCCGGTCCGTGCCGCAAAAAAGGTTGGGGACCACTGGCCTAAAGGACAAAGGTGACCAGCCCAGATCACTCCAGGAATGGGAGAAAGTCAAAAACAACACAGAGCCATATTGGCCCTCCTTCCCTCCCAGGTGTGGTGTATGCTCCTCAAATACAGCTGAAGAACTGGACCAGAGTCCAAGGGTTTGGCTCAATAACCAACTTGTGTTCATATGAAGTTAGAAAATATAGCCTAATATTTCCTTTACTATCACTTCTTCTCAGTACAAATAGAGAATTTCCCCCTCCTTTTTCCAGGTGCATATATAAGGGCTAAGCACAAAACACACTGAGCCATCTTCATCCTTGAAGTCATGGAATTACCCAAGGATCAAGTTGGCCTACTTGCACTTCATGCACTCACATCTGGTGATTCACTGAACCCCTTTTACCTTGTGTTCAGGTCAGAGACTGAGAAAGACAGGTCAGAAACTGAGAAAGATATTGGAAAAGGAACATCTCTGGGTGAGCAATGATAATATAAATGATAGTGTTCTACTTGAATTTGAGATTTATGCTCAAATAAGGAATATGTATGGTCACTGCAGCCAATGAAATGTGCAGTCCTGTGCTTCTTTAAGATCCTAAATGTATCCTGTTTCAAATTACATATACAATCTGCACCCTAGCGTGCTGATGTAGGATCAACTGTCTTTGTGATTTTAGTAGAGTGTTCTGAAGGGGATTGTCTCCATTCTATGCTTGCACACCCAGAAGTCTGTGTTACCAGGAACTGCACATACACATTGTAATGAGACTCTGCCCAGGGGCCCAATATGGTTTACCTATGTCTTACCCTTGATGCAACAAGTTGAAGTTCAGGCACCACAGCTGTGTGGACTAGGTTCCCATTCACCACTAATCGTATCTCTATGGAATCAGTAGTGAAGGCCAGGATATAAGGGAAAGCACAAACTGCAAAGGAACAAGGGCTGCTATTACCGAGAAAAAATAGGAACATATATTTGTATCAGATGTTTTACAAAAGCACCTAGAGCTTTTAAAAGATTTTAAAAGAAAATCTGACCTTCCCTAGCATCTCCCCTCTCTAGTGTAAATATTTTAGAAGTTTTTAAACAGACTCTAAAATGCGGCATAAAGCCCAAGTGACTGCCTCACTCTCCATATTTAGTAGGGTGTAGATGGAATCTCTAAATCAGAGTAGGAGGAAATAACTGGGCTGAGGAGAACAAGAAAGAAGACAATGATTTCAGAATTTTGTTTCTGAATGGAAAGAATCTGCCAAAGGCACCTTGCTTTTCTAAACCATTAAATGAAAAAAATCTAGGCAAACTGGCACAACCCTAGAACTGAGTATGACATGGCTACATTTCTGTAACACTCACTGCTGCTGCTGTAGGGGCCAAGTACAATTCCAAACCAAATGAAAATGTTAAATCACCCTGCTAGGTTACTGCAGTCTTTTCTTACCAATAGCATAAGGAACCTGGTTCCAACTAAAGTGGAAGTCTGATGCCGATGTCTGGGCCAAAGGAGAACCCCCATTACAGGGGCACACCTTTCTGTAGTAGCAGACATCTGTAACAAAACACATCTGTTACCTCACACAGAAAAGGACAGAAAGTGACATTTAATAAAACGGCTTAGAAAATTGGATTACATCTTCCTGTACAGCTGTTAAAACCATAAGAACATGAATTTAACAACTACAATTTTTAAAGGGAGAAAAACAAAGGTAATATAGAATATATACTACATTGTGTCTCATCTGTGGTAAAATCTGATTTTAAGTGTCTACTTTGATGTCAAAGCTATTTATAATTTATTTTACAATTGTAAGAATTTTACAGTTCATTAATATTTTATGAAATCATGTGTTTGCTTGTTTCCCTGATCCTCCACTACTTGTCTGTGGTTACACAGGAACTCTGTGGTGGAGCAAGGAATTGCATCAAAATCTCAGGCAAGAGTCCTAATCATTGAATGATTCATTAAAGATTGTGAGGGGCTCAGACACTGGTAATGGGGTCATATAAGAAAGAGAGGTGAATATAATGGCTACCTCAGAAATGACATTTTAGTGAGTAATTAACACCAGAGGTGATTCTCCAAAATTGGGGAATTTCATTTATACACCTGAAAACAGAAAGAGGTAGCTGATGTTTCTATGTCCTGCACAGCTTGTCATAAAACAATAATTTAAATTATACTGAAAAACTGCTAACTTAGCAATATGTAGAATCATATCCCACAAACAAACAGGACTGATACAAGCAGGCTGAGATATTAATGTTTTAAAACTTCCTTTGCTATTGCCTGGATCAAATAAAACAACACTTACAGTTATAACACAACAGTAGACCAGCTTCACCATCTTCATATACATCAATAGCTGCAACAAAATTAACCTGCAATGATAATGGGTAAGGGTAGTGGGCAGACTGGATACTGAGGTTTTTACAAACTGCTTTTGAAAAAAATGCAACACTGTGTCCCACAGTCAGTCACCATGAACTCCTGCAGCTCAGAACAAAATCTGTCCTTTTCAAGTGCAGCCTTCAGTAGCTATGCCTTTATTTGGCATTCATTGTAAATCCACTCTTAGTAAGGCATTCAATTAGTTTTCCAATCAATATTTTCTATAGTAACATCATGACATGGTAATAGAACTCATTTCTGCTTTGAGCAGGGGGTTGGACTAGATAACCTCCTGAGGTCCCTTCCAACCCTGATATTCTATGATTTGGAAACACAAATGTTTAGGAAAGGGAAGTTACTTACCCTTCACAACTGGAGATCTGGAGATTCTTCAAGATCGATCCAATCTGTATTCCACTGTGCGCTGATGTATTGGAGACTGGAGATTTCTAGCAACTAGTGTCTGTCTATGCCTACGTAGTTCCTCTTGAGTTCCAGATTGAGGGCATAAAGGATGGTGCAGACTGACCCCTCTCCAGTTCCTCTTACTGCAGATCAGAGAGGATCCAAAGTAGAGGGGAATGAGGGCATGTAGTGGAATACAGATAGGGACCACACATCTTAAAGAACTCCAGTAATGAAGACTACTTAAATTCCCTTGTTTCTTTGAGTGCTGGTCTCTGTGTGTATTCCACTGTGAATGACTAACAAGCAGTACTCAGAAAAAAGGACGCTGCAAGAATGCAGCTGGTATGGCTGCTTACAGAAAAGACAGTTACTCACCATTCGTAACAGTTGTTCTTCGAGATGTGTTGCTCATGTCCATTCCAACATGTGTGTGTGCTCCGCACATGCACGGTCCCGGAAGATTTTTCCCTAGCGGTACCCTTAGGGTCGGCAGGGGCGACCCCTAGAGTGGCGCCCTTATGGCAATGTATATATGCCCCAGCCGACCCACCCCCCCGCTCAGTTCCTTCTTGCCGGTACTCCGACAGAGGGGAGGCGGGAGGGATTTGGAATGGACATGAGCAACACATCTCGAAGAACAACTGTTACGAAAGGTGAGTAACTGTCTTTTCTTTTTCGAGTGATTGCTCATGTGCATTCCAACATGTCACTTACGAGCAGTCATCTCGGAGGAGGGTGAGGAGTACCCTGAGTACCTGCTGTAAGGACCGCTTGTCCCACAGCGGCATCTTCCATAGTCTGCTGCACGATAGCGTAGTGCGAAGAGAAGGTGTGAACCAAAGACCATGTCGCTGCTCTGCAGATGTCAGCGATGGGAATGTGCGACAGGAACGCTGTGGATGCGGCCTGAGCCCTGGTCGAATGGGCTGTTAACGATGGAGGAGAAATGTTCGAGAGGTTATAGCAAAGCTTGATACATGATGTAATCCATGCTGAGAGGCGCTGGGAAGAGATCGGTAGCCCTTTCATTCGCTCTGCTACTGAAATAAAAAGTTGTGGAGATTTACGGAAAGCTTTTGTTCGTTGTAGATAAAAAGCTAGCGCCCTTCTCACATCTAAGGAATGGAACATTCTTTCCCTGTTAGAGGTATGGGGTTTGGGGAAGAAAACCGGGAGGAATATATCCTGGTTAAGGTGAAAAGACGAGACCACCTTGGGAAGGAAGGCCGGGTGAGGTCGTAACTGAACCTTATCCTTATGGAAAATGGTATAAGGAGGCTCAGAGGTCAAAGCCCTGAGTTCTGAGACCCTCTGAGCCGAAGTAATGGCTACGAGGAAGGCCGTTTTCCAAGAGAGATAAGACAGCGGGCACATGGCCAGGGGCTCAAACGGGGGTTTCATTAGAGCTGTCACCACTAAGTTAAGGTCCCACGGGGAGACAGGGTGACGCACCGGGGGGTACAATCTTTCTAGACCCTTCAGAAATCTTGCTACCATTGGGTTACTGAAGACCGATGTGCCCCCAATACCCGGGTGAAACGCTGATATGGCAGCTAGGTGTACCCGCACAGTGGAGAGCGCTAGACCTTGCCTTTTAAGGTCAAGGAGATAATCAAGAATCAGATGTATTGGGGCTAAGGTAGGATCAGCCCCTTTATCCTGATACCAGCAGGCAAAACGTTTCCACTTAGCCACATAGGTAGTCCGTGTCGCAGGTTTCCTACTCCCCAAGAGGATATCCCTGACAGGATCCGAGCATTGAAGCTCCAACCGGTTCAACCACGGATATTCCACGCCGTCAGGTGGAGCGACTGCAAGTTGGGGTGCAACAATTGGCCGTGGTCCTGAGAGATCAGGGTCGAGATCAGGGGAAGGGCTATCGGCCGCGACACACACATGGACATTAATGTGGTGTACCAATGTTGACGTGGCCACGCTGGTGCTACGAGAATCAGGGCCGCCCTGTCTTCGCGGGCCTTGAGTAACACCTTGTGGATCAGAGGGAATGGGGGGAACGCGTATAAGAGAGCCCCTGTCCAAGAGATCTGAAAGGCATCCGCCTCCGATCCCGGACTGAGGTTGAGAAGGGAGCAGAACCTCTGGCATTTCCTGTTGGCCCTCGTTGCGAATAGGTCCAGGAGGGGAACCCCCCCCTCTCGGAAGATAGAGTGGGCGATGTCCGGTCTGAGGGACCATTCGTGACCCCGAAAGGATCGGCTGAGAGTCTGCCAAAATATTCTGATTCCCCGGGAGATAAGTAGCTAGGGGATAGATCTCGTGGGCAATGCAGAACTCCCAGAGGGCCAGGGCTTCCCTGCACAGGGGAGAGGAGCGAGCACCACCCTGTTTGTTTATATAAAACATTGCGGTCGTGTTGTCTGTCAGAACCGAAACGCACTTGCCTTGCAGTCGGTCCTGAAACGTCTGGCACGCTAGACGAACCGCTCTGAGCTCCCTGACATTGATGTGAAGGGACAGCTCGCTCTGTGACCACAGTCCCTGCGTTCTGGCCTCTCCCAGGTGTGCTCCCCATCAGAGGTCGGAAGCGTCCCTCACCAAGGTTATTGACGGCTGGGGTCTCTGGAAAGGTATCTCTGCTTCGAGGGAGTGGGGTTGGAGCCACCACTTGAGGGAATTTAGAGTGTGATTCGGGAGGGTTACCACGAGGTCTAAGTGGTCCCTGCCCTGCTTGTAGACCTCTGCCAACCACATCTGTAGTGGACGAAGCCGTAGTCTGGCGTAAGGCACCACGTAGGTGCAAGCCGCCATATGACCCAAGAGAACCATGCAGTTCCTCGCCGTCGTAGTGGGGAACTGAAAGTCTGAGTGTATAATGTTCGAAATTGCCATGGCTCGGGGGAGTGGGAGGAAAGCCCATGCCCGTCGGGAATCCAATACTGCCCCTACGAACTCTATAGTTTGTGTGGGTACTAGGGTCGATTTTCGTCTCGTTTATCATAAGACCCAGCCTGAGAAATGTAGCTCTGGTGAAAGCTATGTGCCGAGTTGTCATTTCCCTTGACTTTGCCCTGATGAGCCAGTCGTCCAGGTAAGGATAAATGTGTACCTGCCTCCGCCTTAGGAATGCCGCAACCACTGCCATACACTTTGTGAAGACTCTTGGGGCAGTGGAGAGGCCAAATGGGAGCACCGTAAACTGGAAATGACGATTCCCCAACACAAACCTTAGGAATCTCCTGTGGCTGGGAATGATTGACACGTGAAAATAAGCGTCCTTTAAGTTGAGGGCGGCGAACCAGTCTCCGCGATCCATAGAGGGAATAATGGTTGCAAGAGAGAGCATGCGGAACTTCAGCTTCTTTATGAAGGAGTTGAAGCCCCGCAGGTCTAGGATAGGACGAAGGCTGCCTTTGGCCTTCGGAATAAGGAAATAACGGGAGTAATGTCCCTTGCCCCAAAATTCTTGAGGAACCTCCTCTATGGCACCCAAAGACAAGAGGGTGCAGACCTCCTGAACTAAGAGTTGCTCGTGAGAAGGGTCCCTGAAGAGGGACAGGGAGGGGGGATGGTTGGGCGGAAGTGAAGAAAATTGGATAGAATATCCCACTCTTACCAGGCTGAGGACTCACTTGTCTGAGGTGATAAGAGACCATGCCTGGTAAAAATGGGATAGATGGTTCACAAAAGGACGGGCAGGATCGAGAAGGGAAACTGGTTCGACGTCCCCAGGCGCATCTTCAAAAGTTAGATCTGTCCCCTGGTTGTTGTCTGGGACCTAAGTTCTGCTGCCCTTGTCTGGAGGTCGAACGAGGACAACCTCTGCCATTCCCCCTATCCCCCCTTCTAGGCTGGTCCCATCTGGGTGGGCCTTGATAGGGGTGTGGTTGGGTAGCGGGAGGAGGTCTAAATGGCCTGCGAATGGGTTGCGGAGTATGGAGGCCCAAGGACCGGAGCATGGCTCTCGAGTCCTTCATAGAATGGAGTTTCTTGTCAGTGTCCTGAGAGAACAGGCCTTGTCTGTCAAACGGCAAATCCTGGATAGAAGCCTGAACTGGGGTCGGGATGCCGGAGACCTGCAGCCAAGCCCCCCGGCGCATTGCTATGGTGGTAGCCATAGTTCTTGATGCTGAATCAGCTGAATCCAAGGCAGCTTGAAGAGCGGCTCTGGAGACTAGTCTGCCCTCCTCAAGAATGGCCTTAAATTCGACGCCGGAGTCTTTAGATAACTGGTCTTGAAATTTGGACATAGCCGACCAGGTGTTAAAAGAGTATCTGCCCAACACTGCCTGCTGATTGGATATTCTCAGCTGGAGAGCTCCCGAGGAATATACCTTCCTGCCAAAGAGATCGAGTTTCTTGGCGTCATGCGATCTAGGTGTTGAACCCGTTTGCCCTTGCCGCTCCCTGTGGTTGACCGCGTCTGCCACTAGGGTACCTGGCTGAGGATAGGTAAATAGATGCTCGTAGCCAGTTTGAGGGGCAAAATACCTTCTTTCAACCCCTCTTGCGGTGGGCGGAATGGATGACGGGGTCTGCCACAGCGTGTTGGACATAGAATTGATAGTTTTAATAAATGGAAGTGCTATTTTGGTCGGACCACCCGACGATAAAATATCAACTGTCGGGTCCATCTCTTCTGTGAAACTCCTCCGCTGGCAGATTGAGATTTTGAGCCACCCGCCGGAGGTCTTGATGACCCCGGAGGTCCATAGGTGGGAGGGTTGGGGAGGAAGACCCCGCTACCGCCTCATCCGGTGAGGACGACGAAGAGGTAGCAAACTCGTTCGCCTCCTGAGGCTCTGTTACGGCCGGGTCATGGACAGGAGCTTCATGCTCTTGTTGGGGTGCTCTGAAAGGTGATCGGCCAATTTCGGACGGTCCCTGTACCGCATCATCGGGGGCTGACTGTGAGGGTGGAACAGACAGTGTCGCCGAGACGGGACCCCGCGGTACCGATGGTAACGAGCCTGCTACCGAAGTTGGCCCTTGGGCATGGTGGAATGCCCAGGGCGTCCAGAATGGCCACTGCATCGGCCCTTGCCCTTGAGGCAGCCACGATGGGAGGCTCTCATGGTAGGAGGTCCTCCGGTGCCGGGAGTGATGACGGGACGCCGAAGTACAATGGCTATGGCCCGACCTAGAGGAAGCCGCATCAGATTCCGATGAATAGTCCGACGCGGACCATAGCGGTGCGGAGCCCTCCGGTGCCGTGACCCGCCTCTCGAAGATCGTCTGCTTCCCAGGATGTCTTTCGGGTGCTGGGAGGACCGGTGTCGAGGGGGGTCGTGTCTCCGGTACAGACACGAACGGTGCCGGGTTCGGAGGTGGTGGCGGCGCCATTGGCTGCGCTGGAATGATCGGCACCACAGACGTGGGCACGGGTGCCGGTACGTCTCTCGTTAGGGCGATGATATCATGCGCCGCTTCGAACACGTCTGGGGTCGAAGGCATGTTTAGCTCTTCGAAAACTCCTTGTGGGGATGGTGCGGCACCGAGGGGGGGGTTCGATCCGGCGGGTAGTCTTGGCACTTTACAGGACTCGTCCATGCGACCCGAAGTCTGCCTTGCCGTGGAGGGTTCGCCTTTAGTTCTGCGGTCAGGGGAACGGCCTCTCGGCTTTTTCAACGGTACCGGAGATTGTGACTGGTGCCTTCGCGAATTCCCGGAGCGGTGCGGGGAACGGTGCCGGTGTTTCTTTGTGTCTGGCTTCGGTGCCGCCGGGTCCCTCACCGATGCCGGGGCACTGCGAACCTCCTGTGGAGGCTGTTGCTGTGGTTGCAGCGCCAACTCCATTAAAATAAGCTTCAGGCGGGAGTCTCTTTTTTTAGTGCGGGGTTTGAATCCCTTACAGATAGCACACCGCTCTGCTTGGTGACCCTCTATTAAGCACTTCAGGCAATTGGAGTGCGGGTCACTAACTGGCATGGGCTTTCCACAGCCCTCGCAAACTTTAAACCCCGGCGCTCGAGGCATGCCCCGGTGCCGGTACAGAATATACACTATAACTACAACTAAACTACGAACTATAAACTTGAAACGATACCGCTATGAAGCGAGTGAGACAACGCTGTTCCAGCGACCGCCACGAACGGAAAGAAGGAACTGAGCAGGGGTGGGTCGGCAGGGGCATATATACGTTGCCATAAGGGCACCACTCTAGGGGTCGCCCCTGCTGACCCTAAGGGTACCGCTAGGGAAAAATCTTCCGGGACCGTGCATATGCAGAGCACACACACATGTTGGAATGCACATGAGCAATCACTCGAAGAAGAACCGCTATTCCAAAGGATGTGTCAGTGAAGGAGGCTTGAACCAAGGCATCAGTGCCTTGCAAATGTCAAGCAGAGGTACTTGTTGGAGTGATAGTATTGAGGCTGCCTGTGCTCTTGTAGATTAAGCCCATATCCTGTGTGCAATAAGACAGTAAATAACAAAGTAGGATGCTTCCAGAGATCCTCTGGGAGGAAAAAGCTTGTCCTTGGACTTGTTCTGCAGTGGCCAGAAACAGCCTAGGTGACTGATTTGTTCTGTTCTCTGTAGATAAAAGGCTTGTCAGAGATGAAGTTTCCTTATTTTGATGGATGTGTGGGCCTTCAGAAAGAACACGGATAAGTGCATATTCTGGTTTATGGAAATTCCTAAACTGATTTAAGGGTGAATTTCAAGTATAGTTGTAGTGAGAGCTTGTCTTTATGTAATGTAGTATAAGGAGGGTCTGCCATTAGGGGCCCTAACTCACTTATTTGTCTGGCTGATCTGATTGCAGCAAGATATGGAATCTTCATAGATTGATAAAGCATCGAGTTAAAATGGTGGCCCAGTGACTGTTGGAAGCACTAAATTAAGATCCCATTGAGTGGTTGGATGTATTACTCCTGGGGAACTTATATTTAAAACCCTTTAAAAACTTGGAGGTGACTGGGTGAAGAAGGCAGCATAGCTGACTGATGGAGGGTAATGTGCTGATTGTTGCTAGGTGAACCTGTATGAAGCTAAGGGAAAGGCCAAACTTCCTAAGTATAAGGGAATGTGAGATTATCAGGGATACCTGCTAACTCAGGAGACTCACAGAGCTGCTGGGCCCAGACAGAGAAGCGCTTCCTCTTGACGAGACAACATTTCTCATGGAGTCTGTTAAGGCTTTGAGTGCAGAAGCCGGGGGCCTGCAAGTATTCTAACAATTTATACTGGCCACTCCAGGCTGGTATTAAACTCCCAAGGTCACAGTTTCTCTCTGACCTTGAATGGGTAGATGGTAGAATGGATTGCTACCACCAACCATGTGCACAAAACAAACAAACAAACAAAAACAAAAACAAAAAAAATTGGGACCCAGGAATGCTCGCTTGGGAATTCCTTCCTGTGGGGTACCCGTAAGCCCTTTCACCCCCGCCCATCCCTCCAGGGAAGAGCTGAGAAAGAAAACAAAGGAAATTAGCTATTGCCCCAGCTAATTAAACAACATATGCACAAACCCTTTAGGACATCAAAAATCCAATCCCGTTCTTAAAAATAGTAAATTTTATTAAAAACAAAAAGAAAGAAAATACATCTGGAACTTAGGCTTTTGCTAGATTTAAAAAAAAAGCAATTACAAAAGTTAAGCATTAATATAGCTCTCTTGAGGTTTACCTTAAAGGTTACAAGCAAAACAAAAGCATCTGGGGTTAGTACAGAGGAGTCCACAAGCTAATAAGAAATAACAGAAATAACCCTAATTGCGTCTTCCTAGACATTCCCTGATTACTCACATATTTGGGGTTTCAGATATGTAGGGTTGAAGTATGATTTGATGCTTTTTCATATCGGGTTTTAAAACTTTTTACAGCATAACTTCAGCCCTGTCCTGCTGTGTCCCCTTCTCTCCTGAGAACAACAACAGACAAGGGAAGTTTTTTTCTCCCAATTTTAGAAAGTTCTAGCCCTCCCATTGGCTCTTTTGGCCACGTGTTCACTCCCTTTCTTTTACCTAGTCAGGGAGACTTTTTAACCCTTTACAAGTAAAGCAAGCAGAGAAGAGCCACCAAGAAGGACTTTATAGCTAACTGGCTGGCTGGGTGTCCATAAGAAGGGAGCTAACCCTCTCACTCCATTTATCACAGAATCCATTCTACTATTAATAAGGATGGCTTGCACATTCTGGGAATACGAACATTCTAGATCTGATGCCCATCTAAATACCAACCTGTGAGATGAAGAATTCCAGGTTGGACTGTCTAATCTTACCTTTTTCTTGAGTCAAGAGGTCTGGAAAGAAATTAATGCTGACTGGCGGTCAGGTTAACATGTGCAGGAGAACTGGAAACTAGAATCTTCTGATCCACCTGGGAGTGATGAAAATGACTCATACTCTATCACATCAAGACTTCTGTAATACTCAAGGAAGCAGTGGGACAGGTGGAAATGAATAGTTTAGGTGGTCTGTCCAAGAAAGAAGGAAAGCAGCGCTGCTGGAAAATGGCCTTGACCTTCTCTAGAAAAAACAGTTACTAGTCTTCATAACTGTTGTTCTTTGAGATGTGTTGTAGGGTATGCACATCCCGAGCACAGTCACCAGAAAATATTCCCTCAGTGCTACCTGTTGGGGTGGCGCGAGCGCACTCTGGTGCCACACACTCACAGCACCAGTATAAAGTCCCCAGCTGATCCTGCACCCCCTCAGTACCTCCTTTTTGGCTAGCTCCAATGTAGAGGAAGAAGGCAGGTCATAGAATGGACACGTGCAACACATCTTAAAGAACAATAGTTACAGAAGCTTAATAACCGTTTTTTCTTCTTTGAATGACTGCACATGTGAATTTCACTGTAGGTGACTCCCCCAAGCAGTTGCATAGGTGGTAGGATTGGAGTTTATGAACATGCTGACTGCAATATCATCCCTGGACTGTTGAGTGATGGTGTATACTGACATGGGAATGTGTGTACTGATAACCAAGTGCTGCTCTGCAAATGCCTGAATAGGGATTTGTGCTAGGAATGCCACTGATGATGCTTGTGACCTTGTGGAGTGAACAGTTAGGTCAGCTGGTGGAGGAAAACCCGTCTGATCCTAACACGTGATCCAGGATGATCTTCTCTGAGCAGAGATAGGAAGACCCTTTATCCTGTCAGCCTCTTCTATGAACAGTTGGGTGAATTTACAAATGGTCTAGTCCTTTCTATGTAGAACACTAGGGCTTGTCTAACATTCAATGAGTGAAGAAGCGGCCCTTCCTTATTTGCATGTGGCTTCATGGCCCACTGCTATGAAATTATGAAACTTCTGGGAGGAAACTAGGGTGAGGACGTAACTCCACCTTGTCCCTAAATGGGACTGTATACGAAGGTTCCAGTGTGAGGGCACAGATCTCCGAGATCCTTCTGGCCAAAGCGATGACCACTACGACACACACCTTCCAGAGGAGGTATAATAAGGAACATGTTGCTAATGACTCAAACAGGGGTCCCATAAGCTTCAATAAGACAAGTTCAAGACCCAGGGATTAACGGGATCTTGTACTTGGGGGGTATAATCTTTCTAGGCCCATTAGGGAAAGGATAGGCATTTCATGGGGGGCGGGGGGGGGGGGGAAAGACTGGTTATCCACCTGAGGGTGGAAAGCGGATATTGGTGCAAGGTGAACCTTAACTGAGGAGATAACGAAGCCTTGCTGCTTACTTAGGGTGTAATAAATACTTGAGTATTTCGTAAGTAGCCCTAGTGGAGGGCTTCCAAGTCATGACATACCTGCTTCAAGTAAGCCTGCTTTCCTGGATTTAGCTATGGTGATTCCAAGCCATCAGGTGAAGGGAGCTGTGGTTTGTGTGGAGTAGCTGACCATGGTCCTGAAAGATCAGGTCCAGGTCTCAAGATTGCAGGATTTGAGCAACCACAGAGATGCCTAGCAGGGTGGCGAACCAATGTTGAGGGGGGTAATGCCAGGGCTATCAGAATGACCTGATCCTGATCCCACTTGATTTTTAGTAGTACCCGTGCACGAGTAGAATGGGGGGGGGGGAGGGAAGAGAAGTGTAGTGCTGGTGACTTGTCGATGGTAGCAGGAAGGCATTTGTGAGAGATCTGGGCTATGGCCTCGCAGGGAGCAGAACTGGTGACACTTCCTGTTGTACCGGGTTGCAAACAGGTCTGTCTGGGGAGTCCCCCACTGCTGGACAACTTCCCTCAGGAATCACTCCTGGTGATTGGAGAAAGACTGGCTGAGGTGATCTGCCAACCCATTCTGTGCTCCCAGAGTGTGAGAGGGCTCGAAGTGGACTGAGTGAGCTATGCAAAACTCCAATAGCTGAAATTCCCAGAGCAAGTGCCTCCCTGCCTGTTGAGATAAAAGGCCTTGAGGGGCTCCAGATGAGCTCCTCAACCTAGCATTGATGTGTTTGAGATGAGGGACATCAAAGGCTGAGGCTGTAAAAAGGGAACACCCCCACAAACAGCAAGCAGATCCAGCCACAAATTGAGGAAAGTGGGAATCTGAGAAGGTACATCGAGTCCAAATTGTGGTTGTTTGGCAAGTACACCAAGGCCAGCCACAATAGAGCCTTCAACAGGCTGAACAGGAATAGTACAGATTTGTAATGCATTATGGGTCACTATGAAGCTGAGGAATCTTCTGCGGCTTTGGTAAATCTATATATGAAAGTGGACATCTCTTAAATCAAGGATGGCCAGTCCCAGGGATCCAGGGAGGAAATAATGGAAGACAAGGAGACTATGCGGAATTTTAATTTCTTGAGGTTGGCGCAGATCTAGAATAGGTCTGAGACCATCCTTAGCTTTCAGGATTAGGAAATAACAGTAGAACCCCTTCTCTCAAATTTGGTGACACCTCTTCTATGGCTCCCACACAAAGGAGAGATTGAACCTCCTGAGCTAGAAGTTGGTCTTGAAATGGGTCCCTGAAGGAGGAGTAGAAATAAATTGGACAGTATATCCCACTTCCACCGTGCTCAGCACCGAATGGTCAATGGTGAAATGGGACCATGCACTGATGAAATGGGACAGGAGGTCCGCAAATAAAGGGGAAATAGGATCCTGCATCAGAAACTGGTATGATGTCCTCCAGTGTCCCATCAAAATGTCACCTTAGAATCCCTTGGATGTCTTCAGGAGTAGACATTGATGTTGAGATAGAAACAAGTGATCTGTGTCTAAACCTCTGCTCTTTTTCATGTCAATCTCTTTCATGTCAGTCTGTTCCGAAAAGAGCAATGCTCCCTCGATAGATAGGTCCTGAAGAATTTGTCCGACTTCCTGCAGGAGACCAGAAGACTGTAGCCTTGAACTCCTGCACACAGCCATTGCTGAAGCCATGGACTTGGCTACCAAATCCTGGGAAGGTTGCAAGAAAGCCCTTGCTACTGATTTCCCCATATCCACCAGTGAGAACCACCACCTGGCCTTTTGGGGGAGCAAACTCTTGAACTTCTACATGGAGCTCCACATGTTGAAATTGTTTCTACCCAGCAGTACCTGCTGATTTCTGATCCCAAACTGCAACCCCCACAAGTAGAATAAAACTTTCTACCAAATAAATCCAAGTCCTTTGCTTTAGGTGTTGCACCTTGCTGACCCTGCCTTTCTCTTTCATTGGCAGTAGATAACACCAGAGATCTCAGGTGGGGGAGGGGGATGAGTGTACAAGAACTCAACCTTGTACAGGCAAAAATGTATTTTTGCTCGGCCCTTTTTGATGTAGGTGGAAGAGAAGAGGGGGGGTGCCACAGGGATTTAACAGGGCCCCAATGGCCTCAATAAGAGGCAAGACTACTTTTGATGAGCCCACCACAGCTAAAATGTTAGATTATGTGAGAACTTCTCCACTACCTCTGCGTGTATGCTTAAATTTAAGGCCACCTTCTTCAACAACTCTTGGTGAGCCCTATACTCATCCTGGGGAGGTGACATGACAGCTTTGTAAGGGGAGGAGGAGGCCAGCACTAACTGAGCATACCCTTCCTTTCTGCATCAGCAGGATCGCACAGAACCAGTTCCTGACATTTGGCACTGGAGTCCAGATCAGGTATTGCTCAATGAGGCACAAACAGGAGTGTCTTAAATAGGAATCCTGAAATGGGGGAAACCCATCGCTTGCAAAAGGGCCACTGCATCAGCATAGGTGCCCAGTGACCTTAGGGATAAGTACTTGATAGCATCCGCGTACCTGGGTCCATAGTACCTGCCTGGGAGAGTGGCAGGAGTGACTCATGGGACAGGAGGAGTATGACCTGACCTCCAACTCCAAATATGAGAAGTATTTATCGGGTGACCATGGAGGTGTGGTTCCCACCAGTGCTGGAGACCAATGCTGAGGTGGGGAAGCCTGTGTCAAGGCCAGGATTATTGGTTTCCCCTTAGATGGTAACTGGGAACAACAGGTTCCCTCTTGCCTGCCAGCACTGACAACTCCTGTACTGCCAGAGATACTAGTAGTGACAGCAATAGCCGGTCTCTGGCAATGGCAAATGCCTCCAGCAATACCACTAGTACCACACTGCATTCCAAAGTAGACAGATCATCCAGTATCAGAGTCAACAGTGATTCATAAGAGCCAGAGGTCAATGGTGCTGACTACTGTGGTACAGAGACAGTGGAGTGGCATGACTTAGGTTGCACTCTGCTCTGATCCCCATGCCTGACCATTTTTGGTGCCAGAGACTGTCGCGGCTCATTTGGCTGCTTCTTGTGCCTTTTCCTTGGCCCTGGTGATGGTGAACAGTGCCAGGACTCAAGCATGGCAGAGTCCTTACCGAAGCCAATGTACTCAGTGCTGAGACCGACTGACTCAGCTCAGAGGAAGGTCTCAGTGCCTCCTCCAAAAGTAAATACTTCAGCCTGGCTTTCTTCATGTGATGCTTGAAGTCCCCGCAAATCTGGCAGCAGTTCCCAGCGTGAGCCTCCCCCAAGCACTTCAGGCATTTAAAGTGCGGGTCACTCAGGGACATAGCCTAGTTGAAGGAAGTACAGGACATGAAGCATTGTGACCGAGGCATGCCTCAGCGTTGTGTAACAGACCAAATTCAGCCACCTAACTGAGATACACAGACTACACTAGACTGACTAAAAACTATTTACAACTAACCAAACTATATACAATTATAGGAAAAGGAAGACCACTGAGAAAACTTGCCAAAGCAAGGAGAACAGATCAAGCGACCTGTCCTGTTGGTAAGAAGGAACGGAGGGGGTGCAGGTTTGGCTGGGCACTTTCTACCAGCACATGCAGCACCAGAGAGTGCTTGAGCCATCGCAACTGGTACCTCTGAAAAATCTCCATTGACTATGCTCAGGGCATGCAGACACCTACAGTGGAATGCATATGTGCAATCACTTGAAGAAGAACAGTATATGTTGCACTTCCTGTTGCAGTATTGTGCAGTACATCCATACTAGTAAGCTATTTATAATCAGTACAGTACCAGAAAGGCACAGGAAGAGCAGAACGTAGGGCTGCTGGGAAGCCCCATACTAGCAGCTCCTCCAGCGCAGATGTACCACCCCAGCCCTTCCATACAACCTCGTAACCTGTCTGAGATCTGCACAGCAGCCCCACCGGAGGATGGACTCCCAGGATCATAGCTGGATATTTACAGAAAGCTCTTTAATATTTTTAGTGAAATAAATAATACTAGGCCAACATTGGTTTGAGTGATGAGTTAATGCAGTTTAATCTAAAAGGAAGAATAAACAAAATAGGTTTGCAACTAGGTCTTTGACTGCTAAAGGACAAATATTAAAAAAATTAGGGAATTAGTTACAGAAGTGAACTGGACTAAAGACCCCAAGGACCTGAATGTGGAGGAGGCTTGGAATTACTTTAAGTCAAAGTTGCAGAAATTATCTGGATCCTGCATCCCAAGCAAAGGGGAAAACATTGTAGGGAAGGGTTGCAGACCCAAAATGGATTAGCAAGCATCTCAAACAGATTATTAAGAGAAATCAGAATGCCTACAAGCAATGGAAGAAGGGATGGATCACCTTGCCTGGATCTGATTGAGGCCTCACAGTGTGCTCCATTGGGTGCTTCCAAAGTTGGAGTTCTTGCACCTGCCATGTTTGTCTGCGAAAAGAGCAGTAGACACTGCACTCAGTGGAGATGTAAGCTTCTTCAAGTAGTGGCAAAGCTGGTGGTTGTCGTTGACCAAAAAGGAGTGGGGGAAGGAAAGGCAATTCTTAAAGCCTGGGAGCCTGATCATAATCTAGGTCCTGAACTGACAAAGGTTTTCTCAGGATGGAGATTCTAATTTGAAAATTACTTCTCTAATGATAACTAACAATATAAAACTTTTAAATATTAAGACAAGAATGCCTACAAGGATCAGTTCTGGACATTGGAGGATTCCTACTAAGATCAATTGGTGGTAAAAAGGGAACTGGAGACGGATCAGTCTGCACTGCCCTTCATGTCTTTGGTATGGACCATGAGGAAAGCAACTGCAGAGGTGTTGACCAATGGATGCTACTTGCTAAAAACCTCCAGGTCCAGGCACATGGAGCATGTGTGTACCAACAGTGGAATACTCATATGGATCAGCATTCAAGGAAAAATAGGCTGTATTTCAGCAAAGCTGGCTGAGCCACCATGCAGTGCTAAAAATGCCAGCTGTAAGAGGAAACTTTGTAAAACATCAAACAAAAAACCCCAACATCGCACAACATGACTGGGAGACTGGAAAGACCATAAGCACCTACATCTTCTCTCTCAGGAATCTTAGCATTTAAAAACACAAAGGAGACCAATTTGGCAGTTGTTTCAGGTTTAATGAATTCCTATATGACAAAAAACCATTGCTGAACAGATTTCGATACCCTGGAAAATAGAGCTACAATTAAGAAACTGAGAATTATTGTAATGAGAGAAAATGGACATTGGAGAAAGTGGAAAATTTTATAAAGTATGGTCAACAGAAATTCTTGGACTGCAGCCCTCAACTGAAGGTAAATGTCTATTTCATGGTATACACACAAGACAATGAAAATGTGTTTTCATAGATAACTGAAATTTACAGATGGGCAAAGTAAGAAAAATGCTGCTTGAGAACTTACTACAGTCAAAATCTGGTAATTTAGACTTTTGAATTAAGCTTCTTACAAATGGACTAGCAAATGAATAGCAAATATAGTTATGCTCTTTTGATTTGAGGCTATTTACTTTGTCAGCATCAAGTGTAAAAATTAGGGCAATCAAGCGATTAGAAAAAAATAATTGTGATTAATTTTGCTGTTAAAATAATAATAGAATACTATTTATATAAATATTTTTGGATATTTTCCATGTTTTCAAATATATTGATTTCAATTATAACACAGAATACACCCAGTACAGAGCTCATTCTATATTTATTTTTATTATAAATATTGCATTGTAAAAATAAATAGTATTTTCAATTCACTTAATATAAATACTGTAGTACAGTCTATCATGAAAGTTTAACTTACAAATGTAGAATTATGTATAAAAAACAACTGCATTCAAAAATAAAACTAGGTAAAAGTTTAGAATCTACAAGTTCACTCAGTCCTACTTCTTGTTCAGTCAATTGTTTGGACAAGTCGTCTGTTTACATTTGCAGGAGATAATGCAGCCCACTGTTTAAAATGTCACCTGAAAGTGAGTGCCATCCGAATGCCTGTTCTGTTGTAGCTGGCATTGCAAGATATTTACGTGCAAGATGCGATAAAGATTCATGTCTCTTCATGCTTCAACCACCATTCCACAGGACACGCGTCCATGCTCATGACGGGTTCTGCTCGATAACAATCCAAAGCAGTACATGTTCATTTTCATCATCATGAGTCAGATGCCACCATCAGAAGGTTGATTTTCTTTTTTGGTGGTTCAGGTTCTGTAGTTTCTGTGTCAGAGTGTGCTCTTTTAAGACTTCTGAAAGCATTCTCCACAACTCACCCCTCTCAGATTTTGGAAGGCACTTCAGATTCTTAAATCTTGGGTCAAGTGCTATAGCTATCTTTAGAAAACTCACATTGATACCTTCTTTGCATTTTGTCAAATCAGCAGTGAAAATGTTTTTAAAAGGAACAACGTGCTGAGTCATCATCCAAAACTGCTATAACATGAAACATATAGCAGAATGCAGGTAAAACACAGAGCAGGAAATATACAATTCTCCCCCCAAGGAGTTTAGTCACAAATTTAATTAATGCATTTTTTTTTAATGAACGTCATCAGCATGGAAGCATGTCCTCTGGAATGGTGGCTGAAGCATACAAATGTTTAGTATATCTGGCATGTAAATCTAGCAACAAAAGTGCGACGCGAACATCTGTTCTCACTTTCAAGTGACAATGTAAATAAGAAGCAAGGAGCATTATCTCCTGTAAATGTAAACAAACTTGTTTCTCTTAGCAATTGGCTGAACAAGAAATAGTACTGAATGAATCTGTAGATTCTAGAGTTTTATATAATTTTGTTTTTGAGGGCAGTTATGTAAAAAAAAATCTTCATTTGTATTTTGCGCTTTCACGATAAAGGGATTGCACTACGGTACTTGTACTGAAAAATACTATTTATTTTGTTTATGATATTTACAGTGCAAATATTTGTTATAAAAATAATATAAAGTGAGTAAACTTTGTAATCTGTGTTATAATTGAAACCCACATATTTGAAAATCATAGAATCATAGAATATCAGGGTTGGAAGGGACCTCAGGAGGTCATCTAGTCCTACCTGCTGCTCAAAGCAGGACCAATCCCCAACTAATTCATTCCCGCCAGGGCTTTGTCAAGCCTGACCTTAAAAACCTCTAAGGAAGAAGATTCCACCACCTCCCTTGGTAACCAATTCCAGTGCTTCACCACCCTCTTAGGGAAAAAGTTTTTCCTAATATCCAAACTAAACCTCCACCTCTGCAACTTGAAATCATTACTCCTTGTTATGTCATCTGGTACCACTGAGAGCAGTCTAGACCCATCCTCTTTGGAACTTCCTTGCAGGTAGTTGAAAGCGGCTATCAAATCCCACCTCATTCTGCTCTTCTGCAGTCTAAACAATCCCAGTTCCCTCAGCCTCTCCTCATAAGTCATGTGCCGCAGCCCCTTAATCATTTTTGTTGCCCTCTCTGGACTTTCCAATTTTTCCACATCCTTCTTGTAGTGCAGAGCCCAAAACCGGACACAATACTCCAGATGAGGCCTCACCAATGCTGAATAGAGGGGAATGATCACGTCCCTAGATCTGCTGGAAATGTCCCTACTTATACAACCCAAAATGCTATTAGCCTTCTTGGCAACAAGGGCACACTGCTGACTCATATCCAGCTTCTTGTCCACTGTAATCCCTAGGTCTTTTTCAGCAGAACTGCTGCCTAGCCATTTGGTCCCTAGTCTGTAACAGTGCATGGGATTCTTCTGTCCTAAGTGCAGGAAAAAATGTAGAAAAACATCCAAAATTTGTATTATGTTTTAATTGTTATCCTACTGTTTAACGGTGCAATTAAAACTGTGATTAATCATGATTAATTTTTTATCACTTTAAAAAAAAATGCACGAGTTAACTGCGATTAATCGACAGGACTAGTAAAAATGTAAGATTTGTGTTTTATTGATTTATAAACCTTTATCTTTTTGAATCTCAACATCTACGGATATTAAATAATTATTGCCTGACCCTCATAATTTCCTGCAACTGCAAATATTTAAATTGTTTTTAATTAATTTTTTAAAATTTAATATTTAAATTTAAATATGTAAATTGATAACCAAAAATTAAACCCATAATTTTGTGTAACTGTGAAAATGTAAATATATTAAAAAGCTTTACAATAAACAGAATTTATCTGCTGAAATGATACAAAAATTTTAAAAATGTAATTATTCATAGTGTGCATTAAATACTCATGAAATTCTGCTTTGGCCTTCAATAGTGAGGCTTGGGCTTCAGCCTGGGGTCCCAACAAGTCTAATCCAGTGCTGGTGACCCCATTCAAAGGGGGTCATGACCCCTCTGGAGTCCAGACACAGCTTGAGAACCACTGCTCTAGATTATGCTAGACAGATACTTTCCAGATCATACAGTACTACTAGATTAATGGAAAAGATTTTAACATTTAAAAAAATAAAAATAAAAAGAGCTTCATGGGCAGTGTCTCCTCAGCTATCCTCTAGCCAACCAGTCTCAGACGAGACTGTACTGGACATTTGTATCCTTGTTTAGTGTGTCTGCATAGCTCAGGCAGTTGATAATGGGACTTCGAAAAAGGAAGTCACTCACCTTGTGCGGTAAGGATGGTTCTTTGAGATGTCTCTCTCGATAGGGGCTCCACTCTACGTGCACTAACATCCCTGCGCTGCTGATCAGAGAATGTTTGTAATAGTGTTCGACATGCACTATCCTCATTGTGCCCCGCCACAAGGTTAACCAGAGCACATGGGCGAACCCCCCTTCTTTCTCTGCTGTGGAGTCCTGGGCAAGAACTCCAAAGTAGAGCGGAAGTGGGTGGGTTGTGAAGCCCCCATAGGAACAAACATCTTGAAAAACCATCATTACTGCACAAGGTAACTTCCTCTTCTTCTTCGAGCTATGTCCCCTATAGGTGCTCCCACTGTAAGTGACTCCCGAGTAGCATTCCTGCTGGAGGACCGGGACTTCACAGTTGAGTCAGTTATAGACGACAATACTGTAAAACCGAAACTGGGATTGGAAGCGGAGTCTCTGGTAACTACATAGCTTTCTGCGAAGGTATGAGCAGACACCCAGGTTAATGCTATACAGATTTCTGACACATGGACATTCTTGAGGAATACGATGGAGGAGACAGACAGACCTCAGGAGTGAGTGTGAATATCGGATGGAGGTGTTATGTTGCAAACCTGATAGCCTTTTTACAGTTTAATACAGTTCAATATCCATTAGGATCATCTCTGGGCTGATAGCGCTGAGCCTTTAGATCTCTCCAGAATAGAAAGGAAAAGCATAGAAGAGTTCCTAAAAGCCTTTGTCCTATCCAGGTAAAAAGCCAGGGATCTCCTAATGTCTAGTGTGTGCAGAACAGCCTCCCTGTTAACAGAAAATCAGCCTTGTTGGTAGCCTCAGCCAATAGGGCAGTGACTGAACGGGCAATGGTAAATGAAGTCCCTTCTTATCCCTACAAGTAGCTTCTTCAGATCAAGGTTGAGGAAAATTGGCAAGGCCACATGGGGAAGCTTGCATTGCAACGGGGGGAGGGATAGCTCAGTGGTTTGAGCATTGGCCTGCTAAACCCAGGGTTGTGAGTTCAATCCTTGAGGGGGCCATTTAGGGATCTGGGGCAAAAAAATCTGTCAGGGGACAGTACTTGGTCCTGCTAGTGTAGGCAGGGGACTGGACTCGATGACCTGAAAGGTCTTTCCAGTTCTAGGAGATTGGTATATCTCCATTTATTTTAACTGTTCATGCTGTACCTGCTCAATCTCCAAGGCTGTCAAACCTGCTCCCCTTTATCATCACTATATTCACGCAAAAATCAAAAAAGGAAAAAAATAAAACAAAAAGTAAATTATATAGAACCAAGAACCATCAGAAGAGAGGAGAATTTATCTATCTGTATTTTGAGGAAGACTATCAGTATAAACAGACTGCTCAAAATATTCAAACTTGGGTATCTAAAGGCGGACACCTAGATCCATCCATCCATCTATGGATCTAGGCAGACACCTAGATCCATCTAGAGACAAATACAAATGACTTGACTTCAGAGATACTGACCATCCCAGGCTAGGATAGAAATTAATAGGAATTGTGGGTATTCAAAACTTCTGAAAAGTCAGGGCATTTATTTAGAAGTCTAACTTCAGGCAACCATGTTAGAACATTTTGGCTACTGGAAATACAATGCTAATTCTGCTTGCTTCCCCATTTCAGTACTGCATTGAGCAGTAATTTCTTAGATAAGACTAAAAATTCAAGTTAAGAAATTCTCACACAATACTCCGAGAACGTAAGTAGTTGTTTTAGGCAGTTGTGGGTGGTATTTAAAACAAGTTTCACCTCACTTAAAAACTACTTGCTTACAAAAATCAGTCAGAAAAATACAAGTGTCACAGCACTTACTGAAAAATTGCTAACTTTCTAATTTTTATCATATAATTATAAAATAAATCAACTGTGATATAAATATTGTACTTACATTTCAGTGTATAATACATATAGTATTGTAACCAGGTTTTTGTCTGCATGAAAATGTAGTTTGTACTGACTTTACTAGTGCTTTTTTATGTAGCCTGTTATAAAACTAGGCAAATGTCTAGATGAGTTGATGTACCTCCAGGCAGTCCTCTGCTTTCCCCCAGGGGTACTTGTGCCTTATTTTGTGCAAAATGCCTTATTGGGCGCACTGAATCTTGACAGAAAAAGAATTCATGATGACTTTGAAAAAGACAGAACTGTGGCAGATAGTTCCATATGACAACAGAAGTGATGTACTAACCTGACAAGAGCAATTGTATAAATTATGTGTTTTCTACGTCCAGGGACAGTCGCCTATCAAGTACGGAGGAGAAAACCACATTTTTTATTTAACCAGCATCTGAACAAGAGAGAGGGTGTCCTGAAACTGAGTAACAGATGCTCTGTTTTGAGAAATTACCATGAGGTGTCTCAGACTCACAGACATTAAAGCCAGAAGGGACGATCATGATCTGTGTGGCTCCCGGAAGCTTCTACACATAGGAGCCTCAAGCACTGCCACCGCAGCTCCCATTGGCTGTGGCTCACGGTCAATGGGAGCTACAGGAGAAGCGTTTGTGGACAGAGGGGGACATGCCACTGCTTCTGGGAGCTGCTTGAGGTAAGTGCCGCCTGGAGCCTGCACCCCTGACCCCCTCCCTTGCCCCAACCCCCTATCCCAGCCTTGATTCCCCTCCCACCCTCCAAACCCCTCTGTCTCAGCCCGGAGCAATCTCCTGCACCCCAACCCCTCATTCCCTGTCCCACCCCAGAGCCCACACCCCCAGCTGGAGCCCTTCGCCATACCCCCAACCCCCTGCCCCAGCCCAGAGGCACACCCCGCCCCCCGAACTCATTTCTGGCCCCACCCCAGAGCCCGCCTCCCCCCCCCCTGCATCCCAACCCCCAATTTTGTGAGCATTCATGACTTGCCATACAATTTCTATATCCGGATGTGGCCCTCGGACCAAAAAGTTTGCCCACCCCTGATCTAGCCTACACTCTTGGCCTTCACAGGACATATAGAACCTCACACAGCCACTCCTGTAATAACCTCTGACTGAGTGACTGAAGTCATTAAATCATGATTTAAAGGATTTCAAGGTACAGAGAATCTACCATTTACTCTAGTTTAAACCAGAAAGTAAGCATGCTCCATGCTGCTGCAGAGAAAGACAAAAAACCCTAGGGTCTGCCGGGAGGGGCGGGGGGGGGGGGGAGGGGGAGTCCTTTCCAACCTTAAATATGGCAAATCAGCTGGACCCTGAACATGTGGATAAGACCTACCAGGCCCTCCTCATCTAGTGCTCAATCTCTGGCTGTTGGGGATATTTGCTACTAGCTGTCGCAGATGGACCACATCCCATTGTAGGCAATCTCATCATACCGTCCCCTCCATAAACTTATTAAGCTCAGTCTTAAATCAAGTTAGGTTTTTTGCTCTCATGCTCCCCTTGGAAGAGTGTTCCAGAATTTCTCTCCTCGGATGGTTACAAATCTTCTGCTAATGTCAAGCCTAAATTTGTTGATAGTCATTTTATATCTATTTGTTCTTGTCCCAATGGTGGTGCTTAACTTAAATAACTCATCTCCCTCCTGGGTATTTATCCTTCTGATGTATTTGTAGAGAGCAATCATATCTCCCCTCAACCTTCATTTGGTTAGGCTAAACAAGAAAAGCTGCTTCGGTCTCCTCTCATAATGTAGCTTTTCCATTCCTCTGATCATCCTAGAAGCTCTTCTTTGCACCTGTTCCACTTTGAAATCATCTTTCTCAAACATGGGAGACTAAAACTACACACAGTATTCCAAATGAGGTCTCCCCGAATCATTAACCCATGTTAAAAATACACCTTAAGGGGACTACAAAAGGCCTTCAGGATGAATATGCAAGACTGGAAAAGGCTCTCTCTCTCTCTCTCTCTCTCTCTCTCTCACACACACACACACACACACACACACACACACACACACACACACCCTTTACTAAAAGGGAAAAAAAGCCTTTGAGCTAGGAAGGAAGGAAAAGGATTTACAGCTATGCTGAAGGTGATATTCCAGATTCTGAGATGCTAGGCTGTTGCCCACCTGGTGATACACCAAGGTGTACCAGTCAGAGAGGTCTTACTTTATGATTGCCTAGGAACAATCACCATTAAGTATCCTAAAAAATAACTCAGGTCTCAGGTAGAGTGGGAGCAGAGATAACAGCTTGAAAACTAAATTAAAAGCAAAAATAGCCGTGATCCTCCCAAACTGGTGCTCCAGGAAGGTGGTATAAGTCACCGTGGGCTCAAAGATAGCTATGTCAACTTTTATGGTGCTAGGTGTGGTTACACTAGAAACCTCTGTTCTAAAGCTGATAACTTACCCTGCTTGCTTCAACATGATGTAACCTGTAGGACTCCCCAGTACTCTCGTTAACTAAATCAAACTGATGCCGATATGCTACACAGATCATGTTGTCATTGTCTCCAGTAGGTCCATCCACCAGAGTCATGATCACTGGAGGGTCAGAGAGACAAATCTCCTGTAATGTAAATGACATTACATTAAGATGGACATTAATGGAATTATTCTACTTTTCATATTCTCACTGGAAATAGTTTGTACTACAGGTGGTGCCCAGTGAGCTGTGCTAGGGGGCAGACAGGCTGTACACAGATATGTTTTATTGATGAACAAGAGCCCAGTTTAAAGAAGTGGAGGATTTTTGTTTAAGTATCTGTAGTGGGATTGCCATTACCATTGTTGGGCCTCTCACTTGAACCAATCCTGGGGTTTAGAAAGGCAAGATGTGTGCCCCTCCTGAACCAGGTGTCAGCCTTACCCAGTGTGAGAGAAGATATTTTTAGTGATTTATCTCAAGCATACCCTGATATACTGGAACTCCTCCACCGGTGATTCAGTCAGGGGTGACATCAAACAGACACTGGTTAAACTGTTGCCTTGATTGTATTTCTTTGTGATGAGGAGCAGTTTGTTCCTAATAGCCACAACAATCCTCAATTCACTGCTGTGGTGAGTATTAATGGCATACAAATGGCAGCCTGAGGAGATAATGTATGTATTATCATTCCCTTTAAGAAACACACCCATGAACTCTATCTACATAGTTCCTTGTGAAATGAATCCTAATTATTTCTTCACCCTCTAAAATTTGCAAATGAATAATTTCTTATGGATGTGAATGACTACATACATAGGCTTGTGCCGGGGTAGTATGCATCTCAATCCTATCCCATAAAACTCTGTTGCTCCCCATCTAGAAATTCTCTCAGCTTTCCAATTCAACTCAACAATATGGTGCTACTCCCCTGCTATTCCACATACTATGAACTCCTACAATTCCGCCAGTGCACCAAGTCTGACCTGCATTACTGCCCTATTATTCCAGTACTGGGCCTACATACATAGCTCTGCCAGAGTTCTTCAATCCTACTTGCAATATATCTATTCTGCTTCAGAACTTCTCCTAGGTAAAAACTACCAAGTCATGTGGTATTTTATTAAATGCACAAATGGAAATTGGGATTAGTCCAAATTTATTTTCACATACAATCTAAGACAGGATTTCAATCCATTGTCCAGAGGAAAATAACTAGGGGTTAGTTACTGCAACATCTGCATGGGGAACCTTTAAAACCTTTGGCAACTTCTGGCCCACTGCCTAATTGGGTCTTTTGATAAATGAGAGTCAAATCACCTTTTGTTTTCTCAAGTTTATTCTCTCTGCAGTCATATTTGCTCTTTGCCATCTGCTTTGCTTCTATGCCATTTCGTACAGCGCTCATCCTGAAGACAAGAAGACGAGAGTCCTTCCCTGTCAGGTCAGGGGAAGAGCCAGGAAAATAGCAAGTTAAAATAAAGGACGAAACTAACATTCCCAAAAAGAATAAATGTCAAATCTACGCATACACAGTCACAATTATGAAGATAAGAGGCAACTCTCTCCAATCTACTTTGGAGATGAGTAGAAATATGCTAAGAAGGGGAAAAAAATCCTATGAATTCTGATTAGGTTATGCAATTCTGCTACCAGATTGAAAGCTCCTGAGCTGATGAGCAGAACTAGAATAATCTGTCATGATATGAAATTAAATATGGAACACAGCAGTCAATTCAAGACCTCAAAAAATCCCTTCAAACCAATAGCACAAGTTCCCCTGCATCTGGTTCTGTACTGGAAAACAAGGTAAGAACCTGGTGCTGTAATGGAAAACAAGGTGACTGGACAAGGGAATCCGCAATGCCTGGGCTCTGGGGCTCGGAGGGGTGCAGGTGTCTGGGTTGGGAGGGCCCAGCAGCTGCACTCTAGGGTGGGAGGGGGTGCAGGTGTCTGGCCTGGGGAGAAGCCCTGTAGCTAGGCTCTGGGGAGGAGGTGGCAGAAAAACAGGAATTATGTTGTTGCAGGGATTTCTTTAATTCTGTACTCCTGGGGGAATTTTTGTGTGTGTCTGTATTATTGGAGACATACTTGCTCAGATGTATTTTGAAATAAATTACCAGAATAAATTGAAACTGCCATGATTATACCGTAATTTTGACAAATAAAATATGCAGAATTTTAAAATATTGTGTGCAGAATTTATTTATTTTTTGGCACAGAATTCCCCCAGGAGTATAAACTTTTATTACATGAGGACTTCAAAAGCAGGGATGAGTTAAGATATCCTCACAGATATCATAATCTTAAAGAACCTTTATTATAGTGTAAACAATCGTTTTTTTCTTTTCTGAATCTTTGTCAGTGTGGATCCTACTGTAGATGACTGGCAACCCCATTCTGAATGATGGACCAAAAGTATCGCTGCACCAGTGAAATAGTAGTACTGCTCTCCTGAACTGGGCATCTGCCCTGGCAGCTAAGTCCAGTGCATAAGGTTTGACAAACATCAGCAACTCCACATTGCCACCTTGCAGATTCAGGAAACTGGAATATTTCTGAAGCAGGTAGAGAATGAAACTCAAGCTCTGGCAGAACCTGTGATGATTTGGGAATCTGTTTCTGTTTCCTGAGCCCAGATGGTCCTGCCCCATGGGAAGTGTGAGCTAGTAAGGGGAAATGTGTGTAAGGTTTATTATTTTGTATGATCTGTATGGTCTTGTGATTTATATGATTAAGAGCAATTGTGTTAAATTCTGGGCAAAGTGTGTGTGTGTGTGTTATATGCTTCACAACTGCTACAAGACTCAAGGCTGACATCTTGAGGTGAATTTCTGGGAGTGTGTGTTAAAGCATGGGTGAGACTGAAGTTCAACCCTGCATCCAGAGGGGCTAGACAGTTGGACAGCAGGTTCCTGTTCTCTAGATAGGAAGCTAGACTAAGGTTTTGCACCACAAGAATATGCCTAGGCACCCAAAGATTGGGGCAGTGACTGCCCTGGCTGGGATGATTTAGTTTGGGATTGGTCCTGCTTTGGAGCAGGGGGTTGGACTGGATGACCTTCTGAGGTCCCTTCCAACCCTGATATTCTATGATTCTATGACTCCATTCTGACTCCAGAGGCTTAAAATACTCAGAGATTCAGAGGCTTAGCATTCCTTCAAAGCAACATGATGGGCAGTTCCAATGTTGAGATTTCAGGCAGAAGCAGGTTCCCTGGCTGGTAGTTAATATAATAAACCAGCGGTGTCCAATACATTCACCACTAGCCACATGTGGCAAATAGGCTACTGAATTGTGGCTAACACACGAGAAATGCGTTGGTGTATTGAAGATAGCAGTACTGGAAGACAGGTTGCGTGCTTTGATATACAGCTTGTTAACGTGGCTAGGATATAGTGTGAGAGAGACAACAGCATAGAGGACAGTGGATGTGTGTACGCTGCATGTAATAGTGACAGGCACTAGTACGTATGTGTAGTATGTTTTTAAATCCTTTTTTATAATGTGGCAAATAAAAAAAATTCAATACCACAAGTGTGGCTAGCATTGAATTTCTATTGGACACCACTGTAAATAAACCTGTTGGGAACGTCAATAGCGTCGTGTGAGAGCACAACCGGAAAGACATAGGACAAGCGGAGATTGGTGAAAGGTCAGCCTCAATAGAGCTGTATGAAATGTTGGAGTGTTTTAAACGTACCAAGTAGTCAAGGACCTTCAATATCAGTCTCCATACGGTCCAGGCAATGCTGAGCTGCCCACATAGAGAACCTCCTCCTTTTTTCGCAAGTAAGTCCTTCTGGTGGATATCTTCCTCTTCTGTATCAGGATGTCTGGTTAAATGAGGAAGACCCTGTGAATGACACTTAAACAACCAACGTCCAGGCTGTTAGATGCAGGGACTTTGTGTCTGAGTGGTGTATCTGATCATGGAGTATCTGACCTGTGAAATCAGGTCCAGGCAGTTGAATGGACATATGCAGCAAGTCTACCAGCCAAAACGGTCTTGAACAGTAGAAAGTCATAAGGATGTTTGCAGCTTGCCCTCAATTGGCTTTGGATATCACACTGGGGATCTGGAGAATTGACAGAAAGGCATATGGGAAGCCTTGATTCCATTGCAGAATTAAAGCACTTGGTAACAATTCTGTACTCCTGCCTTATCTGGAAAGGGAGATACTGACCTGTAACTGGAGGTTCTTTGAGATGGGTGCTCCCTATCTCTATTCCAGGGTGGGTTACACATGCACACCATGCACCAGGAGCTGAAGAATTTGAAAGTTATGTCTATTGGTCTGTACATGCACTCTGGTTTGCCTCATGCCTCTCTCCAAGGGGATAAAAGGTGGGGTGGACAGACAACCTGTCCAGTTCCTTCTCTATCGTGAATCAGGTAAGATCCAAAGCAGAGGAGAAGGACAGCTGGCAGTGGAATGCAGATAGGGACCATGAATCTTGAAAATCCTTCAGTTACAAATCAGTAAACTCCCTTTCTTCTTCGAGTGATGATCTTATTATATTCCACTGTGGGTGACTAAGAAGCAGTACTTAAGTCGAAAGAAGATGCAAGGATGTAGATAGCAGAGCTTAGTGGAGGACCACCATTCCAGACGTGGCAGAGAAGTCACGTACCAAGGCATAATGTCGTGCACATGTGTGAATGGAGCCCCATGTAGCTGCTTTACAGATGTCAAGGAGGGGTACCTCCAGAAGTGATACTACAGTTGCTGCTTCTGCTCTGGTGAAATGCATTCTTATCCCAGGGTGGGTTGGGGAAGGTTCAATAGTTGATGATAGAACAGAATGCAGCCAGAGACCCATTTGGAAATTCTCTGGGTGGAGATAGCACTCTCCCTCATTCTTTCTGATATAGTATGAATAGTCTCAGGGATTCCCTAATGGATTTTGTTTTTTGCAGGTAAAAGGCCACAGTCCGCTGAACACTGAGGGAGTGGAGTCTTCATTCTTCTGTGGAAATATGCAGTTTTGGGAATAACACAGGCAAGTGAACCAATTGGTTAAAGTGAAATTCTGAAACTGCTTTAGGAGTGAAACTGGAGTGTAGATGAAAAGAAACCTTATCCTTATGCAATATAGTGTAAGAAGGCTCTACCACCAATGCTCCAAGCTCGCCAACTCTTCGAGACGAGGAAAGAGCTACAAGGAAAGCAATCTTCATGGAAAGGAGAGACATGGAGCCAGAAGCTAAAGATTCACAGGGGGGCCTTGTGAGTATGGAGAGAACAAGGTTTAAGCCCCACTAGTTAGGTGGGAAATTTCTCATTAGACCTTTCCAGAATCTATTTGTCAGTGGATGTGCAAAGATCAAGTAGCCCAGAGAATGTGGATGGTATACACTGATTGCTGCCAGTGTGCTCACAAGAAGCTGATGGACAAACCTGATGTCTTCAAAGAGAGGATATAGTCCAAGATGAAAGAAATATTTGCAGTTTCTGGGAGAATGCTTTTTTGAAGTGTCCAAGAAGAAAAACACTTCCATTTAGATAGGAAACATCTTCTAGTAGAAACCTTCTTCTATTAGAAAGAATGTCCCGCACGACTATGGAGCATGAACATTGCAAGAATCAGAGGGGTACATTCATCTGATGAAGTGGGTCTTTGCCCACAAAAGCTTATGATCTCTAAGATCTGTTAGTCTATAAGGTGCTATATGACTTTTTGTTCCAAGGATAATGCTCATCCAACTACCAAACCCTAAAGTGGAGCATGCAGATCAGGGTGCTTTCATCTTTCATCAGGGCTTCCCAACCTAATGAAGATGGGTCTGTAATAATGGTCATGTCAGGAGAGGAAGGGAGAAAGGAGATGCCCACTCATACCTGATAAGGATTTGTCATGAGATTAAAAGCCACTGTTACTACGGACTTTCTTCTGATAATTGACAGAGCCTAAGTACAGTGGAACCCCACAATACCACGATGATCGGGGTCCAAAAATATCGATTGTGGTAAATGCAGGGTCGCAGTATTGCGGGGTCGCGCTACATCAAAGCACCACCTGCTGCCACCGTGGGGAGCCCCACGCGCCCCACGTTATAAGCGGTTTCGCTCTATCGTGGGGCGTGTTATTGCAGGATTCCACTGTAAATGTATAAATTTCACAATGTAGCAGAGTTAAATTAAAATGAGTTGTAGATAAGCTACTGCCAAGAAGTTGTTCCCACTTTAATATCTATTTAATTCTATAGAAAATATTTTAACTTTGCAGTTTAGCAGATATTAGAATTACAGAAGCTGAGACATTCCGACTCGAGATCACTTGTTTCCTGACCACTGCAATTGGAATGTAGGGCAATTCTAATAAGTCTTTAGGCCTGTAAACTAGGGTGGGGATTCTTGCTCATTAAAGAATCAGAGGGGTAGCCGTGTTTGTCACTTTTGCAGATTCAGACTAAGAGTCATGTGACACCTTAAAGGCTAACAAACGTATTGGAACATAAGCTTTCGTGGGCTTATACCCATGAAAGCTTATGCTCCAATACGTTTCTTAGTCTTTAAGGTGCCTCCGGACTCTTTGTCACTTCTGCTCATTAAAGTCAGTAGGATTACTTGAGTGAATAAGTTAAGCAGGATTTGGTCCAAAAAGCTACAATACCAGCAACAAGCAGGAATTACTTAAGACTAAGAGGATTTCCCCATCAAAGGAAAAGTAGCTTCTGCTGTATGATAGACCTGGTATTTCATAGTCATACTGCTGGAAGCTCCAATGATAAGTGGGAACAAAGTGATGTGTTAGTGCAATGCCAGTGTCTCATAACTTCAGTTACTGGGACATTGTCTTCCACCAGTACTGACTAGTAAACCTGTTCACATATTACTGAATCAGAAATAGTCAAAGAAATTCATCTGGATAGTAATGCAAGAAGGCAGTTGAAGGTGAGAGACTCGGGAATAAATACAGTAGACATAGACAAAAACTCTATAAAAGAACATTACGGACAAAATGAAATAGCATTCTGAAAGGGCAAGTGCATAAATTGTTACCTTCTACTGAGCTATGAGCAAAGTAATAGTGTGCCAACCACATTCATATTGGAAGCAAGGGGAAAGGAACCTTACCTTTGTCTGCTCTGGTAATCAAAAGGTCCAAAGCTTCCAGCACATGCATCTGTTTCACCTGGAGAGTTTTATCAAATACTTGCACTGATGACTGGCCATCTGAAAAGGAAACATAACCCCCCAATTAGAATACATTTTTGATGCTACAATTTACTGAGCAGTGATTTTAAAGCATCTTGTTTCTTGTAACAAACACGTGTGGTTTTTTTCTGTAAAATAAGGCATCTGGCATACTGCCACTTTATATACAGTACCAAAGATGGTAGTTCCTTCTTAGAAGGATCAGGGGGTAGCCATGTTAGTTTGTATCCACAAAAGTGGTAGTCTGGTAGCACTTTAAAGACTAACAGATTTGGGCATGAGCTTTCATGGGTGCATGCATCTGAAGAAGTGGATTTTTTTACCCACGAAAGCTTATGCCCAAATAAATCTGTTAGCCTTTAAGGTGCCACCAGACTTCCTGTTTTTCTTAGACAGAGTTACCATTGATGTGAATCATATGGCAAGAACAGAGCCTAAAAGGAACAATTTTTGGAAAGTTTGAGAAGAATTGCTGAGAACCAACTACCCCCAATATCATTACTCAAAATCATGACTGCCATAAATGGCATTCTGGGGAAAAGGTGTTAGAGTCACAAAATAAGTGCTACGGAGGAAACAGGTTTGGATGACCACATAAATGGTACACAGCCACCTTTGGCCTCAGGCTCAGTGGAAGCATCAAGGACTGTGAAGTACAAACGGGCTGCATGAACACCCCTTTATTGGATTTGGTGTAATAAAAAGTCCTCTCAGACGGTCAAGAAAACAGCATCTGAAACCAATAAAATATGCAGAAGTCTGCATCAAAACAGGCCCCCGCAAGATGATCTGATTTGCCTAGTTTTAGTGCACAGCAAATTTTTGCAGTTAAGTTATAAAAGCCTTGATAATAAGAATATATAGTAATAGATGTGAACTATTAACTATCTTAATAGTGAAGAGCTGCTAACATCCTCATAGGCACCAGTGATTGAAACTGTTAGGTACATAAATATTGATCTGTAGACAAATGCTGGATCATTCACTAACCATCTATTAGCAGGACACCAACATCTGTAGAAACTAGCAAGGACTGGCCCCAAGAATCGGCACAAACAACTTCATGAGGAAAATTACTGCAGAAACATTGGGACTCCCATGGCTGTGAAACGACATAAGCAGTGTATGGTAAATACACTAGGAAATACAAAGTTTATCAACCGAAAATTTCAAGTACAATGGCTGAAAAGTAACACCTGGACATCTTTGGCAGGACAGAATGCCCAGAGCTGGACTTTTGGAATTAAAAATATCAGAATTTGGTCTGTTTGCCAGGGGAAGCAAAAATTCCCTTTCAGTTAGTTTGGGGCGTTAATAAATATAAGCTACATTTGTGCGACTGGGGCACTGAATCTCCTTTTGGGAAAAGGTCACATCTTGCAGGTGCAGGAAGAGACAGCACTTGGTATTCAGAATGTTCTTTCACTTCAAGATAAACCATCTGGGGTAAATTTCCAGAAATATGGGAGGTCAGCAGCTTTACTCTACTGAGTGTGACATAGAGCAGGTAACCAGCGCAACACTTTGAAAATGTCTCCTCTGCGTTTCTGCTTCAGAAATAAAGTTCAGATCCAGAATGTATATTTACCAACGTTTGTATGGAATTTCCTTATGCTCTATGGTCCAGATTGTGGCATTTAGGCATTGGCATGTGCTCGTGGTTTTGCAAAACTGCCCTTCCCAAGCAGCTCCAGCAGGAATTATGCAGGAGAAGTGCACATGCTGTACCAGCAGTTTAGATGACTCAGCTTTCTCTACCTGACCAGTTTCTTGGCAGGTGCAGAAAGGGGTCAGCCCATGGCACCACCTTCTCTCTAACCTCTTCAGGATACTATATGTCCCTGGGACATAGACTGTTCAGTCCCTGCATTCTCGAAGCACAGGGACTGGTTCTGCACCTGGCCACTGTGCAGAGTGCACAGAGGTTCTCCTTGTACTTTCCACTCCTGCACACCCATAGTATGGCCAGGAAAACTCTGGCCCTTCATTAGGAACAACAATGCAATTTAATTTTATTTGGATGAAGCAAAAGTTACAAGTATCACATAAATGTACACAAAAAACCAACTAGCAGTTTTTCCTTTACTACTTCACCCAAACAACAGCGGAACTGATGAAACCAGTTTTAAGTTCAGGGATAGTTTCCATACCTAACCATTTGCTGGGCCCTCATTGCAGAGCCATTCTGATATTTTGCACCGATACATGGATCAATGACAATGTTTTCTCTTCTGTTATTGAATCAAATTACATATATGCATTATAAGATTTGGAATGAAGTCCGATATTCAGTAGCACCTGGAATGCAAAGATTTTGAGCAACTTTGCACATTATCATGTATAAATGTCCACTCACCTCCTTTTTATAGAGGCTTGTGGTTGCTGAACTAGTTAGGGCATCTCCTTTCACAATGGTTTTCAGTTTCAGTGCCTTAAACAAGACAAGAATCAGAGAGGTAGCCGTGTTAGTCTGGAATAGCAGAGGTAACAAAGAGTCCTGTGGCACCTTAAAGACTAACTAAAGTATTGAAGCATAAGCTTTCGTGGGTTAATACCCACTTCGTTGGATGCAAGCAGTGGAAGTGTCCAGGGGCAGGTGTAGATAAGTAGGCAAGAACCAGGTAGGAGGTAACAAGGTTAGTCCAATCAGGCTGAACCAGCTTGTAGGGAGTGTCCAGTTTGGCCGATGTACGTAGCAGAGGGACATTGGTGGCATATAATGGCATATATGACATTGGTAGATGTGCAGGTGAATGATCCAGTGATGGTGTGGCTGATCTGGTTAGGTCCTATGAGAGCCAGATGTGTACCCAGAAGCCTGCTGCTGCAAGACAAGCCCAAGAAAGAAAACAATAGAACACCACTGGCCATCACCTACAGTCCTCAGTTAAAACCTCTGCAACTCATCATCAGTGATCTACAACCCATCCTGGACAATAATCCCTCACTTTCAAAGGCCTTGGGACGAAGGCTAGTCCAGGCACACAGACAACCCGCCAACCTTAAAACAGATTCTCACCAGCAACAGCACACCACGCCATAATAACTCCAACTCAGGAACCAATCCATGCATCAAACCTCGATGCCAACTCTGCCCACATATCTACACCAGCAACACCATCACAGGACCTAACCAGATCAGCCACACCATCACTGGATCATTCACCTGCACATCTACCAATGTCATATATGCCATTATATGCCACCAATGTCCCTCTGCTACGTACATCGGCCAAAGTGGACAGTCCCTACGAAAAAGGATAAATGGACACAAATCAGATATCAGGAATGGCAATATACAAAAACCTGTAGGAAAACACTTCAATCTGCCTGGACACACAATTACAGATTTAAAAGTCACCATACTGCAGCAAAAAAACTTCAAGACCAGACTGCAAAGAGAAACTGCAGAGCTGCAATTCATTTGCAAATTTGACACAATCAATCTGGGATTGAACAAGGATCTTGAATGGCTTGCTAATTACAAAAACAGCTTCTCCTCTCTCCGAGTTCACACCTCCAATTCAGCTGCTAGAAGAATACCTCACCCTCCCTGATTTGAGATAACAAGCTGATTCAGCCTGATTGGACTAACCTTGTTACCTTCTACCTGGTTCTTGCCTACTTATCTATACCTGCCTCTGGACACTTCCACTGCTTGCATCCGACAAAGTGGGTATTAGCCCACGAAAGCTTATGCTTCAATACTTTATAGTTAGTCTTTAAGGTGCCACAGGACTCTGTTACTTAAACAAGACAGATATTTCATTTAGCGTTTGTTCTTAGCTGGTAACACCGAATGGATAAATAAATACTAAGTATGGAGATTGACTACTGGGGAAAGGAGGGAAGCAATTTCAGACTATAATTATAATAGATCCAACTCTCAATTTCTGTGCCACATTACATAATTTCTTTATAAGAAAACCAGCCATTCCGTGTGTTTGATCAGAGATTAAACTGTTCTGTAAGATGCTGGAAAATTATATATCAGACAATATATCTGCTGTTGGCAAAAACAAAATTTAACACAGCAAATAAATTAATGAAGAACACCTTAAATAATAATAAGTCCTCACACCAACAAATTAAGTCGATGAGCTTATAGACTCATAGACTTTAAGGTCAGAAGGGACCATTATGATCATCTAGTCTGACTTCCTGCACAACGCAGGCCACAGAATCTCACCCACCCACTCCTGTAATAAATCTCTAACCTATGTCTGAGCTACTGAAGTCCTCAAATCATGGCAAGGTGCAGAGAATCCTCCAGCAAGTGAACCATACCCCATGCTACAGAGGAAGATGAAAACCCCCCAGGGCCTTGGCCAATCTGCCCTGGAGGAGAATTCCTTCCCGACCCCAAATATGGCAAAGAAGCTAAACCCTGAGCATGTGGGCAAGACTCATCAGCCAGACACCCAGGAAAGAATTCTTTGTAGTACCTCAGATCCCACCCATTTAACATCCCATCACAGGCCAATGGGCATATTTACTGCTAATAGTCAAAGATCAATTAATTGCCAAAATTAGGCTATCCCATCATACCATCCTCTTAAGTTTAATCTGAAGCCAAATAGGTCTTTTGCCCCCACTGCTTCCCTTATAAGGCTGTTCCAGAAATTCACTCCTCTGATGGTTAGAAACCTTTAGACTTGAAAGTAGACAAATGTCCTGATGGCCAGTTTATATCCAGTTGTTCTTGTGTCCACATGGGTACTGATCTTAAATACCGTATTTTTCGCCCTATAAGACGCACTTTTTCTTCCCCAAAACGGGGGGGAAAAAGTTGGTGCGTCTTATAGGGCGAATGCAAAAAAAAAAAAAAAAAAGCGCCTCGCTCTCCCGTCCCCGCCGCGCAGGCGGGCTGCCGGGAGCGTCCCGGTTCCCCCCTCCCCGCCGCGGGCGCGCTCCCGGCAGCCCGCCCGCGGCGGGGAGGGGGGAACCGGGACGCTCCCGGCAGCCCACCCGCGCGGCGGGGACGGGAGAGTGAGGCGCTTTTTTTTTTTTTTTTTTTTTTCCCGGATTTTTTATTTAAAAATGAGGGGGCGTCTTATAGGACGGAGCATCCTATAAGACGAAAAATACGGTAATTCCTCTCCCTCCATGGTATTTATCCCTCTGATATATTTATAGGGAGCAATCATATCTCCCCTCAGCCTTTTTTTGGTCAGGCTAAACAAGCAAAGCTCTTTGAGTCTCCTTTCAGAAGACAGATTTTCAATTCCTCGGATCATCTAAGTAGCCCTTCTCTGTACCTGTTCCAATTTGAATTCATCCTTCTTAAACATGAGAGACCAGAACTGCACACAATACTCTAGATGAGGTCTCACCAGTACCTTGCATAACGGTACTAACACCTCCTTATCACTATTGAAAATATCTCATCTAATACATCCTGACCGCATTAGCTTTTTTCACAGCCATATCACATTGACGGCTCAGTCATCCTGTGATCAACAAATACTCCGAGGTTCTTCTCCTCCTCTGATACTTCCAACTGATGTGTCCCTAGCTTACAACAAAAAAATCTTGTTATTAATCCCTAAATGCATGACCTTGCACTTGTCACTATGAAATTTCATCCTATTACTATTATTCCAGTTTACAAGGTCATCCAGATCTTCTTGTATGATATCCCGGTCCTTCTCTGTATTGGCAACACCTCCCAGCTTTATGTCAACTGCCAAGTTTATTAGCACCCTCACACTTTTTGTGCCAAGGTCAATAATAAGGGATTAAATAAGATTGGTCCCAAAACCGACCCTTGAGGAACTCCATTAGTAACCTCCCTCCAGCCTGACAGTTCACCTTTCAGTATGACCCACTGTAGTCTCCCCTTTAACCAGTTCCTTATTCACCTTTCAATTTTGATACTGATCCCTTAACTACACCCTTTACATCAGCTGAGAATCTGGCCCTACATAGTTCATGTCACATTTTTAAAAATGCATTTCAAGACATTAAGTGACACTATTCACACATTCTTGTGGAATGATATAAACCAAATTTGTCATGAACATGCAAGTCAACAGAAGCATGCTGATTTTGAAAAATACTTAGCTCATAGTACAGAACATAATACCAATGTCGCACAAAGTAGCAGTGAGAAGACAAATGAGAATCTGAATTAGTTTATCCTTACATATTGTCATTGACTAGAAGAGCTTCACAACCAGGTCAAAATCCAGTGTTTCAATACTGTATAGACACATGGAACCAACAGTGATTGAATAATGCATAATTCAAGTCATATTCAGAAAGAAGAAATTCCTCTTTATGGAATAATTTCTACATCGGAAGCAGGGGTCTGCTAAACAACCAGTGGGGCCACTGGATGACCGAGATGCTAAAGAAGCACTAAGGACAATAAGGCAATTGCAGAGAAACTAAATGAATTATTTGAATCAGTCTTGGCAGCTGAGGATGGGAGGGAGATTCCCAAACCTGAGCCATTCTTTTTAGGTAACAAATCTGAGGAACTGTCCCAGATTGAGGTGTCATTAGAGGAGGTTTTGCAACAAATTGATAAACTAAACAGTAAGAAGTCACCAGGACCAGATGGTATTCACCCAAGAGTTCTGAAGGAACTCAAATGTGAAATTGCAGAACTGCTAACTGTAGTCTGTAACCTATCATTTAAATTAGCTTCTGTACCAACTGACTGGAGGACAGCTAATGTGATGCCAATTTTTAAAAAGGGCTCCAGAGATGACCCTGGCAATTACAAGCCAGTAAGCCTGACTTCAGTACCGGAAAAACTGGCTGAAACTCTACTAAAGAACAAAACTGTCAGACACAGATGAACTTAATTTGTTGGGGAAGAGTCAACATGATTTTTGTCAAGGGAAATCATGCCTCACCAATCTACTAGAATTCTTTGAGGGGGTCAACAAGCATGTGAACAGGGGGGAGCCAGTCAATATAGTGTACTTAGATTTTCAGAAAGTCCCTCATTAAAGGCTCTTAAGCAAAGTAATATGTCATGGGATAAGAGGTAAGGTCCTCTCATGGGTTGGTATCTGGTTAAATAATAGGAACCAAATGGTCAGTTTTCAGAATGGATAGAGGTAAATTGTGATGTCCCCCAGGGGTGTGTACTGGGACCAGTCTTATTGAACATACAGTAAACCCTCGATTTAACGGACCTTGATTTAACGGACTTCGGATGCAACGGACAAAATTTCTGAGCAAGTCTGATGCATTCCTGATCCATTTCTGGCGGGCTGGCTGCCGGCTCCCGGCTGCCGCCCGGGTCCAAGCAGCAGGTGGGCTGGCTGCTGGCTCCCGCCTGGGTCCAGGCAGCGGTCGGGCTGCGGAGCTGTCGCCCCGACCCTGTGGCGGTCGGGCTGCTGCTCCGATAGCTCATTTTTTTATTATTATTAAATAACGGACTTTTGGATTTAACGGACACCCCCTCGCCCGAATTAGTCCGTTAAATGGAGGTTTTACTGTATTCATAAATGATCTGGAATAAAGGGTAAAGAGTGAGATGGCAAAAATTGCAGATGATTTCAAGATTATCAATATAGTTAAGTGCCAGGCAGACAGCGTAGAGCTACAAAAGGATCTCATAAAACTGGCTGACTGGGCAAAAAAATGGCAGGCGAGGGGGGATATGATTGAGGTCTATAAAATCATGACTGGTGTGGAGAAAGTAAATAAGAAAGTGTTATTTACTTCTTCTCAGTAATGCAAGAATTAGGAGTCATCAAATGAAATTAATAGGCAGCAGGTTTAAAACAAACAAAAGGAAATATTTTTTCATATCATGCAGTCAGTCAGTCTCTGGAACTCTTTGCCAGAGGATGTTGTGAAGGCCAAGATCATAACAGGATTCAAAAAAGAACTAGATAAGAATAGGTCCATCAATGGCTATTAGTGGGGCTGTAGTGGGGTGGCTGCCCCACTCCGGGGGGGGAGGGGGGAAGGGTTTAAACAGCCCTACAAAGGGCTGCAGCTGGGGGCAAGCAGCTCCCAGGCTGATTAGGCCGAGCAGCCACAGGTGCGGGTGGGTTTAATTAGGCCCAGCTGGCCCTGATAAAAGGGCTCAGTTTGGTGCAGAGAAGAGAGTCTCCTCTGTATGCAGAGGCAGACAGGCCTGGCTGCAGGGAGCTGGACAAGGTACCTAGAGGGAAGTAGGGCTGGGGCAAGGCAGGAGGAGCTGAGGAAGCTCTAGCCTAGAAACCCCCAGGCTTCAGGGCCTAGGGGAAGGCCCAACAAAGAGGTACTGGGGTTCCAGTGGGCAGCCCATGGCTCTAGCGATAGAAGCAGCAGGCCAAACCCCCCTTGCCTGTGATGAGTGGCAATGACACTGCAGTCTGCCCCAGTGAACGGGGGCAAGTGGTGACTGGCAGTTGCCTAGACTGAGGCAAGGTGGGGATAGAGGGCAGGGGTTCCCCAGGGAGGGGAGACCCTGAGACTTGCGGGTTACTGCAAGGGTGCAGCACCCTCGGTAAGAGGGCACCGGGGTCCGGGAGGGACACGGGGCCTGCAGGAAGCGGGACATCGGCCTGCAGAGGGCGCTCCAGACGCTGGTGAGCTAATTCCTGGATGGCCCAGCAGGAGGCGCTGCAGGGGTGAGTCGCCGCCCTACTACAGGGGCCATAGCAAATTCATGGTCCATTTTGGTCAATTTCACAATAATAGAATTTTTTAAATGGCAAATTTCATTATTTCAGTTTTCTAAATCTGTAACTGCAGGGGTCTTGTCTCTCTCTCTCTCAAAAAAGCAGTTGTTAGGGAGTCACAAGGTTATTGTATGAGGGGTTGTGGTACTTCTACTGTTTCTTCTGCACTGCTGGTTGAAATGCTGCCTTCAGAACTGAGCAGTTGGAGTGGCAGTTGCTGTCTAGGACCTCAGCTCTGAAGGAAGAGCCATCACCACCAGCAGCGCAGAAGTAAGGATGTCATGGTATGGTATTGCTGGGCCCTCAGTCAGTAGCCGCCACTATATGGCAGCCCAGCTCTGTCTGGTTGCTACCCTCATGTCTGTGCTACTGCTGGCAGGGCCCTCCATTCAGAGCTGTGTGCCAGCCCACAGCCATCACACTCTGGCCACATAGCTCTCAAGGCAACAAAGTAGTAAGAGTGGCAATACTGGAACCCCCCTCAAATAACCCTGTGGACCCCCCCCCCCGCTAATCCCTTTTGGGTCAGGACCCCCAATTTTAGAAACGATGGCCTCCCCTGCAAACTCTGTATAGTATAAGGTAAAAGCACATAAAAGACAGGTTTCATGGTCCGTGGCGTGTTTTTCATGGCCATGAATTTGATAGGGCCCTAGATATTAGCCAGGTTGGGCAGGGATGGTGTCCCTAGCCTCTGCTTGCCAAAAGCTGGGAATGGATGACATGGGATGGATCCCTTGATGACTACCTGTTCTGTTCATTCCCTCTGGAGCACCTACCATTGGCCACTGTGTCAGAAGACAGGATACTGGGCTAGATGGACCTTTGGTCTAACCCAGTATGACTGTTCTTAATTTCCCTTTAAAGACTGATAGGAAAACTAATTCTTAGCAAGCATTGCAAGTAGTTAATTTATTTTGAGTTGCCCAAATTCACAATACCTATACTTCTTTGCACTACTCCAGCTGATCTACACTATTGAGAACTTTGAACTTCAACTGAAGCCAAAGATCTGAGCCAATTATTTCCAGGCCAAAAAAAGGCTGCCTGTCATATTTTAGATTTATTTAAATCTTTGTTCCTACTAGTTCTACATATGTCTTAATTCACTGTTTCTCCAGAAACAAGTCCACAGTGGCATCTCAAAGTCGTTTATCTTTTTTACTTAAATCAGCTTTCCTAATAACTCATCCTCTGATCATTATCCTTTCTGTGAATGTAATTCTGCACAATTCTCTATTTAGCTGTACTTCCGTCATTTATATATTGCCTAGTTATTAACATATGTAGTAAGACGAGGCCTGAAACATGAACCCTGATATTAGAGGCCCAGCATAAGGCCTAAGGTGGCGTTTCTCAAACCGGGGCTCGCAACCACCCGGGGGGTTGCCAGCCGCCTCCTGAAGGGCCACGAGCTCCTTCGCAGCCCAAAAGCCGCCGACTCAATCACTTCCGCATTTGTCAGCTTTTCGGTGGACCTGCTGAGCTATTTCAGGACCACTCGGCATGTCCGCTGAAAATAGCCGCCGAATGCGGAAATGATCAATTCGGCACCTTTTCGGCAGACATACAAGGGTCCACCATGCAGAGGAAGAAAGGAAAAAGGGGTCGCGGTTCTCAATAGTTTGAGAACCCCTGGCCTAAGGTAAAGTAATGGTCAAGACTTTGCTAACATAAAGCAAAGTTAAGCTGTGAGCTAAAGGCAGGTCGTGCTCACAGAAGTTGGCAAGGAAAGGGCTGATGTTGCAAAAGTACACAAACCTACGAGGTACCAGAACACTTGTACATTCCATACAGATAACAAAGGAACAGGCTGACCCATCCTAAAGACTGGGGCAAAAGAGTAGTATGATGGATAGAGTTGTTTTCCTCGAACCAACATGTATAAGGTGAGAGGCGGCACCTTACTACATAGAGGGGCTGCACCTCACTACGTGGAGGGGCTGCACCTCAGTGTCAGGAATAATATGTAACTTGTTTGTACCTGTGTATAAGAATACAGCCCTGGGGCGGAGTCTTTGTCCGGCCTAGGGGGCAGTGGAGAGTCCCACCACTGACTGAGCTGGACCATTGTCAGGGGGCACAAATTCGTAGTATGTCTTGTAGAGTCTACGGGAAACTATTACTGTGCTTCGTTTGACAATAAACCTGGCCCAGGTGCCTTCGTACCTTACTAGAGTCTGTGGTCTTTGGGGGTTCTCTCGGGATCTGCTATGTCAGCTATCTGCGCAGAGCTGGGGCAGCACACAGAGGGAACACTCACGCAGCTGACTGATATCATCATTGAACAAGAGCAGAGCACCACATAGGTAGCTACTGACAACAACATATTGCTATTGTAATTTTCTGCCCTAGCAGTTGTCATCTTCACTTTACTTTAAAAGATTAAAACAAAATCAGTAAATTGTATCTACCGTATTTTTCGCCCTATAAGACGCACTTTTTCTTCCCCAAAACGGGGGGGAAAACGTTGGTGCGTCTTATAGGGCGAATGTGCGCCCCGGTTCCCCCCTCCCCGCCGCGGGCGGGCTGCCGGGAGCGTCCCGGTTCCCCCCTCCCCGCCGCGGGCGGGCGCTCCCGGCAGCCCGCCCGCGGCGGGGAGGGGGGAACCGGGACGCTCCCGGCAGCCCGCCCGCGGCGGGGAGGGGGGAACCTCGGCAGCCCGCCCGCGCGGCGGGGACGGGAGAGCGAGGCGCTTTTTTTTTTTTTTTTTTTTTGTCCGGCTTTTTAATTAAAAAACGAGGGGGAGTCTTATAGGCCGGAGCGTCCTATAAGACGAAAAATACGGTACATTTTTTATACTATAAAAACAAGAATTTTGTGTGATCATCAACGTCTTATTTGCTTTGAGCTACCATCACAATTTTTCTAAATATTTCCCATAATATAATTTTACTAAATAAAGGGAATGACTCAGATAAGTGTTAAACACTGCATTACCACAATACAGATTAAATACATCTCCCCTTATGCTGACAGGTTTGTTCCTGAAAGTGCTCCTAATATATTTCATGAGATTCATGACTAAATTAACAGCAGTAAAAGCAGTCAGCCCCTTGATTTGCTTATTTAATTCTGTCTCAGTTAAGCTAGAACCAGTTGGAATCTCACAAGCCTGTTTTTGGATACACACCCCTAATCTTACTCCACACATCCCAGTGGAGTGATTAATTTTTACCAATACTTTCTATATAAAACCTACCTGACCAAGTCGGACAAATTCTGCTTGACGGGCCTCCTCTTTCTTCCGTGCTGATCTAGGGGATTCTGGTAACACATCACTGAAGGACCTCCTATTAAGCATGTTCTTAATAAATAAATAAATAAATAAATAAATACTTTAAAGACTGACCCAAACTTTTCAATTTTTTAAAAATTTCATCTGACATTACTTGACTCTGCTATATTCTTTCAGCATTTTCCTGTGACCTCAGTCCAAGTTTAGATTACTAACAACAACAACAACAACCCCTCCTTCCAATATGCTCCTACTGATGAATCTAAGAATGCATACTGTAGCCTTTTGATTTACAAGGTTGTGGAGCACCTGCAATACTCTTCACATGTATCATAGTGCTATCCAATACAGCAAGGATGACATATATAGTAGAAAGAGAGCCTGAGACTTGAGACCTAGTATAAGGGGTCTGGTGGAAAGCAGAATATGCTTTGATACAAGACAGAGGAGTTCACTTACTCAGTTCTTTAGAAATTCTAATACTGTCTGACACTCATTTTGAGAATCTCTGTGTTAAGAACATAAGAATGGCCGTACGGGGTAAGTCCAAAGGTCCATCCCGCCGATTATCCATGCATTATCATGAGTATTGAAAACTGTTTCCACTTGCCCCCCCCCCCCTATAAGTATGCCTTGTTAAAGGTTTTCAGTTCTGTAGGAGAATAAATCACACCAGTCAGGGATTTGTCAGTTGGGATTAGTCTTGCTTTGAGCTTTTGATTGGACTAAATGACCTCCTGAGGTCTCTTCCAACCTTAATTTTCTATAATTCTATGATCCTGTACCTCTGCATAGGAATGTCTATCCTCCAAGATCAGTCTACTAACATCCAAATTGTAAGATGTAAAGACATTAAGTCTGGGTGTAAAACCAGTCTTTGGTTCTGCATTATGATGTCCAGACTGATCAGTAACTTGAACTGATAAGTGTACCATCTCTGAATATTAAAACTGACACCCCCCCATTGGGGCTGTTAGGATAACCTGACTCTTGCCCTGTATTGCATTCCTGAGGACCCTAGTAATTAGTGTGACCAGGGGAAGCATGCCCCAGATTCCTGTCTCAGCTAATGAATCTAAGGGGGTGGCTGGACTCATTTCTCCTCTTGGTCAAAATGTGTGGCGTTTGTTGCTTGAAGTAGTCATGAACAGGTATATGGAGGGATGACCCCACTTTTGAACTTTTATCTGAAGGATTGAACACTTGAGGGACCATTTTCTATTGAGTTGTCATCTAAATTGGTTTGAACTCGAGGTGAGTGTAGGGCTATGAGATTGATGTGATGCTAAAAACACACTATTCCAGTAGGAGAATTCCTGTAGGCCTGGGGAGAGATGATCTTGCTCCTCCTTGTCTGTTTATGTAGTGTCAAAACTTGGACACTGGTGTCATGAATCAGACATAGATGAATGGCCCTGAGTGTCACAGCTGGAATGTGGGCAGCCAGACCTGATGGTCAGAGCTTGAGTCCACAGTCCAAAAACGAGTTGAGTGTCAGCTGGGTCAAGATACCAGGAAATCAGAAGCAGGAGACAAGCTTGAGGTCAGAACCACAATCCAGATGCCCCGGGTCAAGAGGGGTTGGGATGCTAGGAAGTCAAGATGGAGAAGCTGGGAGCACAAGGCACACAGTCCAGAGCAGATTCCAGTTATTTGTATAGCTTCCTGTTTCTGCTGATGGCTTAAGTAAAGCCAGCGGGCCAATCAGCTGCTCTGGGACTCTGCCAATACGACCTCAGGGTGTAGCATCTCAAACTGGGGCTGGACTTCATGGGTCCTGATAAGCAGTTCTCAGCAGGCTGCCAAGTGAAGGGTTGGAGCATAGCAGCTCCCACAGACCCAGATTTGAGGACTGTGGGACATGACAATGAGTTTTAGGCCGTTTTCATGTAGGTGGAGACCAAAACCCTCTCCAGCCTATGCGAAGGTATCTTTCAGTAGAGTGTCAGTGGGAGATGGAGACACAAACATCATTCCCAGACAGCCATTCGGAGGATTGTTTGACCAAGTATTGATGAAAGGATATTCCTGGGAACAAGCACTCATGGTGTCATGTTGTGTCCGCTTGGCTGGTAGATGAACTTCAGCCAGACTTGGGGAGAATGAAGATGCTATCTGACATATGGTGTCACATAAGTGCAAGTAGCCATATGACCAAAGAGATTAAGATAGACATTCACTGAGATCTTTGCGAGAGTCTGGATGCCAATAGATGATGACTCATGGTGTCCAAACTATTGCTAATCTTGCATCTAAAAGTGCTCCTGTGACCTCTACTGATTAAGAGTAAGGGCTGACTTGTCTCAATTTGTCTTAAGTCCAAGGGAGAAGAGATAAAGCACTATCCTCACTACTTCAGTGACTTGCTATAGTGACATTTCTCATATCAGCCAATCACTGAAGGAAGAATAAATGCCAAGGCCTTGACTGTGCAGGTGAGCTACCAAATATGGCTGTTCTTATGACTTACTGCTGATTTTCATGCAATTAAAAAGTAAAGAGGAAGAACACCTCTTTGCTATCCAACTTAATGTATGCAAATCAGTACTCACCAGAGTGAATATCTTCTTGAGCAATAGGCCACTTAATATGCCACTGGGGAGGATATGAAGTGCATAAAGATCACTCAGTTACCTTGTGTAGATCAGGCATGAGGTCCTGGTATAAAGAGCGAATCAGCATGTCTAGAGTGCGCTGCCGTTTCTGAGCAAATGTTGGGGTTTCCAAGGTGGCTTTTTCCCCATTTATTACTAAAACATATTGAATAAAGGATGATGTGTTACTTAAAGGGGTTTCATGTCCTTTACTGAATAAACGTTGTGTTCATGTAAGGATATTCACTGCAAAATTACTAATTTGGATTTGTTTCACATTTGTCCATATTTTGAACTAAACGTTCTAGTTGTTTTAGCATGACTATGGAGTTTTTTTAACCCTATTTGCTTTTGAGCATCCTAACTTTATTTAGTTACTATTATTCTTCATAGATACAAAAACAACTCCAGAAAGATACTATTTCACAGTCAAGTAAAAAAGACAGTTAACTTTTCCGTAACTGGTTTTCTTCAAGATGTGTTGCTCATGTCTATTCCAACAGTAGGTGTGCATGCTTGCCACATGCACCAATGTCGGAAAGCTTTTCCCTTAGCAGTACCCGTAGGTGAAGTGCTCCCCCCTGCACCCAGGGGTGGTGCCACTCTGGCGCCCTATAAGGGGCGCCACGCACTCCCCTACCCTCAGTTCCTTCTTGTCAGACCACTCCAACAGTGGGAAAGGAAGGCGGGATGTGGAATAGACATGAGCAACACATCTTGAAGAACAGCAATTATGGAAAAGGTAACTCTCTCCTTCAAGTGATTGCTCATGTGTATTCCACAGTAGGGGATTCCAAGCTATATCTGTTGGAGTTGGGTAGGAGTTCACAAGATCTTGGGATGGAGGACCGCTCTACCGAACCCAGCGTCATCCCTGGTTTGGGAGACAAGTGCATAGTGTGAGGTGAATGTGTAAACCGAAGACCAGGTAGAGGTCCTTCAAATGTCCTAGATAGGGACGTGGGCCAAGAAGGCTGTGGACGAGGCTTGTGCTCAAGTCGAGTGTACCTTCACAATTGGCAGAGGGGGAACACCCACCAGGTCATAACAGGTACAGATGCACAAAGTGATCCAGTTGCTGCGTGGAGATCGTCTGGCCCTTCATGCACTCAGCTGATGCCACAAACAGCTGTGAGAACTTTCAGAATGGTTTGGTCCACTCAAGGTGGAAGGCCAGAGCTCTGTGCACATCAAGCGTGTGGGGATGACGCTCCCCATTGGACGCGTGTGGCTTAGGGCAGAGGACTGGCAGGAAGATGTCCTAGCCCACGTGGAAGGCAGAGACCACCTTCAGGAGGAATGCCGAGTGTGGGCAGAGCTGGACCTTGTCCTTGTGGAAAACCGTTTACGGGCCCTGAGTTCTGAGACCCACCTAGCTGACGTGATTGCTACCAGGAAGGCCATCTTCCAAGAGAGGTGTGACCACGAGCATGTGCCCAGGGGTTCGAATGGGGGCTCCGTGAGGCAGATTTAGGTCCCATTGAGGAACAGGAGGCCTAGCATAGGTCCCGGCCTTTGAGGACCCAGCATGTCATGGCATGGGAAAACACCATATGGCCCTGCACTGATGGGTGGAAGGCTAAGATGTCCGCGAGATATACTCTGACAGATGAGGGCATCAGGCCCTGAGTCCTAAGGTGCAGGAGGTAGTCCAGAATGAACTGGATCGGGGCAGTCAGCAGAGAGACCCCTTTCTCGGTAGCCCATGTGTAGAAGCGTGCCCATTTCACCAAGTAGGTCTGTCTTGTAGAGGGCCGTCTGCTCTCCAGGAGGACCCGCCGGACCCCTTCCGAGCATGTCCTCTACTCCCTACCTAACCATTGAGCAGCCAAGCCATGAAGTGGAGGGCTGCCAGGTTGGAGCAGCAGGTCCGGACAAGATGGCAGTGGCTGTGGCCAGGTGATAGCCAGGCTTGTAAGGGTCCCGTACCAGTGCTGCCTCAGCCACGCTGGGACAATCAGGAGGACCCTGGCCTTGTACATCTTTATCTTTTGCAACACGTTGCTGATCAAACGGGGGAAAGCCGTAAAGGAGCTGGCCCAACCACTGCAGGACGAAGGCATCAGAGATGGCATCCTTCCCCAGCCCTCCCCTAGAGCAGAAGCAGGGGCAACACTGGTTCTGCCGGGTTGCAAACATGTCCACCTGGGGACTACCCCATTCTTGGAAAAGCTGGTGGGCCACTTTTGGGTGAAGGAACCACTCTTGTTGGGAGGAGAATTCCCTGCTCAGGCGATCCACACACTCATTGCGAGTGCCTGTTAGGTGGAAAACGCTTAAGCAGATATCGTGAGCAATACAGAAGTCCCAGAGTTTGAGGGCTTCATGACAGAGGCCCGAGGAGTGAGTCCCACCTTGCCTTTTGATGTAGAGCAGTGAGGCCGTATTGCCCATGAGGACCCGTACCACCCTCCCTGTGAAGTGTGGGAGGAACGCCATGCATGCTAGATGCACCACCCTCAGTTCTTTCACGTTTATGTGTAGGGTCAAGTCTTAGGCTGACCACAGACCTTGGGTCTGAACACCCCCTATGTGGGCCCCCCAACCTAGGTCTGAGGCATCAGACACTAGCTCCAGAGACGGGGCTCTGTCCCAGAATGGGACTCCTTGGAGCATGTTCTTGGGGGAGGACTGCTACTTCAGGGAGTCTATCACCGAGCCGGGGACAGTGAGTTCACCCTGTCCCTGGCCTGGGAGACGTTAGAGGCCAGCCAGAGCTGGAGGGGCCTCATTTGGAGCCTGGCGTGGCAGACCACATGGGTGCACACTGACATGGCCCAGGAGCTGCAAACATGCCCTGGCTGTGGTAGTCAGGAACTGTGTAACCATGTTGATGAGTCCCTGAATCTCCTCGAACCTGTCCCATGGTAGGGAGGTTATGGTCGAGGCAGAGTCTAGGAGGGCCCCGATGAACTGGATTTTGCTCTGTTCACCAACAAGCCCAGGGAGGTGCACGTGGAGAGAAGGAGTGTCACGTGGTCCCTGACCTGTGACCGGGAGTTTCCCTTCACCAGCCAATCGTCGAGGTAGGGGAAGATGTGGACCCCCTTGCGCCTGAGGTAGGCTGCCACTGCCAACATACATTTGGTGAACACCCTGGGAGCAGTGGGCAAGCTCAAACAGGAGGACCGTAAATTGGTAATGTTCCCGACCCACCACAAACCGGACGAACCATCTGTGTCCCTCGAATATGTAGATATGGAGGTACGTGTCCTGAAGATGGAGGGCAGCATACCAGTCCCCAGGATCCAGAGAAGGGATAATAGAACCTAGGGAACCATGTGGAATTTGAGCTTTACCATGAAGCGACTGAGACCCCGCTGGTCCAGAATGGGTCTGAGACCCCCCTTGGCTTTCAGGATGAGGAAATAGCGGGAGTAGAACCCCTTGCCCCGGAATTCCTCGGGTACCACTTCCACTGCTCCTAGGCCCAGGAGCCTCCCCACCTCCTGCTTGAGCAGGGCTCCATGCGAGGGGTCCCCTAGTCTGAATGGGGATAGAGGGTGATTAGGTGAATGGGAAGTGAATTGGAGGGCATACCCCCTGGAGATGGTGTTAAGGACCCATTGGTCTGAGGTCAATCACAACCATTCTGGCAGGAAAGCACACAACCGGTTGGCAAAGGGAAGCTTTATTGCAGGTGAATCCCTGAGCAGAACTGGCGAGGTGCCCTCAAGCGTCCTGTCAAAAGAGCTTCTTCCTTGCCTGCTTGCCCTTAGAGGGCCCCGGCTGCAGGCCGGACCACAACTACTTGTGAGACTTTCATGGTCCCACGACCTCTTGAAGGAGGTGTCCAGCCTTATGCTGGGTGGACTGCCCAGAGGCCAGTGCCGCCCTGAACTTGGGCTTTGTTGATGGCAGGACGCAGAGACCCAGGGTTTGCAGGGTTGTGCAAGAGTCCTTCATGCCATCCAACTTAGCGTCTGTCTGTTCCGCAAACAGGGCCTTGCCATCAAACAGGAGATCCTGGATGGCCGCCTGGGCCTCGCTGGACAGACCTGACAGTAGGAGCCATGATGCCCGCCTCATGGATAGCGCCGACACCACAGACCTCACGGCCATGTCAGCTGCGTTGGACACCACCTGCAGGGACACCTTGGCTGCCGTCACGCCCTCATCAACCATCGCCTGGAATTCTTTCCTTTCCCATTCCAGGATACATGTTTCAAACTCTGGCATAGAGCCCCACAGGTTGAACCTGTATCTGCCAAGTAAGGCTTGGTGATTCGCCACCCACAACTGGAAACTTGCAGTGGAATGAAACTTTTTCTCAAAGGAGTCCAATCGTTTCGAGTCCTTGTTCTTTGGGGTCGGAGCCAGCTGTCCCAGTCGCTCCCTGTGGCTAACGGATTCCACCACCAGGGAATTGGGCGCCAGGTGGGCATACAAGTACTCATGCCCCTTTACAGTTACAAAATACTTGTGCTCCGCTTTCTTAGATATCGGAGCCAGGGAGGTTGGTGTCAGCCATATGGCCTGGGTGATCTTGGCCACCCCATCGTGGAGGGGTAGGGCCACCCTACCAGGAGTTGGTGAGGACAGGACATTAAATAAGATGTCCAAAGGCTCCTCTAAAGGTTGAGGTTGGTAGCCCCCTCTTTGAGCAGGTCCTTGTGGGACCGGGAGAGAGGGCACGAGGGGGCGGAGTCACTATTGCCACCTCTTGGGACAGGGAATAGGGTGGCACCGAGCTCTGGGCGTCCAGCAGCCTCGGAGGGCCCGTTACCCACTTGGCCTCCGGGCACAGCACTGAGGATGAGCGTCCTGTGGATGCATCTTTCGGAGGCCTGGGGAGGGAGGCCTGCGATGCCTCAGAGGGCCCGGCCGCAAATTGCGGCCCCAACTGTGGCTGTGTTGGGCTCCACAATGCTCATTGGTACCACTGGCCCAGCCATGGGGCCCCATGCCACGGCACCTGTTGCGGCACTGATGGTCTGGGCTGGTCCGCCTGGCTGACTTGGCTGGTGGAGAAGCGGCTCCTGACCGAGGACGGGCTCTTGCGAACAAGTCCCTGCTGCGGTGCGGCTATGTGGAGCAGTGGTGTCCGGATTTACGCCAACCACAGGACCGTGACCTGGAGCTTGACCGATAGCAGCGGTAGCTGCTGCTCCAGGACTGACTCCGACGGGCGGACCCATCACAGCGCGGTGCCGGTGATCAACACTCAGGACTATGGAGTTGGCGACGCGGTGGAGACTCCCACTGGGATTCCGGACAGGGGCAGCGCCGACGTCCATGCCACGACTGGCTGCAGTAACCACTCTTGGGTCGGGACCATGGGGGACGTCCCCTTTGTTCCAGCCAGTGTGAACGCCCTGACGTCGAGTGGTGCCCCCACATGGAGCGGCGCCGGGATCTTCGGGCTGATGGTACCCAACTCTACAGTCTGGTGGGCGTCGGAGGAGACCCCCGTGGACCTTGGCATGGACTGGGGCCCGACGGAACGCAGCTTCAGGAGCATTCCCTCAACCACAACCAGTACCTCTCCAGGGATGACTGCAGGGTGCCGAGTGGAAGCTTGCCTATGGAGCGTGACACTGATGTTGGTGTTGCTCCAGGTATCGGCAAGGACAAGATATCCTGGGCCTCTTGCAAAGTCTCCGGCGTGGAAGGGATCCGGACATCTGGAGAGGCTTGCACCAATGCAGCTGGGCTGCTTCACTCCACACGAGTCGGAGGCCTGGGGGCCGAAGGGGATGGAGGGCTGCCCAACGTGGGTCTAGCCTCTACCCCAGATGCGTCGCAGGACTGCTGCGTGGAGGACGTCTTCATCGCCCTCTTGCGGCCTGCAGACGGGGATCGGTGTCAACTGGAAGAGGGTGCCTGTGGGGTTGCCACGCGCCGATGTCATGGTGCCCGGGGCTGATTCGGAGCAGTGCACCGGCATCGGAGTCAGCACCAATTCCATGAGGATAGACCAGAGATGAATATCTCATTCACAGTTCATCCGGGACCTGAACAATCTGCAGATTCTGCAGCAGTCTCTGATGTGGGTTTCACCCAAGCAGCGCAAACAGTCTGCATGCAGATCACTCTGGGGCATAGACTGCCTGCAAGTGTCGCACGACTTAAAACCCGGGGCTTGGGGCATGCTGCACCCCAGGCACTCTAACTGAACTAACTTGAGAAACCGGCTAAGCTAACCACAGATACTGGATAGAAAACGCTACGGATGAGCTGCAGCGAAGCTGGAGCTGTGAAGTTCCGATGCACCTTCACTGGCGGCAAGAAGGAATTGAGTAGGAGAGTGTGTGGCACCCCTTATAGGGCGCCAGAGCAACACCACCCTAGGGGCGCAGAGGGAGTGCTCCCCCCTACGAGTACTGCTAAGGGAAAAACTTTCCAGCACCAGTGTACGTGACGAGCACGCACATCTACTGTGGAATACACATGAGCAATCACTCGAAGAACCACCACCATTTCCTGAATCTCAGTAAATGTGCTGAAGTACTTTGATATATGACAAAAAATGTGCCATCGTACTGTCTATGTCACAGGCTGTCAGTCTAGCTGCCTTATACTTTAGAACTGTATTGAAAAGTTCAGAGTTCCTTATAGTTCCGCTAAGTTCAATTTGAGGCCCAAACAATGTCAAATACTGCTGTAATTGATAAAGCAGTTTTCAGTAAACTAAGCAATTTGCCATTTTCTAATTAGATTTTATCAAAATAATTAGAGTAATTCCTCTAGCTTTAAAGGGCGATTAGCAATCATAGATCTCAATCACACTGCCCAATAATCTCTTGGTTGGTGTATGAGTTAGGAGTCTACACTGCTAATCTATTTAAATATAAACGAGTATTCTTTAGCGACTTATATGAAATGAACTGGTGAGTTCTCAATCAAGTTCCTATTGGTCAGAAGTTTACATTATAAAAATAATGATTAGTACAGTGGACCCCTGCCTTAGAGCCTTAGCAGGAGGTCGCGGCTTGAATGAGTCCATAAAGATTGAAGCTATAGCCCACGAAAGCTTATGCTGAAATAAACTAGTTAATCTCTAAGGTGCTACAAGTATTCCACACTTTCTTTACGGATACAGACTAAGAGGGCTGCTATCCTTGAACCTGTCACGAAGCAGGCACTGCATTTAGCTGTATGGAGTGGAAATCCACAGAAATCCATTTCAAAAGGTATTTTTTTCTCCTGCTGATAATGACCCATCTACATTTAACAGCCCTTTTAGAATTGGTATGCTAATGTACATTTTTTTTTCTTTCTTTCTGTGTGTATAAATGCATCTTACTTCTGTTCCATTCTATGCATCTGATGAAGTGAGCTATAGCCCACAAAAGCTTAGGCTGAAATAAACTAGTTAGTCTCTAAGGTGCTACAAGCATTTCTCACTTTCTTTACGGATACAGACTAACACTGCTGCTATTCTTGAATCCATTAAGATTGAGTTTTCTCCTTGGGAACTGGTTCATAAACAGCACTAAAATACTAATAACAGCACTGAAACATACTGACTGTTTTCCATGCTGCACATTTTCTGTAGATAAAATATTTTAGTCTCTAAAACTGCCAGTCTGGCATCTTTTACTGCTAAATATATGAAATGGCATTAGATTAATGTGTTTCTGAATATAACTATCTTGTCTGTAAGAAGAAACCTTTGGAAAAATGAACAATTCATCAACCAATGGGACAAATACTTAGGAAATGCTCAAACTAGATTGGATCTGGTAACCTAGGAAGCATTAACTGCATGGGAGTTCTGTGTTTATCAGAACCAAACAGAAATGTTTCAAGGGAATCATATTCCACTGAGGTTTGAATAGCCAAACTTTAAAAAAAGACTCAATATAAAGCTTTAACACTGCACAGCAGAAAAATTATTTACAATCTAGAGTATCCCAAATAAGTGTGAAGAGCAGATTCTTATGTATCACACTAAAAGTTTAAAAAGGTCTCTTTGACCTCAAAAAAAAACAACTTACACTTCACTAGTACAAAGTCCCTGAATTCCTGGTGATCTGTGAACACAGGTGGGGATGGAAGGGGAGGCCCAAAGAGAGGTACACTTTCTTCTGAAAATATTTTCAGCCTAATGAAAGAATTACTATTTATTTGGTTTGAAAGTTACATACAAACAGTACCAGACATACTACTTAAGCAGGAACAATAATTATACATTGTTACTAGGAAACATCACAACAACACTTCAAAAATCGCAAGCCTCAGTGAATGTTTCCAGGATATTCACCTGGGATCAGATGATGACACCTGTCCATTAAGTAGTACATTACTTTACATTTAGTTGACTCTTGTAGAATGATACACTATTCAATGAGAAAAAATATTCAAACAGAAAATTACAGACTTAACATTTCAATTACGAAATCCTACCATTGTGTACATTACACAGTGTAAAAAAAAAAGAAAAGGTATTACAGTAAACCCTCGATTTAACGGACTTCGGATGCAACGGACAAAATTTCTGAGCAAGTCTGATGCATTCCTGATCCATTTCTGGCGGGCTGGCTGCCGGCTCCCGGCTGCCGCCCAGGTCCAGGCAGCGGGCGGGCTGGCTGCCGGCTCCCGGCTGCCGCCCGGGTCCCACCAGCCGGGACCCGGCGGGCTGGCTGACTGTTCCCGGCTGCCGCCCGGGTCCCAGCAGCGGGCGGGCTGCGGAGCTGTCGCCCCGACCCTGTGGCGGGCGGGCTGCTGCTCCGACAGCTCTTTTTTTTTTATTATTAAATAACGGACTTTTTGATTTAACGGACACCCCCTCGCCCAAATTAGTCCGTTAAATGGAGGTTTTACTGTACAGACATTTTCCAACACAAATCCTAAGCACATATATAAAAGGGCCAAAAACTAAAGCAGGGGTACGCAACCTACGGCACGCGTGCCAAAGGCGGCATGCAAGCTGATTTTCAGTGGCACACAAACTGCCCGGATCCTGGCCACGGTCTGGGGGGCTCTGCATTTTAATTTAATTTTAAATGAAGCTTCTTAAACATTTTAAAGACCTTATTTACTTTATATACAACAATCGTTTAGTTCTATATTAAAGACTTATAGAAAGAGCCCTTCTAAAAATGTTAAAATGTATTACTGGCACGCAAAACCTTAAATTAGAGTGAATAAATGAAGACTTGGCATGGTTGCTGACCCCTGAACTGTTGTATTATAAGGAGTAACACAGTCAAGAGAGAGATTTTCCTATCTGCAAGCCTAGTTCCAATTGGGTACAGAATAAGCACAATAATACTGGATTCCTCAACTGAGTATATTCTCATCACATTACTGATTCAGGACATAAGAGTCTCTGCGTAGGCACGGTAGAACACACTATGTATTGTAAGGTGTTTCTCTCATTTGCGGGGGGAAAATTCCATAGATCTCAACTACATTATACCCTGCCACGGAACCATTTACCACCCACTTTCATGATCACTTAAAAACACCCAACTCATGGAATTCAATATGTGGACTACGAAGAATGGCTTACTTCTGCTTCTATTGTAACATCAAATTAACAAAGCGAATGATTTGGTTAAAGTTAGCACCTACCTGTAACTATCATTTTGCTTATTGTATCTCACTAGGGCAAAAATATCTGCCATGGAAGTTAAAGAAATTAATCCATTATTTTCATCTCTATGGAGTTCACTTGTGTTTTGAAAATGCCCATTCTGTTGAAAAAGCAGATGAAATATATTCATTGTTTTATTAGATTTGCTATAATTCTAGTCTATTCACCTTCGATTGTTCTGGTAGGGTGTCTCTTTTATGAATGTTGAAAAAGTCCAGGCTTAAAAAGTGTAAGTATTTTAGTTGTCCTCGATAAAGAGAAGTTTTACTGTGTTTAAACAAGATTTTCAACAACTGAACTAGCTAATGTGATGGTCACCACAACACCGTGGTCAGTATACACAAGGACAAGCCATATTCAGCATCATCTTAGCTAGTCATGACTGGGCTTAATAATGTTGAACATAACTTGTTCTTGTCTAGTTACCAAGTTACCTCAAAGTGGATTATTAAAAAAAAAAAACACATTTCAACATGTCCTAACACAGACTTATAGAAATTCTTCCAGCATAATTCAGTTAAGCAGAAGGCCAAGTAGGGTAGCAATGTAAATTTCCATGACTGCACCAAGATCTATTACCAATCTTGATTCGTGATTCTGGTAAGAATCTAGGCAACAGTGTATATGGAAAAATGGCCAGGTAATGTGGATGCCAGTCTTTGACAGAAACAGATCAGCAACATTTTGTTGTGGTAGATTTCCTTGACACTGAATGATCCTTGACATGAGCTTTGAATTGCATGACCTTCTAAGCTATGAACAGTGTCAAGGAAAACATAAACCTTAGGAACCTTTCTAAGAGTTTTTAGAGTGCTCCTAATAAAACCTAGGGAACTTTTGCCATCAGCTCAACCCCCATTAGGCTCCTCCCCCTCCCATTCAAACCCCTACCCCAAAGTCCCCACCCCAATTCCATTCCCTCCCTGCCCCTATTCCAATTTCTTCCCCAAATCCCCGCCCCAGTCCTGCCTCTTCCCCACCTCCTCCCCTGAGCGCGCCACGTTCCTGCTCCTCCCCTGTCCCCAGAGCTTACTGCAGCTGTTTGGCAGCAGCAAGCGCTGGAAGATAGAGCGCAAACGTGGCATGCTCAGGGGAGGAAGAGGAGGAGGAAGTGAGGTAAGGTTTGCGCAGGGCAGGGAGCTTGGCTGCTGGTGGGTGCAGAGCACACACAAATTTTTCCCTGTGGGTGCTCCAACCCCAGAGCATCCTTGGAGTCAGCGCCTATGGCTGTACTGTAGCCAGTGCTCAGGTGTTTTATTATTGTCTTATCTAACGTTCCTCAATATAGGAGCAGTTTTCCTACTATAGCCATGTGGAACATAGGTATCACCTTTGGAAATAATTTAGGGCATGACTGGGGCCCCAACATATCTTCAAATAATTAAAGATGAATCGGACAAGTGGGCTTGATCCTAAGAAGAGGCGAGCATTACACCAGAAGCTGCAGGCACTCTATACATCTCAGGACCAAGCTCTTACTTTGCTGACTGAAGTTACTTCCACTGAAGTCACACCACGAAAATGGCATTCCTTGTAAGAGTTTTGAGCTCATAGGTATTCACTGGTTCAAAAGCTGTCAGCAGCATGGTCAGGACTACACTAATTTCCCATTATGGGGGCTTTTAAATAAGTGATTCAAACATACGATATCCCTCACGAATTTAACAACAAGGAGCTGCAGATTACATCTGAGCAAATAACTTGTTTTTTGGTTCACTGGAAGTTAAAAAATAAAAATTAAATTCAGTTTGGGTCAAGCCAAATCAGAAAATTTCCAAAAAATCTTGGTGAAATTAAAAGTCCATTTTGAGTCAAACAAAACGGTCACAAAATGGCAGCAGAAGTGGCTCATATAACTTTCAACCCAATAGTCAGGGCACTCACCTTGTATGTGAGACACCCAGGTCCAAATTCTAGACCTGCAGAAGGGATGTGAACCCACTCCCTTCTTCCAGGTGAGTGCCCTGCATCAGCATCTCTCTCTCCTGTTGAAGCTTTTCTGTTTTGTATACATATATAAATATGCATTGGAGTAGGCATTTGAAGTTGCATCTCCCATGTGTACACCCTAGCCACCAGGCAACAGAGTCATTCTCTCTCTGTGTGGCACAATGACTATTCATAGAATGATAGAAGATTAGGGTTGGAAGATACATCAGGAGGTCATCTAGTCCAATCCCCCTGCCCAAAGCAGGACCAACCCCAGCTAAATCATCCCAGCCAAGGCTTTGTCAAGCTGGGCCTTAAAAACCTCTAGGGATGAAGATTCTACCACCTCTCTTGGTAACTCATTCCAGTGCTTCACCATCCTCTTAGTGAAATATCCAACCTAGACCTCCCTCACTGCAACCTGAGACCACTGTTCCTTGTTCTGTCATCTGCCACCACTGAGAACAGCCTACCTCCATCCTCTTTGGACTCTCCCCCCCCCCCTTTTCAGGTAGTTGTAGGATGCTATCAAATGCCCCCTCACTCTTCTGCAGAATAAACAAACCCAGATCCTTCAGCCTCTCCTCATAAGTCATGTGCCTCAGCCCCCTAAACATTTTTGTTGCCATTGCGGGACTCTCCAATTTGTCAACATCCTTCTGCTGTGGGGGGCCCAAAACTGGACGCAATACTCCAGATGTGGTCTCACAGTGCCAAACAGAGGGGAATAATCACTTGCCCTAATCCATTGGCAATGCTCCTACTAATGCAGCCCAATATGCTGTTAGTTTTTTTTGGCAACAAGGGCACACTGTTCACTCATATCCAGCTTCTCATCCACGGTAATCCCTAGGTCCTTTTCCGGAGAACTGCAGCTTTGGCAGCCCCCAGCCTGTAGCAGTTCATGAGATTTGTGCGTCCTAAGTGCAAGACTCTGCACGTGTCCTTGTTGAACCTCATCAAATTTCTTTGGGACCAATCCTTCAATTTGTCTAGGTCACTCTGAATCCTATCCCTACCCTACAGCATATCTATCTCTCCCACCAGCTTAATGTTATCCACAAACTTGCTGAGGGTGCAATTCATCCCATTATCCAGATCATTAATAAAGATGTTGAATAAAACTGGCCCCAGGACCGACCCCTGGGGCACTCCACTTGATACAGCTGCCAATTAGACATTGAGCCGTTGATCACTACTCGATGATCTAGCCAGTTTTCTATCCATTTTATAGTCCATTCATCCAATCCATATTTTTTTAACTTGCTGGCAAGAATACTGAGGGAGACCGTATCAAAAGCTTTGCTAAAGTCAAGATATATCCCCGTCCACTGCTTTCCCATATCCACACAGCCAGTTATCTCATCATAGAAGGCAATCGGGTTCATCAGGCATGACTTGCCCTTGATGAATCCATGTTGCCTGTTCCTGATCACCTTCCTCTCCTCCAAGTGCTTCAAAATGGATACATTGAGGATCTGCTCCATGATTGTTCCAGGGACTGAGGTGAGGCTACTGGTCTGTAGTTCCCCAGATTCTCCTTCTTCCCTTTTATAAAGATTGGCACTATATATTTGCCTTTTTCCAATCATCCAGGACTTCCCCACATCACCATGAGTTTTCAGAGATAATGGCCAATGGCTCGCAATCACATCAGTCAACTCCCTCAGCACCCTCGGATCCATTAGATGCAGACACATGGACTTGTGCATGTCCAGCTTTTCTAAATAGTCCTTAACCTGTCTTTCACCTCTGTGGGCTGCTCACCTCCTCCCCATACAGTATTGTCCAGTCTGGGAGCTGACCTTGCCTGTGAAGACCAAGGCAAAAAAAGCATTGAGTACTTCAGCTTTTTCCACATCATCTGTCACTAGGTTGCCTCCCCGTTTAAGTAAGCATCCCACACTTTCCCTAACCTTCTTGGTTGCTAACATACCTCTAGAAACCCTTCTTACCCTTCACATCCTTTTCTAGCTGCAACTCCAATTCTCCTTTGGCCTTCCAGATTACACCCCTGCAAGCTCAAGCAATATTTTTATACTCCTCCCTACTCATCTATTCAAGTTTCCACTTCTTGTAAGCTTCCTTTGTGTTTCACTTCACTGAAGATTTCTCTGTTAAACGAAGCTGGTCACCTGCCACATTTGCTATTCTTTTTGCATTATTCTGTTCACATATTTTATACGGAGTGGAACAGCTTCAACAGGAGAGATGGAGAAGGACCCATCCCAGAATAGCCTGGTGGTGAAGACAATCATCTGGGAAGAGGGCAGATCTGGATTTATATCCCTGGATTTATATCCCTCTGAAGAGTAGGGACTTGAACCTGGGTCTTCCACATCCTGGGGTATGTCCTAACCCCTAGTCTAGAAGCTACAAAGTGAGTACCACCTACTCCTTTAGCAGATTTATGAAATCAACCATGATTTTTTTTCTAGCCAAAATGATTTAGCAAATTTGTGAATAGTTTAAAGTTGACCAAAACTTCACTTTTCAGTGAATGAACTATTGGAGCAAAAACATTGGCCCACCTCTATTGTAGACAGTGGCCTAACATCTAATTCCCTAAATGCTAGAAAAACTCCCAAGTGGGCTTGGAGGGAAGATGTCTGTGTCCCAAACTCAGCATGGAAGGTGGCAGCTAACTGACTTTTGCACTGGGCATGTAAAAGGATCCATGTAGGATTTCACACCAGCCCAAAAACATTTCTAAGTCACAGGATGACCTGGGACACCTGCTTGGACACAGTAACTCTTCCTGTTTCTCTCAAGAATCATGCAATAGAGAGGAATTTCCAGGCTAAGACAGAAAGACTTGCTCTACACATATGATCCAATATATTCAGACTCTCAACCTGATGAGATTAGCAATGCACTAAACAAGATCAAGAATCGGTCTTGTCCTAAAAGGGATCTATTAGAATTGGTTTAAGATTAGCTGCCATGTTAGTCTGTATCCGCAAACAAAACAAGGAATACTTGTGGCACCTTAGAGACTAACCACTTTATTTCAGCATAAGATTTCGTGGGTTATAACCCCTCAAAAGCCAATCCCTAAGAACCACAACACTATAAGAGTAGGTCGCCACAGAGTGAAGACTGGGACTGTGGTGGGCCCGCTATGCACCCCTGACTCTCCCCCCCCTTGTTCCTGCTTGCCCCCCCTTGCAGACAGTTGATAAAAAAGAAGCAACAAGCTACAACAAGCAACAAGCCAAAAAGACACTCAAGCCAATTAAGCCAAAAACAAGCCCAATTACTGTGTTTTTCTCACAAGTTTGAAGAATTATTGTCACAATTTTACTAATACTGAAATTCAGGCATAGAGAGATAAAGTGGCTTTCCCACGTCTCATTATTAACATTTGTATTACAGTAGCATCTAGAGACCTCCATGACTTGAGTCCCCACTGTGCTAGGCGCTTTAGCAACACATAGTAAATGACAGGTCTTGTTCAAAGAAAAATCTAAAAGACAAGATCCAACACGTGGGCGAGAAGAAAGGAGTAACAACAATAGACCATGTAGTCAATATCAGAATTGGGTTTAGAACTCAAAAGTTCCTGACTCTCAGTATTGTGTTCATTTCTGTAGGTCATAATGTAATTTTAAAATGCCACCCATCACTCTGAAGATTTTGGTATTTTTTAATTTAATTGTGTATCCAATTCCATCTATAGTAAATATCTAAAATAAATTATCTCTAAATGTCACGAGGCAGCATTCAGTGGATACTGCAAGTTTTAGTCACATCAATAGCAGAAGTATTTTCTGAAAATATACTTTTAGAAATGTATATGGAGTTAACTGTGAAGCCATCTGAAGAATTCTTTAGTAATAAAGGCATCTGATTTGAAAGTGTCTGCTTGTTTTTAATCTGCATACCTTTGATGTAGTAGTTCATGATGGAGAATTTTCACATGGTAAATTAAGGGATACAAAACGTAATCCATAAGATGTTGGGTGCAATTTCTTTTTAAAATATACTTTTCAGTGAATGGCATATAGGAACGATTTAATGGGGGGGTGTAAACAAGTTTTAGTCAATTAAAAAAACAAAGCAAAAGATACGTGTAAAATGAGAGCGAATCATGGAGGGTTTAAATGCTGAAGATTCTTCCCCTTCCTGGAACACGATGGTGACAATGTCATTTCCAATATGACGCTTCCTTTCTACCTACAAAAAGGAGAGATACCATCACTAGAGCTGGATCCTGAGTTTTAATACAGTGAAAGAACAATGAAACAACATGAGATTATTGAACTTAATGCACTTTTTCTATGATGGCAGTTAACAGTAATCTGAAATGTGTGCAGGCGTCACTTGTACAAACATACTATTCTGTTTTTATCTAAATATGGGCATTTAAAAGTGCAGTACAGTAATGTTAAAATACTGTGAAGCTGTTTTATTCTTTATTAATTCTTGTTCTAATTGTACAACCATGCAAATATGAGAAACTGATGTCTATTTGTATCCCAAACACAATATTTGTTAGAATTAATTAGAAATAATATTCTATATTATTTAAATTTAACTAACTATGTGCAAATTACATTTTAGAATAATTTTTAATTCTATTTATGAGGAAAGAAGAGCAAGAAGATATATACCTTACTGCACAGTGTACAGCAAAGGACTTGTTAGGAGGCCATTGTTAATTTGAAATCATCAAGGTTACTCTAAATGAAATTGGATTTCACCTAACCTCAATCTGAGAACCACGAATCCAAACTTCAGAAGTGGCTATGGAACTTCAGACTAAGACAAAAGAGACGCTGAAATTTGATGAAAGGGAAATTCTTTGTCTCATTTTTCAGTGGCTAATTATTGATTTCTGCTTGCTTTAAGGCTTTGTCCCTTGTGACTAAGCACTCTAAGGGCTGGTCTGCACTAGGGAGGTGAGGGGCCAACCCAAGACATGTGACTTCAGCTAATTGAATAGTGTAGCTGAAGTCGAAGTATCTTAGGCTGACTTACCTGGCCGTCTTCACAGCAGCGAGTCGACCACTGCCCCTCCCCCACCAACTCCGCTTCCTCCTCTTGCAGAGATGGAGTTCCGGAGTCAATGGGGAGCGTGTTCGGGGACCAATTTATTGCATCTAAACAAGACGTGATAAATCGATCCCCAATACAGTGAACACTACCTGCCGATCCAGCGGGTAGTATAGACGTACCCTAACTGAGAGGCCCATTAAAAAGGAGACCCTTTTCTTTTAAACGTGGTGGTTTACTAAGAAAAATCAGTATGAAAACCACATACTTGCTGCTTGTTCTCTTTAGAATATGGTAGCATGGTTGAAACATGGAACATAATCTCATGCCCTTGATACACTGTGTAGATGGAATATATTCCTGTTGTATCATCTGCAAGGGAAGAAAACCTCTCAGTGGGATTATGCAATACTGCATTTCTAAGGAGAAAAGGAAATTTCATTTCCTGTCACAGAACAATCTCCAGAGACGACCTTTTCAGATCCATACTTCTTACTTGCCTTTAAACAGGACAAAGTTAATTATAAAATTTTGACATCCTGCATAATTCAAAGTATATATAAAGGTGGACTACCCAAGCTAGAGATGCAGTCACATTAATGTTTCTGCCATTAGGTCCAGTGGACTTACCCTGAAAGGAGATATGTATTCAGCAACCCAGTGAAAATGCATCAAGAGCATAAACAAATGCAGCCACCAACATACATTAGTAGAATCTCCATTCACGAAATCTGTAATTCAGTAAAATATACTTCTCTTGTTTGGGGCTGACAGCCAGTGCAGATCTACATTTTCAGTCATGGCCTTCAATTGAATAATGAACCCTTGCAGAGTCCCACTGGAAGTCACGTATCCAGTTTAGTTTTACACTCGGACCCCGGAATACTGCACCCCATGATAGCGCGAATCTGTTTATAGCATGGGGTGTGGCTGGCTCCCGATGTTGGCGGCAGGCGCTGCTTTGATGCAGCGGAACCCCACAATACTGCGACCCTGTGTTTATCACAATCGATTTTTTTTGGATCCCGATCGTCGCGGTATTGCAGGGTCCGACTGTATTTTAGTACACCATGAATTTGAAGGAGTCCTATCCTGCAGAGACTTGTGCCTGACAAGTCTAATTTTTGTCTCCAAGAGAAAAAGGAGCTGAATGTGACTCTTCTTTTCAGTATGTGAAGTTGTTATGCTATTTAACCACCCGTTGCTAACATCATGACACAGAATATGTGGCCAGTTCATGACAGGAAAGATTCAGTCTAAGAAAACAGACAATGTGGATTTGTGAGGAATGGAGAACAATGGACCTGTCACCAGTTATTTCAGCTAAAATCTTACTTTTGGTGTCCAGACCTCCTCTGTAGCCTGTCCAGCCCTTCAGTGTAATTGTGTCACCCAAAAGATTCAATAATCTTTGAAAGCTGTCACTTCCAGTTTCTACAAGTGGAGGAAAGCAGTATTAGGCATTAAACAATTCTTAAGTATGGCAGATGCAACTGCACTACCACAGTACAGAACGCAGGGCCTACTCCTTAGCTTATATTCACGCAAGCACTACTTCTTCATGTGAGTGTCCCTTTTCTATATTAATTCTCTAACTAGCTGCATGGGAATATTAGAAATTTAATACATGAAACAAGAATGTGTGAGATGATCCATTGGCTCAACAGTAGAGGAACACGCTACCATGTGGAGAACTAGAATTTCAAAATTGAGTTCAATTCTCCTCCTATCACCCAAGACTGGGAGCTCTGTGAAAGCAGCACTGTCAGTAGTGAGGAACAGGTAGAAAAAGGGATCACCATGTGTTTACTAAACAGTGACTCCCTCTTGCTAATTCTGATGGCACGGGGACAGTTATGATGCAAGGCCTCAAGAAAGAGAAAATAAAACAGGAAATAAGTGGTCCTTTGGAATCCTGAGCCCCACTTCCTCCAATCCCTTAAAAAAATTATAGCTGTTTTTATTTTGAATTTGGCTTGCAAACTTGAGAGTACAAATATATTAGACAATACCTGAAAACAGCACCAACACACCAGAAGCCGGTAACTTTAAAGTATACAAAGTTCACATTAGAAAAAAAGTCAAAACCCAAAAGTCTGGGTTTTCTGATTATTGTTATAGCCAGATGAAAATAAAAAATTCTCTCAAATACAACTATTCAAAGAAATTATATTTAATGTCTGAGAAATCAAAAGTATTCTTTTGAGTATACAACTCTCTCAAACTCTGAAAAAAACACAATCAACAATGGATCCAGCCCCTTTTCAGTTGTCCAAAAGGTAGTTTTCAAATATCTTTAGAATTATTTTAAAGAAAATCAGAGTTCTTGGAGATGTCTCTGCATATTCTTATTTATGCCCTCCTGTATAGGAAACTTCAAATCATTAATATATTCTGTCTCATTCTTAGAAACCTGTAGTCTGGCAGGAAAAAAACTCTCCCTTCTTCAGAGTTTAATATGGCCCCTTTTAAGGGAATCATTTGACAGAAAGAATCCTAGGTCTGAGAGAAGTTTGGTCTTGGGAGTTATGTGGCTCATCAGGTCCTCATGCACAGTTGCCTTTAGCAACTAATCATCCAAGAAGGGGTAAATGAAAATACCCTGATTCCTTAAATAAGGCACTACTGCAGAAAGACATTTTCTAAGTACTCTGAGCGCCAAGGAAAAGCTAAATGGCAGCACATTGCACTGGAAATGGTGCCCAGGCATCAAGAATCAGAGACACCTTAGGTGATTTTGACAAATTGCAATATGAAAATGGTAAACTAACTCTTAGAAGAAAAGACTCTGCCTCTGAGGACATCAGAGGAGTTCACATCCACCCAGGCATGTGGTTAGGCAGAAGGTAGGTGGGAGGGCTCTTCGCCCCATTTGTAGCCTCACACTTAGTATGTGGGTCATTCTGAGGAAAGGAGGCAGGGCTGCAGGAGCCCCCTAGCTACACTGCTATAAAAAAGGATCTACCAAAAGGTGGCACAATGTTCATAAGTGGTAATATACAGAGCTACTCAAAGTACATTTGCAACCTCATATCAGTGTTGGAAGAGCAACTGGGAAAAGCAGATTTTTTAATCATTTTATGCATAAATGTAAAAATAATGCAATATTTTACTCCAACACAATGGCCAGCTCAGACCCTGACATTGGATTAAGTTTGCAAGTCTTGCATACAGAAAAGATCCAGCATTAGCACAGCACTACTGGCCATCTCTCTTCCCCATAGTCAATATTCGGTGCCAATATGCAGTCCTGTTGTTTCTACATTAGGGCAGCCAAACGTATTCAATTATCAGATTAAAAGGTGAAATCATGCTGACTCACCATTGCTGAACATTTCATCATCTGTAAGTTGACCATCTTTGGCATAAAGAATTCCAAACTTAAAATTTACGCAGCCCTGAGAAATAAAAACAGGGCTATAGTGTGTTAATCAGGAAAAGTCAGCATATGTACTTTTCTTATCATTTTTCCTCTAAGGATTTGTATACAAGTCCTACTTATGGGAATATGTGGCCCGTATCCTTACTACATTTAGATTTTTCTCCACTAATTTATCTTTGAGTCATACGATGAAATTCTATTTATGTACTTAAATGTATTCACAATGGAACTTAGAGACAATCTTCAGCTTTGCATTTTCCACAGTGCAACACATTACAGTTCTTGTTACAAGAAATAACAGTTACTACAAATAAAGGGGAACTTATTCTAAATGCAAAGCTAATATTCACTGAATGGGTTCTGTGAGTTCAAAGTGATCAGTTTACACTTACTTCTTGCTCTTCAAGAACCAGTAAATCCTGTTATATATATATATATATATATATATATATAAAAAAAAAAAAGCATGGTTAGCACACTGACAAACAAAGATCTAACCATCTTATTTCCACTCTAAACATCCAAGTTGTTTTCCTTTTCAAATGACACTTCCATACACTTCATGCCACAATTTTTTTGGCAATGTTACAGAACTGTAATCTGCAGTATCATGTCCTGGCACTGCAATTGTGCAACAACTAGTACAATGTATTTCTATAATTAGTTTATTCTAAAACACAAAAAGGAAGAAAACAGTCTCTTTCTTACCTTTTGTATCTCAGGGTGAGGAATTTCCCTAGGATTTTTTTCAAATTTGTCAAGACTCATGGCACTGAAATACAATTAAAAGAATAGATTTTGTAAGAGAGAAAGGATATTTTTCAATATTAGCCATTTAGTGATACACACCTGTACATAAAGAATTAACCAAATAGCTATTTTATCGTATATGTTTGCATTCTAATGATCTCTTTGCCCTGTAACACTGACTACTACATGGGAATTTTAGAGAAAGAAATGAGTAAGACATAGCATTGCCATCAAGTTAAACCTTATTTTGTTTGCATATAAAGCTCTGGGCTAAGAACTATCATAGTTATCCTTTTAATATGAAACAGTGAATTTTGTTTTGTAAACTTTCCCTCCGCTTCCTAAAAAGTAACATATGGCAAGTGAAAATCAAAACCAATGGGTGTATTATTAAACTTAACATAAAACTACCTCCTAAATATGCACAAGCAACACAGGAAAAATGGAAAAATAGTCAACTGTGTATATAAGAAACGGGATAAAACATTTGGATATGCAGAAAAATACGAAATGAGACATTAAACAGAAAAAATAACTTGTCCTTATCTACAGCTCTGACTAGATGTAATTTTATGCAACATCTCTCTCCTAGTCTTGTTTTACCCAACAGTTCAGGATTTCACAACGCCTGGGGCATGGCTCTTGTGGGCACAAAGGACCAATTGGGAGAAGGAGAAGGGAAATGGACACCTCTTACAATTGTTCTTTAATGTCTCCACTTTCTTTTCTTTTTTAAATAATAAATCTCTATTTGGTATGGTTACGACAAGAAACTTCAAAATGTTAAAGCAAGAGTAACTTTTGCAATGATGTCAAGAATCAGAGAGGTAGCCGTGTTAGTCTGGAATAGCAGAGGTAACAAAGAGTCCTGTGGGTGCAGTTGATTCTGCAGAGAGCATGGAATAATTGCCCTGGGAGCTACAAACTGCCCCTTTGATCTCAATGAGGTGTTAAACTCGTATATCAATGATAAGGCAGGGGTCCGCAACCTTTCAGAAGTGGTGTGCCGGACTCTTCATCTATTCACTGTAATTTAAGGTTTCACAAGCCAGTAATACATTTTAATGTTTTTAGAAGGTCTCTCACTCTAAGTCTTTAATATATTACTAAACTATTGTTGTATGTAAAGTAAATAAGGTTTTAAAAATGTTTAAGCAGCTTCATTTAAAATTAAATTAAAATGCAGAGCCCCCCAAACTGGTGGCCAGGACCCTGGTAGTGAGAGTGCCACTGAAAATCAGCTTGCATGCTGCCTTTGGCACTCGTGCCATAGGTTGCCTACCCCTGTTCTAAGGACTTGTCTACACAGAAAATTAACAGCGCTGCCACTTTCTTGCTCAGGGATGTGAAAAAACACACACGCCCCGAGCATGGCAAGTTGCAGACATCAGCATAAACAGTTCCCTGGCTCTGGGAGCTACTCTCCCAGCACTGGGAGCTACTCCTCTTATGGAGGTGGCTTTTTTAGTGTGCTGAGGGACCTCTCTCCCAGCACTGCACCGTGACCCACAAGGCACATTAAAGTGCTGCACGTTTTAGCATTGCCAGCGTAGACTAGCCCTAAATGTTAATACTGTTAACTGTTGCACTTCATAGATAGGACGACAAAAGACTGGGGGAGGGGGAGTGCATGTAAGATGTATACATTAAGATAAGACAGACCTTTAACAATATATGGTGAGTTTGCAGAGGGTGCATTTGATTTCCTTTCCTGAACGTGTGTATGAGGGGGTGCCAGCTTTCAAAAGTCTGGGAAACAGTGCAGAAGAAAATCCACAATAACCCACATGAGAAAGCGGAGGAGAGAATCAGCTAAGCACTCCAATCCGTTTAGGAATCTTTGTTTCTTCCTTGGTTGCCTTTGCCCGCTCAGCCACATTCTAGTCAGATCTCTCCACCTAACTTTGTGAGGCTCCACCTGGTCTGTCCACAAGCAAGCCTCTCATTAGTTCCAGTTAGTGTCCAATTTCTAACCTGAGATATTTCCCACACACACACTCTGCCCCCAACTCCCCAAAAGGTGCTTAGAGTTGTATTTCTCCATTGCCATAGATGTGTCACAAGGCTATTACTTGGCATTCTATAGCACCTGGACTGAAGGCATCTTGCATATATGTGCCTTCCTTGAGAACTGTATTCTTGTTTCACTGTTTTCTACAGCCATAATGGAAAAGAAAATATGAACAGAAATAAAGTTTCTGAATGACAGAAAAAGAAAATAGAACACAGACAAATACATTTAATGATAACTCATTTGGAAATATTTACCTTAAAATAGATTTCACTGATAATGTTTTCGTGGGACTATAAGGGAGGCATATTTTCTGAGTACCCTATAAAGGAAAAATAATAAGAGCGGTTAAATCAAACACAAATTCTCTATGGAACTGAGTATGAATCTTAGTAAAGACAACAAATAAAAGACCAGGATCCCATCCTCAACGTTACTTAAATATATTTGTTAATTACCTGAAAAAGGGAAGGAAAAGAGTAATGTGACAAACCATGTAAATCCAGGTAGGCAACCTAAGGCAGGTGTGCCGAAGGTGGCACACGAGCTGATTTTCAGTGGCACTCACACTGCCTGGGTCCTGGCCACTGGTCCAGGGGGCTCTGCATTTTAATTTAATTTTAAATGAAACTTCTTAAACATTTTAAAAACTTTATTTACTTTACATACAACAATAGTTTAATTATATATTACAGATTTATAGAAAGAGACCTTCTAAAAATTTAATAATGTATTACTGGCATGCGAAACCTTGAATTAGAGTGAATAAATGAAGACTCAGCATACCACTTCTGAAAGGTTGCCAACCCCTGATGTAGAAGATGCAACATTATTTAGGCTAATCTAGAGTATAATGACATGTGAGGAACTGCAGGGGGAATTAACAATGTTAGATGATTTAACAGCATGAGGGCTGATATAAAATTTTATATGTAGACAATTGCAAGACAGTCCCCACTGAAAGGAACACTTGAACTACACATACTCTTTAATATGTTCTAAGTTATCTGAAACTATTTAGAAAAAATTGTCACTATCACTATGGACTGCTAAACTGAATCTTCTGAATGTACAGCAGTAGACAAAAAAACAGCAAAATAAAATATTAAGCTTTATTATAATTATAATGCCATTATATAAATTGATAGTATGTCCTCACCTGGTATACTGTATTCAGTTTTGGCCACTCGTCTCAGAATGAAATAAGAGTTTCAGATAAGGACAATGAAAATGATTAGTAGCATAGATAGATTTCCATATGAGGAGAGCCTAAAAAATTTAAGGCTATTTAAGTTTAGAGCGGTATAACAGGTAATGTATTACAAGTATAAAAATATTGAATTGCACAGAGAAAGTAAATCAGGTGCTCCTCATTACAGTCTCATAATATAAGAATAAAGGAACAGCCAGCAAAAATTAAGTCCGGTAAATGAATAAATAGAGAAAATATTTTTATAAAATTCATTATTCAACTTTAGAACTCAGTTGGAACTACAAGATACTGCAGCAAAAATTGCAGGGTTTAATAAAATATTATATATTTAGGTGTATAATAAAAATTTTCTCAGTTATATTAGCTAGGATAAAAATTCATAAGGTATATAAATCTTCATGCATTAGGACTTTGGGCTTGTCCTCACTGGGGGGGGATCGACGGCAGATACACAACTTCAGCTACGTGAATCGCGTAGCTGAAGTTTGCGTATCTGCCGCCAACTTACCGCTTGTCCCCACGGCGGCGGCAGTCGGTGGCGCGCTCCCCCGTCAACTCCAGCTTGCACCTCCCGGCAAGCTGGAGTTCCAGAGTCGACGGGGGAGCCGCGGGCGATCGATTTATAGCGTCTTAGCGAGACACGATAAATCGATCGCCAGAAGATCGATCCCGGAGCAGCCCCGTGAAGGCAAGCCCTTCATCTAATCACTAACTGTCGTGGGCTAGGAAAAAAATAGCATGCCTACAGTTGAAGTTAACTACCCATTATGGAGACTCTTAAACCTTCCCATAAAGCATCTGATATTAACCCCTGTGAGAGATAAGCTACCTGAGTGAGTACCTGAACCCAAGGATGGCTTAAGTAAGGTATAGGCACTACAGCCCTGTCTCCAGGAGGAGAGGCCTCAGACAAGTGTTTACAGCAGAATCTGAGTTCTCATTTTAAAAAGTTTCTAGTTCCTTAAACATGAACTGACTAACTGACATAGTAACATCTCCTTGAGTTTGGAGAGAGTCAGACAATAGCTCTGAGAGGTTTGAACTACCTCATTCATTTTAATGGGATATTAATTCCAAGGCCTACTGCTCTGGGGAACTCAGTCAACATCCAACCATTAGAAGACTGTGCCTAGCAGAAGAGAAAAAATGCAATAGGCACCAGCCCATCCACCTAAACATATGCACCCTGATTATCAGAAGAAGTGCTGAGGATGGGTTGTCCCTGCTACTATCTTTTCCTGTCTAGGGCTAGGACAGGGGCTGGGATCCCATGGACTGTCTATTTAAGCTGGGATCCCATGTTGCTGCCCATACCTTTCTGAAATAGGAAGGGGACAGCTGCTATTGCCATTGTAGGTGGGGGCCGGGGTCACAGTGCAGAGGCAGTGTTCTGGAAGATGTCTGATTGTTAATTTCAGGATCTGTCTCCTGAAATTCCTATAAAACAATCTGTTGTTCTTTCAAGGTCAGTTTAGGTTCCTAATGGGAGCAGGAAAGAATCCACTGATACGGCTAGATTCTCACTGAAACATATGCAGGGAGACTATGCCAGGTTGGGGTGTGCTATAAACTACCAAGACCTGATTTGGAGATGGATAGAGACCTCTTTAATGTTTTTAATTAAATAAATACTAATGGGAATTGTGTGATCATGGGAGACTAACTTCCCAGATATAGACTGGAAGACAAGTGCTAGAAATAATAATAGGGCTCAGATTTTCATGGATGTGATAGCTGATGGATTCCTTCACAAAGTAGTTGCTGAACCAACAAGAGGGGATGCCATTTGAGATTTGGTTTTCGTGAGTAGAGAGGACCTCATAGAAGAAATAGTTATAGGGGACAACCTTGGTTCGAATGATCATGAGCTAATTCAGTTCAAACTGAAGATTTGCTAGGAGAATACGACTGAGTTTTAGGAGATTAAAGCAGAGTGCAGGAGTAGTCCTCCTCTACCCTTCTCTTTTCTGACTCTGAAAGTGATTTCCTCTTTCTCAATTCTTCACTTCGTGTATCCAATGAAGGTGGAGGCATCAGATCCGAGTGACAGTTGCGAGCACTACACTAACAGGAGATTGGGTAAGAAGACTGGAACCGACATGTAGACCTGGCACAATGTTCATAATTTCTAATTGTGTTGCTGATGATAAATTCAAATCCTTCAATTTCTGGTTTGGATATGACAAACATAGACTATATCTACACTACTGCAGTAAGTCGACCTCTGATAGGTCAAAAACAAGGAGTAATGGTCTCAAGTTGCAGTGTGGGAGGTTTAGGTTGGATATTAGGAAAAACTTTTTCAGTAGGGAGGGTGGTGAAGCACTGGAATGGATTACCTAGGAAAGAGGTGGAATCTCCTTCCTTAAAGGTTTTAAAGGTCAGGCTTGACAAAGCCCTGCCTGGGACAATTTAGTGAGGGATTGGTCCTGCTTTGAGCAGGGAGTTGGACTAAATGACATCTTGAGGTCCCTTCCAACCCTGATATTCTATGATTCTATTTCACTAAAGCGGGAAGGAATCCATCTTTTGGCAATCGATTTATCGCGTCTTGTTAAGACGTGATAAATCAATCACCAGTGGCGCCCCCGTCGATTCCAGAACTCCAGCTCGCCAAAATGCGCAAGCTGGAGTCAACGGGGGAGCACGATGCCACCCGCCGCCGCCATGAGGCCGGCAGATAAGTCGGCTGTAGATATGCCAAATTCAGCTACATTATTAACGTAGCTGAATTTGCGTATCTACAGCCAATCTCCCCCCCTAGTGAAGACTAGCCCCTATGATACGCAACTCCAGCTACATGAATAACGTAGCTGGAGTTGACATATCTTAGGTCAAGTTACCACATGGTCTACACTGTCAACTTACTTTACTCTTCTCGTCAGGGGTAGAGTACAGGGATCGACTGGAGATCGATCTCCAATTGATTTGGCGGATCTTTAGAAGACCAGCTAAATTGACTGCCGGTGGAGCAATCTCAGAGCATCGATCCCTGCTATAATGTAGACCTGCCCACAACTGAGTTTGCTACTTCACTCGAAGGTTATTTCGCTCTGCTTGTGGAGTTTTTAAGTCCTAAGTGTACTTGGTTCTAATATTTCCAATTCTGATGAGGTTCTTATTCATGGGTTAGCTTTGCTCACACTGGGCATTTCTACTGAGCTTTTTTAAGATTTCTCATCCATGGATTTAGGATCCTTTCTAGGTATCTTCTTAGGAGTCAGAACCAAAGAGGATGGTTGAACTGATGATGTGTTGCCAAGCCCACTCCCAGCAAGTGTACACTGACTTCTTTGTGTATGTGATTGACTACTCACTTCTTTAAGCAGCATGTTGCTTGTTTTGGGACTTTTCCAGAGGTGTGGCTTGTGCTTTTTTTAAAAAAAATCCCAGTGAGCGTGAGTGGCTCCCAGTTGTGCAATCTGCTAACTAAAAAGCTTTAAAAGGCTGCTTGCAGTTCATTTTTTCCTTTCGCTTTCGGGTTTTTCCTGCATATGCTTGCTGGGCTGCTGGCTGCCTGTCTCTCTCCACATGGCTGCATACTTCCCCACAGATGTATCCAGAACTGAAGCGTCTGTGCATCTTCTTGGAATTAACGGTTGTATTGGATCAAGCAGGCTTTTGCACTTCCTGAAGGAGTAAAAGACTGTTTTGTCTGTCTTCACTCTTGACTTTTTGATCTTCAGATCTGCCATTAGGATTTCTTCCAGAATGGAACCAATGCTTGAAGAAGTTCTACTATTAAATACTAAAAACCTATTTTAATAAAACCATACACTAAATTACTATAAACCTAGTTTAATATAATCTTATACTAAATAACTATAAACAATAGCTATATCTAAAACCTAATAAAATACTATCTTGAAGAAAGCTTTAGACCATAGGTGCAGTTTGATTCCCAATCCACCACTGTTGGTGTTGGAAGGGACTAAGCAGTCAGAGTGCCAAACCTTTGTTTGTAGCCTAACCCCTAGGACAGGGTCTCAAACGCAATTTACCTTACGGCCAGTGTCAATCTTCAAATTCTCCCAGAAGGCAAATAATGTCACTTAAGATGGTGTTCAGAAAAGAACACCTGGGGGGGAGGGATAGCTCAGTGGTTTGAGCATTGGCCTGCTAAACCCAGGGTTGTGAGTTCAATCCTTGAGGGGGCCATTTGGGGCAAGAAAATCTGTCAGGGGACAGTACTCGATCCTGCTAGTGTAGGCAGGGGACTGGACTCAATGACCTTCAAGGTCTTTCCAGTTCTAGGAGATTGGTATATCTCCATTTATTATTATTATAAAACATTAATATTGTATTTTTTATTTTGAATTTCTTAAAAATAACAACACTGCCATACAACTTTATACAATTCTTCACCTGCCAGAGTGTTTTTAGTGTTTGACAGACACCTGGCAACTCTTCAATTTTGTCAGTTTGTTAATGTTTGGCCTCAGTGACCGAGCAGTTGAAACCTTCAGGATTGCAGCAAGGTGTCCATCAGATAGTTGTGTTTAGTATTTTGACTTGTTTATATTCATTGTGGAAAAAAGTGATGCTGCCTCCACGGCTGACTCTGCCCAGCAACCAATGATGGTATCTTTATCCCTCTCCCGTGGGCAGCACCTGCAGCAGACGTTGCTGGCAGTGTGGCTGCATAAGTCTCTCCTCCGCAGGCTGCAGTGGGAAGGTTCTCGGCCCACAGATGGCCCGCAGGCCAGGACTTTGAGACTCCTACTCTAGGACTTCATGATGGTGAGGGAATAGGCAGACAAGGGCCCAAGTAAGGTTTATCTCAGCTACAAATTGTCAGTGCATCCCACAAAAGGCAATATGCAGAGACCACTTGAAGGAGAGACATATGTTGTAAACATCTTAGAAGCTTTTACACATAATTCAGAAAAAAAGGGGTGAGGGGAAATCAGGGCAGCTAACAGTAACGCTGAAAGAAAAATATCAGCCCTCTAAATTGTGGGCCACACTGTTCCTATTGGTACTGGCCCATTCTGAGAGTGGAATGGAGCTGCAATGCCTTAGGAAGAGCTCTAGGAAGCACAACTCAGCTTGGTGCTCCTAAGAATACATGCTCTCCAAGGCATTTAATAATTTCCAAAGGCTGTGTGAAGGGTAATGGGGCCATGGCCCCACCTTCTCTGTGTCCCCCTTTGGAAAGGAGGCAGTACCAAGGAGCATATATTTTGCTGTTGCAGTGCACGTTATTTTGACCTTTCAAAAGCGTATCTATTCTTTGTAGTAGGGTCAAGAGCATAATGGATCACATTATAATGCCGGGACCCTACATGGTTATGCCAGGGAGACAACAAAGAGAAGGAGCCTCCCTTCCACTTACATCTCCTATACAGGGGGACAAACACAATCCAGCCGGTTATGTTCCCAGCCCTATCACAAAGTAAAGAAATACAACTTTTAGAATAATAAAACACACAATACAACAGCAAAATATTTTACAGAAAAACAAAGACCGAAGAACAACATGCCCCCGTTTTCTTCCTGGTGCTGGAAGAAATATTCCATTGGCATAAAACCATTTAGTAGGTTTCTGAAAAGGTATTTAAAGTGGACTCAGACTCCAAGACACATTTTTGCTGACCTCACACTTTAATTTTGATTCTGCATAAAACCACTGATATTCTTTTGATTTGTAAAATGGCTTGAGGTTTATTATTTACTGTATCTCAGTATTTCCTGAACACATAGTGGAGTTTTACTGCCATCGAGTAATCCACAGAGGAAAATCCTGCAAGGCTTACACCTAGACCATATCAGTTCTTAGCTATAGAACTTAACTATTGTATACCTGCTCCTGAAAATTTAGAAGAGCTGATCAAATGGTTGCTGAATGGCAAATATCCCCATAGGCCTTATTCTGAGTACATATTCCGTCATTTTATGCAGCCGGCATCATATAGTATCACACAGTAGGTGAGCACAGTAAGGGCATCATCTTGTTTCAAGCTCAGCCTGGGGAGTTACCAAAATTCATAAAAAAGTTACCACTAAAATTGTTATTTGGAAGACTACTTCGGTGAGTAAAAGTTTTATTGGCTAATGATCACATCACTAAAGAACCATATTAGATAAACAACAAAAGAAAAACCAAGGAAACAAGAGCTTTTATTCATTTGCAGCTGATGTTCATATGTAGCACTTCTGATGACAAACACAGAACTATTAAGACATCCAGTAGGAGAAAACAACAATCACAAGCAAAACTATATAATCTGTACACTGTCCAGTTTTTCTTCTTCATACACTGGGTGCAAGTAAAAAGTTAATTCCCGTTTTAACTATATTTCCTATATTTAGAATGGATAATATCACTAGAACCAGTTGTGACGGTGCATCCCATAACACTTTATGGGGATATATTTATAAATATATATGTGATATTAACTGGAATATGTTTTATGCTACATATACCATGTAACATATCTCTGTAAAGGTTATAATGTAGTGAATCTATTCCTCCTATTCATATGCATGTACCATTTGTGTGTTCAAAGTTATGAATATTGGCTGTATACTTGCATCAAGCATTTTGGTCAGCTTCCTGAGAAAGGAATGTGCAAGTTAAGTACCCAATCAAGAAACACTGAAAAGACAATAGAGCTTGGGAGGCTCTAAGCCACATAAGAAGTCTACCTGAGGAGATCCAAGGTAGCATGTGAGCAATGGCTGCTGCCTGCAAATCCTGAGTCATGCATGGACATGTGACTTGCCCATGTGATTCCAAATCTCCATTTTGTAACTGAATTCTACAAAGGGGAAAGAGAAAGTCTATTTAAACCCCTGGGACACCCCTCCATTTCGTCTTCAGCTGGCTCAAGGGATAGCCTTTCCACCCCCAAGGATACCTGAAAGAAACTAGAACAGAGGACAGTGACTACAGGGGGTGTGAGTGATAGCTGGACCCAGACTAGAGGGAGTTTAGTCTGTAAAAGGAAGCTCATTGAAACAGCTGAGGGTGAGGATTTTATCTGTATTCAGTTTTATTTCTGTATTGAGATAGATTTGTGTATTTTATTTTATTTTGTAATTCACTTTGTCCTGTTACTACTTGGAACCACTTAAATCCTACTTTCTGTACTTAATAAAAATCGCTGTTTTCTTATTAATTAACCTGGAATATGTATTAGTACCTGGGGAGGCAAACAGCTGTGTATATCTCTCTATCAGTGTTACAGAGAGCAAACAATCTATGAGTTTACCCTGTATAAGCTTTATACAAGGTAAAACGGATTTATTTAGGGTTTGGGCCCCATTGGGAGTTGAGCATCTGAGTGCTAAAGGCAGGAACACTTCCTAACCTGTTTCCAGGTAAGCCCACAGCTGTTAGGGGACGTGGTTCAGACCGGAGTCTGGGTTTGCAGCAGGCTAGCGAGTCCGACTCAGGATTTCTGGAGTCCTAAGCTGCGAGGGCAGGAAAGCAGGGGCAGGAGTAGTCTAGGCACATCAGTTGGCAACCCAAAGGGTTTTTTTGTAATCCAACCCATCATACCAGTAATATCTTGAGAACCAGAATGAATTTAAATGTACCCACTGTACTGATTCCACAGCCGTTAAGTAGTGTATTTTGAAGTAAATATCATCAAGAATTGACCAAAATCTCTTGTGTAAAATACATGAGACAGGAAGTATGCATGTGAGTGATATTCTTTCAATGTACTCTCACTGCCTGGGAGTTGTATAGATCTGTCTAATCTGGCTGTTTGCTTTTTTAGTTTGCATTAATTTTGTAAGTGGTTATGTGTTATGCCACTCCACCAACACTTCATATTTTAACTTACCCATTTCCCTTTAATTCACTTCTACTGCTTCTAACCATGTCACTCCCCTTCTCCACAGGCTTCATCTTGCCTTCCATATCAACTTTTTAAGATTATCATCTACTTCAACCCTTGACAACTCCATCCTTGCCTGTATCTCACCTCTCTTCTCCTGCTATGCTATCCTAACCACCTTACTACCTAAACACTCTGTGTATCCTCCTCTCATCTTTACTTTTCTTTTCATGTTATCCCATAGACACAGATCTTCCTGGCTCTCCTTGGGGCCACACATCCACTTTTTATGCATTTGTGTATCTTCTTGAAACACAACTTCTGTGAAGCTTTTCAATGATAATTCAATACAGTGAATAATTAAAATATGCCCATTTGTGTCCTGACTTCTATGCAAGTAATCCAACATATTGACAGTCCAAAAAGTGTATAATCTCACTAAATGCAAAATGGAAGGTCCTTGGAGTAGGGACCATTCCTTTTCCTATGTTTTATATAAAACTATCCACACTGACAGTGCTCTGAAATAGTAAATACTTTAAAATGAGTTTTAATAACTAGTGAGTTAATGACCTGTAGAGGGTCAGCAGGGAATCCAAAGGTTTCCTGTAGGTGAAGGAAGCCAGGATGACAAAAAAATAGCATCTGGATACATGAACCCTACAAATAAGATTTGTTTGCATTCTTTTCTGGGCTTATTCATACCATATATGTATCTCCTGTGATAACCACAGCACATTAGCTATGGGAACATGTTAAGAATTCAGTGGTATAAGTGAGGGATGGAAATGCCCTAAAACCATGGAGAGCAGGCAGGCAGGCAGGCAGGCAACAATTAGTATTTGTTCCTTACTGTTTTCTTCCAGAGAATTGAGCGGTACTGAGGGACACGTTGATTGTTTTGGTTGGAGAGCACGACAGACAGAAAAAAAGGGTTCTTCTCTGCATCTGTACCTATGTAATTCTGATGAACTGGAAAGGAAACATGATAAGTGAAAAACAATTATACAGGAAAAATCAATTGTTAAAAAAGGAACTACATTGTTGGTAGGTTTCCAGCAGCATATTGTCAAAATCTCCTTACTCGCTTTTGCTGCTGCTGAAACCTTTGTCCATGTGCTGTGATCTCTTATCTTGATTAAAATGACCTTCTCTTGTTCAATATCTGTCACTCCTCCAGCTCCCACCACACCACTACTCTCTTAATTCTTCTACTTATTGCATCTAGTTTGAGTTCCTTATTCTAACAGGTCCTATAATAATCTCTCAGTCACATTTCCCTCTGAATTCTCTCAAGCCCCGTTAAACACTTTCCATTCCTTTTGCTTACTCTGTCCTTTGTCCCATTCTCTACTCTTGGTTTTGTGCTCTCGGTCATGTTGCTCACTACCCCTGGAACAGTCTCTCTGCTGTGGATAGCAATTTCAGGGTATACGCCCAGTCCCAGAGTACACAACATCTGCATTTAACATTTGATCTATGCTGGTCAATAATGGCTTTACTGAAGCCTAATAAAACAAATAAGGATGCCACTGATTTTAAGGAAGAAATATGATTTGAGGAAAAGTTTTTAAATTATGAAAGGTTTGTGTCATCATAGACGTTTTACATACACACAGAAAGGTCACAGAATCCATAATTATGGTTCCAGCAACTATGCCTCAGTCACCTTACTGATCTACATTAAGGTGATAATATTAATGCTATTTACCTCAATATTAAATATTATACAGTTACAATTTGTTGAGTTTGTTTCTGTGGGAACCATAAAAGACGGTTACTCAGCTTTTTAACTGTTGTCCACAGAGTGCAGCCGTTGCTCCCTTCGAGTAACATGTGGCTTCAGATAGAAGACCGGGAGGAAAATGTACTGGTTCACATAGAAAGACGATACCACCTTTGGAAGGAAGGCTGGGTGAGGGCGTAGCTGCACCTTGTCCTTATGAAGACAGTGTATGGTGGATCTGAAGTAAGGACTCTGATGTCAGATACTCCTCTCGCAGAGGTGATGGACACAAGAAAAGCCATCTTCCAAGAGAGGTATAGGAGTGAGCAGGTGGCAATCGGCTCGAATGGGACCCCTGTAAGCTTGGCAAGGACCAGATTAATATCCCAAGCGGGAACCAGCTGTCATATCTACAAAGAGAGATGGTCCAGGCCCTTGAGAAATCTACCGAACATAGGGTTGGTGAAGACTGAGCAGCCATTTTCTCCTGGATGGAAAACTCTAATAGATGATATTGCCAAACCTGCTGTTTCAGAGATAGCAGGTAGTCCAAGATCAGAGACATAAGCGATGGTAGAGGGGGGCGTATTGCACTGAGTACACCAGCAGGAGAAACATTTCCATTTAGCCAGATATGTGACTCGAGTGGAGGGTTTCCTGCTGCTGAACAGGACCTGTTGCACTGAATGAAAGCAGAGAAGTTCAATTTGTTAGCCATTCAGCATCCACGCTGTGAGGTGGAGGGACTGCAGGTCGGTGTGACAGAGGCAACCATGGTCTTGTGATATCAGGTCAGGCCAAAGACGAAGTGGCACCAGGGGGTACACCAACATCTCCAACACTATGGTGTACCAGTGCTGACTGGGCCACACCGGGGCAACCAGAATCAGACGTGATCTGTGCCTGCACACCTTGAGTAGAACTTTGTGGACCAGCGGAAATGGTGGGAAGGTGTAGAACAACTGGTCCTTCCACAGGACCAGGAAGGCATCTGTGAGGGAGCCGGGAAAGCTTCCCTGAAGGGAGCAAAACAACTGGTACTTCCAATTGCGCCAAGAGGCAAACAAGTCGACCTAGGGAAACCCCAACCTCAGGAAAATAGCATGGACGACATCCGGACAGATCAACTACTCGTGAGACTGGAAGGACCTGCTGAGGTGGTCCACCAGTGTGTTCTGGACTCCTGGGAAAAACGACACCACCAGGTGGATGGAGTGGGCTATACAGAACTCCCGCAGGAAAATGGCTTCCCAATACAGTGGAGATGAGCAAGCACCTCCCTTCTTGTTGATGTAAAACAGGGCCATTGTGTTGTCTGTGAGGACTGACACACAATGGCCCTCCAGCTGCTCCCAGAACGTTTGACATGTGAGGCACACTACTAGCAGCTCCCGATCATTGATATGTAATGATAGGTCGGCTGTGGACCATAGACCTTGTGTCCTGATGTCCCCGAGGTGAGCACCCAATCCTAGGGATGATGCGTCTGACTAGGGACAAGAAAGGTTGAGAAGAGTATTCAGGCTGTCCCGGTTTGGGCGACAGACTGTTGACAGCCATGCCTGGAGTGGATGCTGTCGCAATCTGGCATGTCTGGTTACGTATGTGCATGAGGCCATATGCCCCATGAGACTTAAGTGTGTCTTTGCCATTGAGGTCTGGAAACTTTGAAGGCTTCAGATGAGGCTTGCCATAGCGTGGAAGCAGGTGTCCAGTAAAAGAGCTCAGGTGAGTCTGGAGGCTAAGACCTCCCCGATGAACTCTATTCTCTGGGTTGATTCCAGAGTCGACTTTTCCACATTGAGGAGGAGGTGGCCCAATCAACTAAACGTATCTATGGTCATTTGGACATGGGTTTGCACTTGTTCTCTGGTGCGACCTCAGATGAGCCAGTCTTCAAGATACGGAAATACTTGAATCTGTTGCCAATGGAGGAAGGCTGCCATGACTGCAATACATTTGGTGAACACCCGGGGAGCTGAGGATAGCCTGAATGGAAGGACCATGAACTGATAGTGTTTGCGATGAACAACAAAGTGGAGAAAAGGCCTGTGCGCCGGGTGGATCACTATGTGGAAATACGCATCCTTCATGTTGAGGGTGGCATACCAGTCTTCGGGATCCAGGGAAGAGATAATGGTCCTCAAGGATACCATGCAGAACTTCAACTTTACCATGAATTTGTTGAGTCTGTGCAGGTCCAAGATAGGCTGAAGCGCCCACTTTGCCTTGGGGATTAGGAAGTAACGGGAGTAGAAACCCCTACCCCTTAGCTCCCTTGGAACCTCCTCAATCGCTCCAATGGTTAGGAGCACTTGCACTTCCTGCAAAAGAAGTTGCTCATGAGAAGGGTCCCTGAAGAGAGATGGGGCAGGAGGATGGGAGGAAGGAGAGAAAAAAAATTGGAGAGAGTATTCCTTTTCCACCGTGCAAAGAACCCAATGATCCGTAGTTATAAGGAACCAGGCACAGTGGAAATGAGATAAACGATTCAGGAAGGGTAGGGTAGGATCCAGTTGAGGTCCAGTACTCCGTCCTCAGGCGCTCTTTCAAAAGTTTTGCTTGGGCTCTTGAGGAGGCTTAGATGGCCCTGGGGTCTACAGACTGGTTGACCGTCTCCTACCACCTTACCCACGTCTCCTGTAGACGTCTTGCTTGGGTCAAGATGAAGGATAGGGCTGCTGAGGCTGGGGCTTGAATGGCTTCCTCTGTGTGACAGACGTGTGCATCCCTAGGGAATGCATTATCGCCCTGGAGTCTGTCTTTTCCAAGAAGAGGCCAGCCCCTTTGAATGGTAAGTCCTGCAGGATCTGTTGTAATTCCGGTGGCAAGCTGGACACCTGCAGCCATGAAATGCGCCGCATGGCAATACCCAATGCCAGAGTTTGGGTAGCGGAGTCTGCAGCATCCAAGGAGGCCTGTAAGGAGGTCCTGGCCACCTGCTTACCTGGCCACCTGGCTCACCTCCTCAACCAAGGCCCCAAATTCATCTCTGGACTCCAAAGGTACCAGCTCCTTAAATTTGAGCATGGAGTTCCAAGAGCTGAATGCATATCAGCTCATGAGTGCTTGCTGGTTAGCAACTGTGAGCTGTAACCCACCCGCAAAATAGACCTTGCGCCCAAACAAATCGAGACACCAGGCCGCCTCCAACTTTGGAGCTTGGGTCTGCTGCCCATGTCACTCCTTCTCATTAACAGAAGTCACCACAAACGCATAAGGCCGAGGGTGAGTGTATAAGTACTTATAGTCCTTGGATGGGATGAAGTACTTTCTTTCCACCCACTTGGCCATTGGTGGGATGGAAGCGGGCATCTGCCAGATTGTGCTGGTTGTGGACTGGATGGTCCAAATGAGTGGTAATGCTACTCGAGATGGATCCTCTCTGGACAATATGTCTACCACCGGGTCCTTTGACTCTACCACTTCCTCCGCCTGGAGGTTCATACTCCATGCCACACATCAGAGAAGGTCCTGGTGTGCCTGGATATCTATAGGAGGGAGACGAGACACTGTCGTCCCAACCACTGCCTCATCAGGAGAGGAGGAGGATGAAGCTACGGGAGCCAGGGGGTCTAGCACTTCCTCCTGTTGAGGTGGCTCGTATTGCACAGGGGCTACCACACCAGAGACTGCACCCTGCACTGTGGCTGGTGAAGCCTGGATGGTTATTGTTTCCATGCCGCCAGGGGCTGGGCAGCTCAAGGTGGCCTCTGGCACCCTTGGCTCTAAGGGGGCTGACCGGGAGGCCCCTGATGGGGCACCCTGGGTCTGATGATAAGCCCACAGGGTCCAGAAAGGCCATCAAGTCAAACCCTGAACTGGTCTGTGGTGTCCCTCTTGCCATTGGGCTACATCACCCTCATCCTGGCTGTGGGTCACCGGCTCCAGTTGTGAGCCTATATCGGACTGGGACAACAGTTAGGTTGAATGCGAAGGCCAAGGTGGCGCTGAGCGTATCTGTGTTGATTCGCCTGGACTTGGTGGAGAGCAGTATCGGGCCACTGGGGAGCGTTGGTGTGACCGTGGTGAACGGTGCCACGACGTTGATGTCCGGTGCCAGGTTCAGTGCCGCGATCTGGATCTAAACCGCAACGAAGCCCGGTGCCAGGATCTACTCCAGGACGGAGACCGACTTGTAGATTGACACCTTGAGCAGAGCTGGGGGTCTGACCTTCCCCTCGAGTCCAAATGGTGGCACGAGACAGACCGATGCCATGAGAAAGACTGGCACCATGAAGGGGAGCAGTTCCAGGACTGCGAGTGTCGCCAGAACTCCAAACGGCATCGGGATCAGGACCAGATCCAGGAATGTGACCAGTGCCATGGTTCCAGTTGTGGTTTCAGAGGTTGAATCAGGGATGGTTGACCCCTAGATTGTACCACATGAACAGGAGCCTGTGTCTGCTCTGTCAGGGCAATAAGGTCTCGTGCCACCACGAAGGCGTCTGGAGTTGATGGTAAGTGGGGCTCTACCACACTACGAGTTGGGGAGCCTGTGTGCAACAGACTTGACAGCACCTCCCTCAGTGCCGGAGTCGATGGCACCAGAGTCAGCACCAGAAACCTCGGTCGCTCCGCTACCAGATGTGACTCTGAGGGTAGTCCCTAAGGCGTTGTTACTTCAAGAGGCGGGGCAGCTTTCTCTGGCTTGCGCCACTTCTGGCCAGCAAATGAGAGCAGTGCCGGACCGGCTGTGGAGAACCTTGGTGCCGCGCATCTCTTCCAGAGTCCAATCATGGTGCTGCAGCTGCCACTGTCACTGGTGCACTGCACACTGAAGTGCTTGGTGCCGGGACCTTAGCCGGAGGAACTGGACTAAGAGCTGTCTCCATTAGGAGCTGCTTCAGTCTAAAGTCCCACTCCTTCTTCATCCGGGGTTGAAAGCCTTTCGAGATTTTACACTTGTCCACCTAGTGCAATTCCCCCAGGCACTTCAGGCAGGAGTTGTGGGGGTTGCCCATTAGCATGGGCTTCGCACAAGACAAACAGGGTTTGAAACCCGGAGCTTTGAGCATTAGCCCACATGGTCAGCAGGGAGGAGAGGGGAAAAACCGCCTTCCAACCTGCTAATCTAACATATATACACTACTACGACTATACTATAACTACAACTATACAAACTATATAACAGCAAGGAATAAAACACAAAAATCCCCAAACAAAAAGTTTTCTGAAAACATTTTTACCTTATAGAAAAATGAGGAGCACCAGAATTCTTGAAAGAAACCCTGATGTGACAAGACTTCTTGGGTTTGGGGCTTCTCTCTCACTAATGAAGCATCAGTGCTAGAAGTTTAGCTTCCAATGGACTAGCAGTAAAGTCTGCAGTGCAGTGAATGATTACAGCTTTAGGTGACCAGACACTACCATGTGCTTATCCTGGATTGTACTGTGCCCACAATAACATCATAAGCTAAGCTTTTTGGACTATGGACCCACCCGTCTGCCACAGTCCATCTTCTGTACAACACTGCACACAATGAAGATGCAATATTAATAATAAGAAATAAAGTCAATCCCATGCACTTTAACAATTGCAGTTACTCAAATGTGAAAGATATTTCTCATTTATTTAAAATCATGTTTAAGCTATTTACAAAAGTGTAATTACCTTTTCCTAGAAAATATTTGAAATACCATCTGGTGTGGTACTCTGGGTTTTCCAAGTGCACATCTGTTCTGCGCCATGTACCTGGGGTGAAATCTACATTCTGAAGCAGAAACAGAATTGGGAAATTATTAGATTAAACCCATTCAAATGTAAATGTAAATGACAAGGTCCCTCACCAAAGGCTCTTACGTAAATTAAGCTGCCATGGGATAAGAGGGAAGATCCTCTCATGGATTGAAAACTGGTTAAAAGACAGGGAACAAAGGGTAGGGATAAATGGAACTTTTTCAGAATGGAGAGGGGTAACTAGTGGTGTTCCCCAAGGGTCAGTCCTGGGGCCGATCCTATTCAACTTATTTATAAATGATTTGGAGGAAGGGGTAAACAGTGATGTGGCAAAGTTTGCAGATGATACTAAACTGCTCAAAGTAGTAAGGACCAAAGCAGACTGTGAAGAACTTCAAAAAGATCTCACTAAACTAAGTGATTGGGCAACAAAATGGCAAATGAAATTTAATGTGGATAAATGTAAAGTAATGCACATTGGAAAAAATAACCCCAACTATACATACAATATGATGGGGGTTAATTTAGCTACAACCAATCAGGAAAAAGACCTGGGAGTCATTGTGGATAGTTCTCTGAAGGCATCCACGCAGTGTGCAGCGGCAGTCAAAAAAGCAAACAGGATGTTAGGAATCATTAAAAAAGGGATAGAGAATAAGTCGGAGAATATCTTATTGCCCTTATACAAATCCATGGTGCGCCCACATCTTGAATACTGCGTACAAATGTGGTCTCCTCATCTCAAAAAGGATATACTGGCACTAGAAAAGGTTCAGAGAAGGGCAACTAAAATGATTAGGGGTTTGGAACGGGTCCCATATGAAGAGAGATTAAGGAGGCTAGGACTTTTTAGCTTGGAAAAGAGGAGACTAAGGGGGGATATGATAGAGGTATATAAAATTATGAGTGGAGTGGAGGAAGTGAATAAGGAAAAGTTATTTACTTGTTCCCAAAATAGAAGAACTAGGGGCCATTCAATGAAATTGGCGTGCAGCAGGTTTAAAACAAATAAAAGGAAGTTCTTCTTCACACAGCGCACAGTCAACCTGTGGAACTCCTTACCTGAGGAGGCTGTGAAGGCTAGGACTATAACAGGGTTTAAAAGAGAGCTGGATAAATTCATGGAGGCTAAGTCCATAAATGGCTATTAGCCGGGATGGGTAATGAATGGTGTCCCTAGCCTCTGTCTGTCAGAGGGGGGTGATGGATGGCAGGAGAGAGATTGCTCGATCATACCTGTTAGGTTCACTCACTCCGGGGCACCTGGCATTGGCCACTGTCGGTAGACAGGATGCTGGGCTAGATGGACCTTTGGTCTGACCCAGTATGGCCGTTCTTATGTTCTTATGTTCTAAAGGAGGGGGCATTAGGGTTATAGAGAAATAATGCTGGAAAAAGGCAAGCAAAATTAGCTTACGCACACCTGGGCAGTTTGATCCTCATGCCCATTCTTCATTCAAAAGCATGAAGCTGATTTGGAAATCTATTTTAATGCAATTGAAATAAACATTTCTTACAGCTGATTTGAATATTGGATTACTGAATAACTGGAATATTGGTACAGAGGGTCACAGATTGTTCAGGAAAGACAGGCAGGAGAAAACAAGGAGGAAATGTTACATTGTATATCAAGATGGTATACACTTGTTCTGAAGGAGGTGACAGGCAGGCCAGTTAAAACTCTCTGGGTGAAGATTAAAAAATGGGGGCAACTTCACGGTAGGTATCTACTATAGATCACCAACTCAGGAGAAGAAGGCGGATGGGGTATTTCTAGAACAAATGACAGAAATAACCGACACACAAGACCTAGTAGTAATGGGGGATTTTAATGATCTAGATAGCTGCTGGAAGGTAATACAGCAAAACTAAGTGTCCAGTAAATTTCTGCAATGTGTAGGGAATAATTTCTTGTTTCAGGAGTAGAGGAAACAACTGTGGAGGGGGAGTACTTTACACTTGATTCCGACAGATACTTGAATCTGAAAGTAGAAGGCAATTTGGGTGAAAGTGATCATGAAAATGTTTCTAAGGAAAGAAAGGGGTGAGAGCAGCAGAATAAGGACAATGAACTTAAAAAAGCAAATTTTAATAAGCTCAGAACCAGTAGGTAAGGGCCCATAGAAAGAAAATCAAAGGGAAAAAGGAGTTCCAGAGAGCTGGCAATTTTTTAAAAGAGAAAATATTTATTTAAAAGCATAACAGCAAATTATCCTGATGCGATGGAAAGATTGGTAGAATAGTATGAGGCCAATACAGCTGCATCAGCAGCTCTTTAAAGACCTGAGAATCAAAAAGAAATATTATAAATAGCAGACACATGGACAAATTGCTGGTAATTAGTACAAACGAATAGCACACGCCTGTAGACAAAAAATCAGAAAAGTTAAGGCACAAATTGAGTTACACCTAGCAAGTGACATAAAAAGCAACACGAAGTTATTTCAATACATGAGGAGCTAGAAAAAAATGTAAGTCCACAACTTTGCACGGAAAGAGAGCTAATATGCTAAGGTGTTTAATTCTTCTTTTGCTTGCATCTTCACTAAAAAGCTAATTGTGATCAAATACCTAACCAGATTTAGTATTAACAATAAAAGGGAAGGAACACTAAATAGAAGAGGTTAAAGAATAGCTAAATAATTTAGATGTATTCAAATTGGCAGAGCCTGACAAAATTCACCCAAACCTACTTAAAGAACTATATGAAGCAATCTTTGAGAACTCATGAAGGATGTGTGAGGTCCCAATGGACTAGAGAAGGGCAAATATTGTACTTATCTTTAAAATGGGGAACAAAAAGAAAGTGGAGAACTACAGACCAGTCAGGGTAACTTCAATATCTAGAAAGATAATGGAACAAGTACACCAAGGATAATAGAATGGTCAATAATAGCCAACATGGATTTGTCAAGAACAAATCATGCCAAACCAACTGAAATTCCTTTGTTGACCAGATTACTGGCCTCATGGATGAGGGTAACAGACATGATTTATCATTATTTTATGAAGGCTTTTGATACATTCCCACATTACATTCACAGAAGCAAACTAGGGAAATGTGGCCCAGATGAAACTACTATAAAGTGGGTGCACAACCAGCTGAACACACATACTCAAAGAGTAATCAATGACTTGCTGTCAAATTGGAAGGACTTGTCTACTGGGGTCCTGCGGAGGTTTGCCCTGTGTCAGGTACTATTTAATATTTTCATTAATGACTTGGATAATAGGAAGGAGAGAATGTTTATAAAATGTGTGGATGACACCAAGCTAGGAGTGGTTGCAAGTATTTTGAAAGACAAGATTAGAATTCAAATTGACCAGGACAAACTGGAGAATTGGTCTGAAATCAGCAAGATGAAAGTCAATAAAGACAAGTGCAAAGTACTACATTTAAGAAGGAAAAAAACAAATGCACAACTACAACATGAGGAGTAACTGACTAGGCAGTAATATTGCAGAAAAGGATCTGAATATGACCCCGCATGAAGCTGTTGCAAAAAAAGGCTAATATGTTGGGGTAGAACAACAGGAGTGTCTTATCTAAAATAGTGGAGGTGGTGCATTTCTTCATTCTACTCAGCACTAGTGAGGACTCAGCTGGAACACTGTGTCCAGTTTTGGACTCCACACTTTACAATTGTCTGTATGATTCTTAAAGAGTCCAAAGGGCAGCAACAAGTATGATAAAAGGTTTAGAGAAACCTGACCTGTGACAAAAGCTTAAAAAACAGATATGTTTAGTTTTAAGAAAAGAAGAGTGAAGGGGGAACCTAATAATAATAGTCTTCAAATATGTTAAGAGCTGTCATAAAGAAAACAGTGATAAATTATTCTTCATGTCCACTGAACCTACGGCAAGAAATTATCGGTTTACTCTGTAGGAAGGGAAATTCTGGTCAGCTATTAAGAAAATCTTTTTAAGGATAGGGATAGTTAACTACTGGAATAGGTTATCAAAGGAGGTGTGGAATCCCTGTAATTGGAGATTTTTTAAAAGAACAAGTTAGAAAAAACCTATCAGTGATGAACTATGTATACATAGTCCTATCTCAGTGCAGAGGGATGAACTAAGATAAATTACTGAGATTCCTTCCAGCCCCTTACATTTCTATGATTCTGTTTAGCTAAATGCTTTCATATCACTTCTGCCTTTTCTCACTGGCTCTCCTTTGGAACCACTGAGTTTTTGATGGCCCTTTAATATTCTACTAAAAGCAATAATACATTTGGATGTAGGAATTATAGTAAAAAAACCCAGGTTTTTAAAGCTCTCTTTACAATGTTTTGCCTCCAGATTTCCCCCATTTGTCTTTATTCTTCCCAGCACAATCCTAGAAGACTTTCAGTCATGACCACCCATATTTTTCGGAGGACATGGGAATCCCACTGGAGTCCTTCACTGCTGCTTCTGGGTTGATTGCTTGGTTAAAAGAAAGATTTAAAGTGACACGAGTCCCTCTGTTCTACTGAATATTTATGAAAGCGAGGAATACTTATAGCACCTTAGAGACTAACTACCTTATTTCAGCATAAGCTTTCGTGGGCTATAGCTCACTTCATCGGTGCAACTTTATGCAATATTTATGCTACTTCCACTGTGCTCTAAAGCCTATTCCCTCGCTTTAGCAGTGTATCCTGCAATGAAAACTCTTATTTTCATGTTTTGGTCTAGAATTTCAGCCAGAAAAAAACATCCCACCCTGACTCTTAGGTACGTAATAGGATCTGCGGACTCAGTTGTAACTGGCCTTATTTACAGAGAGCAGGTCAGTGCAAGGTACCTACACACTTTTGCAATCGTACACAGTGATCAGCCAAAATGGCTGTCCTTGCACTCCCCTGGAAACAGCTTCTCACCTGACATTGAATAATACATCCTAAATCTTTTCAAAGGGTTGTACGTATCTGGAAGCATTGTGCCAAGCTGAGCAAATACCTCCAGGAGTTCCTGCTGAGGACGTGTGCTCCTGCAATGGACTGTGACATTAAATCACAATGTGTTTCTTTCATCATTCAATGGTGTTTTTAAAATATAATTATTTTATCATTTGATGGCTGCAATTGTTCATTAGAACACTCGCTATGGGAGTGCTGTACTATCCTTTCTCTGTGCATCGCCAATACATTATGTGAAATTTACATTTAAGGAGGAGCACATCAGAAGCAAACATCAAATCACAGATAATGTACAACAAACTGGGCATAGAACTACACCCCAGTGTGTATCAGATTACAGATTAACGTAGTACTGATATATATCTGATTCAGCTACTCTCCAGTACGGGGACATCTTCATAGTACATTAATACTCAATAATACTAGCATTAATCACTGTTTTCTAAGGAACCATGAAAGATTCTGGTAGAAATTTCCCCATATTGCCTGTTCAGAAAGCAAGCTGTGTGTGCCACTACTGCAGCGCAAAAGCCTGACAAACTAAACTAAAACTTTTAGCAAGAATCCTGGGGCTTGGCCACCCCAACTATTAAGCTGCTTGTGTAGATCAGCTATTAATAGGTTAACGTAAACTATTTCACAAACAGATTTTAACACATCATATACCCTGCTTTAAACTGGAATTTTTTTATTTCAGAGGCATCTGGACTGTGCACAGAATGTTAAATTTTAAGGTCTGAATCTTGTGACCTACCAAGACTATGACCAAAAGCCTGATGCCACTAGTGACCAATTCTGACTGGAACTATATACAGGTAAAATTATGTCATTGAAGAGAGTTCAGAAAAGTGCCACAAGAATGATTTGAAGACTAGAAGGCATGCATTACAGTGAGAAACGTAAGAAGTTCAGTCTATTTAGTTTAGGTAGTGAAGAGATGACTTGATCACAAATCTATAAATACCTATGTGCGGAGATAATTTCTGAAAGCAGAGGGCTCTTATATAGCCAACAAAAACATTACAAGATCCAACAAACGGGAGCTGAAGCTATACAAATTCAAACAAAAAATAAGGTCCCAAAATAAGAGAAAACACAACACTCGTTAAAATACAAACCTGGCCTAGAGTTTAAGTAAAAGCATCTATAAAAATCACATATAACAAATGGAATAAAGAGGAGGCTGATAATAATGAATATAAATTAGAATCTAGAAGGGCAGCAAAAGGACACAAGGAGAAATCTGGAAGTTGAAGCTAGACAAATTCAGACTAGAAATAAGGTACAATTTTGTTTTTAAAATAGTGATGGTAATTAAACAATGGAACAACTTACCAAGGGTCATGATGGATTCTCCATTGCTGGAAATTTTTAATCAATACTGGATGTTTTTCTAAAAGATATGTTCTATTTCAAACAGTAATTAACTGAAGGAAGTCCTATGCAGGAGATCAGACTACTTGGTGATAATTAGTCCTGTGACAGGTTGAACCCCATCTGGAATATCACCTGATGTGCTGTGGTCCCTTTGGTTCTGCCTGTTCCACCAAACTGGGTTTCCTTATCTTGTCCCAGCATGCACGCACACACACACACACAAAAGAACAGGATTACTTGTGGCACCTTAAAGACTCTCAGAAGCGCTTGGCATATCCACCGAAAATAGCCACCAAATGTGGAAGTATTCAATTTGGCGTCTTTTCGGCAGACATAGAAGGATTCACCACACTGCTGAGGAACAGGAAAGAGGGTCACGGTTCTCAAAAGTTTGAGAACTGCTATACATACACAGAGAAAATATGTAAAGGTGTAAGTTGCCATACCAATTCTAAGAGGCTATTTAATTTAGATGGGCTATTATCAGCAGAAGGAAAATAAACCTTTTGTAATGATAATCATCCTTTTCACAGGCACGTGCGATGGGGAGAGGTGCCACAACGAGGTCAACTTCTTGTGTTCTGAGTCCCTCCCGGTGCCAGGACCTATGGTCTTTCTGCTGGACCTCTGCCTGCAACAGCAGCGCCAGAGCACTGCGCACCGAAGACGAGGCACTCTGTGCTGATTTTGCCAGTTCCGGGTCGGAATGTGGCCTCTATTAGAAGAACACAGAGTCTCTGCTCCCGGTCCTTAAGGGTCCTGGAGCGGAATCCCTTACAGATACGACACCTGTCTCTTTGGTGACTGTCCCTGAGGCACCTCAGACAAGAAGAGTGCAGGTCACTCTTCGGCATAAACTTGCTGCAGATCCCGCAAAGCTTAAACCCTGGGGACCTGGGCATGCCCCAGAGGGGACAACATGAGTTGTGGGGGGAGCTCCCCAAACAACTAACTGACTAACTAACTAAACTTAATGAGAACTATCAACTAACTACAAGAACTCGAACTATATATACAATGGGAACACTGCTAAGGCTGCTTTGCAGGAACGAGAGAACTTCCAGCTAACCGTCACAGGCGGTAAGAAGGAACTGAGGGGGTGGAGGGTTGGCAAGGCCATATATTGGGCGCCACAGTGCCGCCACTCCAGGGGGTGCCTGAGCCGACCTTCCAGATACTGTTAGGGGAAAAACCTTCCAAGTGGCGTGCACGTAGTGCATACACACTTGCTTGGAATGCGCATGAACAATCACTAGAAGAACGAGCAGAATCTATCTGCTCTGATTCCTCTAGAATCTATCCTCTCTGCTCCTGAAATCTTTAAAGAAAAGAGGGAAGGATTTTGCAAAGCAACCGGGGGTCTCTTCCGGACTCTACTAGGAAAGAAGAATCTAGCTTGGCTTTTTAATTTAGATTGCCCATGATGTGTCCCACATGGCCAGCCAGGCTGATATAAAATACATGCATTTTAAATTACATATACTGACTCACGAGAAAGTCTGGGCTAGAAGTAGCAGAGCTGGAATGGAAAAAAATAATTTTATATCAAGAATAATTTCTAAGATTCTACATTACACACATACAACCATATTGGATCAGATAAATAGTCACTCAGATCATCCAATCCTGCATTATGACTTTGGTACTGGTTTACATCAGATGCTTCAGCAAATACTCCCAACCTCACTGCAGGAATGTATCCAGCTAATTGTGAAATGATTGGTAAGGGGCCCTTCTCTGCCCCAAAATCACCAATTTATATTCAACAGTGTAAGGATAGGTTATCCTTCACTGTATCAAATATCTATTTTTGAAATTAGAAGACTGAGGGGAACCAGACATATCCATGAATGTGTCTAAGAGGAAAGTGCTCTGACAATGCCCAATCACTGTAGCCAAATAAGCTTCCTGGCATTTAATATCAACCTTGCATATTGAATTAATGACCTCCTGAAGTTTCTTCCAACCGTAATCTTCTAAGATACAACACTTCAGAAATTTGAAAATGCTCTTATTTAAATCGATTGATCTTTGAGTAGGAAAAGGCAATAGATATAAACAGGGGTTTTTCCTTACCTCATCAGAAGATCCGTTTTCCACTCGGAAACGTCCAGCTCTTTGAATGGCTCCATCAGCATCACTAGATATAAGCTGTGAAAATAGAGTTAAAGTTAGAGATATACATTTTGACTTCAAAAGCCTCCAACTAACCAGAAATTAAACAACAAAAACGAGCTCAGTTTGGCTTCCACCATCTTAGCCAGAGGTGTATAACCTGTCCTTCCCCTCTCCCCCGAAGATAAAGCTCAATTCAGAGTAATAATTATCAGTTTGGCCAACAAAAGACAACTTCCACCCAAAATTAAGTCATTGTAGCAGTTAGAACTCAGGAAGGGAGGGGCTATTGTGTACACCTGCTCGAGTGGCTTGCCCACTACAAATTACAAGTTTTTTTGGTCTCAAATTTTGGCTGCATTCACATGCAGGCTGGATACTGAAAGGCCACAACTATGAGAGATGCAATTCAACATAAGAATGGCCGTACTGAGTCAGACCAAAGGTCCATCCAGCCCAGTATCCTATCGACAGTGGCCAATGCCAGGTGTCCTGGAGTGAGTGAATCTAACAGGTAATGATCAAGTTGAATGGGCTCTAAATAACCTCTGTGCACTAGAGGTCCTATTGTCTTTGAGGCAGTCTAGGTACAGTTTTATCCAGTTGAATAACCCTTGAACTGAACTTGTATTCCCTACTGGCTTTTATGAGGTACAAAAAATGTCAAGGCTCCTTGAGGAAATGCCTAACAATGAATAAAAACAGTGATGTTTCATGAATGAGGAAATGAATGGTTAAATTAGGCACAAAAGGGTCTGAAATGAAGAAATTGACCATTCTGAATTCTTTCCCTCTAGTAAGTAATCAAATGCTAAGTAAACTGTGGGTTACCTCTTATACATCAAAGTATATTGGTTTTGTTACAGTGTTGTTTCCCTGGAGAAAAGAAAAACCCATAACCTCTAAGGGGAATGGTAGGATTTCTGGAGCCTCCATACTGAACTCAGATATGGGCATAGATGGAGGCATCCTATCCCAGTGAATGGTATTGTCGTTAGCCTGCAGTGAGCCAACACAAGGACACACAAAGGCCATCTCTTTTACTCCAGTGTTCACTTGAGTGGGGAATGAATACCGTGAGAGATATATATACACATATATATTAGAGCTGTCAAGTGATTAAAAAAATTAGTCGCAATTAATCACGCAATTAAAAAATTTGTTGTGATTAATCGCACTGTTAATAGAATACCATTTATTTAAATATATTTGGATGTTTTCTACATTTTCAAAAATATTGATTTCAATTATAACAGACTACAAAGTGTACAGTGCTCACTTGATATTTGGTTTTGATTACAAATATTTGCAATGTAAAAAAAGAAATGGTATTTTTCAATTCATCTAATACAAGTACTGTAGTGCAATCTCTATCATGAAAGTTGAACTTACAAATGTAGAATTATGTACAAAAAATAACTGCATTCAAAAATAAAACAGTGTAAAACTTTAGAGCCTACAAATCCACTCAGTCCTATTTCTTGTTCAGCCAATCGCTCAGACAAACAAGTTTGTTTAAATTTGCAGGAGATAATGCTGCCTGCTTCTTGTTCATATCACTTGAAAGTGAGAACAGGTTTTCACATGGTAGTGTTGTAGCCGGCGTCGCAAGATATTTACATGCCAGATGCCCTAAAGATTCATATGTTCCTTCATGCTTCAACCGCCATTGCAGAGAACGTGTCCATGCTGATGACAGGTTCTGCTCAACTACAATTAAAAGCAGCATGGACTGACGTGTTCATTTTCATCATCTGAGTCAGATGCCACCAGCAGAAGGCTGATTTTCTTTTTTGGTGGTTTGAGTTCTGTAGTTTCTACAGCAGAGTGTTGCTCTGTTATGGCTTCTGAAAGCATGCTTCACACCTCATTCCTCTCAGATTTTGGAAGGCACTTCAGATTCCAAAACCTTGGGTCGAGTTCTGTAGCTATCTTAAGAAATCTCACATTGGTACCTTCTTTGTGTTTTGTCAAATATGCAGCAAAAGTGTTCTTAAAATGAACATGTGCTGGGTCACCATCATCATTTGAGACTACTATAACATGAAACATATGGCAGAATATGAGTAAAATAGAGGCAGAGACATATAATTCTCCCACAAGGAGTTCATCACTAATTTAATTAATGCATGTCTTTTTTAACAAGCATCATCACCACGGAAGAATGTCCTCTAAAATGGTGGCTGAAGCATCAAGGGGCATGCGAATGTTTAGCATATGTGGCCCAAATACCTTGCAATGCCGGCTATAAAAGTCCCATGTGAACACCTGTTCTCACTTTCTGGTGACATAGGGTATGTCTTCACTACAGCAGTAGGTCGATTTCCTTGCAGTCGATTTTTTAAAGCAGCCTGTATAGAGTCGATTTTGTGCGTCCCCACAAAGCACAGCAAGTCAGCAGTGTCTGTCCACACAACTGTGGCAAGCATTGACATAGTGAGTGGTGCAACTGTGGGTAGCTATCCCACAGTTCCCGGAGTCCCCAGAAGGCACCATTTCAAGTGCTGCACTATGGGTAGGCATTTCATAATTTCGCACCCTTTTTTCGCGCCACCGACACCATTTCGAGCAGTGCACTGTGGGTAGGCATCCCATTATTCGCGCCCTTTCTACGCGCTGCGCTAACGCCATAGCACTGCAAGCATGGAGCCCGCTGATGTCACCGCTGCAGTACTGGCCGTTGTGAAGACCTCGCGCATTGTTGTGGACTTTATGCTGCATCGTCTGCAGAGGAAGGCGATCCGGAGACAACTGCACTTTCTGGAACCTGACGACAGTGATGAGGAGATGGACCTGGACACGCACAGCAGGGACATGGACATTGACGTTTTTGGAAGTAGGGGGACCGGTAATCTGGCAAATTTGGTGGCAACGGGGCAGGCTCATGCTATGGAACACAGATTCTGGGCCAGGGAAACAAGCACAGACTGGTGGGATCGCATAGTGCTGCGAGTCTGGGATGACTCCCAGTGGCTCAGAAACTTTCGCACACGTAAGGGAACATTCATGGAACTTTGTGACTTGCTTTCCCCGGCCCTCCAGCGCAAGAATAACAAAATGAGAGCAGCCCTCACAGTTCAGAAGCGAGTGGCGATAGCCTTCTGGAAGTTTGCAACGCCAGACAGCTACCGGTCAGTTGCGAATCAGTTTGGGGTGGGTAAATCTACAGTGGGGTCTGCTGTGATGCAAGTAAGCAGGGCAATCGTCGAGCAGCTGCTACCCAGGGTTATAATCCTTGGAAACCTGCAAGCTACAATAGATGGCTTTGCCGCGATGGGATTCCCTAACTGTGGTGGGGCTATAGATGGGACTCATATCCCTATCTTGGCAACGGAAAATGAGGCCGCAGAGTACAGAAACTGGAAGGGCTATTATTCTATGGTCATGCAAGCACTGGTTGACCACAAGGGACGTTTCACCGACCTGTACGTGGGATGGCCGGGAAAGGTTCATGACGCTCGTGTTTTCAGAAACTCTAGGATCTTTAGAGAGCTGCAGCAAGGGATTTTCTTGCCCGACCAGAAAATTTCTGGGGGGGGGGGGGGGGGGGAATGCCGATCGTTATCCTTAGGGACCCAGCCTACCCCTTAATGCCCTGGCTTATGAAGCCCTACACAGGAGCCCTGGACAGGGGTCAGGAGCTGTTCAACTATAGGCTGAGCAAGTGCAGAATGGCAGTAGAGTGTGCATTTGGCTGCCTCAAGGGGCGATGGCGTTCATTACTGATTGGCTCAGACATCAGAGACAGAAATATCCCCATTGTTATTGCTGCTTGCTCTGTGCTCCAAAATCTCTGTGAGAGCAAGGGGGAGACGTTTATGGCAGGGTGGGAGGCAGAGGCAAATTTCCTGTCCGCTGCCTACCAGCAGCCAAACAGCAGGGAAAGTAGAAGAGCGCACCAGGAGGTGCTGCGCATCAGAGACGCCTTGAAAACAAGTTTTATGAGTGCCCAAGATGGGGCTGGAAAGCCCGCTCCCTTGCTCTGCTCAGCCCTAAGCCTGCCGTCCTTGCACCCTCTTTCCCTCCCCCCTCCCGACACTTGCAGAGGAAATAAATTCACTGTTTTAAAAATCATGGTTTCTTTATTGCTTCATCACAGATACAAATACAGGGGATCAGTGGCAAGGTAGCCCAGAAGGGGTGGGTGAGGAGGGAAACCAGCAGTCGGAGTGGTGGAGGAGCGGGGAGAGGAGAGGGAGGGGAGAGGAGGGGGAGGGGGAAGGAGGGGGACGGGGGCCAAGACACAGCAGCTTTTAAAAGTTTTTTGAGAAACTCAGCCTGCTGCTGCTTGTGCTGGCTTGTGGGGTAGAGTGGGTCGGTCCCTGGAGCTTTCCCCCCTCCCCCCCCGGTTTCTCACCCCGCATCTGGGTGGGGAAGCTATGGGACTTGGGGAGGGGGGGAGGTGGTTAGACAGAGGCTGTAGAGGCAATCTTTGGTCCTGCTGAAGCTCCACCAGACACCGGAGCATGTCGCTTTGGTCCTCCATTATCTGGAGCATCGCATCCATCCACTTTTCTTTGCGCTCCTGTCGCTTTTCTTCGCACTCCATCCACCTGTCTGCTGCAGCTCTTGATGCTGGCCTTGACTCTAGTAATCTTTCCCTCCATTCACTCTGCTGAGCGGCCTCAGCATGAGAGTTCTGGAGTAGTACGTTACACATGTCATCACGCATTTTCTTTTTACGCTTTCGTATCTGCGATAGACAGCTTGAGGGGCAGGTCGGGGGGATTCTGAGATAAATGTGCAGCTGTTGTGGGCAAAGAAAGAAAGGTACAAGGTTATGAGACAGATACATTCTTGCATCACAATGGGAGTACTATTTAACGGTGAACCACAGTATTCACAGGCCTGATATGATTTCTGCACAAGGTCACATTCCGCACCAAAAAGTGACTGGATGGCTCACACAAAGTCACAGAAGCATCTCACACACATGAGACAGCCTCAACATGGCTACTGAAATCACCATGCAGCCGGCCATGGTAAGCTAAGCCATATTCTTTACAGCAGCGCTTGGATATTCCAGACTAACCCCACCCCCTTCGTCCCCACCACGTGGATCCCTCCCCCCACCACGTGCCTCCCAGTGAACCGCGAACTGCAAAACAAAACCAAAAATCTGTCACTACGGGCTGGCTGGGGAAGCAGCCCAAAAGCCCCAAAATCTCTCGCTACGGGCTGGCTGGGGAAGCAGCTTAAAAAACAAACTTAAAAACTTGAAAACAAACTTAAAAATCCCTGCCTGCTCTCACTATGGGCTGGCTGGGGGGAGGGGAGGGTGCGTTGGGTCTTCTGCGGAAGCAGCCACGAGCAGACAAACTAAAAATCCCTGCCTGCTCTCACTACGGGATGGGAAAGATTACTTTACAGCTGGAAACATCTGTATCCCTACTAATTGCAGTCCGTATTTCAAACAGGCAACCATGAATGACATCACTCTCCTTAGAATTTCTCAGAGAGATAGAGGACGCATGTTGCTAGAATGTTTACAAAGTCCTGGTCCATTTGCCGCGATGCTGTGCTACTCAATGATACCAGACTATTTACTAATTTCATGGCGTGGGATGGTTTCCTATCACGGGGGACCAGATAAGGCGGCTCTCCCCAGAAACCTGTTGCGGAAGGTTCATCGCTACCTCCTTGAAAGTTTCATGGAAATGTCCATAGAGGATTTCCGCTCAATACCGGAGTATATTGGCAATCTGTTTCAGTAAAAAGGGACCAGCAATGAATGCATGCCAAGTCCTTAGGGCAAGTTAATCATTAATACTTCCTTTAAAAATAATGAGTCATCTAATCCCTTAAAAAAGCACACTCACCAGACGTCCCTTCGCCGGTTGGGGTAGCAGCAGCTTGGGATGGCTGTGAGGGTACTGGCTCCAGGGTGATAAACAGCTCCTGGCTGTCTGCTAATAGGGTTTCTCTGCTGGCCTCCTGCTGCTCCGTGATATTTCCGTCCTCATCACCTTCGTCATCATCATCTGAATCCTCCTCAGGCCTGATGATTATCCCATGGGTGGAGTCCACGGAGACTGGTGCGATGGTGGTGGGGGCGCCCCCATTATCTGATTCAGTTCATTGTAGAACCGGCATGTCCGCGGCGGGCCCCCCGAGCGTCAGTTTGCCTCTTTGGCTTTCTGGAACACTTACCTCAGCTCCTTAATTTTCACGTGGCACTGTTGGGCGTCCCTGTTGTGGCCCCTTTCCAGCATGGCCTTCGAGACTCTGGCAAACATGTTGGCATTCCGTTTGTTGTTACGGAGTTCCAACATCACGGATTCCTCTCCCCAGATAGCGCTCAGATCCAACACCTCACGATTGGACCACTCTGGAGCTCTTTTCCTCTGGTTGGTCTCCTGTGCTGCTGATCTCTGAATGGCGACTGAGCTGTGCAGATGAGCTCGCCACGCTGACCAAACAGGAAATGCAATTCAAATGTTCCCGGGTCTTCTCCTGTCTTACTGGCCAGAGCAGCAAGTTGAGAGTGCTGTCCAGAGCGGTCACAGTGAAGCAGTGAGGCTGTCCAGAGCAGTCAGAATGGAGGATTGTGGGACAGCCTCTGGAGGCCAATAATGTCCCATGCGTCCTAACTACTCCACAATCGACCCAGAGAGGTCGATTTCAGCGCTAGTCCTCTCATGAGGGAGGAGTACAGAAATAGATTTTGAGGGCCCTTTAAATCGACACAAATGGCGTCCATGTGAGGACGGGTACAGGTTTATGTAGACTTAACGTCGCTAAAGTCGATGTTAAGCCGTAGTGGGGACCAGCCCATAATAAATAAGAAGTAGGCAGGATTATCTCCTGTTTGTCTTAGCAATTGGTTGAACTGGAAGCAAGACTGAGTGGACTTGTAGGCTCTAAAGTTTTATATTGTTTTGTTTTTGAGTACCATTTTGTAACAAAAAAATAATCTACATTTTCAAGTTGCACTTTCACGATAAAGAGATTGCACTACTACAGTACTTGAATGAAGTGAACTGAAAAATATGGTTTGTTCTGTTGATCATTTTTACAGTGCAAATATTTGTAATAAAAATAATATAAAGTGAGCAGTGTATACTTTGTAGTCTGTGTTGTAACTGACATCAATATATTTGAAAATATAGAAGAACATCCACAAATATTTAATAAATTTCAATTGCTCATCTATTGTTTAACAATATGATTAAAAAAATTATTCATGATTAATCGCGATTCATTTTTTGGAGTTAATTGCACGAGTTAACAGCAATTAATTGACAGCCTACTCCTGCTTCATTGCAGAATGCAGTATTATTTCCCCATTCATAAATATTTCATTACCACAGTCAGCTATGTTTCATCATCACTGATAACACTCAGCCTAACCCACCCATATATAAGGAGGTGGAAGGAATCTGATTTTTAAATAAGCAGCATGTTATTCTAAATATAGTACATGTGCTCAGAAATACTGTATTGGATGCATATTAAAAATGATGTATACTATAAATAATTTATTCTCTGAACATATTAAGGCGGAATCAAGCTGATCACTAGAGTTCTTCAGCCCAGGTCTATAAGGATTTATAAATAATAAATAAGAAAACAATTAAAATTGGGTACAAGAAGTTTATTTTGGTTACAATTTGCCTTTACTTCCCTTCCTACTTCAGCTGATTTTTTTCACTAATTTTTTGGATCATTAAAGACTGCTTTTTATATATTCATAGATTCATAGATTTAAGGCCAGAAGGGACCATTGTGATCATGTAGTCTGACCTACTACATAACTTGCGACATACATTTTCACCAAGTTATTAATGCATCAAGCTCGATAAGTTATGGTTGAACTAAAGTATATCGATCAACTATAAAAACTGCTTTGACTATTTAAACATTTTATGAAATTGTAGCTCACAAGACTTAAATCAGACTTGCCAAATTTACATGATGACATTCAAAGTAAAGCCTAATTAAATAACATGCATATTAAATAACTAATACATTTAGAAATGTGTGGTGCGTATGTACAGAGAGGCAGAGTGTGCTTCATTTAAAGTAGAGGACTGGGAGTCAAAGGTGCTAGGCTCCATTTCCAGCTCTGCCAATGACTCTCTGTGCAGCCTAGAGCAAGTCACTTCTCCTTCGTACCTCAGTTTACTCGTCAACAAAATGGATATAATACTATTTATCTCGGAAGAATTTTCTGAAAACAGCAGCTTATAAGTAACAATATGCAAACCATGATAACAGCAGGACAAAAACGCATATAAGTAAAAACACCAGCAGCTGCTGGTGCCTTGTCTACACAAGATCTCCTGCTATTGCTACCACAGGTGTAGTTGCACCAGTGGTAACATTAACGGGAAAATATAGGGAGAAATTCTAGGGTAGATCAGGTTTTGTTGCAATAAGGGTGTCAATCTCCAGCAGAAAATAAAATTGTTCAAGCAGTGAACAGGCTTAGGGTAAAAAAGCATTGATTCAATATTTTTTTTAAAAAGCCTGAAGAATTACAGGGATTTGTATGCTATAATTTGGGGAAAAGTTAAACCACATTTCATAAGAGCCAAAATTGTCCCCTCAATTTCAACTCCATGTCTGTCATTATTTAACATTTAAAACCTGATGTTAGGGGAACTGATATTTACTAAGTAAAAAAATATAGAAAAATATGACTGAAGCTACGATTTTGTCATACACAATTTAGTCAATTTCATAGCATGGGTGCTGGGAGAAAAATCCATAGTCATGAAAAGTTCATAGCCCAGAATTGTAGGGAAAGGCGTGTTGAAGAGCAGCCCAGCCCAGCGAGGAGGGAAGGCTCCCAGAGGGTGTGGCAGAGCAGGCCAATGCTGGAGAAGAGGAGAAACTGGAGAGCAAGCCCACCCCACCAAGGAGGGGAGGTCTCAGGGGACTGGAGGGGCAGAAGAGCAAACACACTCCACTCTCACCTCAGTGAGGGCTCCTGTCCCAGGGGCTGGGCCCGGCTCCTCACTCCAAGCACCATAACTCTGCGCATTAAGTTGCCGCACCACTCAGGTTTGGCACATCCACCCCCTTCTTCACCTACAGATGGGAAGACATGCCAAACCTGAGTGGTGCTGTCAACAAGTGGGGTAGGTTGCAATGCCCAGAGCAGGGAAGGGGACCACAGAAGCCACCACTGTGAGGGTCACAAACTTTATTAAAATTCACAATTACCGTGAACACCATAGACTCATCACCAAATTGTAGCCACAGTTATGAGTGTGACAGAAAAAAAATATTTTCTACCCATATGTGATACCACAAGCATATTTTCCAAAATATCAAACAGATAAAGAATACACAAACCAAAAATTAAGACCACTTGTCCTAAATTAGGAATAAAAATCAGCAGATAGTTTTTCAAATAATTACCTAAATATTTTCAGTAGGGTACGAATAATCTGTTAAGCAGAGAACAGTTAATTTGCCCTCTTATGATTATTTCTTTTATTAATCACCAGAAATAATACCTTGAATTAGTACAGAAAGCATATGTGCGCGTGAAAATCTCATCTCCTCACAACTGTACTGCTGAATAATCTACCAGTGTGCATAATCAACATACTTATCAATTAATACACTTTATACTAGCTTGAAATCACAGTGCTATGTAGTAAAATATTCCAGATTCCTTCTTATATTAAGACTAAAAATACAGCTTCTCCCTCTTCCCCTCAGTTTCCCTATATCAATTTGGACAGTTTTATTCTGGCTATCTATAGTCAATGACAGTGTTTCAATAACTGACACACTGTTAATTTATGCAGTAGCCAAGTTCTTCCTTCATTAAGAAGTAAAAATGTTCACTTCATGCCTAGATTTGAAGAAAAATCTTAAACTAAATAAATTAGCATGGATTTTTTTGGTCAGAGGATTTTCAATAATAAAATTATACCTCCATTTTTAACTTCTACCTCTCCACCCCACCAAACACACACACACAAAATATCAATCAATTATAAAAAATATAGTGCTGCTCTTTTGTCAACCTCAAATTAATATTAACAAAACAGGCTCATTTTCAATCTTTTTTTTTTTTTTGGTCTTAGGTAAATGCTAGGTACATACTATTTTTCAACAGACTGGCAGAGAAGATTTAGAGTGAAAGGTTTGCAAGCAAAGATATTAAATATCCACTTCAAAATAGATTTAAGACATTATAATTTTCAAACTCAACCTAACAACCTTATTTTTCCAGGCTATTTGTGATGCTTTTATGATAATATTTCACCTGCACATAAACAAAAACCAATTTCCACAAGCTCTACATTACAAGCTGCTAAAATTCAAATCAATTGAGAATCATGGAATGGTCTGTAAACACTTACCAGCTCCACAGATCCATAATGCTTTCTACTGAACTCTCCACGTCTAGAGCCCAAGTCTTCAGAGACAGAGCTGGAACAGAAATGCTTCATCAGTAAACATAGTTAACTGGCCCTAAAGCTCCTGCAATACTTAGCTACCATTGACAAAAATCATTCCTGCTGAACAAGGTTTGCGGTGCATAGGCTCATCACTGCAGGGGACTCGCCTTACAACATGCACAATCTCTAGCAGCCATTGCAGTCTAGCTTTCATATTACCCTGAAAGAGAATGAAATGCCTGAGCCTGATCTGAAGGAAAAAACATTATTAAATTAAATATTTAGTCATTATGTGATCAATTGAGAGCTCCAGGGTGGATGGTGATCATAAATTTCATTTGAGATCTCTGCCTAACCTAAGGGAAAAGAAACCCTGCAGTAAACTTAAAGCATAGAACAGGACTGCCTACATGAGCTATATTTGCTGACACATGGTATGCTGTAATTAACTTTCTTACAAGAAGTGTCTCTCGATATGTCCTAAATACTCATAGAAAATAAAAATACAATGATTTTACTTCTGGATTTAAAAAAAACAATAAATAGTTTATAGTTTCCCTTCCTGTAGGCTTTAGTGACAAAAATAAAATTCTCACTCAGAATAAATGGAAGTCTAACCCCAATTTAAATGTGTTTGCCTGACGTACACTCTGTCTACTAGTCCATCTCCCCAGCACTTTTCCTGACAACCGAAACCTACCACTAGCTTCCAACAGTCACTACTATTATATAGATTTTTTACAACTTGCTACAAAAATATTTTCCTCAAAAAATTGTTTTGATGTAACATGGGCAATAGTCAATCACAGAGCAAGAACAGATATCCTGTTAGACAGCTTAGAAATCATCAGTGGTAGAAACTGTAGATTTAACTGTATTGAGGGAGAATGTCTTATATTTCAGTAAAACTCATGCCACTTGCTTCAGCCCTAAGGGATCCCAAGGTACCAATATTTAAAATTACAATGTTTAATGTAGAAAAGCTATTTGGGATTGTATTTACAGGTATTTAAAATGACTTAGTTATTTTATTTCCTTTTGACTTGTGTGTGGTTGGACTCAGGGCAACAAATTTAGATAGAAGAGTACAAATGAAACAGCGCTAATAAAAATTTTAAAGCTTGCCAAAATAATTCTAAAATACTCTCTCTCTCAAATATAAGCATCATATAGAAAATATAATGAAACATTACTGGTGCTCATTTGAGACGACCTGCATTACACAACTAGCTAAGCTGCTGATGGGTATAGTTGCCATCCCAAAGTCATGCCAACCAAAGCTTCACACTACACCACTCCATCATGTAGTCTATATCTATTCACCCACCACCTACTTATATAAATTACACACACACACACACACACACACACACACACACTCCAGACAGAAAAAAACACTATACTGTATTCTTTAGTGAAATATGGAAAACCGGATAAGAGAACTGAGTTCTGTGGAAGTAATTCAGATCTTGGATAGGATTTTCAAAAGCATCTACATGATGTTTGAAAGTGAGATTTTACATACTTTTAAAATTTTTATCACTTACCGCACAAATAAATATAAACAGATTATCCCACATGCTATGATTATACTATATTATATTACAGGTAACTAAGGCTTTAAAAATGAATTACACTAGATTCCACTTTATAGCAATACTGATAATAGCAACTTCCAATTACTGGCAATACACTGTCAGGAACCAGTCTCACCCCATTATCAATGTTAACAGGATTCAGATACTGGCAATAGGCATGCCGCTTATTAGCAACTTTTTTAGAGGAGAGTTCCTACCTGTAATCAATTTCCTGGCTCTAAGAACACATAGCTGAACACTTCCACTGCACACCATAGCTTCCAAATCCTTGGACCCATCTTTCATGAATAAAGTTTGGGTTCTGGAGCCCCTATGTGAGCCCAGTGCTAAGCAAATGCAAGAGCCAAAAAAAATTGGTATCTCAAAGTCCACTGGTTGACTCATTCTGAAGAACAGTCCTAACATTTTACAGGAGCATAGAAGTAGCACAACCCAAGGCTGCAAGCATCAACACAATGGAAAAGAGGCAGACATTGGTGAAACTCTGTAGCTCTGGTTTCAGCATAAGCTTAGCCAAGGTGCTCGACTCTCCAAACGAAAGCAGAAATAAAGCTAGTCAGCTAGCAGCAGAGCAGGGGAAGGAGTTCAACCCTTCAGACGGCTGGCTCAGTCAATGGAAAGTCCAGCACACTGCCATTCAACATAAAGAGCACAGCGAGAAACAAGACACTGATCTTCTGGTGGCTAGTGAATGGAGGATGAACATCTTACCCAGAATCCTAGAAAAGTTCCAGCCGTGTGACATCGAGTGCTGATAAACCTGGGCTCTTCAACTGTTTTTTCCCAACAGAGGCTATAGGACAAGGGTGGGCAAACGTTTTGGCCTGAGGGCCACATTGGAGTTACAAAACTGTATGGAGGGCTGGGTAGGGAAGACAGTGCCTCCTCAAACAGCCTAGCTCGTGCCCCATCTGCACCCCTCCTACTTTCCGCCCCCGACTGCTCTCCTCATAACATCAAATCCATCCAATCCCCTCTACTCTGTGTCCCCTGACTGCCCCAACTCCTGTCCACACCTCTGCCCCGACAGTCCTCCCAGATCTATCCAATCCCCCCCATTCCTCGTCCCACCCCAGAACCTCTGCACCATCCAACTGCCCCCTGCTCCCTGTCCCTTTACTTCCCCCCAGGACACCCTGCCCCTTATCCAACCCTCCCCCCACTCCTTGCCCCTTACCATGCCACTCAGAGTGGCAGGACTGGCAACCTGGCATTGGCCACTGTCGGTAGACAGGATGCTGGGCTAGATGGACCTTTGGTCTGACCCAGTATGGCCGTTCTTATGTTCTTATGTTCTTATGTTCTTAACCATGCCACCCAGGCAGAGCCAGCTGTGCTCCCTGAATGGCTGTGGGGGAAAGGGACAGTAGTGGAAGGGCCGGGGGCTAGCCTCTCAGCTGGGAGCTCAAGGGCCGGACAGGACAGCTCAAGGGCCGGACAGGACGTAGTTTGCCCACCTCTGCTGCGGCATGATGAAAGAAGGGTTTGCAGGAGGGGGGCAGAAAAAAATAAAGCTATAGAGCATGTTGCATTGGTGTGTTGTGCAAACATGGATGGAATGGAGAAATGCCATCTTATGGTGGTTAAAAGAGCAAGTGGCCTCATTGTTTCCCAAGGACCACTCAAAGCTGCCATGATCTACCAAAGCTCTACAAATGCCTGGATACAAATTTGTTGTTTGAAGAATTGACCAGCTCATTCACTTAATATAGAGCTATCACACATCATGTTAAAATTTTTCCCTCCAAACACAACCTTAGCCATGCACCCAATGAACATGAGTGTCAATAAAAACTTCAGTGGTCTCTACTGTGATCATCTTACTGCATGCATTATCATATCTTGATGCTGACCCAAACTATTAAGCATTGGATGTTGACAAGGAACAATTCTGATTGATGCATTTCACATTGTTAAGAAGTCATGGGTTGTTATTCTCTCCACAACTGTTGTAAACCTTCCATTTCTGAAGCAGTTTTCAACAGCAACAGAAAGTGCTGGTCTGGTGGACATCAATGTGCTGGCCAATGCATCAGTTCCAGAAACTCTAAAAGCACATGAATTTGAGGCCATTGTTCAATATGACAGTCATTTCCAGATGGAAGGTGAGCTTGCTGATGCAGAATTTCTGGAGACAGTAGCGGTTGTGAAGCACCTACAGGCTGATGAGCCAAAAGAGGTACAAGACAATAGTGCATTGGACAATGAACCTGACGAGCCTGTGCTTATAGAACAGCTAAGTGCAGTGGACGTTTTCCACAAGATATGATAGAATCATGGCTGCATGCAAGACTGAGAAAGATTTACAAGTGGAGGTGGCCAATCATAAAAAGCAGGCAGACAAATTTTGTTCTTGAAAACTTTTATTTTACATTTTAAACAAAAAATGTTTTACTCTGTGTGACACATGAGGAGCATTAACTCTAAGTATGTATTGTTCAGCTTACCAAGACATTATTTATAAGTTTTCTCTGGTGATTTTTAAAAAACGTTTTTGGTATAGAAGTGTGTGGCACTACAGTCTTTGTGAATCATAGCAAGGTGAGATTTCTAAAGTTTGCTCAAAGCCCCTCGGTAGGCTACATAATGTATCCATTTCTATATGTCACCTTTGGTTTTCTTCTTGAGAACATTGTATCAAAGTTAATGGAAAAATTCACTTTTCAATGTATCCTTGTTCCACAATGATATTTCTATGCATCCCCTTGAAACAGCGCCTTTCCAATTATTGGCAACTTCTGAATAATAGCAAGTTTTTGCTGGGAACTGAGAGGTTTCTAGTATGCAGAATCTACTGTATTTTATTTGGCAGCTCAAACAATAAAACATGAAATGTTGGCCTCGTGTGTTTTGTCATCATTGCCTAAAACAGAGCAATGGTGGTTTTTTTACACTAATTTAAGATTTTAGCATTTGATTGGCTGTAAAATGCATTTGGATTTGATTGAGGATGATTTCCTGGAGGTCTCCGTGACATAACTGCAAGGTAGTAACATTTCACATATCTGTCTGAAGTACTTATGTGTGACACAGAGAAATATTGTTATCCCCATTTTACGTGAGGCACAGAACGGCTTGCCTAAGATCATAGGGACTATGTGGTAGGGCAGAGAATTGAACCTAGGCCTTCCAAGTCCTAAGGTAGGGTGACCAGACAGCAAATGTGAAAAATCGGGATGGAGGTAAGAGGAGCCTATATAAGAAAAAGACCCAAAAATTGGGACTGTCCTATAAAATTGGGACATCTGATCACCCCACTCTTACTTCTGCGATTTGAGCTAATGTGTACTATTTGCATTGCAGTAGTACTACTGTATGGACATTGATCTCAATGGTCTAAAGAGTTAAACAAGTTATAAACTCTTTCACTGTCCAAAATCAAACAGAGATAGATAGGTTTCGGGTTAGTTTTAAATAGAAGCCTTGGTTTTACTCCGTTACTTGGCAAAACACCCAAAATCATTCACTCAAATTAAAAATATCCTGATTAAACTAAAAAAAAAAAAAGGTTAAAACAAGCATTTATATTGAAACTGAGTGATTACGCAAAATAAATTTCAGACCTCACCAAAGTCTTTCTCCTTTTGGAGTCCAAGTTACAGACTCTCCCATTTTCATAACAACTTTTCTCTGATGAAAAAGGAAAAGGTTAATTTTACTCAGTCGTGATGTGAAGGAAATTCACTTGTCCTGTTCTTAAGTAACAGACTCAAAGTGCAGGAGAAACAGGATAGAAAAGGAAACACTGGACTACTGGTTAGTTACAAGTGGATGCTTTGGCTGGCAAATCAACCAGGACACCAGCTCTTTGAAGCTTGATTAGTTACTATCCAGTCAGGGCCATCATCTGACTGGATCCCTAGACAAGGCAGTAATGGTGAATACAGTATAGCTGACTTCAGGATTTGATGAAAAGCCGAGAGAGAGAGAGAGAGAGAGAGAGAGAGGACAGGAGGAAAGAAATAGTGGGGAAGAAAACAACACAACCAGGGAAGGGAACACAGTATAGGATCTTACAAGCTTTTGTAATGCTGGTAATTAGCTATCTCTACTGGAGGACTGAAGACTGGATGTCATAATAATGTGATGATTTTCAGCCCTTACAGATGAAAACAAAGTTCCTTAAACAAGAGCAAAGCCAACCAGTATTCATCTCAGGAGTAAAGTCCTTTAAATGAGTCAAGAGGAGTTGCTATGCTGGCAGATGAGCTAAGCCCTAAGGGAAGATTGTTTCCCCTTCAAAATCTCTTTTTAAGAGCCCCAAAAAGTAGTAAAAGTGGATGGCATATTTTATCCTCGTTATTTTGTCCATCAATTAAATAAAATTTCCGTAAGTCAAATTTGGGAGAGGTAACTGTTCCCACATTGTCTTTTTTACCAAGTATGATCTCCCGACAGTCGTTGATTGCTATCAGTAGGTCATTTTGTTTGGACAGATAGGTTCAAGGAAACCAGACAGAAAAACTATTATAACATTCACTGTCGTAAACAACTTGACCTATTTTTCATGGTTATTGTGACATCTTATGAACTTTCATATATCTTGTACAATTGAGCTTAGGATATCTTTTCAGGTGCAATAATTACAATACTACCCAAACGCCCCAATCAGCAGAATACACCATTGTTCTGGGCCTTGTACAATCATATAAGCAGACAGTTTCTGTCCCAAAGAGCTTATAATCTATTTAAGACAAGAAAAATAATGATTACTAACAGCAGGACAACAAGAGGGAGAAATTATAAATGGAGAGAGTAATTATGAGATCCTGCATCTACATAGGCTGCCACTGTCTGTCCCATCCAGAGAGTCTATTCTAGTCCGTGTGGTTGCTTCAGGAGGCTCAGTGAGGTTGGCAAGTACACTCAGTGTAGGTGGAATTTTCAGATATTTTAGCAGCAAGCCTGTGGTTTATAACTTGGCCAAATCTGAAAGGACACAGGAACAGCAAAGGGCACTTCTCTAACTTGTGGAAAACCCCCTACCAAATTTCATTTCTTGCTCCAAATCCACAAAAGGCACAAGAGCTCCTTAAAAACTGGTCAAGAAAATGGGTTATTGTTAAAACTCCCTATTTTTCTCTGACTTTATTTTTTACTATGTCTCAACTGTTTTTGCCAATAAAAAAGCATGTAAGGCAGGGAACAAACATGGAAAAAATCAACCTGAGTTATTTAAACTTTGGAAAAGTTATAAACAATTGAAAATACAGTGTTATAATGGGAAATGTTATATAACCAAGGTTCAGAGACCCTTTTATATATATACTAGCAAAAATAACCGGCGTTTCTCGGGGTATTTGTAATTGGAAACTGGGATGTAAAAAGACTACAATGTTTTTTTATTAATACAAATTTTGTTCAGAAGTCTCATTTTGTCTAATTAATTTCATTCTCTTGCATTTAGATGTGGTTTCTCCGATACATTTTCGCTTTTTACACGGCCTAACGAATAGGGTCCTTTTTAAGAAAAAAAACAGTGTATTTAATTATGTTTGCGCTACACAGTGCGGGGGCCGTTGAAGGGGGAGAGGTGAGAGCTGAACAAGTGTGGGGTCTGTTGGAGGGGAGGAGGGGGGAGAGAGCTGAGCGAGTGCGGGGGCCGTTGAAAGGGGGGCAGAGAGCTGAGCGAGTACAGGGGCCGTTGGAGGGGGCAGAGAGCTGAGCGAGTGCGGGGGCCGTTGGAGGGAGGTATTATTACATGTAGGAGATCCGCTTGTCACCCCACTTCAAACACAGGCAGGAGACTCTTTCGTGACTCACCAGTGCTCTTTATTCACACGGTGCAAACCCCACCACCTTCTATGTATAGCTTTACAGTCGTTTAGCTCAGTACCTTGCAGCTCAGGGAGACAGGCCACAGCTCAGGAAGGCAACTCCCTTCTTCCTGGTTCACAGGGATCCAGAGTCTGGATCCCTATCCTGCTTCCCTAGCCTCCTTCTCTCTCCTCCTCCACAACCACTCCGGGCTTCCTCCCTGCCAGGCTTTTACATCCCCTGGGGAGGCTACCAGGTGTGACCCAATTGGCTCTAATTAGCCAGGGCTGCACTCTGCTAGCTAATCAGCTTCCCTAGCTTAGGGAAGCTGCTAGCAGAGGCTTTTGCTCCCTTAAAGGGGCGGCAGGGCTGGCTCAAGCACTCCTGGCCAGCACCCTGCCACATACATCATAACTATGTCACAGAGAACAGCAGGTGTTAACCTGCTGCCCAGCTGATGTTAATGGGCTTTAAAGAATTTCACCCCTAGGGAGTGTCAGAGGTGAGATTTTAAACATTTTCGATTCTTACCCTGATTAGGACCCTAAAGCCTATAACTGTACCAAATTTCAAGTCTCTAGTTCAAACGGTGTGGAAGGAGTAAGCGAACATACATACACGCACACATACACCATTTGACTTTGAGAGAGAGAGAGAGAGACATCAATCCCTATTGGCTCTCTACCCAGCAGCCCAATTTCAAGAAAGTGTATTATATGCATAAGAGAATGGTATGGGAAAATGCATGGAGAGGCACTCCACTGCAGTGGTGTGACTTTCTTTAAAACATCATCAGTAAAACATGTACTGCTTGAATAGTTCACGTGCAGCCCTGAAATTTATTACTGTTGGCATGACTGATGGGTGACTATTAGATACCCTTGTCTTTTGAGTATTCTAGGATGCATTTCATCAGATCCTGGTGACTTGAAGACATCTAATTTCTCTTTGTCTAAGTAATTTTTAACTTGTTCTTTCTCTATTTAGCCTCTTCTGATCCTACCTCATTTTCACTAATATTCACTATGTTAGACGTCCAACCACCAACAACCTTCTTGGAGGGGTTTACCTGCCTGGGAAATAACTGTCTCCTCCCCTTCATCAGAAGGTTCATTAGCATACCTGCTGACACTGAAATGCTTGGAAGAAACCCCTCCCCCTGTCTTAAAGGGACAGAGTTAGTTTTCACAAGTACAGCAGGAAGAGAATGGAGTTACCTTACTGTGCCAATATATATTTATGCCTGTGTCTGTAATTTTCACTCCATGCCTCTGAAAAAGTGGGGTTTTTTACCCACGAAAGCTTATGCACAAATAAATCTGCTAGTCTTTAAAGGTGCCACCGGCCAGAATATTTTGAGTGGACTATACACATGTGCCAAAGCACATTTACTAGGTTTTGCAGAAATACAGAAAGCTTTCTTTCCCCCAACCAGTATATACTGATAATGAAGGTTGGAATAACTAATACAGTCAAATAACAATAAAACAACTGTCCAATATACTTTAGAAATATTCCCAAACAAAAACTGAATGGTTACACAATTTGCCCTACAGAGAATACCAAAAAAGAAAAACAGAGCCACAAACCTCACTGTATCAGAGAGGTAGCAGTGTTAGTCTGGAATAGCAGAGGTAACAAAGTCCTGTGGCACCTTAAAGACTAACTATAAAGTTTTGAAGCATAAGCTTTCGTGGGCTAATACCTACTTCGTCGGATGCAAGCAGTGGAAGTGTCCAGAGGCAGGTAAAGAAAAGTAGGCAAGAACCAGGTGGGAGGTAACAAGGTTAGTCCAATTAGGCTGAACTAGCTTCTTATCTCCAATCAGGGAGGGTGGGTTATTCTTCTAGCAGTTGAATGGGGGGTGTGAACATGGAGAGACGAGAAGCTATTTTTGTAATTAGCAAGCCATTGTAGGTCTTTGTTCTCTTCTCCTTGTCAGTTTTAATATATAAAAATAATATATAATATATAAATGGAGATATACCAATCTCCTAGAACTGGAAAGACCTTGAAGGTCATCAAGTCCAGTCCCCTGCCTACACTAGCAGGATCGAGTACTGTCCCCTGACAGATTTTTTGCCCCAGATCCCTAAATGGCCCCCTTAAGGATTGAACTCACAACCCTGGGTTTAGCAGGCCAATGCTCAAACCACTGAGCTATCCCTCCCCCCGGATAGGTATTTTCCTTACCTACATTTTGCCAGTTACAGTTAAAGTTGCCCAGCTTTATTTTTGCAAAACACTAGGCATGTAAAAGACCATTTGTTTAAAAATATGAGGATTCAATAACTGAAGTTTACAACTGGAAAGAACATGAAACCTAAAACCTAACCCAAAAAAATGCATCAAAATTCTGCATTAGGGAAAGCAAATAAAAGCTTTTTAAAAAGGGGATGGGGGTAATTTAATTCATGATTTCAAGTGGTTCCTAAAGAACACAATTTTTAAAAAGCTAAAATTTGAACAATCATGTAAGGAAGACTCGAACACACCCACCACAGAATGGTCCCAAAAGACAAACTAAAAGAATACACATAAAACTTGGAAATACAAGTATTCCATTATATACAATGCCCCCAAATCCGAAAAAATGACCTTTCAACCACAAATCTTTAGTGCGGTATTTAAAAAAAAATAAAAAAAGTCTGAATGACAAGGAAGCTTTCACAGTGCACTCACATCATTGAAGCAATAAAATGTGTCAGTAAAATATATTATATCTCCTCATGAACAAAAATTTATTAATTTGTATATTATTACATATAATATGCATACTTGTGAGATGTGTCAATTCAATCAACTCCAGAGCAATGTCATACATTGCATTTAGCAAGCATCTTTCACAATCTCATCTGTACTCTATGCACAAATCCACTTGCCTCAGGATTTACTCTAACATTCCAAACCTCTGAGCAGCTTGAAACAGCTGCCATCTTAAAAAGCGGACTGTCACAATAGTTCTCTATTTCATGAATGTTTAATTTCCTTCCAAATATAAACTTGTCTACAGTATGCCACACATAAAACAGGGTTACTTACCTGTAACTGTTGTTCTTCGAGATGTGTTGCTCACATCCATTCCACTATAGGTCAGGCATGCGCTGCGGGCCTGGTTGCCGGGTAGATTTTTCCCCTAGCTGCAGACTGGGTGAGCAGGGAGCCCCCTGGAGTGGCGCCACTGAGGCACTCTATAAGTACCCCTGCGACACAGTCTGGCCCTCAGTTCCTTCTTTGCCGGCTAACCCGACAGTGGGGAAGGAGGGCGGGTTTGGAATGGATGTGAGCAACACATCTCGAAGAACAACAGTTACAGGTAAGTAACCCTGTTTTCTTCGTCGAGTGATTGCTCACATGCATTCCACTATAGGTGACTACAAGCAATACCTAGGAGGTGGGGTCGGGTTGACCCATTGCTGATCGTAAGACCGCTGACCCAAACGCCGCATCGTCCCTGGTCTGCTGGACTATGGCGTAGTGGGCGGCGAAGGTATGGATGGAGGACCAGGTAGCCGCCCTGCAGATGTCCGTGATAGGGATTCCCTCCCGGAAGGCCGCAGAGGATGCCTGCGCTCTCGTGGAGTGAGCTGTTACTCTCTCAAGCGGCTTGCCCGCGAGTTCGTAACAGGTGTGAATGCACGAGGTGATCCAGGAGGAGAGCCTCTGGGCTGAAACTGGCTGGCCCTTCATTCTCTCTGCAACTGCCACGAAAAGTTGCGTTGTTTTCCTGAATTGCTTTGTTCTGTCTAAATAAAAAGCAAGAGCCCTCCTAACGTCCAACGTGTGTAATTGCTGTTCCCTTCCAGAGGTGTGAGGCCTAGGGTAAAAGACTGGAAGACAAATGTCTTGATTAACATGGAAGGGAGAGACCACCTTAGGCAGGAAGGCTGGGTGGGGACGTAGCTGCACCTTGTCATTGTGGAAGATAGTGTAAGGCGGCTCGGAGGTAAGTGCACGGATCTCTGACACTCTACGAGCCGAGGTGATAGCTACTAGGAATGCCACCTTCCAGGAGAGGTGCATTAAGGAACACGTGGCGAGGGGCTCGAACGGGGGCATCGCGAGGCGTGAGAGCACGAGGTTGAGGTCCCAAGGTGGGATGGGACGCTTAACGTTCGGGTACAGCTTATCCAGGCCCCTGAGGAAACGGTATACCACAGGATCGGAAAAAACTGAGTGGTTCGACTGTCCCGGGTGGAAAGCCGATATGGCAGCGAGGTGGACGCGGATGGTGGAGGTAGAAAGGCCCTGATTTCTAAGGCCTAAGAGGTAGTCTAATATGCGTGGGATAGTAGCCTCACTTGGGACTATATCATGTTGTCTGCACCATGCAGAAAAGCGGGTCCACTTGGCTGTATAGGTACTTCTGGTGGATGGTTTCCTACTTCCCAGAAGGACATTCTGTACTTCGGATGAGCATAAGAGCTCAGGACCTCTCAGCCATGGAGTAGCCACGCTGTGAGGTGAAGGGACTGCAAGTCCGGGTGCAGGAGGCGACCGTGATCCTGCGAGATCAGGTCTGGCCACAGTGGGAGGCTGATGGGAGGGGTCCTGGACAGCCGGAGGAGGGACGCATACCAGCACTGCCTGGGCCAGGCCGGGGCTATGAGGATGACTTGTGCCCTGTCCCGTCTGATCTTCAGGATCACCTTGTGGAGAAGCGGGATCGGAGGGAACGCGTAGAACAGGTGTCCTGTCCAGGGTAGGAGAAAGGCATCTGTCAGAGACCCCGGAGAGCTGCCTCGGAAGGAGCAGAACTGGAGGCACTTCCTGTTCTGTCTGGAGGCGAAGAGATCGATGTGGGGAAACCCCCACCTCAGGAAGATCGGTCGGATGACATCCGGCCGAAGGGACCACTCGTGAGACATAAATGACCTGCTGAGGTGGTCCGCTAGGGTGTTCTGGATTCCGGGAAGGAAGGAGGCCACAGGGTGAATAGCGTGGGCTATACAAAACTCCCATAGGAGAATCGCCTCTTGACACAGGGGGCTGGAGCGGGCCCCGCCCTGCTTGTTTATGTAGTACTGGGCTGTGGTGTTGTCTGTCAGCACCGCTACACAGTGACCCTGTAACGTGTCCCGGAACGCGTGGCACACAAGCCGGACGGCCCTCAGCTCTCGGACATTGATGTGGAGGCCGAGGTCTGACTCCGACCAGCGGCCCTGGGTCCTGAGTTCCCCTAGGTGAGCTCCCCACCCTAGCGACGAGGCGTCCGTCACCAGGGACATGGACGGGCTGGGGGGGAGGAAGGGGACTCCTCGGCACACATTGTTCTGGTCTTCCCACCAGGCCAGAGCGGATAGGGTGGCTCTGGGGATGGAGAGGAGGGTGTCCATACTGTCCCTTCTTGGTCTGTAGGCCACTGCGAGCCACGACTGTAGTGGGCGTAGCCGTAGCCTGGCGTGCTGCATGACGAAGGTGCACGATGCCATGTGGCCTAACAGGCTGAGGAAGACCCTGTGCTGATCACGAGACGCACGTGTGCTGACACTTGGTCCCTGGAGGTGCCTCGGATCAGCCAATCGTCGAGGTATGGGTATAATTGTACCCCGCGGCGTCGAAGGAACGCCGCCACTACCGCCATACACTTCGTGAACACCCTGGGTGCGGTGGACAGGCCGAAGGGTAGGACGGCAAACTGATAGTGTTCTCCCGCTATCAGGAAGCGGAGGTAACGCCTGTGTGAGGGTTTGATGCTCACGTGGAAGTAAACGTCCTTCATGTCGAGGGCAGCGAACCAATCTCCCGGATCCAGAGAGGGAATAAAAGTGCCCAAGGTGACCATGCGGAACTTGAACTTGATCATGTAGGTGTTGAGTTCGCGCAGGTCCAGGATGGGCCGGAGGCCCCCTTTCGCCTTGGGGATTAGGAAGTAGCGGGAGTAGAACCCCTTTCCTCTGAACTCCTGTGGTACAGGTTTGATGGCTCCTAATGCAAGGAGCGACCTGACCTCCTGTACGAGCAGTTGCTCGTGAGAGGGGTCCCTGAAGAGGGACAAGGGAGGTGGATGGGTGGGAGGAGTGGAGGAGAGCTGGAGGGAGTATCCTACCTCCACCGTGCGGAGGACCCACTGGTCTGATGTAATGTCCGACCATGCACGGTGGAAGTAGGACAGACGGTCTCCGAAGGGAGGATCCAGGATTGTGGTTAGTGAACTGCCCCCGGGCGCACCATCAAAAGTTGGGCTTAGGCCCCTGGGGAGGCTTAGAGCCTCGCTGTTTTCCGCCTTGCCTGGGCCCCTGCCGCTTGCGGTAGGGGCGGCTTCTCCTGCTGGAGGAGTCCTGGGGCGGGCGAGCAGGTGGGAAGAACCTCCTGCGAGGTGGGACGAAGGGGCGCCTTTGTGGGCCTGGGGTGTGCATACCCAGGCCTTTGAGGGTCACCCCTCTGTCCTTGAGGGCCTGGAGACGGGCATCCGTGTCCTCCGAGAAAAGGGACTGTCCCTCAAAGGGGAGGTCCTGGATCTTATATTGCATGGCCGGGGCTAGGCTGGACGAGGAGAGCCACGCTGCCCGGCGGAGGGCTATGCCCGAGGCCATTGTTCGGGCCGCTGAGTCGGCCGAGTCCAGGGCCGCTTGCAGGGCATGCCGAGATATGTCTCTGCTTTGAAGTAGTAGGGCCCTGAACTCCTGTCTGCCCTCCTGGGGGAGAGCGGTCTCAAATTTGGTAAGGGCCTCCACCGTGTCGAAGTGGTGTCTACTTAGTAGTGCCTGATGGTTGGCGACTCTAAGTTGCAGGCCCCCGGAGGAATAAACCTTCCTGCCAAAGTGGTCCAGCCTTTTGGCTTCTTTGGCCTTAGGAACCTGCGCCTCCTGTCCATGGCGCTCTTTGTTATTAACTGACTCCACCACCAGGGAGGAGGGCGTGGGGTGAACATATAAGTATTCATAGCCCTTGGCCGGAACAAAGTAACGTTTTTCTACCCCCCGGGCAGTGGGGGGGATGGAGGCGGGGGTCTTCCAGACCGACGCTGTGTGCGCCTTGATGGTGTTAATGAACGGCACTGCCACGCGTGCCGGGGTGCCCTTTGTTAACATGGTGGTGACCGGGTCATCCACCACCGGGACCTCCTCTAAGGGCAGATTCATGTTTTTTGCGACTGCTTGGAGGAGGTGTTGATAGTTAGAGAGCTCCAGGGCGGGCGGGCTAGTGGAAGAAGTGCCCGCCACTGCCTCTACCCCTACTGGAGAGGCGTAAGGACCTGGCTCTCTAGAGCTCTGCACCGCCGAGGGCTGGCTGGCCGATGGTGGTCCCGCCAGCACCTGGCGAGTACCCCCTGAGCACACTGGGAACCCGGGTTCGGATTGGGTTTCCCCAGGCTGTTCGTACTCCCATGCCACCCATTCTGGCCAAGCAGGGTTTTGGGTGGCTGGGGCTGGTCCCGCTAAGCGAGGGGACACTGAGGCAGAGGAGTGCCATGGGGCAGCTGCAGTGGCCGACTGCAGGGCCTTGGGCGGAGAGTCATGCCGGGTTCGCGTGCCGACAGACTCTCTACGCTCTCGGTGCCGTGGGCTTCTCGACCGGTGCCGGGAGAAGTGGTGGCCCTCTGAAGAACGGCTACTGCAGGATCGGCTCCGCCTCTGGGATCCGTGGTGCCGAGATGACGACCGGCGCCGGGAAGACCGTCGGTGCCGGGACGGGGTCCGGTGCAGAGGCGAGCGTCGGTGCCGTCGAGAGGTAGAGCGACGACCTCTGCGGTGCCGTGATGCCGATCGGTGCCGAGGCGACCGGTGCCGGGTCGAGTAGGACCGGTGCCGTGACGCCGAGCGGTGCCGGGATGACGAGCGGCTTGGCGAGCGGCGTCTGGAGCGGTCCCTGCGGCAGCTAACGGACCGGTGCCGGGAGTGTGACCGGTGCCGAGAGTACGACCAGCACCTGGCTGTACATGGGTGCCGGGACTCCGATCGGCGCCAGGACTCAGACCGGCGGCCAGAGCGCGAGCGGCGCGAACGGCCATGAGGAGACCTGGAGCAGGGTCTCAACTCCGTGTGGCGCCGAGACTGTGACCGGTGCCGGGAAGCTGACCGGTACCGGGAGTTCGATCGGCGCCGCGAGATCGATCGGCGTCCATGCCCAGCCGGGCTTCGAGCCGCGATCTCGGTCTCAGTCATGGGCGGCTTGCCCCTAGACCGGACAGGTTGCTGAGGGGTATCCCCTGCAAGCAACCTCCTCGCAGCAGCAAACGCCTCCGGCGTGGAGGGAAGCTGCTGCGGAATCGGCACCCTGAGTGGCGAGACCACTGGCACCGGACTCGACGGGGCCTCTTGCGGCGCCGGAGTCATCGGTGCGGGTGCAGGCGGCTGGGCCTCAGGTCGGCTCCCGGGCGGCGACGGCGGTCGCGGGGGCGGTGCCGGCGGCTGCACGTGGTCCGGTGCCGGAGCGGAGCGAGGTTGGGAGTCCTTCCTACGCTTAGCGCTGGGGGAGCGCGACCGGTGCCGAGGCTTCGATTTGGCCGGCTTGGGTGCGGGGCCCGGTGCCGCACACGAGTCCGGAGTGAGGGCCGCCTCCATCAGGATCTGCCGCAAGCGGGATTCCCTGTCTTTGCGGGTCCTGGGTTTAAAAGCCTTGCAGATTTTGCAAGAATCTGCCAAGTGCGCTTCACCTAGGCACTTGAGGCACTTGGAGTGTGGGTCCCCCACAGGCATGGGCTTCCCACACTCCGCACAGTGCTTGAATCCCGGAGCCTTGGATGACGTGGGCTCCGGTGGCAGGGAAACCCCTGCACTTAACTATTTACACTATAAACCTATGCAAACTAACTAACAACTACTTAACAAGAAGGATAGAGATAACAATAGAATCAATAGCTAGGAGATAAGGAGAACGCTTAAGAGCAGGACTCCTGTTCCGACTACCAGCAGGAGCGGTGAAGAAGGAACTGAGGGCCAGACTGTGTCGCAGGGGTACTTATAGAGTGCCTCAGTGGCGCCACTCCAGGGGGCTCCCTGCTCACCCAGTCTGCAGCTAGGGGAAAAATCTACCCGGCAACCAGGCCCGCAGCACGTGCCTGACCTATAGTGGAATGCATGTGAGCAATCACTCGAAGAAGAATATTCAATTATACACAAAGTGTAAGGTCACATGCCTCACATTCCATCATGACTAGTAAACAAGAGCACATCAATTGGAAGTAACAGAGGAGGAGAAGGACCTTTGAGTTTTGGTTGAACGCGGGATGACTATGAGCCGCCAATGTGATACGGCTGTGAAAAAAGCTAGTGCATCAGGTGAGGTATTTCCATTAGAGATAAGGAGGCGTTAGTACAGTTATACGAGGCACTGGTGAGATCTCATCTGGAATACTGTGTGCAGTTCTGGTCTCCCATGTTTAGGAAGGATGAATTCAAACTGGAACAGGTACAGAGAAGGGCTACTAGGATGATCCGAGGAATGGAAAACCTGTCTTATGAAAAGAGACTCAAGGAGCTTAGCTTGTTTAGCCTAACCAAAAGAAGGCCGAGGGGAGAGATGATTGCTCTCTATGAATACAGCAGAGGGATAAATACCATGGAGGGAGAGGAATTATTTAAACTCAGTACCAGCGTGGACACAAAAACAAATGGATATAAACTGGCCAGCAGAAAGTTTAGACTGGAAACTAGACTGACGTTTCTAACCATCAGAGGAGTGAAGTTCTGGAACAGCCTTTCAAGGGAAGCAGGGGGGGCAAAAGATCTATCTGGCTTCAAGATTAAGCTCAATAAATTTATGGAGGAGATGGTATGATGGAATAACATGATTTTGGCAATTAACTGATCTTTGACTATTCGTGGTAGATGGGGCCCAGTGGCCTGTGATGGGATGGGATCTGAGTTACTACAGAGAATTATTTTCTGGGTATCTGGCTGGTGAGTCTTGCCCACATGATCAGGGTTCAGCTGATCGCCATATTTGGGGGTAAGGAAGCAATTTTCCTCCTGGGCAGATTGGCAGAGGTCCTGGAGGGTTTTCGCCTTCCTCTGCAGCATGGGCCATGAGTCACTTGCTGGAGGATTCCCTGCGCCTTGAAGTCTTTAAACCATGATTTAAGGACTTCAATAGTTCAGACACACGTGAGAGGTTTATTGCAGGAGTGGGTGGGTGAGATTTGGTGGCCTTCACTGTGAAGGAGGTCAGACTAGATCAGCGGTTCTCAACCTTACCTTTAGCGCGACCCCTTTTTTCTGAGCGGCATGGCGCCGCGACCTCTTGTGTGTCCGCCGAAAAGCCGCCGAATGAATTACTTCCGCATTCAGCGACTATTTTCGGTGGACATGCCGAGCGTTCCCGAAATAGTTCGGCATGTCCACTGAAAAGCTGCCAAAAGCGGAAGCGATCGTGATCACGGCGGCGGCTTTTCGGCGGAAAAAAACAGCTCGCGACCCCTCGGGAACAGGTCAGCGACCCCCCAAGGGGTTGCGACCCACAGGTTGAGAACCCCTGGACTAGATGATCCTAATGGTCCCTTCTGACCTTAAAGTCTATGAGTATACCACTGGACAAGAGAAAGTCTAGGTTTTCAGCAAGAGATGGTGCACTTGCTTCTAGTGCTGACAGGTCCAAAAGGCAGAACTTTGACGTCATGATGGGTTTATGAAACAGGAATTTTATGAGAGCAAGAATAAATCATCTCTGGCAGGAATTACATATTCCCTGGAGTCACCTTCCCTCTGGAAATCCCCCATCCTCCCTTCAGGTGTTCATATAGCTGATCTTTGCCTAGTTTGTTTCTGAACATATATATTTAATGTGTTTAAGTTATAAAGGCCATTTTACAATACAGACTTCTAAAGCAAGAGAATGTGGATCTCTCTAGTGTCTGTGAGGGACAGGCACCCCTATCACTTCCTAGCTTCATTGAGTTTTTTAGGCTAGACGGGACTATTAGACACCTAGTTTGACCTCCTGTATGCCACAAGCCATTCATTTTCACCCAGATACCACTATATTAAGCCCAAACACTTTAGGCAGAGTCAGACTAAAACATTTCAGTCCTCAGGAGACTGAAGTGTGTGCCAGAAGGACACAACGGGGAGAGACTAAGATACCATGAACGTCCAAAGCCCCTACAATGGCAAAGAATCGATTAGGAGAAATATCCAGATCTTGGCAGGTAACCCACAGCCCATACTGCAAACAAATGCAAAAAGTCACCAAAGTCCCAACTAACAGGGGGGAAATGCTGTTCGATTTTCTATAGCAGTTGGTATTTCCACTATCACGACCACAATAGTCTCCCTCCAAGAGCAAACAATAGTGAGGGAATCAGGAGGGACTCCAATTAGGGTGACCAGATGTCCTGATTTTAGAGAGACAATCATGATATGTGGGGCTTTTTCTTATATAGGTGCCTATTACTCCCCATCCCATCCCGATTTTTCACACTTGCTATCTGGTCACCCTAACTCCAATTGCTCCCAACAAATAATATTCATGGATTTTCATAGTCTAGCTGTGTGCACAAGAACATGCTCATATTACTATTAACCATCCTTATTCCTCCCCCCTTATATTTGATTCACTGACCTATTACATCTTCCTTAGACACCAGCCTAGTCTACCTTAGAAAAGTGGTGCTACTTTAAGTTGCTTTCAAAGCAGTCTAGTCAAACTGGGGCAAATTCCTAGCATAAATTCATTTACCTCACTTCAATCAGTTTAGTTCAATTTGATAATTTAAAAATGATGTAAACTGGTGAACCTTTTCTGATACAGTAGACTCTCGATTATCCGGGATGATCAGGAAAACCTTAATCCCGGTTAATAAAATCCCGGATAATCAAACGTCTACGGGGGGGCTTCGCCAGCCGCCCTGGGGGTGGGGGGTATGGTGGTGGTCCCACCACCTGCCCCAGTCAGCTCCCCTGCTAGCCTGGGTGTAGGAAGCCCAGGCTGGCAGCGGGCTGAGACCCCAGCTGGCAGAAGCCTGGGGGGAAAGCCCAAAGCCGCGGCAGGTTGAGTGCTCAGCCCGCCACCTCTTCGGGCTCTCTCCCCAGGCTCCTGCCGCCTGCCCCAGTCAGCTCCCGCTGCCAGCCTGGGTGTAGGAAACCCAGGCTGGCAGCAGGAGCTCAGACCCCACTAGCAGGAGCCTGCGGGGAAACTCTAAAGCAGCAGCCAGCTGAGTGCTCAGCCTGCCGTCGCTTTGGGGTTTCCCCCCCAGGCTCCTGCCAGCTGGGGTTTCAGTTCCCGCTGCCAGCCTGGGCTTCCTACACCCAGGCTGGCTGCAGGCTGAGACCCCCGCTGGCAAGGCTCAGCCCGCCGCCACTTTGGGGTTTCCCCCCTCCCCCCCACTGGCCCCTGGCCAGTCGAGGTCCTGCCTCCTGCCCCAGTCTGCTCCCGCTGTCAGCCTGGTCCCCTGCACCCAGGCTGTCAGCGGGAGCTGAGTGGGGCAGGTGGCAGGAGCCTGGGGAGAGAGCCCAAAGTGGCGGTGGGCTCAGCACTCAGCCTGCTGCCGCTTTGGGCTTTCCCCCCAGGCTCCTGCCAGCTGGGGTCTCAGCCCACTGCCAGCCTGGGTTTCCTACACCCACGCTGGAAGCAGGTTGAGACCCCAGCTCCTAAGGGGCCAGTGGGAGAAGCCCCAAAGCAGCGGCAGGCTAAGGCTGAGCCCACCGCAGCTTTGGGGCTTCCCCTACTGACCCGTTTAGGCATTCCGGTTAACCCGCGCCCGGATAATCGGGAGTCTACTGTATAGCAGAGCCCAATGATTGTAAATCTAAGGCAGGAAAACTGTTGTTTGGGTTGGTTTGTTTGGGGTTTTTGTTCTGTTTGTTTGTTGCTTGCTTGCTTTTTGGGGGAGTAGAAAGAGAGAAGAGTGATCTGTGTAATCATAGCTCTATAACCTACATCCTTCACTGGCCCTTCCTTTCTAACTGTACGTTTAGTCTACATATATAAATCCTTCAGAATATAGACCCATCTTCTCAGTGTTTCAAGGAGAAACCACATACAATTACAGGCACTATAAAATAAATAAATTTGCAGTGGAAACAGGCTGGCATGTTCCAGGACTTTCCACAGTAACTGCTTAATACTATTTATATTGTTTTACTCAGTTTCATTCGCATTTTCAAATCATTGCCCACTTCTTAAAACACAGGCACTTGCCCCGTACCACTTAATACATTACCCCATCTGTACGCAGCTCCGATCCCACCAGGCCAGATTTCAGAAGTCCCCTCGCTGTCCAGCAGCCCAACATGACACCTTGATTATTAACCCTCCTTCATAAACCTGCTCCCCCCCGCAACAACGGCTTGTTACCCCTCCCCCGCCCCACCGGCGGCGAAACAACCCCCACGACCTCCCAGGAGTCCCTCAGCGGGCGCGAGATGAAACACGGCGCACAGCTCCCTCTCTGCTCAGGGCGGGAAGAGCGCGAGCCCCTTCAGCATCATGACGTCCAGCACTGTGGCCACGCCCCAAACCCCACAGGAGACCCCACCCCCGAGCCGTCCGTCTCGGTTACCGTTGGGCGTTGCCGAGGAATCCTGTGGAAGCATCCTGAGCGCTATTCAGCTCCATGGGAGTTGCGCGCCACTCATGCCTCCGGCTCCACCGTCAGGAACCGGTTCTCCAGGCGGAAGTAGTGACCGACAGTGGTTCGGCTCAGAGAACATTCCGCCCCCAGGCGGCGGGACCCGACCCGACCGTGAGTCTCCCTCCCTCCCCCCCCCCCCCCCCCCGCCCATCAATCACTGCTCGCCAAACCGCCAAGGAGCACGCTCCGCCGCCGCTGTCCCCACAGATCCGCCCCCAGCAGTGCACAGGGGGATCTGTAGGTCTGAGGCACTCACAACTGCGGCCCTGGGTTCTTAGGGTAAGAACATGAGAAGGGCCGGATTGAGTCAGACCAAAGGTCTGTCCAGCTCCAGCCCCATATTCTGTCTACTCACAGCGGCCAATGCCAGGGGCCCCAGAGTGAGTGAACCTAACAGGTAATGACGATGTGATCATCCTCCTGCCATCCATCACCCCCCTCTTGTAGCGGGATGTTCGCTAGGCTATAGAGGGAGACCAGTAATAAAGTTCAAGGAGACCAATGAGGCTCAAAACAAAACGTGTTTATTCGGCCGAGGTGGCAGCTGCCCAAAAGCGTGAAGAAACTGCCACACCAACCACGCTTAACTTACAGTTTTATAGTCTTGGTTAACTACGCAGTTTGTATATGTGTTACATGATTGGCTATCCCATATTGCTAGGCAGATTTAGACTACTCACGTGGAGCAGGCACGTGGTAGGAACAGCGTGATTGGACAGAATTTCGCGCCCTTTTTGCAGGGTCATTGCATTGCTTGTGCACAGCACGTGCAATAGCAGCATATTACTTTAATGAGGTAGTGATTGTATAAATGTGCAAAAACCAATTCTATTACTCATGATTATTCAAAAACTTTTTCATAACCTTATTAAAATAAACATTAACATTAAACAATTTATAATAACTATCTATTATTTTCCTTAATGGAGATCTTATATTTTGATCTTTACATATCTGCATCAACATTTATCATCATTTGCTTTCTACAACCCTCTCATTCCCTCCTTTTTCTTGTTGCTAGTTATTGCAAACTAGCAACACTCTAAGCATTATTATTACCAGTTGTTGATAAATTTTAAACATTAACATTATTCTTTTGGATCATAACAGATTACAGGATCTAAACTACTTTCCAGACATACAGAATATATATATAAAACATCATGATAAGACTGAACAGGAGAACTTATTGTAAACAAAAATATCAGAAATAGTATACCTTACACACATTTAAACAAACCCGCCCCTGCCCCTTTCCCTGAGAAACATTACAGTAACATTTGGGGCAACAGGTGAATAGGATTCTTTTAAGAAATACATTATAACAAATGTTCATACAGTAGAGCAGGTTTTCAGAGTGGTGCTTGGTCACCTGACTTACAAGAGGTAGGTTGAATATCTTGCTGGATAGGTGGCTGGGCTGGTTTGCGGAAGACGATTTGCAGAGGGTTGGAGCTTTTCACGGAGACCTGCCAGTCGGGTGGAGGTGATGTGTGATCAGACTTGACACGGGTGTAATGAATCCATGGTTTAACACCGGCTAATTTAACAGCAGTGGGAGTGGTAAGGAGAACAGTATAGGGGCCCTTCCATTTAGGTCCCAAGGGGTTAGTTTTCCAATCCTTGAGCCATACAGAATCTCCTGGGGAGAAAGGGTGCAGAGCAGTGACAGGGAAAGGGAACTTGAGCTCACTAACGTAGGTGGATAATTGATTCAACACATTGCTTAGGAGCTGAACTTCTCTGATAAGATCTTGTTTTCCCAGAAGGTAAGTATCCCCTTTCAAGTGGCGGACCCCTAGCGGTGGTCGACCGAACACTAGCTCATAGGGTGAGAGCTTTAAAGATCGTGTGGGGGTACATCGAACTCTGAGCAATACCATGGGCAAAGCTACAGTCCATGATAGGTCGGTCTCCTGACAAATTTTACCTAGGGCATCTTTTAGAGTCCTATTCATTCTTTCAACCTTTCCTGACGCCTGTGGATGATATGCACAATGGAGTTTCCAGGTGATGCCTAGGAGTACTGACAAAGAGCGGATGACTCTGTGAACGAAAGCGGGACCATTGTCACTACCAATGTGTAATGGGAGTCCAAATCGGGGGATTACATCTCGGAGCAGGGCCTTAGTAACTTGCTCAGCTTTTTCATTAGTGGTAGGCCATGCCTCAACCCAGCCGGAATATGTGCAAACCGCTACAAGCAGGTACTTGAATTTCCCAGACTTTGGCATTTCGGTGAAGTCCACAACTAGTGATTCCATTGGACTATATCCTATATACTGGACTCCAGGTGGCCGAAGAGGCCCTACACGAGGATTATGTTTTGCACAGATTTGACAGCGTAGGGCAGCACGTCTGGTGAGTGAATGCAGACCATTTATGTATAGTTCACGGTCTAGGAGTTCAGTTAGACTAGTGCTACCTAAATGGGTCTGTTGATGTAACTCCTGGATCAATTCCCAAGCTACTACTGCGGGCAGAAAAGATTTTATTATTTGGCAAGACATATAAACCTGATTGCTTTACTCCTTTTTCCTGTTCAGCCCAAAGTCGTTCTTGTGCAGTGTAGTGTACTTCAGCAGGAATCATTTCAGCCACGTTGAGATGCTGGATATGAATAGCTGGGGATTGCTGACGCGCTGCATTTCTTGCTTCTTCATCTGCCTGTCGGTTTCCTTTTGTGACAGGATCCTCACCATGTTGGTGTCCTTTGCAGTGCATTACAGCAACTTGTTTGGGCATCCAAACAGCATCAAGAAGGGCCAGGATTTCATCTGCATGTTTTATTTTCTGTCCGTTTGAAGTTAGCAGTCCTCTTTCCCTATATATGGCACCATGGGCATGGAGTGTTAGGAAGGCATATTTTGAGTCAGTGTAAACATTGACCTTTTGCCCTGTTGCTAGCTCAAGTGCTCGACGGAGGGCGACCAGTTCAGCCTTCTGGGCAGAGGTGCCAGGAGGAAGTGCCTTTGCTTCACAGACAGTGCCTTGATCATTGACTATGGCATACCCTGCCAGACGTTGACCCTGATCAATGAAACTACTACCATCGGTAAAAAGGACAGAATCAGGTGTGGCTAAAGGTGTATCCAGTAAGTCAGGTCGGCTAGAATAAACTTCTTCCATGACCTGAAGGCAATCATGTTTCTCAGTGGGATTTTCTTCTACAGGCAGTATAGTTGCAGGATTAAGGGTGGAACAGACAGAGATGATAACAGAAGGATTGTCTACTAGTATACTTTCATACTTGAGGAGTTTTGTGTTTGTCATCCAATGATGGCCCCTGTGTTCCATTAGGGTGACCACAGCATGTGGGCACTTTAAGGAGATTGGTTGTCCTAGGGTGAGTTTACTTGCCTCTTCAGCAAGAAGGGCAGCTGCAGCTACAGCACGTAGACAGGGTGGCCATCCTTGTATTACAGTGTCTAGTTGCTTAGAGAAGTATGCTACTGGTCGCGGCCAGCTACCGATGGTCTGGGTTAAGACACCAACTGCAATACCTTTTCTTTCTCCTACATACAGTGTGAAAGGTTTTTCCAAATCAGGGAGGCCTAACGCAGGGGCTGTCATCAGGGCAGACTTGATATCTTCAAACCCTTTTTGTTGTGTTTCTGTCCAAATAAAGGGATCTGCGGCCCCGCCTTTTGTGGCCTCATGAAGGGGTTTAGCTAGTGTAGCATAGTTAGGGATCCAAAGACGGCAGAAGCCAGCAGCTCCTAAAAACTCGCGCACTTGGCGTCTGTTTGTAGGGGTAGGAATGGCACAGACTGCCTCTTTTCTCTCAATGTCCAGCATGCGGATTCCTTTTGTGAGCTTAAATCCCAGATATTTTACTTCCTGTTGTACTAGCTGAGCCTTTTTCTTGGAAACCTTATAACCTTTGAGATAGAGATGTTTTAAGAGATTAGCAGTGGCCTCTATGCATTCAGTGTAGGTACGAGTAGCTACTAGAAGGTCATCAGCATATTGGAGGATGTTCCAGCGGTTGCCTCCTTGTGTGAGAGGCACCAAGTCTTGGGCTAGGGCTTGTCCGAATAAGGAGGGTGAGTTACAGAATCCCTGTGGGAGACGCGCCCATGTCATGTGAGTCTTTTGACCAGTATCAGGATGTTCCCATTGAAAAGCGAAAATAGGTTGACTGATGGGTGCAAGCCGGAGACAGAAGAAGGCGTCTTTAAGATCTAGCACTGAGAACCATTTGGCATTAGCCGGTACCAGACTGAGGAGAGTGTAGGGATTTGGTACTACTGGGTGTAATGGGATCACTCTTTTATTCACGGCCCGTAGGTCATGTACAGGTCGGAAGCTTTTATCAGGCTTCTCCACAGGTAGCAAGGGAGTATTCCAGGCTGACTGGCATTTAAATACAACTTCATAATATTAAATCATGAAAAACAAAACACAAAACCTGGTTTCTTTCCTCCTGGTAAAAAAAAGAATTGGAGTCAGGAGGGAAGATCAGAAAGAGGGTGTGTCTAATATAGATGGTTCATCAAGATATGAAGAACCACCTGCTGAGTAGCAGGGAGAAAAGAGAAATTGTACTAGAGCCGTTTCCCGTTGTCACTACACTGATCTTCAAGTACCACTAATACCAGTGTCTGACAATTTTTGTAAGTGTTCGTGTATGCCAATTACTGCTTTTCGAGGTAGAGGATATTGGGGAATGGAGACAGGAGTTGCCATGGGTTTTAGATCAATGACTATAGGAGGGATGTCAACTGCCAGTCCAGGTGGATTATCTTCTGCCCACACACCTGGGACATTGAAAGCTTGCCAATCTTGTCTGTTTTCCATGGAGGTGTAAAGTCGCCATTCTTCTTCTACGGGGAGTGCCAACATAAGACATTGAGTTGGGGATGGTTTTTCTCCTAATTGCATTTTCATGTTTCCATCACTATCAAAGGTAAGAGTGGCTCTGAGTTTTGATAACATATCTCTCCCAAGGAGGGGAATGGGACATTCAGGTAGATAGAGAAGTTTATGGGTAACAACGTGGCTTCCTAATTTACATGCTCTCTCTTGTAAATAGGGACAGGGTTTTATTTGTCCTGTTGCTCCAACGATAGTGGTCTGTTGTTGGCTCTCGGGGGCTACTTTAGTATTAACCACCGACCTGGTAGCTCCTGTATCAATTAGAAAGTCTATGAACTGGCCTCCCACATTCATACAGACCATCGGTTCCCCGGGGCCAGTTGTAAATACTTCTGTCGGGATCCGAGGAACCGGTCTGGCCTAATCTTGGTTTCTTGCCCAGTCCTCTATCACTGCCATACCAAAGGTATCTCCATCAAGTGCTTGAGTAGTTGCTGCTTTTGACCAGACAGGTGCCCCATATTCCTTTCTATTTCCTCTATTATGTGGCCCTCCTCTTCCTTTTTCACTTTCTGAGGTATTTTCACTTTCTTTGTTAGGACACTCATTTTTCCAGTGGCCAACCTGGAAGCAATGGGCACACTGGGTGAATCCCAGTCGACCTCTGCCTCGCCCTCTTCCTCCACTGCGCTGGGCATTTCCTCTTCCTTTTCCATTGTAATTGTCTTGGAAGACTGCGGCAACCAACTGGGCTCTCTTTTTCACCTTTTCTTCCGCTTTCCTTTCCTCTTCACCTTCTCGGGCGGCATACACTCGAGCAGCTACTTCAAGAATGCGCCCCATATTCATGTGGACCAATCCCTGATCCTTCTGAAGCTTACGCCTGATGTCTGGTGCACATTGACTGATAAAACTGTTCTTCAAGGCTTGGGACCCTGGACTGTCTTCTGATTCATTGTCCATATCGTATGGGGACCATTTACGATATCCTTCCCTCAATCTCTCTAAGAATGCTCCAGGTGTTTCTTCTCTGTCTTGGAGCAAATCATGAATTTTCCGAAGGTTTACAACTCTAGGTGGTCCCCTTTTGAGAGCCCTAACAAGTAACCGATGGTATAAATCAAGGGCAGTTTTGCTATTTGGTGTGTTAGGGTCCCATCCCGGATCTCTAATTGTGGGAAATGTACTGTCCATAAAATCTAAGAGGCCATTAGGGTCTCTTGTTCCATACTCTATACGGGCTTCTTCCCTCCCTCGGCTTAAAACTAGGGTCCGTTCTTCTGGGCTCAGCAACATTTGGAGAAGTTGGCTGATGTCCATCCAAGAAGGATAGTGAGTCCCAATAATTCCTTCGACTAGGGTGGCAATAGCTGTGGGATCGTTTGTCCACGGTGCCTTTGAAGCTTTCCAATTAAGGAGATCACTACTAGTGAAGGGAATATGCTGATACACTCCCTGGACCCGGTACTGTCCTGTGGGGTTGTCTGGGGAAGGGGGAATTAATTGATTAACTACCCGGAGAGGGAACTGACGAACCGGAGAGGTATCGCGGTCCCTACTCCGAAGGGCATAGGAATGTTCCCTTGTAGTGTTTCTTTTCTCATCCTGATTAGAATCATGATCCTCGGGTTTTCTCTCAGGGGTTAGGAGTTGTTGAAGTTTTGCCACACTTTCTTCAGGTTGCTGTAAGCCTGACCGACCGAAGTCAGTTGGTGAATTTGAGACGGACATGCCGGATACGCTTGGCAGCGGGGCTGTTGGTGCTAGGCATAGGCTCGAGCGGGGCGGCCGGGACTACGGGTAGCGGCATATAAGGGGGTTGGGGCTTGTGGCTCATCGTCTGGGAGGCTTGGATAGATAGGTTTCGATTCCTCCTTAGTTCCCCTGGACCCTCTCTGTGGACGCGTACGAAGAACTAGGCATTTGGTGTATTTCTGTAACCAAGATGGATTCTCCTCTACTATATCAAACCATGCAGATATATAAGGGTACTGATCGGGGTGTTGGTGTCCCGCGAAATTGAGGACATCTCTAATAATATCCATGTCCAAAGTCCCTATGGCCGGCCACGTGGGCTGAATTGGAAATGTCGGCCAGTCTTTTTCACAAAATTTCCTTAATAATCCGGCCTTACGGCTGCCGGTGGGAATGTGCTTTTTGAATTCTCCAAAATGCTCTAACATGCAAGTTAGAGGTGTTTTGCGGTCTTCCTTGGATCCGCTTCCTCCCATTTTGCAGACTAGGTCTTGGGGCACCCTCACTAGCCTGACTTTACAGCTGTCTTTTCTTATTTACCTCTCCACCCAGATAGAACAGATAAAACAGACACAATAGGGAAGACGGGTTCCCAACCGACTATAGGGGATGGGGGAGTCGGTTGGTGGGAGGGTTGAGGTTTACTCTCAATCGCCACTAGCCTGAGTCACCAGACGTTCCAACGGCTGACAACAGGAACCGTAATGGCCATTCACTCAGTCACACACACAATCAATCACTCCAACAAGAAGATCCCTCCCAGAGACCCTCTTATACTTGCCTCTCCGTAGACTGGCTGGAGTTTCCCTCCCTTTCCCCACGGTTGTTTTCAAAGCCTCTTCGTTGGTGCAAAAAGGCAATCTGGACGGCGAACCGGCCCACGAGCGGCCACCGGTCAAAACGGGGCCCCTCTCGATGCACCGCTTCTGTGCCGGCCCCCGAAACAGACTTACCCCTGCAAGTCCCCAACGGACTTATCCCTGAACCTGCTCCTGATCGTCCCTCGACATCCCGGACAAGTCCCCAGAAGATGTAGCGGGATGTTCGCTAGGCTATAGAGGGAGACCAGTAATAAAGTTCAAGGAGACCAATGAGGCTCAAAACAAAACGTGTTTATTCGGCCGAGGTGGCAGCCGCCCAAAAGCGTGAAGAAACTGCCACACCAACCACGCTTAACTTACAGTTTTATAGTCTTGGTTAACTACGCAGTTTGTATATGTGTTACATGATTGGCTATCCCATATTGCTAGGCAGATTTAGACTACTCACGTGGAGCAGGCACGTGGTAGGAACAGCGTGATTGGACAGAATTTCGCGCCCTTTTTGCAGGGTCATTGCATTGCTTGTGCACAGCACGTGCAATAGCAGCATATTACTTTAATGAGGTAGTGATTGTATAAATGTGCAAAAACCAATTCTATTACTCATGATTATTCAAAAACTTTTTCATAACCTTATTAAAATAAACATTAACATTAAACAATTTATAATAACTATCTATTATTTTCCTTAATGGAGATCTTATATTTTGATCTTTACATATCTGCATCAACATTTATCATCATTTGCTTTCTACAACCCTCTCACTCTGACAAACAGAGGCTAGGGGACACCATTCCTTACCCATCTTGGCTAATAGCAATTAATGGACTTTAACCTCCATGAATTTATCCAGTTCTCTTTTAAACCTTGTTATAGCCCAAGCCTTCACAGCCTCCTTAGGCAAGGAATTCCACAGGTTGACTGTGCGCTGTGTAGGGTGACCAGCTGTCCCGATTTTATAGGGACAGTCCCGATTTTGGGGTCTTTTTCTTACATAGGCTTCTATTACCCCCCAGCCCTGTCCTGATTTTTCACACTTGCTGTCTGGTCACCCTAGCGCTGTGTGAAGAACTACTTCCTTGTATTTGTTTTAAACCTACTGCCCATTAATTTCTTTTGGTGGCTCCTGGTTCTTATATTATGGGAACAAGTAAATAACTTTTCCTTATTCGCTCTCTCCACACCACTCAATTTTATATACCTCAGTCCCCTCTTTTCCAAGCTGAAAAGCCCTAGCCTCTAATCTCTCCTCATATGGACCCTCTTCCAAACCCCTAATCATTTTAGTTGCCCTTCTCTGAACCTTTTCTACTGCCAGTATATCCTTTTTGAGATGAGACCACATCTGTACACAATATTCAAGATGTGGGTGCACCATGGATTTATATAAGGGCAATAAGATATTCTCCATCTTATTCTCTATCCCTTTTTTAATGATTCCTAACATCCTGTTGGCTTTTTGGATTGCCCCGGGCCACTGCATGGATGTCTTTAGAGAACTATCCATGATGAGTCCAAGATCTTTTACCTAATTAGTTGTAGCTAAATTAGCCCCCATTATACTGTATGTATAGTTGGGGTTATTTTTTCCAATTGCATTACTTTACATTTATCCAGATTAATTTCATTTGCCATTGTGTTGCCTAATCACTTAGTTTGAGAGCTTTTTGAAGTTCTTCACAGTTTGTTTTAGTCTTAATTATCTTGAACAGTTTAGTATCTGCAAACTTTGCCACCTCACTGTTTACCCTTTCCTCCAAATCATTTATGAATACATTGAATAGGATTGGTTCTAGGACTGACCCTTGGGGAACAGCACTAGTTACCCCTCTCCATTTTGAAAATTTACCATTTATTCCTACCTTTTGTTCCCTGTCCTTTAACCAGTTATCAATCCATGAAAGGATCTTCCCTCTTAGCTCCTGACAACTTAATTTATGCAAGAGCCTTTGGTGAGGAATCTTGTCAAAGACTTTCTGGAAATCCCAAGTACACTATGTCCACTGGAGCCCCCTTGTCCACGTTTGTTGAGCCCTTCAAAGAACTCTAATAGATTAGTAAGACATGATTTCCCTTTACAGAAACCATGTTCACTTTTGCCCAACAATTTATGTTCTTCTATGTGCCTGACACAGAAGGGGTAGGAGTGTAAATGTGACTTACAAGGTCCCTGGCAGACCATCTCCAAATCCTGCCCTGCTGTAGCCATTTGCAAGATTCATCCAGACGCTTTGCTTCACAACAATGTCCTGTGCCCCTTTCATATGGTACATATGTGACAGACCCCCAGTTAGGAAATTACCCTAGTGGAAGGCTGGAAATAGTGTGGGATCACCTCCCCTGAGCAGCTGGTTGGTGGATGCCGTGGTAAACCATTTAGAGGGTCACTTGTTTACATACTAACATGAGCCCAGCTTCATTGCAGTTCAGTCTTCAACAAATTCCAGTTGCAATTTACTCCAAATTACAACTCTTTTGAACTCTGCCCTCTACAGACACCAATTTTTTAAACTGCTAGGAGTTCTCGACCTTTGGCTCTGCCTCAGGCCTCACCCCCACTCTACCCTTCCCCCAAGGCCCTGCACTCACCCGCCTCTTCCCACTCCTCCAGTCCATCCCACCCAGTTCTGCACCTCCCAGAGTGTGCCGCATCCCCACACCTCTCCCCACCCTCCCTACCTTCCTGCATGCCCAGAAACAGTTGTTCATGGCAGGAGGCACCAGGAGGTGCTTCTCAGCGGGGTCTACTGGCAGATAGGAAGAGTGCAGAGAGCTGGTAGGGAGGCTACCCCTACCATTTTTTCCCTGTGGGTGTTCCAGCCTTGTAGTACCCACAGAGTCGGCACCTACCGTATTTTTCGTCTTATAGGACGCTCCGGCCTATAAGACGCCCCCTCGTTTTTTAATAAAAAAGCCGGACCAAAAAAAAAAAAAAAGCGCCTCGCTCTCCCGTCCCCGCCGCGCGGGCGGGCTGCCGAGGTTCCCCCCTCCCCGCCGCGGGCGGGCTGCCGGGAACGCTCCCGGCAGCCCGCCCGCGGCGGGGAGGGGGGAACCGGGACGCTCCCGGCAGCCCGCCCGCGGCGGGGAGGGGGGAACCTCGGCAGCCCGCCCGCGGCGGGGAGGGGGGAACCTCGGCAGCCCGCCCGCGCGGCGGGGACGGGAGAGCGAGGTGCTTTTTTTTTTTTTCCCCCCCCCCCCCTATAAGACATTCGCCCTATAAGACGCACCAACTTTTTCCCCCCCGTTTTGGGGAAGAAAAAGTGCGTCTTATAGGGCGAAAAATACGGTATGTTGCCATACACTGCTCCACTCCTTATAGGTGCAGGTGCCACACAAAGATACTGCAGTTTTACTCCATATAAAATAGAGTAGTAAAAGGGTTCTCAACCTTTTTCTTTCTGGGGCTATAAAAACTCCAAAGTCCACCAATGTCACAAACTGGTTTTCTGCTTATAAAAGCCAGGGCCAGCCTTAGGAGATAGTAAGCAGGGCAATTGCCCAGGAACCACTCCACAGGAGGCCCCACAAAGCTAAGTTGCTCAGGCTTTTGGGTGGTGGCGTTCAGGGCCCAGAACTTCAGCCCCATGTGGTGGGGGGGGGGGTTGCTTTCTGCCCTAGGCCCCATCAAATCTAATCCTGGCCCTGTTTGGTGGACCCCCTGAAACCTGCTATGCCCCCCCTCTCCACCAGGGGCCCAAGACCCCTATTGAGAATCGCTGTACTAGTGAGTCCTACTTAATGACCCAGATAAAGTATATTTATGTACCAAGCATTAGGTTTTGGAAATAAAAAGAACAATTGGAATTACTCATGCAGACTGATGAGTTCTAAATTTTATATGGGCAAACAGAGAAAAATCCCCACAAGTAATAGCCTGCATCCCACGAAGTGGGTATTAGCCCACGAAAGCTCATGCTTCAAAACTTTATAGTTAGTCTTTAAGGTGCCACAAGACTTTGTTACCTCTGCTATTCCAGACTAACACGGCTACCTCCCTGATTCTTGAGATGTAGTTGGGTGATTCAAAAGGGCTCAACTTCCCCAAAACTATGAGCTGAATTGATTGGGAGAAAATATGAGACAAAATGTTAATGACAATTGCGATTTCTTACAACAGAGTTTATTAGCTGGCCAAAAAGTTGTATATGCGCAGCCGCAAAAAAGGACAACTATGGCTAAAAGCGCCTCCTGGTTCAGGGGCAAAGTAAAGGCTGCAAAAAATTATATATAAAAATGGTAAAAAGCAGAAATAGATAGCAATCAACATACATTTGAAGTTATGAGTGTAGAAAACTCATAAGGGAAGCTAAATACAAATTTATGTCTGGGGGAGTTAGTGATAATAATGAGTTTTAAAGTATTTTACAAACAAAAGAAATCCTAGCAATGCTAGAGGCCCATTAGTAGATGGAAATGTGAAAATGTGTAAGAATGATTTTAAAAAGGCAGAAGTGTTCCATCAGTATTTCTGTTCTTCATTTTAAAATATGTACTTATATCATAGGAGGATGAAGCACTTAGTAAATTAGGAAGATATTAAACATCTACTAGGGATAAATATTTTTAAATCAGCAGTCCTGGATAACTTGACCCCAAGAGTCCTAAAAGTTGTCTGATGAGATCTCTGGCTCACTGGTATTAATTTTTAAATAAATCTTTGAATACCAGGGAAATTACAGAAGAATGGAAGAGTGCTAATATTGTGCCAGTAGTCAGAAAGGACAGCTAACTATAGGTTTATAAGGATTAGATTTTGATCAGTTAATTCCACCATACACACAAAAAAAGACAGCACAATATTTCTATTACTAAATCAAAATGTACAGCTAGGCAAAGTTAGAAAAATGCTTCTTAAGAACTTGTTAGAGTTTGATTTAAGAGTATTTGTATATTTTGATGTGATATTGACAAATTGTTTTTAATAGTATAAATATTTAATTTTGAATTTCAGTGTCTACTATCAAATAATTAGTCTGTCCTCACATAATATCCTACATCTGTAAACACGTAATTAAATAAAAGAAAAAATGCTTAAAATAAACATTTATGTTATTGTCAACGCTAATAAAATAAAAAAACTATTACCTTCTTCTAACTCTTGTTCTTAGAGATGTGTTGGTCACATCCATTCTAATCAGGTGTGCACATGCCACATGCACGGTCGTCGGAAAGTTTTCCCTTAGTTGCTCCCATTGAATCATCTTGGAGCCCCCTAAAGTGACTCCTTCATGGCGCTCAATATATGACCCTACCAACCCAACTCCCCTTCAATTCCTTCTTTCCTGCTACTTTGACAGAGGGGAAGGGAAGCGAGTATTGTAATGGACATGACCAACACATCTACAAGTACAACAGTTACGAGGTGAATAACCATTTTTTCTTCTTCAAGTCCTTGTTCACGTCGATTCCAATCAGAGGACTCAAGCTCTCCCCCAGAGGTGGGGTCAGAATTAAGGAATTGCTGACCAGAGTACCACTCTGCCGAATGCTGCATCATCTCTGCTCTGCTTGGTGATAGTATAGTGAGTGGTACACGCTTGCACTGATGACCAGGTTGCAGCTCTGAAAATCTCCTGAATGGAGATCTGGGCCAGAAAAGCTGCTGATGAGGGTTGTGTCCTTATGGAGTATGCTATAATAGCTGGGTCTGGGACCTTGGCCAGCTCATAGCATGTGCAGATGCAGTCTGATCCAGGAACAAAAGCATTGGGAAGAGACAGGGAGCCATTTCATCCAGTCTGCCACTACCACAAATGGTTGAATTTCCTGAAAGGCTTAGTGTGCTTGATATAGAATGCTAGTGCACACTGGACATCCAATGAGTGAAGCCTCTGCTCCTATGCACTGGTATGAGGCTTGGGATAGAAGACTGGTAGAAAAATGTCCTGGCTAGTATGAAATTGGGATACCACCTTGGGAAGGAAGGAAGACTGGATGAGGCCTGAGTTGCACCTTGTCCTTGTGGAAGACTATATAGGGTGTGTGTGAGGTTAGCCCTTTTAACTTGGACACCCTCCTAGCTGATGTGATGGCAACCTCGAATGCCACCTTCAGTGACAAATACAGAAGGGAGCAAGTTGCCAACAGTTTGAAAGAGGGCCCCATTAGTCTGGAGAGGACCAGATTAAGGTCCCATGCAGGAGTTCTGAGGGGGGCCTGTCAGGGGTGTGGAGAGGGGTCAGGCTAGTCAAGGGACAAGGAGCAGGGGAGTTGGATGGGTCGGGTGTTCAGTGGGGGCAGTCAGGGTACAGGGAGGGGAGTTGGATGGATTGGAGATTTGGGGGGGGGCTGAACCAGGGGACAGGGAGTGGTTGGATAGGTGTGGGAGTCCCAGGGATCTGTCAGGGGGCAGGGGTGTGGATAGGGGTCAGGGCAGTCGAGACAGGTAGGGGGGGGAAGTTGGGGACAAGGAGAAGGGAGGCTTAGATAGGGGTTGGGGCCCCTGGGAGTGGTTAGGGGCAGCGATCCTGGGAGGGGGCGATCAGGACAAGGAGCGGGGGGTTGGATGGGTCGGGTGTGCAGTGGCAGCAGTCAGGGTACAGGGAGGGGGGTTTTTATCTGAGATTCGGGGGGGGCTGAACCAGGGGACAGGGAGTGGTTGGATAGGTGTGGGAGTCCCAGGAATCTGTCAGGGGGCAGGGGTGTGGATAGGGGTCAGGGCAGTCGAGACAGGCAGGGGTGGGGTATCTCAGGAGCGGGAAGTCGGGGACAAGGAGAAGGGAGGCTTAGATAGGGGTTGGGGCCCCTGGGGGTGATTAGGGGCAGCGATCCTGGGAGGGGGCGATCAGGACAAGGAGCAGGGGGTTGGATGGGTTGGGGGTTTTGTGTGGGGCAGTCAGGGGTCAAAGTGGGAGGTAGTGGATAGAGGGCAGGGCTACCCCCGCACTGTTAATTCATATCCAGCTTCTCATCCACTGTAACCCCTAGCTCCTTTTCTGCAGAACTGCCCCCTAGCCACTCAGTCCCCAGATGACAGTAGGAAATGGACCACAAATTAATACAACTGCTTGCATCCGACGAAGTGGGTATTAGCCCACGAAAGCTTATGCTTCAAAACTTTATAGTTAGTCTTTAAGGTGCCACAGGACTTTGTTACCTCTACTAATACAACCTTGTGTATTTTAAGTGCCTAATATACCTCTTCGTGCTCAATAAATATTATGTAGGTAAATATCTTTGCTTAAAGCTAAAATTAGTAAATAGAGAAAGCCAAGGGCTTGACTCTTTCTATACAGGTATAGATATTAATACCTCTGAAGTCAAACAGCCCAATTCTCTCTCTTAGACCTGGTGTAAACCAGAAGTTACTGCATTGAAGACAAGATTACACTGCTATAAATGAGAACAGACTTCATTTTCCAATCTTCAGCAATTCTGCTGAACTAAAGGCACAAACCAGCTGTGAATAGTCTTCAGTCAGAGTTTAACAACAAGAACATCACCTACATATCTGTGTATTAAACACCCATGGGCCAAAATTGTCAATCATCATCAAGGCGAATCCCAAAGGGATAGCCTTTTGCAGATCTAATGCCATGCAGATCAATCTCTAGCTAAGTCCTTAAGACAGTCTAGCTGGATGTTCAATCTATATCTGTCAATGATGATAACAGGGTTACTTACCTGTAACTGTTGTTCTTCGAGATGTGTTGCTCACATCCATTCCACTATAGGTTAGGCACGCGCTGCGGGCCTGGTTGCCGGGTAGATTTTCCCCTAGCTGCAGACTGGGTGAGCAGGGAGCCCCCTGGAGTGGCGCCACTGAGGCACTCTATAAGTACCCCTGCGACACAGTCTGGCCCTCAGTTCCTTCTTTGCCGGCTAACCCGACAGTGGGGAAGGAGGGCGGGTCTGGAATGGATGTGAGCAACACATCTCGAAGAACAACAGTTACAGGAAAGTAACCCTGTTTTCTTCTTCGAGTGATTGCTCACATGCATTCCACTATAGGTGACTACAAGCAATACCTAGGAGGTGGGGTCGGGTGGACCTGTTGCTGATCGTAAGACCGCGGACCCAAACGCCGCATCGTCTCTGGTTTGCTGGACTATGGCGTAGTGGACGGTGAAGGTGTGGACGGAGGACCAGGTAGCCGCCCTGCAGATGTCCTGAATAAGGACTCCCTCCCGGAAGGCCGCAGAGGACGCCTGCCCTCTCGTGGAGTGTGCTGTTACTCTCTCAAGCGGCTTGCCCGCGAGTTCATAACAGGTGTGACTGCACGAGGTGATCCAGGAGGAGAGCCTCTGGGCTGAAACTGGCTGGCCCTTCATTCTCTCCGCAACTGCCACGAAAAGTTGGGTTGTTTTCCTGAATTGCTTTGTTCTGTCTAAATAAAAAGCAAGAGCCCTCCTAACATCCAACGTGTGTAACTGTTGTTCCCTTCCAGAGGTGTGTGGCCTAGGATAGAAGACTGGGAGGCAAATGTCTTGGTTAACATGGAAGGGAGAGACCACCTTAGGCAGGAAGGCCGGGTGGGGACGTAGCTGCACCTTGTCTTTGTGGAAGATAGTGTAGGGCGGCTCGGAGGTCAGTGCACGGATCTCTGACACTCTACGGGCCGAGGTGATAGCTACTAGGAATGCCACCTTCCAGGAAAGGTACATTAGGGAACACGTGGCGAGGGGGCATCGCGAGGCGTGAGAGCACAAGGTTGAGGTCCCAAGGTGGGATGGGACGCTTGACGTTCGGGTACAGCTTATCTAGGCCCCTGAGGAAACGGTATACCACAGGGTTGGAAAAGACAGAGTGGTTCGACTGGCCCGGATGGAACGCCGATATGGCAGCGAGGTGGACCCGGATGGTGGAGGTATAAAGGCCCTGATTTCTAAGGCCTAAGAGGTAGTCCAATATGCGTGGGATGGTAGCCTCAATTGGGACGATATCATGTTGTCTGCACCAGGCAGAGAAGCGGGTCCACTTGGCTGTGTAGGTACTCCTGGTGGATGGCTTCCTACTTCCCAGGAGAACATTCTGTACATTCTGCATAAGAGCTCAGGACCTCTCAGCCATGGAGTAGCCAGGCTGTGAGGTGAAGCGACTGCAAGTCCAGGTGTAGAAGGCGACCGTGATCCTGGGAGATCAGGTCTGGCCACAGCGGGAGGCTGATGGGAGGGGCCCTGGACAGCCGGAGGAGGGACGCATACCAGCATTGCCTGGGCCAGGCCGGGGCTATGAGGATGACGTGTGCCCTGTCCCGTCTGATCTTCAGGATCACCTTGTGGAGAAGCGGGATCGGAGGGAACGCGTAGAACAGGTGCCCCGTCCAGGGTAGGAGAAAGGCATCTGTCAGAGAACCCTGGGAGCTGCCTCGGAAGGAGCAGAACTGGAGGCACTTCCTGTTCTGTCTGGAGGCGAAGAGATCGATGTGGGGAAACCCCCACCTCAGGAAGATCGGTCGGATGACATCCGGCCGAAGGGACCACTCGTGAGTCATAAAGGATCTGCTGAGGTGGTCCGCTAGGGTGTTCTGGGTTCCGGGAAGGAAGGAGGCCACCGGGTGAAGAGCGTGGGCTATACAGAACTCCCACAGGAGAATCGCCTCTTGACACAGGGGGCTGGAGCGGGCCCCGCCTTGCTTGTTTATGTAGTACTGGGCTGTGGTGTTGTCTGTCAGCACCGCTACACAGTGACCCCGTAATGTGTCCCAGAACGCCTGGCACGCGAGCCGGATGGCCCTCAGCTCCCGGACATTGATGTGGAGGCAGAGGTCTGACTCCGACCAGCGGCCCTGGGTCCTGAGTTCCCCTAGGTGAGCTCCCCACCCTAGCGACGAGGCGTCCGTCACCAGGGACATGGACGGGCTGGGGGGGAAGGAAGGGGACCCCGTGGCACACATTGTCCTGGTCTTCCCACCAAGCCAGAGCGGATAGGGTAGCTCTGGGGATAGAGAGGAGGGCGTCCATACTGTCCCTTCTCGGTCTGTAGGCCACTGCGAGCCACGACTGCAGTGGGCGTAGCCGTAGTCTGGCGTGCTGTATGACATGAGTGCACGACGCCATGTGGCCTAGCAGGCTGAGGAAGACTTTGACCGGAGTCATCGGACAGATGCGTAGCTGTCTGATGGCCGACTGGATAGTGAGGAACCGAGGCTGGGGCAAGGATGCCCTTGCTACCGTGGAGTCTAGTAGGGCTCCTATGAACTCTATGCTCTGGGTAGGCTCCAGGGTGGACTTCTCTCTGTTGAGGAGGATTCCTAAGCGGTCGAACGTGCTGATAACGAGTTGCACGTGTGCTGATACTTGGTCCCTGGAGGTGCCTCGGATCAACCAATCGTCGAGATAGGGGTATAATTGTACCCCGAGGCGCCGAAGGGACGCCGCTACTACCGCCATACACTTCGTGAACACCCTGGGTGCGGTGGACAGGCCGAAGGGCAGGACGGCAAACTGGTAGTGTTCCCCCCCTACCAGGAAGCGGAGGTAACGCCTGTGTGAGGGTTTGATGCTGACGTGGAAGTAAGCGTCCTTCATGTCGAGGGCAGCGAACCAGTCTCCCGGATCCAGGGAGGGAATAATAGTGCCCAAGGTGACCATGCGGAACTTGAATCTGATCATGTAGGTGTTGAGTTCGCGCAGGTCCAGGATGGGCCGGAGGCCCCCTTTCGCCTTGGGGATCAGAAAGTAGCGGGAGTAGAACCCCTTTCCTCTGAACTCCTGCGGTACGGGCTCGATGGCTCCCAGTGCGAGGAGCGACCTCACCTCCTGTACGAGCAGTTGCTCGTGAGAGGGGTCCCTGAAGAGGGACGAGGAGGGTGGGTGGGTGGGAGGAGTGGAGGAGAGCTGGAGAGAGTATCCCACCTCCACCGTGCGGAGGACCCACTGGTCCGATGTAATGTCCGACCATGCACGGTGGAAGTAGGACAGACGGTCTCCGAAGGGAGGATCCAGGATTGTGGTCTGTAAACTGCCCCCGGGCGCACCATCAAAAGTTGGGCTTGGGCCCCTGGGAAGGCTTAGCGCCTTGATGTTTCCTGCCTTGCCTAGGCCCTTGCCGCTTGCGGTAAGGGCGGCTTCTCCTGTTGGAGGAGTCCTGGGGCGGGCGTGCAGGTGGGAAGAACTTCCTGCGGGGTGGGATGAAGGGGCGCCTCTGTGGACCTTGGGTGTGCATACCCAGGCCTTTGAGGGTCACCCCTCTGTCCTTGAGGGCCTGGAGGCGGGCATCCGTGTCCTCCGAGAAGAGGGACTGCCCCTCGAAGGGGAGGTCCTGGATCTTGTACTGCTTGGCCGGGGCTAGGTTGGACGAGGAGAGCCACGCTGCCCGGCGGAGGGCTATGCCCGAGGCCATTGTTCGGGCCGCTGAGTCGGCCGAGTCCAGGGCCGCTTGCAGGGCATGCCGAGATATGTCCCTGCTTTGAAGTAATAGGGCCCTGAACTCCTGTCTGCGCTCCTGGGGGAGAGCGGTCTCAAATTTAGTAAGGGCGTCCACCGTGTCGAAGTGGTGCCTACTTAAGAGTGCCTGATGGTTGGCGACTCTGAGTTGTAGGCCCCCGGAGGAATAAACTTTCCTGCCAAAGTGGTCCAGCCTTTTGGCCTCTTTGGCCTTAGGAACCTGCGCCTCCTGCCCGTGGCGCTCCTTGTTATTAACTGAGTCCACCACCAGGGAGGAGGGCGTGGGGTGAACATATAAGTATTCATAGCCCTTGGCTGGAACAAAGTAGCGCTTTTCCACCCCACGGGCGGTGGGGGAGATAGAGGCGGGGGTCTTCCAAACCGACGCCGTGTGGACCTTGATGGTGTTAATGAATGGCACTGCCACGCGTGCCGGGGTGCCCTTTGTTAACATGGTGGTGACTGGGTCGTCAACCACCGGAACCTTCTCCAAGGGCAGATTCATGTTCTTAGCGACTGCTTGGAGAAGGTGTTGATAGTTGGAGAGGTCCAGGGCGGGTGGGCTAGTGGAACGCCACTGCCTCTACCCCTACGGGGGAGGCGTAAGGACCTGGCTCCTTAGGGCTCTGAACCGTGGAGGGCTGGACGGCCGATGGTGGTCCTGCCAGCACGTCCCTTGCACCCTCTGAGCACACGGGGAATCCGGGTTCAGGGCTGGTCATACTCCCATGCCACCCATTCTGGCCAAGTCGGGTTTTGGGTGGCTGGGGCTGGTCCTGCTAAGCGAGGGGACACTGAGGCAGAGGAGTGCCATGGGGCAGTTGCAGTGGCCGACTGCAGGGCTTTGGGCGGAGAGTCATGCCGGGTTCGCGTGCCGGCAGACCCTCTACGCTCACTGTGCCATGGGCTTCTTGACCGGTGCCGGGAGAAGCGGTGCCCATCCGAAGAGCGGCTGCTGTAGGAGCGGCTCTGCCTCGGGGATCCTCGGTGCCGCGATGACGACCGGTACCGGGAGGACCGTCGGTGCCGAGACGGAGTCCGGTGCCGAGGCGAGCGTCGGTGCCGTCGAGGGGTAGAGCGACGACCTCTGCGGTGCCGAGATGCCGATCGGTGCCGAGGTGACCGGTGGCGGGTCAAGTAGGACCGGTGCCGTGACGCCGAACGGTGCCGGGACGATGAGCGGCTTGGCGAGCGGCGTCTGGAGCGGTCCCTGCGCCAGCTAACGGACCGGTGCCGGGAGTGCGACCGGTGCCGAGAGTACGACCGGCACCTGGCTGTACATGGGTGCCGGGACTCCGATCGGCGCCAGGACTCAGACCGGCGGCCAGAGCGCGAGCGGCGCGAACGGCCGTGAGGAGACCTAGAGCAGGGTCTCAACTCCGTGCGGCGCCGAGACTGCGACCGGTGCCGGGAAGCTGACCGGTACCGGGAGTTCGATCGGCGTCCATGCCCTGCCGGGCTTCGAGCCGCGATCTCGGTCTCAGTCATGGGCGGCTTGCCCCTAGACTGGACTTGTTGCTGAGGGGTATCCCCTGCAAGCAACCTCCTCGCAGCAGCAAACGCCTCCGGCGTGGAGGGAAGCTGCTGCGGAATCGGCACCCTGAGTGGCGAGACCATTGGCACCGGACTCAACGGGGCCTCTTGCGGCGCCGGAGTCATCGGTGCGGGTGCAGGCGGCTGGGCCTCAGGTCGGCTCCCGGGCGGCGATGGCGGTCGCGGGGGTGGTGCCGGCGGTTGCGCGCGGTCCGGCGCCGGAGCGGAGCAAGGTTGGACGTCCTTCCTTCGCTTGGCGCTGGGGGAGCGCGACCGGTGCCGAGGCTTCGACTTGGCCGGCTTGGGTGCGGGGCCAGGTGCCGCACACGAGTCCGGAGTAAGAGCCGCCTCCATCAGGATCTGCCGCAAGCGGGATTCCTGTCCTTGCGGGTCCTGGGTTTGAAAGCCTTGCAGATTTTGCAAGAATCTGCCAAGTGCGCTTCGCCTAGGCACTTGAGGCATTTGGAGTGTGGGTCCCCCACTGGCATGGGCTTCCCACACTCCGCACAGTGCTTGAATCCCGGAGCCTTAGATGACATGGGCTCCGGTAGCAGGGAAACCCCTGCACTGAACTATTTACACTATAAACCTATGCAAACTAACTAGAAACAACTACTTAACAGGAACGATAGAGATAACAATAGAACAAATAGCTAGGAGATAAGGAGAACGCTTAAGAGCAGGACTCCTGTTCCGACTACCAGCAGGAGCGGTGAAGAAGGAACTGAGGGCCAGACTGTGTCACAGGGGTACTTATAGAGTGCCTCATAGGCGCCACTCCAGGGGGCTCCCTGCTCACCCAGTCTGCAGCTAGGGGAAAATCTACCCGGCAACCAGGCCCGCAGCGCGTGCCTAACCTATAATGGAATGCATGTGAGCAATCACTCGAAGAAGAACTTATTGTGCCACCGAAACTATTGCCAACCATATGATTGCTGCTCATTTAGCAGCATTTCCTGAAAAAGATACTTTGTCATTAATGAGTCTTCCATCAGACTAATATGTCCATATCAAAAAATATGCCTAAACCAAGCCAATGTGGATGGAAGTGATTGAATGTGGATTCGGCTACGAATATTCTCATTGCTGATCTTGTCCTGCCACTTAACACAGAGGAGCTGGCAAAGACAACAAAGATTGAAAATGTCAGTCCGCTGCATTTTAGCCTCTCAGCACACACACACATCACTGCTGTACAATAAAGTGGATATAAATATGGTTCTATAGATAAGCAGTTTTGTAGAAAGCTTGATGTCACAACCTCTCTGCAGAGGCCACTGAAGGGCCTGATACACGGTAGCAATTGCTTCTATACAAACATCCACATCTTTCAAATATCCTCCAGCACTATCTATGGCATTTCCCAAGTATTTGACAGTTGTCACTTGTTCAATATTTCATCCAGACAGGTTAATACTGAGCTGGTTGTAATCAGGAGTTGTAGGCTGCTTGATGGTTATGGCTAAGGCTATTGTGTTTGGTGTGAAGGTTGCAGTGTTTGCGGTAATTGTGAATTTTGATAAAGTCTATGAAAGCTCACACACACAAGCAGTTCCTTTCCCCTCCAGGCATTACAACCTAGTGCACGTGGTTGCAGCACTACTCACGTTTGGCACATCTTCCCCTCCGCAGATGGAAATAGAAGGGCAGAAGGGCTAAATATGATTAGCATTGGAACCTGACCCATGTGGCCACAGCACCATCCAGGTTTGGTATGTCCACCTGGAGATTGAGGGGCAGATGCACCAAACCTGAGTGGCATTGCAAGCACATGGGCTGAGTCACAATGCTTGGAGCAGGGAGGGGGACCCAACCTCCAAGATAATAGCTCCCATTGCAGGGTGAGTGCAGGGTAGTCATTCTCCAACCAATGCACCTCTTACAGGCTCCCTGTATTTTTCTGCATGTGTTCCATGAAATATTGTAGCCTTAATTATGGCCAGGGATTTCTTGCAATAATTTTTGTAAACTTCCATCAACCAATCAATGCCAACATTGAGCAACAATGGTGACAGGAAGCAGTATTGCTAAACTCTTGTGGTAATTGGAAACCATGCCATTTATCTATTATTAACTCAAACATAGTTTCTGTTCCATTACAGAGCTCTTCTAACAGGAACTCTGTCTTCCTAGGGATGCTAAGTCACCTCATCAGAGCCCACAAACTTGAAGCACTGAATCAGTGGTCTTGTGGAAGCTTACAAAAATGTTGTGCACTGCTTATTACATTCAGGTATCTTAAAAAAAATCTCAAGGTAAAGATCTAGTTGATAGTGGAACAACCAGGTCTAAAGCTGCACTTAGTATCCATCCTAGCTTTTGCCATGAAGGGCATTGATGATTTAAGATTTTAAATTCTAAAATAGTTTAATAAAGTAATCAACATGGAAGCAAAAACATTTTCTTCTAATCCTTCTTTTCTTCTAACATTTCTTCTAATTTTAAAAGCATGCCATTCATTTGGTTTTTCAAAATACAGTTTAATTCTGACTTAATCATGGCCACAGAAATTATATAAGAATTTATAGTTTCTAATAAATTAACATTACTTCTACTAGGACTGAATGATTGTTTTCTCTGTGCAAATAATTATCAACAGCATATAGTACTAGATTTTTGGTGGAGATACTTTTTAAAAAAATATTTTTGAGGAAACAAATCCATGCATTGTTTGGAAGTGTGTGCTATTCAAATATTTGGATCAAAGTGGAATACCACATCTAAAAATGTAAACCACACTTAATTTAAAAGGTTGGAAAGCAAATTTAGTTCTGGAGGCAGGTGCAGGACAGACTAGACTGAAAGCTGTGGTGCTCTAGTCAGTGCAAGGGTTCTCAAACTTTTTCAGCTCGAGACCCCTTTTCGTTCTGACTCGACTGTTGCTGCCCCAGGTATGTCCGCCAAAATGCCACCGAATAGAACTCTTCCAGTTTCGGCAGCATTTTGGCAGATGCAGCGTTTCTCTCTGTATCCGCTGAAATGCTGCCGAAAGTGGAAGAGTTCCACTCGGTGGCTTTTCGGTGGACATGCTCCCGCATTCGGAGCATCCGCCGAAACACCACTGAATGCAATGGGAGCTTGCGACCCCCCTGGAATTGCCCCGCGATCCCCAGTTTGAGAACCGCTGCTCTAGTGCAAGCATCAATAGAACAGACACATGGCTGCTGCTAAATGTGAACACTCAAATTCACCCTTAATCTGAATCATTTACGCCAGTGCAAAGTGGAGGTAAAATGCTACCAAATCAGAATATAGGTACAGTATTTCACTCACTTTGCACTGGTGTAAATGACTGTAGGAACAGTAAGGCGATTGCGAATCAAGTCCTAAGCAAAGAACTATGCAATGATAGGAAGAAAATCTTCATCCCCTTTCCCGCCAACATACTTATTCTCAGAAACTCAAGAGTATAACTTTGTAAGCACAGGATGGGAGCATCTGCATAGAAATGTAAACATGCAACTCAATATCCAAAAGAGCATATGGTCACAAAGTTCTCCTCCTCGGCATCACTCCAGCTTCTAAACAGGAGTAACTTGGCCAGGAAGCAGCACTCTGAAGTCAGCCTGTGTGCTTCCTGGCCACTCTCCTCCTGTTCATTACTTTTCACCTCATATTTATACATGCATCATTTCACACTTGTGTAGGGTCAAAGTCTGAAATTTTAAAATAGTTTAATAAAGTAATAAATTGTGGGAACAATCCCCCGTTGATAACCCTTCTGTCATAATTTTCCTCACCATACAGGAATCAAGTGTATGGACACACTCCAATCAGTCTCCAACACTGGTCAGAATAGCATTTCTAGCAGTGCCCTCAAACTGAATGCTCTGCCAGTGCCACAGAAGTGTAGAATATTTTGATAGCAATGGGTTATCTATGAAATACCCCAACGTTTCTCTTATGATGCAAGAATCCCCACCACCTGTTTCTTTATTAAAAGAAAAATATATCATTCTCTAAACAAGTTAAGCTAAAAAAAATGTTCCAAGGGGAAAAATAAAGTCCAAAGAACCAGTAGCACCCTCATTATATTAATGAATGTTGTAAAATCCTTGTTGAAGTTCCTTGACTGATGAATGGACACACCTAATGTAACTGACTTTTAGAAATCAACCCTATTACTGATCTTAACCTTTTAAAGTAATAAAACTGTAGCAAATTGGTGAAGAGTAACTTCTGCTTGCCTGTATAGAGTGCACAATACTTGTGACTTGAAGGTCAGTACTCAGATCCAAGAATTTATTGCAAATCTAGGTTAAATTAGTTCTCAAATAGCACACAGCATTGTCTATACCGGGGTAGACAACCTTTAAGAAGTGGTATGCCAAGTCTTCATTTATTCACTCTAATTCAAGGTTTCACATGCCAGTAATCTATATATATAAAAAAGTCAAGTGGTGTATGTATGTATGACTGCGAATTCCTCCCGCACCGTTTGAGCCAGAGACTTGAAATTTGGTACAGTGAGAGGTCTTGGGGTCTAGATGGTCATAAGGGTCAAAATAATTTCGGATCTCACCTCTGACGCCCCCCAGGGGTGAAAGTCTTTCAGGGCCAATCACATCGGCTGGGCAGCTGGGTGGTGATGATGTCATAATACCCCCTCCAACAGACACCGCACTCTCTCAGCTCACTGCCCCTCCCTCCTCCGACGGAACTCCAGAAATCCCTCAGTTCTCTGCCCCCCCCCCATGGAACCCCGGACTCCATCAGCCCTGTGCCCCCCGCCCCCCACCTGCGAAGGTCCCTGGAATCCCTCGGCTCTGGGCCCCCTCCCCGCCTGCGAAGGATCCGAGTTGGGTTTGGTGGGACGGTAAGTGAGGTGGGGGTGTCGGGTTGGGTCGGGGGGTGAGGTGGGGGTGTTGGGTTTGCTTAGGCGGAGTCAGATGGGGGTGTCGGGTTTGGTTGGGGGGGTAAGTGAGCCGGGGGGGTGTTGGGGTTGGTCCGGGGGTGTCAGCTGTCTGCCCCCTCCCCACCTCCCTGGGGGTGAAAGTCTTTAAGGGCCAATCACATCAGCTGGGCAGCTAGGTGGTGATGATGTCATAATACCCCCTCCAACAGACACCGCACTCGCTCAGCTCCCTGCCCCTCCTTCCTCCAACAGAACCCCGGAAATCCCTCAGTTCTCTACCCCTCCCCCTCCCAACGGAACCCCAGAATCCATCAGCCCTGTGCCCCCCCCCCACCTGCGAAGGTCTCCAGAATCCCTCAGCTCTGGGCCCCCTCCCCGCCTGCGACGGATCAGAGTTGGGTTTGGTGGGACGGTAAGTGAGGTGGGGGTGTCGGGTTTGGTCTGGGGGGGTGGGAAGGTGTCTGTGTGGGTGAGGGGTGTTGGGGTTGGTGAGGGGGTGTCAGCTGTCTGACCCCTCCCCACCTCCGACTGACCCGAGCAACGCCGGGCACTTGTGTTAGTCTATATATATAAAAGTCAAATGGTGTATGTATGCGTGCGTGTATGTATGCTTACTCCTTCCACACCGTTTGAACTAGAGACTTGAAATTTGGTACAGTTAGAGGTCTTGGGGTCCTAATGACCATAAGAGTCGGAAAAATTTTCAAATCTCACCTCTGACGCCCCCCAAGGGTGAAATTCTTTAAAGGCCAATCACATCAGCTGGGCAGCTGCTGTTCTCTGACATAGTTATGATGTCATAATACCCCCTCCAACAGACACCAAATCGCTCAGCTCTGTGCCCCCTCCCCCCTCCAACGGAACCCCGGAATCCCTCAGCTCTGTGCCCCCTCCCCCCTCCAATGGAACCCCAGAATCCCTCAGCTCTGTGCTCGCTCCCCACCTCTGACGGACCCCGGAATCCCTCAGCTCTCTGCCCCCTGCCCACCTCCGACGGACCCGAGTTGGGTTTGGTTGGAGAGTAAGTGAGGTGGGGGTGTCGGGTTTGGTCGGGGGGTAAGTGAGCCAGGGGTGTTGGGTTTGGTCTGGGGGGGTGGGAAGGTGTCTGGGTGGGTGAGGGGTGAGGTGTGGGTGTTGGGGTTGGTCAGGGGGTGTTGGGGTTGGTAGGGGGGTGACATGGGGGTGTTGGGTTTGGGTGGGGGGGTGAAAATGTGAGTCTGGGTTGGTCGAGGGGTAAGTGAGGTGGGGGTGTCGGATTTGGTCGGGGGGGGTGAGGTGGGGGTGTCAGGTTTGCTTCTCTGCCCCCTCCAATGGACCCCGTACTTGGTCAGCTCTCTGCCCCCTCCCCACCTCCGACTGACCGGAGCAACGCCGGGTATTTTCGCTAGTCTATATATATAAAACTCAAATGGTGTGTGTATGTATGTTTCCTTACTCCTTCCACACCATTTGAGCTAGAGACTTCAAATTTGGTACAGTTATAGGCTTTAGGGTCCTAATCAGAGTAAGAATTGAAATTTTTTCAAATCTCACCTCTGACACCCCCTAGGGGTGAAATTCTTTAAAGCCCATTAACATCAGCTGGGCAGCAGGTTAACACCTGCTGTTCTCTGTGACATAGTTATGATATAATACCCCCCAACGGCCCCCCCACTCGCTCAGCTCTCCCTCACCCCCAACGGCCCCCCCACTCGCTCAGCTCTCCCTCCCCCCAGGTAAGAATAGAAAATTTTTAAAATCTCCCCCCCTCCAATGGCCCCTGCACTCGCTCTGCTCACCCCCCCTTCCCCCCACATCTAAATGCAAGAAAATGAAATTAGACAAAATGAGACTTCTGAACAAAATTTGTATTAATAAAACACATTGTAGTCTTTTTACATCCCAGTTTCCAATTACAAATACCCTGAGTAACGCCGGGTATTTTTGCTAGTACATTATAAAATTTTTAGAAGGTCTTTCTAGAAGTCTAATATATAATTAAACTATTGTTGTATGTAAAGTAAATAAGGTCTTTAAAAATGTTGACGATGCTTCATTTAAAATTAAATTAAAATGAAGAGCCCCCCAGACCTGTGGCCAGGACCTGGGTAGTAAGAGTGCCACTAAAAATCAGCTCGGGTGCCGCCTTTGACATGCATGCCATAGGATGCCTACCCCTGGTCTATACCCAATATTTTAGGAAGCATTTAAGGGTGCTGATTGCACATGCATTCAGAAACCACACACACACACACACACAAGAAGTGTAGGACCTTATACACCACAGAATCCAACACCATTGTTAAAATAAACATTGTTAACCGAGACAAGGTGGGTGAGGTAATATCTTTTATTGAACCAACTTCTGTTGGTAAGAGAGAAGCTTTTGAGCTTACACAGAGTTGTTCGTCAGGGATCAGGTAAAGTACCTGTGTACTTTAGAAAGCTTGCCTCTCTCACCAGCAAAAACATATGCAATAAAAGATATTATCTCATCAACCTTGGCTCTCATATTTTAGGACCAGCAAGTCCACAACGAAACTGTGTACAATATTGTTAACAGTTTATCCTTTCCATGCTAATGAACTTTTCTTATCTCCAAGTATCTGGATTGCATGGGGAAAAAAGTTACTTTCCTTGCTTCTTCCAGAGAACCCACTTATAGAGCTGGGGTCGGCAACCTTTCCAAAATGGTGTGCCAAATCTTCATATATTCACTCTAATTTAAGGTTGTGTGTGCCAGTAATACATTTTAACGTTGTCTATAAGTCTATAATATATAACTTTCCATAAGTCTTCCTATAAGTCTAATATAGAACTAAACTACAGTTGTATGTAAAGTAAATACGGTTTTTGAAATGTTTAAGAAGCTTCATTTAAAATTAAATTAAAATGCAGAGCCCCCTAGACCAGTGGCCAGAACCCAGGCAGTGTGAGAGCCTTTAAAAATCAGCTCACGTGCCACCTTTGGCCCTCTGCCATAGGTTGCCTACCCCGTTAGAGAGAAATTATAAAACAGGAGAGAGAACTGCCTTCCAATTCTGAAACATTTATTTTCAGCTCAAGTATTTAATGGTTATCATTTTCTCTTTTACTTCCGTATTTAGAATAAATAAGAATAAATAGGTATATTATTTTCACTGGCTCAATCTTGAATCATTACACACTCGGTGGTAGTCTCTCCTGATTCTGAAGCTGGAAAGCTATCACATACTACACCCCTTTTATGTAAAAAAGAAATCCACCCTGTTGATGCATGTATCTTTGGAACTGTAGCAGCACTGAAGGCTCTCAACACAGGGTTATCTCAAATATTTTCCCCTCAGAGGGATCCAAAAGTGAAAGCCAGCTGAAACAGTTCTGGGGAGATTTCAGCTGTGGACCGCTTTATTTTTTGTACTGAGGTAACATCTCCAAATCCAAATGAGACTGAAATGCAAATACATAGCCTCTGCAGGAAAAAAAAGAAAAGATCAACCCACCACACTCAAGTTATGACACCATTTTAACTCTAAGAAATCTTAAATGCATTAGGAAAGAAGGCTTACTTTAGGAAACAAATCCCCCCTCCCCCCCTTACCTCATGCTGTCACAAGTCTTTTCCCATTTTATCAAACAAACAAAATTAATAAATAAAGTAAACAAGAGCAAAAGGAACAGTAGTGTAGCGAAATAAAAAATTTTAAAAACCCCAAAACAGGGAAGTCTAAGAATGTATGCTGAAAATTCATTGGCTCCAATGCTGTCTAGCTTAAATCTAGGATTCCAGTTGGCAGTTTGCAGCAATGATAGATATTCCTTATTCTGTGTGGGATGGTGCAGGATGCAGCATATCTACTGCAGTAACAGCTGGCAGACACAAATAGCAAGCTGCCTCAGCTCTTTTAGAAGCTAATGCTGGTTCTGAGCCAAAATTTCCCCCAAAAAAGAAAAAAATCCCTAACACATACATACATACATTTTATAAATATAAAAACAAAAGGCTGTCTTAAAAATGTGTAAAAAGATAAAAAACTGCAAAAAAAACAAAAAGCAATACTTACCAGTGAATTAAAAAGAAAAGAAAGTATCAAAACAGAAGAAGCAGAAAATTAGTAATCAGAATAAAAAAATGACTTGAAATAAAGACCAGAAATTAAAATAATTTGCAGGAGATTGAGAAAAGGGATAAGTTGTAATGTAACTATCAAACATCTCATTTTTGTTTATTTGACTATTTTAATAGAATCTGGCTCTCTATCTGGATTATATTGTTGGTTTATATCTGTTCCGGCCCTTTTAAGGGCACAGTAATAATTTAAGTAAGGGGTTGAATTTTGTTTGCTTTGTTTTGTGGTTGGGGGGCTGTTTTTTGTCTGATTGATAAGAAAATTAACAAGTGGCTCAATTCTGCAGGCCTCAAATACCAAAATTCTCAGCACTGAAGTACTATAAATATTATTTGAAGACCCATCATCTTTTAATCAAGGGGTTTCAAACTCAATTTACTATACGGCCAGTGCCAGTCCTCAAATCCTCCCAGTGGGCCAGTAATGTCACTTAAGATGGTGTTCAGAAAAGAAAACGTTTTGAAGTGCGGGACCCACAAGTACAGACTTGGAGCTTTGTCACAGTTTAAATTGTATTTTTGATTTTGAATGTATTAGAAATAATAAAACTGTCATGCAACTTTATACAATTCTTCACCTGCCAGAGAGTTTTTCGTGTTTGCCAGACACAGGGCCGGCTCCAGGCACCAGTGCTCCAAGCATGTGCCCGGGGTGGCAAGCTGCAGGGGGGCGGCCTGACATTTGCCGTTAGGGCAGCAGTAAAGCTGTCTTCGGCAGCAAGGACGAGGCCGCAGGACCCGTGGACCTCCCGCAGAAATATTGCCAAATCTGCTGTACACTGGATCACCCACAGGTGTGTCACGTAACTTGTGTGAGCCACCCCTGGCCAGACACTTGGCAACGCTTCAGTTCTGTCAGCTTGTTGATGTTTGGCCTCAGTGACTGAGCAGTTGCAACCTTCAGGATTGCAGCAAGGTGTGCATCAGATAGTTGTGTTCAGTATTTTGATTTGTTTATATTCAGTCTGGAAAAATGGGACACTGCCTCGGCAACTAATTATGCTGATCTGCCCGACGACTAGTGATGGTATCTCTGTCCCTCTCCAGCAGCCAATGGAAGCTGCAGGGAGTGGTGCCTGCAGCAGACAGAGCCGGCACTGTGGCTGCATCTCTCTCTCCTCGGTAGACCGCAGTGGGCAGGTTCTTGGGCCGCAGATGGCCCACGGATTAGATGTTTGAGACCCCTGGACTACACCTTATCTCTGAGTAATCTCACCTGTAAACACAAATTCTGCTATCATCTATGTGCAAACAGTGCACAGACCTGTCTCCTATCCAAACTAAAACCTCAACCTTGACATTGTCTCATCCATTCAACATGGCGAAAACACTTCTCCTAATCTTCCTCTCCCCCCCCCCCCAAATCCTCTCCGCCACCTCATTTCTTGATCATGGCAGACAGTACCATCATCCTGCCTGTCACTCAGCCCATAACCTCTCTTCTAGTTCCTCACATCTAGATTACGTCTAAGTCTTGCAGATTCCTTCTGCATAATTTTTCTAATCCAGAATCTCTGCAGTCCATCTACACAGCTACAATTCTTGCCCATACTTTCATCATCTCATGTCTCACTTACTGCAACATCCTTCTCTCTGGAATTGACAAATGCAATCTTGCCCCACTGATATCCATTTAGGGTGCTGCTATTAGGTAAAAATAGCAGATCCTACTTACCGTCCACACCAGAGTAGTGCAGAGTTGGTTTAGGGCTCACAAGCAGTCAGAGACCAAACACAGACACCCAATACGTTGATCAAAAGGCTCACACTCTCCTCAGTTCAAAAGCTTCAGAAGCATGTGTGGCAGCTTTATTTGTGATAAATATTGGTATATAGAGATAGGTGTCAACAAAGTACTTAACTGGTCATGATGTGCACGCGTGATCAACCAAGATTCTCCTGGTTGAATCCAGTTAAAACCAGTGTTACAACTGTTCAAGAAATGCTAATGAGAGACAATAGAAACATGGCTGCTGGGGCGGGAAAAGGGTCAGAGGCTGTTCAGGTCAGAACCTGGGCTGAAAGTTCAAACTCAACTCTGCTACAAAGATAATTTTCCTAGACTGTAGCTTTAATGATATCTCCCTTCTCGTTGCAACCCTTCATTAGCTTCTCCTTATCTATTGCATCAAACATGAGACCTACCTAGCATCTTTAAAATATGCTGTAGAGTCGTCAATGTTTGCCTCCAAGTACTCCATGATGCCAACTTCCATTGCCCGGTTAAAATTTAAAACAAGCACCTTTGTGCTTTCTCTCATGCTGCCCCTCACACATGGAAGGTGCTTAACCTTTTATTCTGTACCTTAGGACCATCTTTCTGGCCCTGAGTTAAAAGTTCAGAACATGATGGCTATCAAGGGCAAAAAAATTATATCTACTGACAGTACCAATAAAAGCCTATATTAAGGTAGGTTTATTGCCATATCTACTATTCTACTTGAAAACAGACATGTTCAATACCAAGGAGAAAGATTTATACAAACCAGATGTAAGGGGAAGTTTATTATGTAGAATTTGTAATTACTTTTAAATATTATTCAAATGAAAAAATAAAACTAAACTTATGTACAGTGAGCACATTATCTAACAAAATGTTATTCCTGCAAACTGTTAATGGAATTTGGAGGATCAGAGCCAGAACAACAAGAAGGAGCCACATAAGGAACTAGTATTGTCCATCCATGGGTTCTGGGCTATTGGTCTCCTACATGCAACATATAAGCACTGGCAAAATTATATTAGAACTATCTTTAGAAAGAATAAATCAATGGTTGTATCACAGATGTGAATTTAGAAAGTGTTTACTGAAAATCCACCTCTTCTCCATTGTGTGCTGTTGAGACATAAGCAAGAGGAGGCACAATACCTCTGTGTCCTTGCATCTTATCTGGGAAACACCAGGCTTAGCAAATTAGATCCTTGAACACAGAACACATTCCTATCACGGTGAAGATCTCTTCACGCTTAATAGTTGTCTGCATGACAGGAAAGCAGTTTAATTGCTGACAGCTACTTTGTACACACAATACCTGCAGTGAATTAGGTTACATGCAATTAATTTCTGGAATCAGAGTAAAACCTTAACTCTGCTCACTGGATAAAAATATCCCACTCTGGTTAGAAAAATATCTACATACAGAGCTTATTCTGATGCATTGTAATAAAATATTTTAAAAACAGAAGCCAATAAGGGACTTGTTCATGGGACATGCACAAAGCTAGGATTCTACTGGATAAACATTACAGCATTACATTCAGTCTCCACAAACCCTAGAGGATGTGGCTACAATTCTTGTCAAGCAGACTACAGGGCATATGGCAAAGGTACTTTCACCAAATACAACTATTAATTTAAAAACCGAAACACCATGATGTGGAATTCTCAACTGCCAATGAGCAAGTAATGGATCCAAGGCACAAGTATTCTCCTGTTTAGAGATGTTTTACTAGAAAGAAAAAACTAAAATATCTGAACAAATCTGTTCCACAAACTTTGACTATTTGAAAGCATTTTAACATTTAAAGTCCAAAGACAATCAGTGACCTTTAGATCATTGAGATAAGGATTAATAAATGAGGTACAGCTAGCAATTTACTCATTCTGAGACATTCCCAACCTGTCTCACACTTCTGTTTTTTACGGCTATTGTCTCTGCATGTTCAGATTTATAAATTAAATTTAAGAATTAAACAAATCACAAGTTGAAACAGGACAGCAGAGCTGAGTTACCCTAAATCTCAGACTATTTTTGGTGAGGACTTTGTTCTTGTAGAACTGAGCTCAGCACTCTAAATGCTCTTTGGACTTTGCTTCTTGAATTACAATCTGTTTCAAGTATGTCTAAGGTGCCTAACACCAACTCTCTTGTTACTCGGGGAATCAAATGAACTGTTTTATGAGCCACTCTTAGCATTGAGGATTGTACCCCAAACCTCCTCAAGCAAAATCTTCTAATCTCCCCTATTCCCTGCATTCTTCCTGCCCATTCCCATACCCCCTGAGAGGGGACTAAAGTAAGCTGTCCCCACTTTAACCCAGACGGGCCAACCCACAACCCAATATCCCAAAACTCCCAGGAGTCCCAATTCCTTTGTTTATCTCCATCGCCCCCGCCCCAGCCTCACTCCTCCTCAGGACCACCACCACCCCCGGTAAACCAGCGACCCTAGGCGCCCATCCACAGCCCCAACTATTGCAATGTGCCCAGCTAAGACCCGTTGGGGACGGAGGAAAAGAATGGTGCAGTGGCTTGTGGGAGATGTAGTGTGCCCCGGCCTACATCTCCCATCAGCCACCGCAGATCCAGCGGACCCATCGGAGAGGGCAAGTCCGGCGCCCGCTCTCGGCTGTCAGGGCGGAGCACAGCGCCTTGTTGGCCGAGAGGTATTTTTGGCGTTACCGCTCCGGTTTGCAGAGCGGGGCCGGAAACGGAAGTTATCGGCCAGGACGCCAACCACCCGGGAACTCGGCTTCGCTCTGCGAGTCACTTCCGTCGTGAGTGATGCATCCTGGGAGTTGTAGTTTGTAAACTGCTGCTTGGGGTCTGTTTGGTAGCGGCGCGTCTTAGCCAGATCCCCCGGCCCGCCGCCACCTTCCTCAGCCCACAACCCGAACCACCTTCCTCACCCCGTCCCCTCAACCTTCAGCCAACCCGCCCCCCGGCCCGCCACCACCTTCCCCAGCCCACAACCCGAACCACCTTCCTCACCCCGTCCCCTCAACCTTCAGCCAACCCGCCCCCCAGCCGACCGCCACCTTCCCCAGCCCACAACCCGAACCACCTTCCTCACCCCGTCCCCTCAACCTTCTTCAGCCAACAACCCGCCCCCCGGCCCGCCACCACCTTCCCCAGCCCACAACCCAAACCACCTTCCTCACCCCATCCCCTCAACCTTCTTCAGCCAACAACCCGCCCCCCGGCCCGCCACCACCTTCCCCAGCCCACAACCCGAACCACCTTCCTCACCCCGTCCCCTCAACCTTCAGCCAACCCGCCCCCCAGCCCACCGCCACCTTCCTCACCCAGTCCCCTCAACCTTCTTCAGCCAACCCACCACCTTCCCCAGCCCACAACCCCAACCACCTTCCTCACCCCGTCCCCTAAACCTTCAGCCCACAACAACCCGTCCCCCAGCCCATCGCCACCTTCCCCAGCCCACAACCCGAACCACCTTCCTCACCCCGTCCCCTCAACCTTCAGCCAACCCGCCCCCCAGCCCACCGCCACCTTCCTCACCCAGTCCCCTCAACCTTCTTCAGCCAACCCACCACCTTCCCCAGCCCACAACCCCAACCACCTTCCTCACCCCGTCCCCTAAACCTTCAGCCCACAACAACCCGTCCCCCAGCCCATCGCCACCTTCCCCAGCCCACAACCCGAACCACCTTCCTCACCCCGTCCCCTCAACCTTCAGCCCACAACAATCAGTCCCCCAGCCCACTGCCACCTTCCTCAGCCCGCTCCTCCCGCCACCACCTGCCTCAGCCCCCTGCTTCCCTCTGCAGCCTTCCCCATCCCCCCAGCACGCTGTGATGTTCCCCATCCCAAACCAACCCATCCCCGTCTCTCCCCCTGGTTGTTGGGCCTTTCAGTCCTATGTTCTTCTCCCTCCAACAAGTCATTAATGGTACTCCTGTTGGAAACAAGAGGTGTGTCCTGAATACTGTCCTGTCTGGAAACAGTAAGTGTCCCATTACTAGTAGTCCTCCTCCAAACAAGTGGTGTGTCCGGAATACTGTCTCTTCCTGAAACAATAAGTGTCTCATTAATAGTATCAGAGAGTTAGCTGTGTTTGTCACTTCTTCAATTCCAGACTAAGAGTCTTGTGGCACCTTAAAGACTAACTAAAGTATTGAAGCATAAGCTTTCATAGGCTAATTCCAAGAAAGCTTATGCTTCAATACTTTAGTTAGTCTTTAAGGTACCACAGGACTCTGTCACTTCATTAATAGTACTTCTGCTGGAAACAGGAGCTATATCCTTAATGGTACTCCTCCTGGAAACAAGCTGTGTGTCCTGAATACTGTTTCTTCTGGAAACAAGTGTAATTAATAGTATTCCTCATGGAAACAAGTGGTGTGTCCTGAATACTGTTCCCTCTGGAAACAAGAGATGTGTCATTAATAGTACTTTTGGAAGGAAGAGGTGTGTGTTGAATTGTATTCCTTCCACAAACAATAGGTGTGTAATGAATAGTAACCCTACATAAACAAGAGGTGTGTTATCAATACCTCATGTTTCCATGGGGAATTCTATGTCCTGAATATATGGCTTGTAGAAAGTAATATTAAAAGCAATGGGGACATGGCTCCGTGGTGCCCTGTGTTCTGGTGCCTGTACTCTTTCCCCCTCCCCACACTTGGAGCAGCCCTCTGGGGCAAGCTGGTCCTGGGAATCTCGTTTGCTATGCAGAGGACAGGGGCTGGTGTTGGGGTGTCACAATCCCCCTGCGTTTGTAACTGGTCTCTGCTGAGCTGAGGGGTGGGGTGTGTGTGACAGGAGTCTGATGTTGTCCCTGCATCATGAGTGGGAGATGCTGAGTGCTGCTGCTGGACTGAACAAGCCTTCAGCTTAAAGTGAGAGTGTGCTGTCTCTCATTCCGTGAATACACACAAGAATCAGAGGTGTTAGTCGGGAATTGCAGATAACCCTAACCCTAAGCATGCTTCAATACTTTAGTTAGTCTTTAAGATGCAACAGGACTCTGTCACTTCTGAATACACACAGGCTCTCTCCTCCTAACACACTTGTACTGACATTGTTAGTACTTCCTTTGAAAGTATAAAATTGCAGAGACAATATGTGCATGAGTATCAGAGGGGTAGCTGTGTTGGTCTGAATCTTCAAAAGTGACAAAGAATCTTAACACCTTACAGACTATCAGATGTTTTGGAGCATAAACTTTTGTGGGCGAAGTCCCACTTCATCAGATGAATATCATCATCTGGTAGTCTATAAAGTGCTACAAGACTCTTCGTTGCCATGTGTGCATGGTGCATTTCAAAGTTTAAGGATTACAGTGCTGTTAGATTTTTTCTGTGGTCTGTGCATGTCATAATTTTACTACTCAAAGAATTAAATTTAAGGTAGAAATTAGTTCTAAAGTTCCTAGCCTGTCCTGGCTGACAGAATTGTCTGATTTTTATCATCATATTGTGCTTTATCTTTGTCATTCATTATTTAAAATAACAATCAAATAATAGTATCCTGCTAGAACTTTTTGGTAAACTTTTTGGCCTGAGGGCCACAGTGGGATTTCAAAATTGTGTGGAGGGCCAGGTAAGGAAGGCTATGCCTCCGCCAAAAGCGTGGCCCAACCCCCTGTCTGACCCCATCCCACTTCCTGCCCCCTGGCTTCCCCCCCTCAGAGTCCCCAATCTATCCAACCCCCTCTGCTCCTTGTCCTGTCTGCCCCCTTCCAAGCCCCCCCCCCAACTGCCCCCCAGGAGGCCCGCTATTCCATTGTCCCTGACTGCCGCAACCCCTATCCACCCACCTGCCCCTTGACAGACCCCTGAGACTTGCATGCCCCATCCACCCCACCCACTCCCTGATTGCACCCTGGGACTCCCTGATCCTTATCCACCCCACCTGGCTCTGGCCCCCTCAATATGCTGCTCAGCAGCATGTTTGGCAGTTGCATAGAGCCCCCCACCACCCAAGCACTGCCTGCTTGGTGGCATGGCTCTGGGGTGACACTGCCCTCCATTTTGAGTGTGAGGCTGTAGATATGCCCTCAAGCACCAGTGAAGTAATCTTTACATTACACATTCCCCCAAATTACCCTCTTACAGTACAAAGACACCCCTCAACACTGTTGAGGTATCTCTTTCAGCAGACTCCAACTGCACCTACTGTGGATTCCCGTCTTCTGTCTAGGTAGCATTTCCTTTTTAGGAACCTCAAATAGCGTAATTACCTGTTGATAGCATTTGAGTCTTCTGAAATTTTGCATTGTAAGACAAGGCTGATTAATACATCAAGAGGAACAGTGCTTGCTGCTGCTAAAGTAGAAATGAACTAAAGGGTTTCTGGGTACCTGGAGTCTGTCTTTATAGCTGCCTTTGGCTTCCAAGGCATGCTGGGAAATGGAGGGCGGAGCTTAGGCAGTATATAAGCTGGGCTCTTGTCAGAGGAAGTCATTCAGCTTTGTGGTGCTGCAAAGAGATGTGCATAGGCACTTGTATGGGTGTTTAGAGTCATGGTGAGTATTGATATGGGGGTAACAATGATGTATTTGTGGTTAATATACTGTTTTTCTTTCCTTCTTTCTGTATAATATGCTTTTCTTTCATTTCAGGCTGTTCAGAGTGTGTTTGATTTATGTGTTACTAGCGAAAATACCCGGCGTTGTTTGGGTTAGTTGGAGGTGGGGAGGGGGCAGACAGCTGAGCGAATGTGGGGTCTGTTGGATGGGGGAGAGAGCAAACCTGACACCCCCACTTCACCCCCCTGACCAAACCTGACACCCCCACTTCACTTAGCCCTCGACCAACCCTGACTCACATTTTCACCCCACCCAGCCAAACCCAACACCCCCACGTCTCCCCCTACCCACCCCAACACCCCCTGACCAACACCCACACCTCACCCCCCGTAGACCAAATGTGACACACCCACCTCACTTTCCCCCCCAACCAAACCCAACATCCCTACCTACCACCACAAACAATCCCGACACCCACACCTTACTTACCCCCCGACCAACCCCAACCCCCCTCCTCACCCCCTGACCAACCCCAACACCCCCTGACCAACCCCCACACCTCACCCCTCACCCACCCCACCACCTTCCCACCCCCACCCCCCGACCAAACCCGACACCCCCGGCTCACTTACCCCACTGACCAACCCTGACACCCCCTGACCAACCCCCACCCACCCAGACACCTTCCCACCCCCCCAGACCAAACCCGACACCCCCTGGCTCACTTACCCCCCCCCCCCCCCGACCAAACCCGAAACCCCCACCTCACTCCCTGACCGACCAAACCCAACTTGGGTCCGTCGCAGGTGGGGAGGGGGCACAGAGCTAAGGGATTCCGGGGTCTGTCACTGGTGGGGAGGGGGCACAGGGCTGAGGGATTCCGGGGTCCGTGGCAGGTGGGGAGGGGGCACAGGGCTGAGGGATTCCGGGGTTCCGTTGGAGGGGGCAGAGAGCTGAGGGATTCCGGGGTTCCGTTGGAGGAGGGAGGGGCAGAGAGCTGAGGGATTCCGGGGTTCCGTTGGAGGAGGGAGGGGCAGAGAGCTGAGCGAGTGTGGTGTCTGTTGGAGGGGGTATTATGACATCCGAACTGTCACAGAGAACAGCAGCTGCCCAGCTGATGTGATTGGCCTTTAAAGACTTTCACCCCTGAGGGGCGTCAGGGGTGAGATTTGAAAAATTTTCAACCCTTATGACCATTTGGACCCCAAGACCTCTAACTGTACCAAATTTCAAGTCTGTAGCTCAAACGGTGTGGAAGGAGTAAGCTTACATACATATATACATACACCATTTGACTTGTGTGTGTATATAAAAATATAAATATAAAATACACTAGCATAAGTGCCCGGCGTTGCTTGGGTCAGTTGGAGGTGGGGAGGGGGCAGACAATTGACACCCCCTGACCAGCCCCAACACTCACCCCTCACCTTCCCACCCCCCCAGACCAAACCCGACACCCCCTGGCTCACTTACCCTCCGACTGAACCCGACACCCCCACCTCACCCCCCCACCAATCGCAACACCCCCAGACCAAACCCGACACCCCCCGGCTCACTTACCCCCCAACCGAACCCAACACCCCCACCTCACCCCCCCAAGCCAACCCGACACCCCCACCTCACCCCCTACCAACCGCAACACCCCCTGACCAACCCCAACACCCACAGCTCACCCACCCCGACAACTTCCCACCCCCCCAGACCAAACCAGACACCCCCCCCGGCTCACTTACCCCCTGACCGAACCTGACACCCCCACCTCATCCCCCCCCCACCAACCGCAAACCCCCCTGACCAACCCCAAAACCCACAGCTCACCCACCCCGACAACTTCCCACCCCCCCAGACCAAACCCAACACACACCCCCGGCTCACGGTGCACTGTGTAGCACACAGATTATTAAATACACTGTTCGGTTGGTGGGTGAGGTGGGGGTGTCGGGTTTGCTCAGGGGGTGAGGTGGGGGTTTCGGGTTCGGTCGGGGGATAAGTGAGCTGGGGGATGTTGGGTTTGGTCTGGGGGTGTTGCGATTGGTGGGGGGGGGTGAGGTAGGGGTGTTGGGTTTGGTCGGGGGGTAAGTGAGCCGGGGGGGGTGTCGGGTTTGGTCTGGGCACCCACCCTGACACCTTCCCCCCCCCCCCAGACCAAACCCAACACCCACACCTCACCCACCCCGACACCTTCCCACCCCCCCAGACCAACCCCAACACCCCCTGGCTCACTTACCCCTCAACCAAACCCGACACCCCCACCTCACCCCCTGACCGAACCCGACACCCCCACCTCACTTACCGTCCCACCAAACCCAACTCGGATCCGTCGCGGGGGGGGGGGGCAGAGCTGAGGGATTCCGGGGACCTTCGTGGGTGGGGGGGGCACAGAGCTGATGGATTCCGGGGTTCCGTTGGGAGGGGCAGAGAACTGAGGGATCTCCGGGGTTCCGTTGGAGGAGGGAGGGGTGAGCTGAGCGAGTGAGGTGTCTGTTGGAGGGGGTATTATATCCTCATCACCACCTAACCGCCCACCTGATGTGATTGGCCCTGAAAGACTTTCACCCTTGGGGATTGTCAGAGGTGAGATCCGAAAATTTTTTGACCCTTACCAGGATCTAGACCCCAAGACCCCTAACTGTACCAAATTTCAAGTCTCTGGCTCAAACGGTGCGGGAGGTGTTCACAGTCATACATACATACATCACTTGACTTTTATATATAGATAGATAGATAGATATATAGATATATATAGATATATAGATAGATATAGATATCATTAGTATTTTCATTGGGAGTGAGACCCTGGGGGGATAGCTTCTGTCAAACACACATATTTAGTACTGATAGCATGTCCATGGTGTTGGATGTTGTAGAAGCATAGCAATTTTCTGTTTGGGTTAGGTGGGGACTGGTCTGAGGAACCTAATATTTAGTCATCTCTTAACCTCATCTGTATGCCCCTTTTGTATTTTTGCTTTTCAATTGTCTGGAGCCCCCTGAGTAGGGTTAATAAACCATGTTTACAGTCAAACTTTCTTTGTATCTGCAGCTGTGTCCAGATCCAGTACTGAGTTGCACTGTGACCTGAGGGTTGTGAATATTTTCCTTCTCTGTCACACCATCGCTATATGTTTAGGAATAACTTCAACATCTGGGCATGAAGGCCTGTCTATCAAGGTGAAGAGGCTCTTGAGGGGCAGCTCCTGTCCAATTTTGAAAGATAAGTATATGCCAAAGGGTTTGATGGTCAGAAGGATTTGTGATCTTGAGGCTCTTTCTTTACTTATGGGAGTTCTCTAAATTCTACTCCTTCTTAATGGGCACGTGAGGGGTGGATGGGAGCTCATTACTGGGGGGAGTGCGCTTTATTTCCTGGAAGAAGGTTGACTGCTGGCAGAGTGACCTGTCTGTAACTAGAGATGCTCCGTTCTCAGTTCTTCTCTCTTACACACCATTTTGCATCACTGGTCACCACTTCATTCTTGTGTTCTTCTCTACATGGTTGTGGTTTTCTGAGGAGGATGTGCCAATTCTAGTTAGCGATGGGCCTCTGTGGTGTAGGGAAAAGGGGAGGGCCATCAGTATGTAGAAATTTAGCCATTTTCCATGTGTATGAGAGCGTTTGGGGTGGGGTTATGTGAGGGGGATGTAATGTGTAGTAGGCATTCCCTGTCAAGCAAGTCCTATGTAGGTTAGGTGAGTAGAGTGTATACCTGAGGTTTACAGTCAAGCTTTTTTTTTTTATTTGCAGATGAGTCCAGGTCATGACGACTACTACTCTTTGACTGTCACCACATTGTTGTACACATGCCGATGGATGAAAGCGAAGGCCCACATATGAAGGCAAAGAAGATCTTGAGAGCGGGAATGGCTGTCAAAGTTAAGTATCTACTAGAGGGTTTGATGGTCCGAAGTATTTGTGCTGTTGAGCCTTCTTGTTTAGGGGTGGGAGTCTTCTAAATTCTTCGTGTTCTTAATAGGCTTTTGAAGCGTGGTTGGGAGCTTGTTGTACAGAGGGAGTGTGTGTGTGTCCCCTGAGGGAGGGCTAATTGCTGGGAGAGCAACCTGTCTGTAACTCGAGATGCTCCATTCTCCATTCTTCTCTCACACACAGCACTGGGTTTGCATGACAGGTCACCACTGCATTCTTTGTCCATCTTCTATGTGGTTGTGGTTTTCCAAGGAGAATGTGAGCATCCTAGTTAGCGATGGTCCCCTGCTGTGGTGAGCATGTGGGCGGGGGCAGCAATATGTGGATGAGTGTTTTGGGGTGGGGAGGTGCTTCTCTGAGGGGTGTGTGTATGGATAGTAGGTGTTCCTTCTGTTTTAGTTTGCAGCTGAGGTCATTTTTCATGTTGTGGATATTAGGGTTGATGGGTTGTTATGTGAGTAGATTTGTTTGTACTTGCAGATGCATCTGGATCAGATACTGTGTTGTGTCATTCTGTGGAGGGTCCCGACTACTGCTCTTTGACTGTCATGGCATTGCTGTATGGCTGTTGACATCCGGGTGAAGTCTAGTGTACAAAAGAAAAGAAGATCTTGGGAGTGGCTGTCAAAGTTAAGTATCTGCTGAAGGGTATGATGGTGAGAAGTATTTGTATTGTGGAAGCTTATTGTTTAGGGGCGGGAGTCTGGTAAACTCTGCCTGTTCTTAGTGGGCACAAGAGGGAGCTCATTGTATGGATGTTTTCCTTGGAGGAAGGTTGATTGGTGGGAGAGTGACCTATCTAACTAGAGATGCTCCATTCTCAGTTCTTCTGTCACACAGCACTGGGTTTGCATGATGGGTCACTGCTTTGTCCTTCTTTTCTCCTCTATTGAATGTTGGCTTTCTGAGGGGGATGTGAGCATCCTAGTTAGCGATGGTCTCCTGTGCTGGAGGGAACGTGGGAGGGGCTTCAGTTTGTAGATGTCCATGTTGGGGTGGGGGGGCTTCTCTGAGGGAGGGGGTCGAGTGTAGTAGCCATTCAGTCTCTTTAGGAAGCAGTATGCTCGTGAGGTGATCTTTCCTATTGCATAGTTGGGAGCTTTATGAGTAGGTTTGCAGTCAAGCTTGTTTTTATTTTTCAGATGCATCTGGGACTGCACTGCGTTGTTCCATGGAGGGTCGTGGGAGTGGCTGTCTAAGTATCTGTGAAGGGTTTGATGGTGAGAAATATTTGTGCTGTTGAGGCTTCTTGTTTGGGAATGGAGTCCTCTAAAATGTGTCCATTCTTAATGGGCATGTGGTGGGTGGGAGGTGGTGGTTGTTGTATGGAGGGATCTTGAGGGTAGCGTGACCTGTGTGTAACTAGAGATGCTCCATTCTCCCTTCTCACGCACAGCACTGGGTTTCCATGTTGGATCACGTCTTTGTCCTTCTTTTCTCTTCTGCTGGGTGTTGGTTTTCCGAGGAGGATGTGAGCATTCTAGTTAATGATGGACCCTTGTGGTGTAGGGAAAGGGGGAGGGCCACCAGTATGTGGATGAGAGTGTTTGGGGGTCTGGGGGGGGTTAGTATGCAGGTGTGTATCTTTCATATCATGTAGTTGGGTGCTTTGTGAGTAGCTATGCAGTCAAAGAGTATTTGTGTTTGCAGATGCGTCCAGATCTGGTCCCGTGTCGTGGTGTTCTGCGGAGTGTCATGACTACCTGTCTCTGACTATAACAGCATTGCTGTATTCCTGCCAATGTATGGGAGTGAAGGTCCATATATAAGGGGAAGAAGATCTTAAGAGCTGGTGTAGCCGTCTAAGTTAAGTATCTGCCAAAGGGTTTGATGTTCAGAAGAACGTGTGCTGTTGAGGAAACTTGATTAGGGGGGTCCTCTAAGAAACATCAAGTTTGGAGGACATGTGGGGGGTGGGTGGAAGTTCATTGTATGGCGGGAGCATGAATTTCCCCTGGAGGAAGGTTGATTGCTGGGACAGTGCCCTCTCTGTAACTAGAGATGCTCCGTTCTCCGTTCTTCTCTCTCACACAGCACTGGGGTTGCACGACAGGTCACCACTTTATCCTTTGTCCATCTTCTACACGGTTGTGGTTTTCCAAGGAGAATGTGAGCATCTTGTTAGCGATGGGCTCCTGCTCTGGTGGGATATGGAGGGAGAGCAGCAACGTGTGCTTGAGAGTGCTTGGGGTGGGTGCGTGCATTTATGTGGGAAGCGTAATGGGTATTAAGTGTTTGATTTGGTTAGTATGCTGGTGAGGTCATCTTTTGTATTCTGTAGTTGGGTGCTGTGTGAGTAGGTGTGCAGTCACACTTTCTTTGTATTTACAGATGCATCCAGGTCTGGTATCTGTGTCGTGGTGTTCTGCGGAGTGTCGTGACTACTTCTCTCTGACTGTCACGACATCGCTGTATTCCTGCCAATGTATGGGAGTGAAGGCCCATCTATAAGGGGAAGAAGATCTTAGGAGCGGGAGTAACTGTCTAAGTTAAGTGTATGCCGAAGGGTTTGATGGTCAGAAGAATGTGTGTTTGTGAGGCTCCTTGTTCAGAGGTGGAAGTCCTCTGAAATGTGTCGGTTCTTAATGGGCATGTGAGGGGTGGGTGGAAGCTCGTTGTATGGAGGGAGCATGAATTTCCCCTGAGGGAGGGCTAATTGTTGGGACAGTGCCCTCTCTGTAACTAGAGATGCTCCGTTCTCCGTTCTTCTCTCACACACAGCACTGGGGTTGCACGACAGGTCACCACTTTATCCTTTGTCCATCTTCTACATGGTTGTGGTTTTCCAAGGAGAATGTGAGCATCCTAGTTAGCGATGGGCTCCTGCTGTGGTGGGATATGGAGGGAGGGCAGCAAAATGTGCTTGAGAGTGTTTGGGGTGGGTGGGTACATCTATGTGGGAAGTGTAATGGGTATTAAATGTTTGTTTGTTTTTGGTTAGTATGCAGGTGAGGTCATCTTTTGTATCCTGTAGTTGGGTGCTGTGTGAGTAGGTGTGCAGTCACACTTTCTTTGTATTTGCAGAAGCGTCTGGATCCAATTTGGCAAAGAACCAGTGAAGCTGAAGTGTATGACTGTGGGGGATATGAAGTATCCATTTTCCAAAATGGATTTGGTGTCAGGTTTGCAAGTTAAGTATGGTTATTGATTGAGTATAGTTTTGTGTTGGGCTGTCCTGTGTCAAGGTGGCAACTGTGTGTTTCACTGGGTGTATGTCACTTGGTATTGCATGTGCTTTTGTTGTGTGTGCTTTTAGATGTTTAGCATTTGTTCTATGGCTGAGTGTGTGACTTTCTTTTCTCTTTTCCATAGGAAGCTATTTCCATGTGTGTAGTTGGAAGGCAACGGTGTCAGCAGAGAGGATTTTGGTGTGCTTTGTTTGGAAGAATTGGAGTTTGATTGTATATGTGTTTGGGTTGTGATGTGAAGTGTTCTCTGTTTTGATGGCTAGAATGTACTAGAGCAGCAGGACTGGGGTCAGTGTTCTGGTAGATACCAGCACTACCAGTATTCTTAAGTGGCATTATTGTCACTTCTGCAATCCCAATTGGAGAGATTAACTAAACCAACCCTGTCACTTATGTGAAGTAGTTTCTGTAATTACTGGCACAAAATGTAACTAACTTGAAAGGAGTGGTTTGTTTGCCACTTGGAATGTTCTAGCCATCAAAGTTTCAAGAGGACACTGTTGTAATATCCCTATGTTTTTGGACATTCTGAAGTGTTAAGTTGTTTGTATATTGTTGCATAACCTGTAGTTGTAGAGCTGTAACGTATAGCTTGAGTTGCAATCAGATGATTCATTTAGTCATCTGTGTTGTAGCATCCTAAATCACTGTCATGATTTTGAAACCATGGTGCAGTGCAGTCAAACAGCCGGAAGGCTGACGTTTTTTACAATTTGTCAGCCTTTTGGCTGTTTCGCTGCACTGCACCATGGTTGGGACTGTCCCGGACAGTCTTTGACTTATCTTTTTGCATGTGTAGGTGCTGTTGAGGGAGCATGCTACCCGGTTGCTAGATGAGGTATGGTCAAGCCCCGTTCCTGCCTCTCCCCATAAATGCAAGGTTTT